>OU342746.1:18098738-18698738 GCA_910589775.1 Avena eriantha
AAACTTCAATCCAAGCTTATCAAGATCAAATCAATCAAAATTGGGGTTAACAAAAACTTTTTCAAATTTAAAATGAAAGCATTCATGTGTTTGTGCATTTAAAATAGGAGTTGTTTTGAATTGACATGGTTGTGTGATCCTTTTCTTCTAAAATGTTTCTTAGGTGATTTAAACATCATCTACGTCATTCCCAAACTTTGCCTATAGAAAATCACTTCAAAAAGAATTAAAAAGGAGGAATGGTCATTTTGGCAAATTTAACTCTCATGCCTACTTTGGCTATTCCTAGTACTCAAAACTTAACAGAAACAATTCTTGATCTTTGTACCCCTTGCTAGTACACATAATGAGGTACCAAGGCCCACCTTTTGATCTGCTAAAAACATTCTGTTAACTATTTTAAAGGATAGTTTAAAATTGAATCTAATGCATATGCATAGATCACCCCTACTTCAAAACCCATCTTTTTGAGCTCCACTTTCAAAACCCTTGCAACCAGAGACAACCTAGCACTAGTGGAGATCACTCAAAAAAATTTGAAACCAAAATTCAAAACTTTCTTTCATGCGGCCATTTAATCAAACAGTTGGCATGCATAATCTCTCCTCTAATCCTAGCTCACTGTTTACTATAGGGTTTTGCCCCCAATTGATCCCCATTTAATCCCCTTGTCCCCTCTTGATCTAACCAGAGCCTAACCAGCATCTCCCCTACCCCCTAGCTGCACTGCCATGCCATGCCGAGTACCACCTCATCGGCCGACAGTGCACTCGCAGCAGCAGCCCTCTCCCGCCTCTCTCCTCATGTCTAGCAACTCGTTTGTGGTCCACCTCCACCGCCCAACCAGCCCTAGGACAGAGACAGAGGGCAGAGCGGCCAGGAACCTCCGCGCCCGGAGCTGGTCGAGCATGCCGACGCTGCCCCCAGAGCACGTCCTGTCCCCGCTCGCACAGACCGCCCCTTGGCACCAACCCGCTCCCACCGCTCCGCCTCGACCTGGAGAACACCCCAGACATCCCCGTTCGCCGCCCAAAGCCTCACAACCACCGCTCGCCGTGGACACCGCCGCCTCTGCTGCGCAGAGCGCCATCTCGCCCCGACCGCATGCCACCGCCCCTACGACCGCATTTAAGTTATAGAGCACCGCCATGGAACCGCCCATCGATCGCCACCCCCAGCCATGCCTCTACCTCGCCGTAGCCATGTCGCCACTGTCGACCGCCCATCCGGCTCGGTCTCACCGTCGGTCCTATAAAAGGAGCCCTCCCTAGCCTCTCCACTCCACACCATTCCACTCCCCACACCTCTCTGAACCTCCCCCACCTCTAGCCAGAGCAAGGCGAGCTCTGCCTCGCCGGAATTGGAGCCGGAGCAGCCGCGACAGGAGGAGAAGGGTGCCGCTGATTGAGACCACCTCAAGCTCCGCCGCGACCATGCCTCGCCTCGCCGTCGTCTTCCATGTTGTTTGCCCACCTCGCCGACCCTGCTGGAGACCTGGTACGCCCCCAGTAGACCCCCACCGAGCCGCGAGGGTTCGAGCTCGCCGGCGACCTGTTCGTCGTCGACGACGACCCTCAGCCGTAGATCTCGCTTCTAATCCTACGGCCCACAACGCGCATACCGTTTCGCGTGTTAAGTACCGCTGACAAGTGGGGCCCCCTGTTAGCTGAGCCCCGCGCCACGGAGCGCCACTGGGCGGGCCCATTCCTTTTCCCGCGCTAGCCCACACTTTCAAATCTGGATTTTTCTTTTTAGTTAAATCTAGTTTTTGTCCACTATTTCAAAATTTAATTCTGTGAGTTTGACAAATCCAAATTGCATGAAACTAATTTTGCCTGAAAGGTATGGAAGTAATCTCCCCAAGCCCGTTGGATTTAATTCATTTAGAGTTATAGATCTCTCCTAATAAAAATAAGAATACAGAAGCTTTTGCAACTTGCAACATTTGTATAAAATCAACCAAGTTAGCTTTTGAGTTGATTCCAACTCTCAAAAATCACATTTCACCATATGTATCCAAATATGTAATAATATTAAGGTTTACATGCAGTGACTTTGGACTAGTACCAAAACAATGCTATATACGCATTTATAGTCACTTTAAATCATTTACTAATGAACTTGAACCAAAGTAATGTTGATCAAACCTTTAAATTTCATTCCCACATGTTAGAATATGTGGTGAGGACATGTGTCCACATGATCCCATATTTTGGTAGTGAATATTAAATATTAGTTAATTTTTAAATGAGTAGAAATTACTTTTCTAAAATAAAAGGATGAAACTATTGAATTAAACTTGTGATGGTTGTGATGATAATAGATCATCAAAGGTGTGTTTTAGAATTCCACTTAGCCTAGTTAAGTATTGTTTGGTGATTGTGCACTCCCTATGTATTTATAGACGATAGTACCGACCAAGCTCTCGAGGAGGAGGAGTTCTACCAAGATGAGAAGAAGAAGAAGAAAACTTCAACCACTTCACCAACCAAGGCAAGCTACTATTAGCAAGCTAGCACTATCTAAGTGCCAGCCACCTTTAACAATGCAAGCTAGCACTTGCAAGTTTAGTGTTTAACAAGCTAGGATCAAACTAGATGGTTTAGCAAAGATGCCCTAAGTATGCCTTGATCACACCCCTTTGACTATTGGGACTCCAAGTCTTAGTTACAAGTTTTACCCTCCTAGTTTGTACAAAGTCCTCTACTTGTTTTGTAGGTAGCATAAAAAGTATAAAACTTGACTTATTTAGAACCCTTTAGATGCCATTCCATGGCATGAGATTGAACCCATCTTTACCACTTAGTGAACACTCTTAACTTAGTAGTTTAGAGTAGATCCAAAAACTTGAGTCACTTTAGATGGGAACACTTGGTGAAAATGAATTATGAAAACCTTGGAATGATGAGTCATTCTATTGAGATGTTTTGACATGTGTTGAGAAACACAAAGGATTGATGTTGATGAAAATGTTGAGGCATGAGCCTTAACTCTTTTATAAAACCGATGGTTGGATTCGGATGCGATACCCTTCAAAATTTACCATACAACCACATTACCTGAATTGGGTAAGGCTTAGATGGAAATTTATATGCATTAGTATTAGTTCCCTCACGGGAGAGGTTTGAGCTGAGGCTACCTCTCAATGTTGTCCACCTATGTAGTGCCCAAGATGACTGATGGTCATGGTTTGGAGGCCATGCTCATAGGAGAGGTGCTTATATTAGGGTGTGTAAAGGGAAGGTTATGTTTGATTATCTGCATACTAAGTATGATGATTCAGGGTTATCCCTGACAGATGTATCGAATCTTGTGGTGAAAGTGTACCACCCCTGCAGACTGTCAAACTATTCGAATAGTCGCGTCCGCGGTTATGGACAGTTGGAATGGACATACTGTTTCGTTGTTAGATGTTTTCTAACTACTTTGAAAAGAATGATGAATCTTGACTTGACCACAACAGGGTTGTGTTTATGATGGATGATGTACTGTGATATCCAATCCGTTATGTCTCGCAAAAATGGTAATCCTGGGATTGCGAGGCATGGCATAACGGGCATCTGGGATTAAAAATCCGGGTGTTGACAAGTTGGTATCCGAGCCATCCTGACCATAGGAGACCCTAGTTAGAATGGACGTCAAACAAAAACTTAGTTGCCAAACCAAAGTGAGTATTTATGAAAAACTATCTCCTCTCTTACCCTTATGGATTCTTTCTCAAAAATTCATGTTCCTCAAAATTCTTCCACTACAAATTAAAAATTGGACACACTTGATCACTTCTCTAACTTCCTCATCCTTAATTATTCTAGATGGAGACTCAGTTCAGCAAGTTTTACCAGTTGGGCAACAGAGGTCAGCTGATTTTCGAGAGGGATCTGGATTCACTGTCGGAGTTACTGGGATGCCCGCACCTGGAGTTTCTTGGAGCTCAACTTCCAGGACCCCCAGGAGGAGACCTACAGTGGCTAGTCACCGCAGATCTTAGAGGAAGCATTGAAGCACCAACTTCTAGAAGAATTCAGTTCTCCGTGAGAGAGAACAACTGGCTAGATTGATTTTCCAAGGCAATGCATGAAGCTCTCGCACGTCTATGTGCACTCAGCGTCAACAAGACCCAAGGAACCCGTTTTGCTCACTATGCAAGACGTGACTTCATGGGACTGCCAATGGAAATGCCGAGCCACCCCGAGTTGAGGCGTCAAGTGGAGAACCTTGACTTCTTGCTTCACGATAGACAACAGGAACTGGACAATGCCAAAGAGTTAGCCAACCAGAACCGTGCCATTGCCGACCAGAAGGCCCAGACTTTCGCACTGCTTGTCCAAGACCGTCAGTCTCTTTGCCGCCAGCATGCCAAGAAGGATCGCACCATCGCCCGTCTTCGCCAGAAGGTGGCCGACCTCGAGAAGACCGTCAAGGAGCAGGAAGCTCAGCTTGCAACAAAAGAAGAGGAAGATGAGGGTGAAGACATCCAGCGAGACATGGATTCTTACCTCAGCAACGATGATGATTTTCTGGAGGAGGATGCCGTGGACTTCTACACTGAGGATGAGGACTCCGACTTCATCAATGATGAGTACATGCACTAGAGCACTATCGTAGCCTGAGATGTATCATCTCGTTGTATCGTAGCTTGTAGAATGGTTCTTCAAACCATATGTTTTCCCTTTGATTGTTGTGGTGTGTGTTGTATCGTGTGCTTGCTTGCATGAATGAAAATGAAGTTAGTTGAAAAACCCGAGTTTAACTCAAAGTTTTAGCTTCGAAAACCCCAAACCCATGAACCTTAGAATTTCCCTCTTACCCCTATATCTATCTCAATCCTCAGATGACTCGTGGAAACCAAGGAGTGAGCAGCTCGTCGCAAGACCCAATGCTACAAATCTTGCAGAATCTCATCGCAGACCGTGAAGCAAGCAGGGCAGAGTGCCAAGTCAACTTAGCAACACTTCAACAGATCGCTAAGATGGCTCTCAACAACCAAGGACATGGAAATCAGGACCACCATGGATCCAAAGTCAAAAAATTTCAGAACACTAATCCCCCAATCTTCAACCAATCTGAGAACCCACTAGATGCTGATGATTGGTTGCAAACCATGGAAAACAATCTCGGAGTTGCAGGAGTTGAAGACAATGAGAAAGTTCTCTTCGCCACCCACTATCTGGCGGGAGATGCCAGAGCTTGGTGGAATAGCATCCGCAATATGAACCATGGTCAAGTCATGACATGGGAAGCATTCAAAGTCAAGTTTAGCCGCACCCACGTGCCGCAAGGTCTAGTCAACCGGATGAGAGATGAGTTCTGCGAATTGAAGCAAGGAAGAATGACTGTGGTGGAGTACTGTGACAAATTCCTGTCACTTGCCAGATATGCACATGATGAGATCAACACGGAGGCCAAGAAGAAGGAGAGATTCTTGAACGGACTGCATGATGAGATGCAGACTGTCCTCGTCAATATCCGTTTCCAGGATCTCGAAGAACTAGTCGACTCTGCCATCCAGATGGAAGGGAAGATTAACCAGGCAAACGACAATCGCAAGCGTCGTATGATGCAACAGTCTGGATCCAACAATCACCAGAAGTACCGTCCTAACCCTTCACCAGGATATGCACCAAGGAACAACCGACCCCCAAATTCTCGCCCAAGCTACCCCAACTGTAGTGGAAGCAATGTGAAGTCCGGAGGAAACAATCACAACTCCGGTAATGCCAACAATTTCAACCGTGCACCTCCCAAGAACCACAACAACCACAACAACAGCAACACTGCACCCAGAACTGGCAGCGATGTTGTGCCTGTCGCAGTCAAGCACAAGTCCCATATCACTTGTTTTGAGTGCGGAGTGAAGGGTCACTACTCCAATGAGTGTCCCAAGAAGACTGCAACCAATGCCAATGTGAATGCCCCAGCTTAGCAGCAGCGCCGTGTTCAGCCAGGAAGGAGATTTGCCCCAGGGAACCCTCACAACCGCAACGGCCGTATTTTCCACATGAATGCAGAAGAAGCCCAGGAAGCACTAGACGTAGTGCTGGGTATGTTTTCTGTCAACTCAGTTTTGGCAAGAGTATTGTTTGATTCGGGAGCATCGCATTCATTTGTCACCGAAGAATTTGCATGCACTAGTAAGATTCGTCCAACCAACCTGAAGCATGTCATGATAGTTCAAATCCCCGGTTCAACAACAAAAGCTACAAAATTTTGCAAAGCTATACCTATCAGAATACATGGGATAGATTCTTATGCCAACCTAATTGTACTTGGAACCAAAGGATTGGAAGTAGTACTAGGCATGGACTAGATGTCAAGGCATAAAGGATTGATAGACTGTGCTAAGAAAGCCATCACTATGACCAGTAGTTCGGGAGTCACAGTAGAGCATATCTCTGAAACCTTACCCCGTCAATTCAAGTGCAACCAGAGTGTAGCCTTGCCCACCATAGACCAAGTTAGAGTAGTCTGTGAATACCCCGACGTATTCCCAGATGAATTGCCAGGTATGCCCCCGGATAGGGATATTGAGTTCATTATCGAACTAATCCCCGAAACCGGACCTATAGCCTAGAGACCCTATAGCATGAACCCATCAGAGTTAGTGGAACTGAAGAAGCAGTTGAATGCTATGCTAGCCAAAGGTTTAATTCAACCAAGTGCATCGCCATGGAGATCACCAGTGTTATTCGTCGACAAGAAGGATGGAGGCAACTGTCTGTGCACAGATTACCAAAAGTTGAATGATGTTACCATCAAGAACAAGTACCCTTTGCCAAAGATAGAGGATCTATTTGATTAGTTGACTAGAGCCCAGGTATTCTCAAAGATTGATCTTAGGACTGGTTATCACCAACTTAAGATTTGTGCAACGGATATTCCGAAGACCGCCTTTACTACTCGCTATGGTTTATACGAGTATACGGTTATGTCTTTTTGATTAACAAATGCCCCTGCTTATTTCATGAATCTCATGAATAAGATCTTTATGAATTTCCTAGATAAGTTTGTAGTTGTGTTTATCGATGACATCCTTATCTACTCCAATTCAGAAGAAGAGCATGAGCAACATCTGAGAGTTATCCTAGAAACCTTGAGAGAGCATCAGTTATATGCCAAGTTCAACAAATGTGAGTTTTGGCTGAAGGAAGTAGGATTCCTAGGACATATTGTGTCTGCCGGAGGAGTCTCTGTTGATCCCGCCAAGATCAAAGATGTCGAGGAATGGGAAGCCCCAACCACTCAAACCCAAGTCCATGCATTTCTCGGATTATCGGGATATTACCGCAAGTTCGTAGAAAGATTCTCGAGCATAGCCCGACCAATGACCCAATTGCTGAAGAAGAACAAGAAGTTGGAATGGACAGACAAATGTGAAGCCAGTTTCCAGGAGCTGAAGAAGAGATTGATATCAGCCCCAATTTTAGTCATGCCAGACATCAAGAAGCCCTATGATGTGTATTGTGACGCATCCAAGATTGGTTTAGGATGCGTATTGATGCAAGAAGGCAAAGTCATCGCGTATCTGTCTCGACAACTAAAGCAGCACGAGCAGAACTACCCGACCCATGATCTTGAGCTAGCAGCTGTAGTTCTAGCACTGAAGACCTGGCGTCATTATTTGATGGGTAATCGCTGTGAGATTTACTCCTATCATAAGAGCTTGAAGTATATCTTCACTCAGAAGGAGCTGAATATGAGGTAGAGAAGATGGATAGAGTTAATCAAGGATTATGACCTTGACATTCACTATCACCCCGGCAAAGCCAATGTGGTAGCGGATGCTCTTAGCAGATTGCCGTGTAGGCTTAACACCATGATCAAGGAGAAGCAAACCAGTTTGTATGAGAAGTTGGAGCAGTTCAGGACTAAATTAGTTAGCAAAGGATTCTTAGCTAGCATCGAACTTCAACCCACTTTGATTAGCCAAATCAAGGAAGCCCAGAAGGGAAATGAAAGTATCGACGGAATCAAACGTCGTATTGGTACAGGAAAGGTACTTGGATTCACCAAAGACAAAGAAGAGGTACTGTGGTACAAAGGACGTATCTGTGTTCCAGCAGATTCGGAGCTAAAGGAGGTTATCATGAAGGAAGCTCATGATACTCTTTATTCTATCCACCCCGGAGGAACAAAGATGTATTAGGATTTGAAAGAGCAATTTTGGTGGCACAAGATGAACATAGAGATCAGAAGCTACATCGCCAAATGTGACATCTGTCAAAGATTCAAGGCAGAACATCAGAGACCTGCAGGACTGTTGCAACCATTGCAGATTCCGAAATGGAAATGGGATTCCGTCGGAATGGACTTTATCACCGGTTTCCCTACTTCTAGTAGGGGAAATGACTCAATCTGGGTCATAGTTGATAGACTGTCCAAGGTAGCCCATTTTATACCTGTCAAGACCACTTACCAGAGTGCAAAGTTAGCAGAACTATACATTGCTAGGATTGTTAGTCTACATGGAACCCCCAAGACCATCGTGTCAGATCGAGGAACCTAGTTTACCTCAAGATTTTGGCAGAAAGTCCAAGAAGGACTAGGAACCAAGTTGAACTTCAGTACCGCGTATCACCTGCAAGTAAATGGACAGACTGAGAGAGTCAACCAAATTCTAGAAGATATGCTTAGAGCTTGTGTGTTGGAATATGGATCAAAATGGGAAGACTGCCTGCCTTTCGCAGAATTATCATATAACAATAGTTATCAAGCTAGTTTACAGATGGCACCATTTGAATTCCTATACGGAAGAAAGTGTCGTACCCCTTTGAATTGGTCACAAGTAGGAGAGAGTCAGATCTTCGGACCCGACATTCTTTGAGAAGCAGAAGAGAAAGTTCACAAAGTTCGTGAGCACCTCAAGACTGCCCAATCTAGACAGAAGAGCTATGCTGACAAAAGAAGGAGAGACCTGACTTTCAATGTCAGAGATTTTGTATATCTCAAGGTTTCACCCTTGAAAGTAACTCAATGCTTTAGTCTGATGGGAAAGTTACCCCCAGATATATCGGACCTTTCAAGATTCTGAACCGTCGAGGAGAAGTATCATATCAGTTGGAACTGCCTGAAGAGATGTCAGCCATCCACAATGTGTTCCATATCTCGTTACTTCGCAAATGTCTGGAAGTGCCCGAGAAGACAAAAGTTTTCAAGAACATCGATCACAGAGCTATGGAAATCAACCAGGACCTGACCTATCGGGAAGTGCCCATTCGTATCTTGGAAGAAGCCTACAGAACCACCAGGACCCGGAGTATCAAGTTTCTCAAGATTCAGAGGAGCAACCATACCGAGGAGGAAGCTACTTGAGAGCAAGAAGATTACATTAGGACAGAGTTCCCAGATCTCTTTAGTTACTAGTTTTCTTCGTAAATCTCGGGACGAGATTTTGTTTAAGGGGGGAAGGTTTGTAACATCCCAAAACTTCAATCCAAGCTTATCAAGATCAAATCAATCAAAATTGGGGTTAACAAAAACTTTTTCAAATTTAAAATGAAAGCATTCATATATGTGTGCATTTAAAATAGGAGTTGTTTTGAATTGACATGGTTGTGTGATCCTTTGCTTCTAAAATGTTTCTTAAGTGATTTAAACATCATCTACATCATTCCCAAACTTTGCCTAAAGAAAATCAATTCAAAAAGAATTAAAAAGGAGGAATGGTCATTTTGGCAAATTTAACTCTCATGCCTACTTTGGCTATTCCTAGTACTCAAAACTTAACAGAAACAATTCTTGATCTTTGTACCCCTTGCTAGTACACATAATGAGTACCAAGGCCCACCTTTTTATCTGCTAAAAACATTCTGTTAACTATTTTAAAGGACAGTTTAAAATTGAATCTAATGCATATGCATAGATCACCCCTATTTCAAAACCCATCTTTTTTAGCTCCACTTTCAAAACCCTTGCAACCAGAGACTACCTAGCACTAGTGGAGATCACTCAAAAATTTTGAAACCAAAATTCAAAACTTTCTTTCATCCGGCCATTTAATCAAACACTTGGCATGCATAATCTCTCCTCTAATCCTAGCTCACTGTTTACTACAGGGTTTTGCCCCCAATTGATCCCCATTTAATCCCCTTGTCCCCTCTTGATCTAACCAGAGCCTAACCAGCATCTCTACTACCCTCCTAGTTGCACTGCCATGCCATGCCGAGCACCACCTCGCCGGCCGACAGTGCACTTGCAGCAGCAGCCCTCTCCCGCCTCTCTCCTCATGTCTAGCAACTTGTTTGTGGTCCACCTCCACCGCCCAACCAGCCCCAGGACAGAGACAGAGGGCAGAGCGGCCAGGAACCACCACGCCCGGAGCTGGTCGAGCATGCCGACGCCGCCCCCAGAGCACGCCCTATCCCTGCTCGCACAGACCGCCCCTTGGCACTAGCCCGCACCCACCGCCCGCCTCGACCTACCTAGACATCCCCGTTCGCCTCCCAAAGCCTCACAGCCATCGCTCACCGTGGACACCGCCGCCTCTGCCGCGCAGAGTGCCACCTCGCCCCGACCGCGTGCCACCTCGCCTCGACCGTGCATTTAAGTTCTAGAGCACCGCCAGGGAACCGCCCATCGATCGCCACCCCCAGCCATGCCTCTACCTCGCCATAGCCATGTCGCCACCGTCGACCGCCCATCCCGCTCGGTCTCACCGTCGGGCCTATAAAAGGAACCCTCCCCAGCCTCTCCAGTCCACACCATTCCACTACCCTCACCTCTCTGAACCTCCCCCACCTATAGCTGGAGCAAGGCGAGCTCTGCCTCGCCGGAATTGGAGCCGGAGCAGCCGCGGCAGGAGGAGAAGGGCGCCACTGATTGCGACCACCCCAAGCTCCACCGCGACCATGCCTCGCCTCGCCGTCGTCTTCCACGTCGTTTGCCCGCCTCGCCGACCCTGCTGGAGCCCTGGTACGCCCCCAGTAGACCCCCACCGAGCCGCTAGGGTTCGAGCTCGCCGGCGATCTGTTCGTCGTCGACGACGACCCTTAGCCGTAGATCTCGCTTCTACTCCTACGGCAAACAGCACGCATACCGTTTCACGTGTTAAGTACCGCTGACAAGCGGGATCCCCCTATCAGCTGATCCCCGCGCCACGGAGCGCCACTGGGCCAGCCCATTGCTTTTCCCGCACTAGCCCACACTTTCAAATCTGGATTTTTCTTTTTAGTTAAATCTAGTTTCTGTCCACTATTTCAAAATTTAATTCTGTGAGTTTGACATATCCAAATTGCATGAAACTAATTTTTCCTGAAAGGAATGGAAGTAATCTGCCCAAGCCCGTTGGATTTAATTCATTTATAGTTATAGATCTCTCCTAATAAAAATAAGAATACAGAAGCTTTTGCAACTTGCAACATTTTTATAAAATCAACCAAGTTAGCTTTTGAGTTGATTCCAACTCTGAAATATCACATTTCACCATATATATCCAAATATGTAATAATATTAAGGTTTACATGCAGTGACTTTGGACTAGTACCAAAACAATGCTATATAGGCATTTATAGTCACTTTAAATCATTTACTAATGAACTTGAACCAAAGTAATGTTGATCAAACCTTTAAATTTCATTCCCACATGTTAGAATATGTGGTGAGGACATGTGTCCACATGATCCCATATTTTGGTGGTGAATATTAAATATTAGTTAATTTTTCAATGAGTAGAAATTACTTTTCTAAAATAAAAAAGGATGAAACTATTGAATTAAACTTGTGATAGTTGTGATGATAATAGATCATCAAAGGTGTGTTTTAGAGTGCCACTTAGCCTAGTTAAGTATTGTTTGGTGATTGTGCACTCCCTATGTATTTATAGACGATAGTACCGACCAAGCTCTCGAGGAGGAGGAGTTCTACCAAGAAGAAGAAGAAGAAAACTTCAACCACTTCACCAACCAAGGCAAGCTACTATTAGCAAGCTAGCACTATCTAAGTGCCAGCCACCTTTAACAATGCAAGCTAGCACTTGCAAGTTTAGTGTTTAACAAGCTAGGATCAAACTAGATGGTTTAGCAAAGATGCCCTAAGTATGCCTTGATCACACCCCTTTGACTATTGGGACTCCAAGTCTTAGTTACAAGTTTTACCCTCCTAGTGTTTACAAAGTCCTTTACTTTTTTTGAAGGTAGCATAAAAAGTATAAAACTTGACTTATTTAGAACCCTTTAGATGCCATTCCATGGCATGAGATTGAACCCATCTTTACCACTTAGTGAACACTCTTAACTTAGTAGTTTAGAGTAGATCCAAAAACTTGAGTCACTTTAGATGGGAACACTTGGTGAAAATGAATTATGAAAACCTTGGAATGATGAGTCATTCTATTGAGATGTTTTGACATGTGTTGAGAAACACAAAGGATTGATGTTGATGAAAATGTTGAGGCATGAGCCTTAACTCTTTTATAAAACTGATGGTTGGATTCGGATGCGATACCCTTCAAAATTTACCATACAACCACATTACCTGAATTGGGTAAGGCTTAGATGGAAATTTATATGCATTAGTATTAGTTCCCTCACGGGAGAGGTTTGAGCTGAGGCTACCTCTCAATGTTGTCCACCTATGTAGTGCCCAAGATGACTGATGGTCATGGTTTGGAGGCCATGCTCATAGGAGAGGTGCTTATATTAGGGTGTGTAAAGGGAAGGTTATGTTTGATTATCTGCATACTAAGTATGATGATTCAGGGTTATCCCTGACAGATGTATCGAATCTTGTGGTGAAAGTGTACCACCCCTGCAGAGTGTCAAACTATTCGAATAGTCGCGTCCACGGTTATGGACAGTTGGAATGGACATACTGTTTCGTTGTTAGATGTTTTCTAACTACTTTGAAAAGAATGATGAATCTTGACTTGACCACAACAGGGTTGTGTTTATGATAATAGCTTCCCAACTTAAGTGATTTTAGGACTTTACTTTATCTTTCTTTGCTTCAGAACTCAGCTTAGTTTTCAAACATAACTTGATAGTTAAACATAGAGTTAACACTTTAACTTAGATTTATAATACTTGTTAGTGGTAGTTTGCGACTACTTAAAGAGTGCTCATGGCTTTTGTCCCTGGCTATTATCATGGCCAGACTATGAAGGAGACTATCAAGAGGATGGTCAGCAGGACGGCTACGATAACTAGGACTATCTGCCTTCGTCAGCATTGCCTGTGCCCCTGAAGATGGACCCCACCGCTACGCTATCTTTTATTTCCGCTGCTTGTTGTATTAAGACTGGATCATGAGATCCTTATTTGTGTAAGAACCTTATGTATGGTTTGTAATGGATGATGTACTGTGATATCCAATCCGTTATGTCTCGCAAAAATGGTAATCCTGGGATTGCGAGGTATGGCATAACGGGCATCTGGGATTAAAAATCCGGGTGTTGACAGTTCTTCTCACAAACCACATCAGGATCCACCAGAGTCATTTCATGTGTGTTCTTTTCATGAACCACCCCTAGAGTCATTGCATGTGTGTTCTTTTCACAAACCACATCTAGAGTCATTGCATGTATGTTCTCCTCATAAACCACATATGGATCAACCAGTGTGATTGCATGTGTGTTCTTTTCACAAACCACATCTAGGGTCATTGCATGTGTGTTCTTTTCACAAACCACATATGGATCCACTAGTGTCATTCGATGTGTGCTCTTTTCATGAACCACACCTAGAGTCAGTCCATGTCTATTCTTTCACAAACCACACATGGATCCACCAGTTTCATTGGATGTGTGTTCTTCTCACAAACCACATATGGATCCACCAGAGTTCATTGCATGTCTTTTCTTTTCACAAACCACATAAGGATCCACGAGAGTCATTACATGTGTGTTCTTTCCACAAACCAAAGCTAGAGTCATTGCATGTGTGTTCTTTTCACAAACCACACCTAGAGTCATTTCATGTGTGTTCTTTTCACAAACCACAACTATAGTCATTCCATGTGTGTTCTTTTCACAAAACACATATGGATCCACCAGTGTCATTTGATGTGGGTTCTTTTCACGAACCACACCCAGAGTCGTTGCATGTGTGTTCTTTTCACAAACCACAACTAGAGTCACTGCATGTGTGTTCTTTTCACAAACCACATATGGATCCACCAGTGTCATTGCGACTCTGTTCTTTTCATTAACCACAGCTA
This sequence comes from Avena eriantha, assembly GCA_910589775.1. Taxonomy (NCBI): domain Eukaryota; kingdom Viridiplantae; phylum Streptophyta; class Magnoliopsida; order Poales; family Poaceae; genus Avena; species Avena eriantha. The sequence goes on from OU342746.1 coordinate 18,112,887, forward strand.
GAGTCATTGGATGTTTGTTCTTCTCACAAACCACATATGGACCCACCGGTGTCATTGCATGTGTGTTCTTTTCACAAACCGCAGCTAGAGTCAGTGCATGTGTGTTCTTTTTCATAAACCACAACTAGAGTCATTGCATGGCTATTCTTCTCACAAACCACATATGGATCCACTAGTGTGATCGCAAGTGTATTCTTTTCACAAACCACAACTAGAGTCATTGCATGTGTGTTCTTTTCACAAACCACATATGGATCAAACAGTGTCATTAGATGTGTGTTCTTTTCATGAACCACACCTAGAGTCAGTGCATGTCTGTTCTTTCACAGACCACACATGCATCCACCAGTGTCATTGGATGTGTGTTATTCTCACAAACCACAGATGGATCCACCAAAGTTAATTGCATGTATGTTCTTTCCACAAACCACATAAGGATCCACCAAAGTCATTGCATTTGTGTTCTTTTCACAAACCACAGCTATAGTCATTCCATGTGTGTTTTTTTCACAACCCACATATGGATCCACCAGTGTCATTGGATGTGTGTTCTATTCATAAACCACACCCAGTATCATTGCATGTCTGTTCTTTCCACAAACAACATATGGATCTATCATAGTCATTGCATGCATGTTATTTTCATGACCACATATTGAGTCCCTGCATGTCTGTTCTTCTCACAAACCACATAAGGATCCACTAGAGTCATTGCAGGTGTGTTCTTTTCATGAACCACACCTAGAGTCATTGCATGTGTGTTCTTTTCACAAACCGCAGCTAGAGTCATTGCATGTGTGTTCTTTTCACAAATCACATATGGATCCACCCGTGTCATTGGATGTGTGTTCTTTTCATGAACCACACGTAGCGTCATTGCATGTGTTCTTTTCACAAACCACATATGGATCCACTAGTGTCATTGCATGTCTGTTCTTTTCATTAACCACAGCTAGAGTCATTGGATGTCTGTTCTTCTCACAAACCACATATGGATCCACCAGTGTCATTGCATGTGTGGTCTTCTCACAAACCACAACTAGAGTCACTACATGTGTGTTCTTTTCACAAACCACAGCTAGAGTCATTGCATGTCTGTTCTTCTCACAAACCACATATGGGTCCACCAGTGTCATTGGACGTTGATGACCCACAAGTATAGGTGGTGTATCGCAGTATTTTTGAGGGAAGTGAAACCCAATTTATTGATTCGACACAAGGGGAGCCAAAGAATATTTACAAGCCTTAACAACTGAGTTGTCAATTAAGCTGCACCTAGAAACGATCTTTCTCACAGCAGTTTATCAGTAGCAACAGTTTTATAGTAGGAATAGCAAAGTAGCAGCAATAGTAAAGTAAAGACACTAGTAACAATAACAGTAAATAGTAGGATTCGAGTGCAGTAGGCGTAGGGATGGATGGACAGGCGTTGCATGGACAAGAAAATTCACATAGCAATCAGAACATAGGGCAATTGCAGATAAATAAGATAAAGAATCCAAGTACTAGATAATCCTAGGCATGTGTTCCATATATAGTCATACGTGCTCGTAATGAGAACTTGCACAACATCTTTTGTCCTGCCAGCCCGTTTGCAGTGGGGCCTTAAGGGAACTACTGGCAATTAAGGTGCTCCTTTTAATAGAGCACCGGAGCAAAGCATTAACACTACGTGAACACATGTGATCCTCACATCAAAGCCATTCCCTCCGGTTATCCCGATTTTTGTCACTTCGGGGCCATTGGTTCTTGACAACAATGTGTGTATACAACTTGTAGAGAAGACCATCAACAGTACTATCATAATGAATCAATAACATGTTCAGATCTAAAATCATGGCACTCGGGCCCTAGTGACAAGCATTAAGCATAACAAGTCGCAACAAAGTCATAAAGTACTAATAGAAGATACTAGGCACCATGCCCTAACAATCTGATGCCATTACATGAACGATCTCATCCAATCCCTACCATCCCCATAGCCTACAGCGGGGGATTACTCACTCATAGATAGGGGAAACATGGATGGTTGATGGAGAAGCGATGGTGATGATGATGGCGATGATCTCCTCCAATTCCACATCCTGGGAGTGTGCCAGAACGGAGTTTCTGGTGCTGTTTCGTGGAATCTGGTGGTGGCGGCGGAGCAGAACTCCTTCTAGAAAAACGTCAACCCCCCCTGAGTTTTTAGGTCAGAAGGCAACTTATAGGCGAAGAGGGAGACCGAGGGGGTGCCTAGGGGGGCCACACCACCCCCTGGCGCGGCCTAGCCTGGCCCGCGCCACCAGGTGGTGTGGCCACCCTGGCTCTTCTCCGTCTCGTATTCCTGCTCTTGGAGTCTTTGGGTGAAATAGGATTTTGGCATATTTTCCTGGATTTTTCCTGATAGTTGATTTTCTGCACAAAAAGTAGACACCAAGGCAATTCTATTAAAAACAGCGTCAGTCCGCGTTAGTTGCATCCAAATCACACAAGTTTAGAGGAGAAACAATAGCAAAAGTGTTCGGAAAAGTAGATACGTTTTGGACGTATTAGATGTGTGTTCATTTCATGAACCACACCCAGTGTCATTGCATGTGTGTTCTTTCAACAACCACATATGGATCCACCAGTGCCATTGTATGTCTGTTATTTTCATTAACCACAACTAGAGTCATTGGATGTGTGTTCTCACAAACCACAGCTAGAGTCATTACATGTGTGTTCTTTTCACAATACACAGCTAGAGTCATTGCATGTGTGTTCTTTTCACAAACCACAGCTAGAGTCATTGCATGTGTGTTCTTTTTATAAACCATATACGGATCCACCAGTGTCATTGGATGTGTGTTCTTTTCATGAAATCACACCTAGTGTCATTGCATGTATGTTCTTTCCACAAACAACATATGGATCCATCAGAGTCATTACATGCATGTTCTTTTCATGAACCACATATTGAGTCCCTACATGTCTGTTCTTCTCACAAACCACATAAGGATCCATCAGAGTCTCTAAAAGATGTTGTGCAAGTTCTCATTGCGAGCACGTATGACTATATATGGAAAACATGCCTAGGATTGTCTAGTACTTGGATGCTTTATCTTATTTATCTGCAATTGCCCTATGTTCTGATTGCTATGTGAATTTTCTTGTCCATGCAACACCCGTCCATCCATCCCTATGCCTACCGCACTCGAATCCCACTGTTTACTGCTTTTGTTACTGTTGTCTTTACTTTGCTACTGCTGTTACCGTACTATTCCTACTACAAAACTGTTGCTAATGATAAACTGCTTTGAGCAAGATTGTTTCCAGGTGTAGCTGAATTGACAACTCAGTTGTTAAGGCTTATAAATATTCTTTGGCTCCCCTTGTGTCGAATCAATAAATTGGGTTTTACTTCCCTCGAAAATACTGCGATACACCCCCTATACTTGTGGGTCATCAAGACTATTTTCTGGCGCCGTTGCCGGGGAGCATAGCTTTATTTATCAAGTTCACTTGGATACTCTATTGTTCGCTGCTATCCATCCATCATGGGTAAGTCTCGTGATGGCATGTTCCTATTTTACCATCGACTACAAGAAGAGGTACGGTTCTGAACACCTCTGCTGCTCTTGATTCACCATCTGTTATAAGTAAGCTCGTTACACCACCACATACACATGCTACACACACTGCTACTACTGCGGAATCTGAAACTTCTGATGCTTATGATGTTGCTTCTACTGTGCTTGATAAGAGTTGTTCATTAGGTCCTTTCCTAGATGCTATGATTGCTAGAACTATAGGCGGAAATACCGAAACTCCTAATGAAGACAGTACCACACCTGGTAGTTCACCTGTGTCTAGTGAGAGTTATGATATTGAAGATGGTTATGTTGAGATGACCGATGAATTTATTAAAGAATGTAAGAACACCCATGATAGGAGTGCTGCTAAGAGTCTCCTTGAGAGGCGTACTATTAGACCGAAATTATCCCCTGTTGCTAAGTTTGCTGCTTCTCCTATAAACATTATAGATGAAGATTATGATTTCTCTCTTGATCTATCTTACATAGCTATTGTCGAGAAAGAACCTTTTTGTGGGACTAAGAATGAAAGCGCGGTAGCACATATGAATCAACTTTCTACCACGAGTGGTTTGTTTTTTGATGATATTAAGATGCATACTTACTTTGTTGCTAAGATTTCCCCTTTTTCACTGAAAGGAGAAGCTAAAACTTGGTTTAGTAATTTACCTCATGGATCTATCGATAGCCCTGAGTGCTTGATTAGTACTTTCCTATAGAAATATTTTCCTCCTAGTGCTAGACATGCTATTCTGCAGGAACTTTTTGATTTTAAACAGGTATAAAAAGAGGTATTGCCTGAATCTTGGGCAAGGTTTTGTGCTTTGATTCATGCACATGCTGGAAGTCCATTACCTAAGAATGAGCTTCTTGATATATTTTATAATGGACAAACTAAAGAATCTAGGACATACCTAGATAGTTGTGCTGATTGTGTTTTCAGGAATAGGACTCCCAGGGAACCTGAGGAATTAATGGCTAAAATAAGCAAGAACTATGAAGATTGGACTCCTCCTGAACAAGCTATACCTGAAGTAATTGTACCTGAACCAACTATTCATGTGCCTATTCCAACATCAAAGAAGAGGGGAGTTATTGAATTAAATGATGAAGTGATCAAGGAAGAAAAGAAATGTCTTAAGCAGAACGGAATTAAAGCTGCAGATGTCAAGAATTTACCTCCTATAGAAGAATTATGTAATCCTATTCCCTACTCATCCCCCATTGAGGTACACTCTCTCTAACACTTTGATGAAGGTGATATCCCTTACTCTAAACCTCCTGATCAATGCTTAGAAGAATTTGATATCTTTATTGTTAAGCAAGATAACTTTAATAAAAGGGTGCAAAATCATCTAATGGAAAACACTAGAGCTATTGTTGAGTTGACAGATATTGTGGAAAGAACCTCTAATGATGTTAAAATGATTGTTAAACACTTTCAAATAGTTCAAACTCAAATAGATCAACTCGTTAAAGTGCAAAATGACTTGCTAGTTAATGCTGCTAAAGAAAAACATGCTTATGACATTAGAACTAGAAGTGGAGCTGCTACCCAGGATCCTCTATATCTGTGGGGCATCCCAAAAGAATTGAGCAGGATTCTCAACAAGCTGAAAATAGGGGTTCTACTCGTAAGAAAAGGAAAAAAGAAACATAAAACTATTGTAGAACCCTCTGAACCTGCTATAGATCCTAATAGTATATCTATCTCCGATGCTGAAATCGAAAGTGGTAATGAAGAAAATGAAGTTCCTAATGAAGAAAAAGTTAAATAAGAACCTGAAAACCACACTAAGAATACTAAATACACCAAAGAAGATTTTATTGCTAAGAAACATGATAGTGAAAGAGAGCCCTGGGTCCAAAAACCTATGCCTTTCCCTGATAAGAAACACAAGTCAAAGGAAGATGAACACTATAATAAGTTTTGTGAGTGGATGAAACCTTTATTCCTGCAAATTCCTTTGACTGATGCTATTAAATTGCCTCCTTACTCCAAGTATGTGAAGGATATTGTCTCAAATAAAAGGAAGATCCCTAATGAAGAAATTTCTACTTTGCTTGCTAATTATTCCTTCAATGGTAAGGTTCCTAAGAAACTTGGAGACCCAAGGATTCCAACTATCCCTTGCTCTATTAAGAACAGTTATGTTAGAACTGCTTTGTGTGATTTGGGAGCTGGAGTTAGTGTTATGCCTTTCTCTCTATAAGAGGCTTCAAATTGAAAAATTAATACCATCTGATATATCTTTGCAAATGGATGATAAATCTACAACTATTCCTGTGGGTATATGTGAGGATGTACCTGTTCAAGTGACTAATAATTGCTTGGTATTGACTGATTTTGTTGTGCTTGAAATGCCCGAAGATGATAATATGTCTATTATTCTTGGGAGACCTTTTCTTAATACTGCAGGAGCTGTTATCACTTGTAATCAAGGAAAGGTGACCTTCAATGTTAATGACAAAGAACATATAGTCTATTTCCCCAAGAAGATTGAAAGGACTTATGGTTTGAATTCAATTGACCATGTTGAAGGCATTCAAGTTGGAGAAATATATTGTCCCATACCAAGAGAAAATTTTGATACTATTACGATTGGGACCATTGCTATCAAGGTTGAGGTAACATAGCCATTAGTGGAATACAAAGTTTTGTCTCATATGGAATTGTTTTGGTAGCAAGACTTGATCAACCTTGTTAACAAAAGGATTTCATTGAACAAAACAATGTTTTCATTATGATTATCTCCGTTTATTTCTATCCTTTGCATTTTAGTTTTTGCTTTCGTTTAGCTTTCTTTTTGTTGTTAGTTGCTTGCTTGTTAGAGTGGCTTAGAACTTCTGTAGTTCTAGCTTTGTTTTGTCCTTGCATCTTGTTTCCAAAAAAAAATTCTATCTGTTCGAAAAATCATTCTTCTATGCCTAAAAATACCTAAAAATAAAGTGTCTCGAAAAATTCCAGAAAATTCATATTAAATTTTTGAATGAAAAAAGGGGCAGAGGAGTACCTGGGAGGTACCAGGGGCCCAACAGGCAGGCTCACCACCTAGTGGCGCGGCTTGCCCTAGGTGGCGCCATGCCTTGGTGTGGGCCACCCCTGGCCCCCCACTAACTCTCTCACCTGCCACTTTCTGCTCTCTCCCGAGTAAGCTCCAGTTCATTGCTCAAAATCGCGTTCTTGCTCTGCTTGCTCTCGATTTTTTCGATCTCCTTGCTCAGACCATCTTTCTTGCTTAAATTGGGAGCATTTGTTCCCTGGTATGTGACTCCTGCCCTTGTCCAAGTAGGTTTGTGTTTAGTGGATTATATATTGAGTATTTTGCTGCTGTAGGTGACTGGTTATGAGAGCTTGTAAGCTTGTTTGATGCTTAGAGATATAGTTTTGATGCATGTTTAGTCCTCTTGCAAGTCCCTATGAGTAGAATCCTTTATTATATTTACTTTGTAATCACTTGTTTAATAGGTGTTTAAATTTCAGAATACCAAGCATGAACAACCATACTTTCGGAGAGATTTTTGAGAGTGATGCACCTAGGAGGTCGAGGCCCTCAATATCAGCCTCTCAGGCTAGGCCATCATACAACAAAGATATCATTGCAACTCGTATTGGTAGTGAAAGGGATGATGGGGATGCTCACCCATCCTCTTTTCCTTGTTTTACTTTCTTATAAGCTGCAGGTATTCTTGATGATTTCTTGCTACTGATTGAGAGGGTTGGTTTGACCTCATATATGCAAGATGAGAGTGCGCAATACGCTATGCTCACCAAAAATTTTGTTGAGAGCTTCACGTTTACTAACACATCCTATGAGTTGATTGTCTCTTTTAAAATCTATAATCTTCCCTTCACCATGCCTTTGGAGAGATTTTGCAGTATTGTAGGTGTATGCATGACAGGGACCGTGAAGAAAATTCAAGGGCGAACCGCTTATTTGTTGTAGCTTTACCGAGGGGTGACCAATGATGATGACCGCGTGGCGCAGCGCGGAAAGATAAGAAATATCCAACTCTCCGCTCTTAGATACTTTGCATATTATCTTGCTACTAGTGTACCAAATAGGGAGAACACAAGTAATATCTCCAACTATCATTTAGCATTCCTTGCTGCTACGCTTAACAATGATACTCGGTACAATCTTGGCTCGCTTATCGCTCGCCGCCTAGCTGCTAGGGGGCCTATCTAGGGGGGCATCATTGCCTCGCGTATAGTCAATGCATTAGGTATTTTAGTGGATCCCATTGATAATATGCTGGCACCACAGAGGCTTGACATTGTTGCTATGAAAACTCATCACTTTGTCACTGCTACTTCTGATTTGAACAGTCTAGTATATAGGATGCTTTTCACTGACGGGGATGAAAGGGAGATTCTTTTGCTATAGCCTTCTTTGTTTAGTGTTCACAGGAGACCATGGTCACGCTCCAAGGAGGAGGTGGATGAGTAGCTTCGCTTGCTGGGTTTCCACGAGCAGCACCAGGAGGGTGTGCCCTCCTATGATTACTCCGCGCATTACGGAGGGACGTACTCGAGCTCGCACCAGGACGAGGGGACCTCCTCGTCATAGCACGGTGACGCATCATCCTGGCCGGCTTGGGATTGATACCCACTTTAGGCCAAAATCCTAAGCTTGGGGGGAGGTACGCCAACACCGCACTCATCTTCATATCATGTTGCGTCGGTACTTTGTATATTCATGTTTCATTCTCTTTTTAGTTTTCGTTCTTCTTTTCTTTTGAGTTCTAAAACACAAAAAGACCAAAATATTTCTGTTGTTTCTCTTTGGTTTGCTTCTTCTTTTTGCCTTGGTTTGTTTTTCCCTTTTTTCTTTATTTGAACTATTTGAAAAACCCAAAAAGATTTTGCTTTGTTTGTTTTTTCCTTTGGTTCTTGTTTTAAAAATAAAAAACAACAACAATATTTGTCGTTCTTCTTTGGTTTTTGTGAGTTTGCTACAGGGTTCGGCAGTCCTCAGTGGATTATTGGTTTCATATTATTATTCAAGCCACACAAGTGAAGAGCAATAATGAGGATTAATGACAACTTGAGGCGTGGTAAGAGGCTGGTAACGAACTCATCATTGTGCGCATGCTTAGTCCGTTCATGTAGAGTGTATGTTATCTTTGGATGCTTAATAGTTCTTGCTTTCTTATGATTAGCTCCAGCTCGCTAATAGTTTGTAGCATGTCTTACGAATGTTTGCTTGCATTGCTCTATTCATAAATTGGTATGACACCGTGGTATCCTCCTCTGAATGTTTCATTTGAATTGACTTGGCACATGCTCACGCATGCACATGACTGTAATAATCAGTTGAGCCTCGATGAATTATTTTGCCTTGAGGATCTTGAGTCACTTTCATGCCATGAGTAGTCCTGTTTTGTTCCAAGCATGGTAATGACAGCTATTGATCTCTCGTTTGTCGCTCCCTTACTATTGCTAGCCTTCACTTTTACTGAGTATGTTTTACTCAAGTTCCCAACTACCTAAACCAAATATTTCCAAAGTGTCCACCATACCTACCCATTAGCATCATTTGCTACTTCTGTGCATATTCAATATGCCTTGTTTTCTTCTGAATTAAATGTTTGCTTGTTATGAGAAAATTAGTTAGTAAACCTCTCACGAACTTGATGGCACACTTTATTTCCTGCACTTAATAAACCTAAACCATTGTGAACTCTCCATGAAAGTTATATGCTTGCTAATTATAGGCTGGGGATTAGCAGAACCGTGCTGTCACGGGGAACGCTTTCAACACTTGTAAATATATACCCACTTGATACCTTGCTCTTTTGTTTGCGGATGTCGTCGGTGTGAAATAAAAGGGGAGCTTGTAATTCCATGGAGTTATGTATGTGTGTTAGAGAAACGCCTGGGCCGCTGGTCTAATCCATGCTGACATGGTGGAAACCTGCAGCGTAACCATAATGATATCTATGAAGCATTCTTCTTATAAAAAAGAGAGAGATAGCTATTAAGAAAAAGAAAAAAAGAGATTTATGAAAAGAGGAAAGAGAGAAAAAAGCACCATTTTCCCATGGTAAATAAGAAGATTGCTGAGATACTCATTGTCTGCTTGCCTTGTCATTTTGATATTGGGATTCTTCCGTATCATCGGGCAAGGGCTACCCCGTTGGCGGTTCTCAATGATACGCACATACTTACGATGACAAGAACTTACCGGTAACTAAAGTTGAGTAGCATGAGGAGCGGCCCTCGTACTCAAGGGACTTGGGATTTTTAGTTTATAGTCTGTAAAGCATATAACTCAGATTGGACCTCACTTTCACCTTAACCACATTAAAGATGCTTATGATAGGGGCAATGAGAGCTCAAAGCTAATGAGTACCATACTTTTAGCATTTGGAACCCTTTCAAATTATTCAAAACCTTTTTCTTTACTTGTTGAGTCTCCACACATTCTCCGAGGACCTTCTTGAGAGCATAGTTGTCATTCTTTGTGCTTGTCCCATTAGTTGATTATTTGTGTTATGACTTTGATGCTTGTATACTTGATATCTTTACTTCTAGTCATCACTTGAACTCTAGAGGTGCCTTGATATTCATAATCAAAGGCAAGCGATATACCACTCTATCATACCTTTCTATGAGCATTGTAATGTTGCTTATGTTTGTGGCTCATGCTACTTATTATTTTTGAGTTGGAATATCTTCATAGTTTGCAATGCCTATTAAGTAAGCTTAGTTGCATACTCTTTATTATGAATTGTCTAAGTAGTTGATCACATTGCTGAGAATATTTACATCATATGAAGCTAATGTGTTCGTGAAAGTTCTTTTATCGCACTCAGTTTTCAACTGAATTGCTTGAGGACAAGAAATAAGCTAAGCTTGGGGGGAGTTGATACGTCCAAAACGTATCTACTTTCACGAACACTTTTGCTATTGTTTCTCCTATAAACTTGTGTGATTTGGATGCAACTAATGCGGACTAACGCTGTTTTCAGCAGAATTGCCTTGGTGTCTAGTTTATGTGCAGAAAACCAACTATCAGGGAAAATCCGGGAAAATATGCCAAAAATCCTATTTCACCCGAAGACTCCAGGATCCAGAATACGAGACGGAGAAGAGCTAGGGGTGGCCACACCAGCTACTGGCACGGACCAGGCTAGGCAATGCCAAGGGGTGGTGTGGGCCCACCAGGCATCCCCTCGGTCTCCCTCTTCGCCTATAAGGAGCCTTCTGACCTAAAAACTTCGGGGGGTTCGATGTTTTCCAGAAGGAGTTCCGCTCTGCTGCCACCACCAGATTCCACGAAACAGCACCAGAAACTCCGTTCTGGCACCCTGCCAGGATGGGGAATTGGAGGAGATCATCGCCATCATCATCACCATCGCTTCTCCATCGACCATCCATGTTTCCCCCATCTATGAGTGAGTAATCCCCCACTGTAGGCTATGGGGATGGTAGGGATTGGATGAGATCGTTCATGTAATGGCATCAGATTGTTAGGGCATGGTGCCTAGTATCTTTAATTAGTGCTTTATGACTTTGTTGCGACTTGTTGTGCTTAATGCTCGTCACTAGGGCCCGAGTGCCATGATTTCAGATCTGAACATGTTATTGATTCATTATGATAGTATTGTCTTTGGTCTTATCGACAAGTTGTATACACACATTGTTGCCCGGAACCAATGGCCCCGAAGTGACAGAAATCGGGATAAATGGAGGGAATGGCTTTGATGTGAGGATCACATGTCTTCACGGAGTGTTAATGCTTTGCTCTGGTGCTCTATTAAAAGGAGCACCTTAATTGCTAGTAGTTCCCTTTAGGCCCCGCTGCAAACGGGCTGGCAGGACAAAAGATGTTGTGCAAGTTCTCATTGCGAGCACGTATGACTATATATGGAACACATGCCTAGGATTGTCTAGTACTTGGATGCTTTATCTTATTTATCTGCAATTGCCCTATGTTCTGATTGCTATGTGAATTGTCTTGTCCATGCAATGCCCGTCCATCCATCCCTATGCCTACCGCACTCGAATCCCACTGTTTGCTGCTTTTGTTACTGTTGTCTTTACTTTGCTACTTCTGTTACTTTACTATTCCTACTACAAAACTGTTGCTACTAATAAAATACCGTGAGCAAGATTGTTTCTAGGTGCAGCTGAATTGACAACTCAGTTCTTAAGGCTTATAAATATTCTTTGGCTCCCCTTGTGTCAAATCAATAAATTGGGTTTCACTTACCTCGAAAATATTGTGATACACCCCCTACACTTGTGGGTCATCATGCAGCAAGCTTGGAAGAAATCATGTAGCCAGGTATCTGGCCGAGAAATGCCGTCGTAGGCTTGGATATGTCGTGAGATAGCAAATCCTTCTGGGAATCTTGTAGCTCTGATGCGTGGTCCGAAGCACTTTGGGCCCACGTAGATATCATCGTTTTCGTAGCGCCGCGCCTCTATATTGGAGTTGATCCTATGCCTTGCGTCGTTCAAGGATAGAGATCGTCCCGAGTGTTGGCTATGGCTGCGGTGCCTTGGAGCCAGACTTCGGCTTCTGCCACCACCACATCCACCACGACGCCCTCCCTGGCCTCCTTGAGAGCCGTTGTGATGGCTACTTGGTGGAGAGGGTGGAGCAGCTGGGTTTTTCCGGCTGATCGCTGTCCTCCGTCCGGAGCGTCATTATTCCGGTTCCGGGGAGGGTCTTCATTGTGACGAGCCCCCTACCGGCTTGTCTCGGCACGGTATCCGTCAATCCTTCGTCCGTCATCCGGACGACTTGCATTTCTAGGAGGTGGCATTCTTTGTCGGTCCTCCTCCCGACGTTTCTCTTTATCCTCGTCCCTGTGGTCTTTTGACTCTTGCAGGGGCGGGTTCCTCGAATTCAGTGCAACAATTGCTTCTTGCTCTGCAACTGGGTTAGCGCTATGCCAGTTACGGGCAGCTTTGTGGTGCTATCCCGAAAATCCAGTTCTTGAGTAATTGTCTTCCCAGCGATCGGGGCGGTGGTGCTGCTCCGATACGCGCTGGGGTCTTACGTCAGCCCATGCCGGATCCATGCGACATTGGTCGGAATCAGAGACCAGTTTTTGACTTCTGAACATGGCAACCTTTTGCTGCTCCAGTCCCTTGTTGAGTAGTTTGAATCCCAACCGGATCTCCTCCAGGCCTGGATTAGCCGATAAAATTTCTCCGGCCGCCACGGTATTCTCTATTGGGGTTGGATATACCCTATCCCCTCTGCTGTCTTTCCGAGGCTTCCCCATCTCTTCTCTGAAAAGGACGGCGTGAATCTGCGGGAATTGGTTGTCACTAGTATGCCGCTTCCTAGTCTTCTGGTCTTGCCTGGAGTTTTACTTCTCCGCAGATGTCATGCGTTTCTTTTCCTCCTCAATGTTTTTGGCTACATCGAGGAGTACTTGACGACGCGCTTTTAGGGCTTGTGCCCTCTCGTCCAGTTCTTCAGCAGTAAGTTCTGTAGTTGTAGGAATAAGTGTGGTTAATGCAGCATCGATGAATTTACGTGCACCTTCAGTGATTACGTGTCCATCCATCGGTTCTTCTTTTCTCGGCTCATCTGAGATAAGTGCTCCATCCGGGTCTTCCTCATATTCCTCGATAATCACCTCCTCTGTTAGAGGGTCTTTTGCCGGGGTCTTGTTCTTCTTGTTCTTCTTCTTTGCCTTCTTGGCCGCACCGGTAGCAAAGACGGCTTTGGGTCCGTTTCCCGGAGTCAAGCTCTGGTCGTTTCTTTCGGACACCTGGACTTCGGGATTATCTCTAACCTCCATGTCATCCTGCGCTTTGGGAGAATGTTCCCCGGATCCTTTGTCCATGGCTTCTCCTTCCTCTGCAGCTTTGGAGTTATACTCCTATTCATATTCCGTAGAGAACTTTCGGAAGTCTGCTGACGTCATTGATTCATCCGAGGATGTGGGTACGTCGGCGTTTGTTCCAATTGCCTCCAGCACAGAGTCGGTGTTGTCTCCAGCATCGGCGGAGCAGGATCCGGATGCCACATATCCAACAAAGTGCGATGCGTGCTTCCTCAGGTACCTGCGACTCTCGCGATCAGCTTCGTCGAAACTTTTGATGGTCTCAAGAATTGCATCTACGCCTGAGTTTTGCATTATCATATGTCACAGCGTGTACCTCAGGAAATGCATGTCTGTCCCGGCGTCATCAGAGCCGGAATCAGTGCCTTTGATATGCTCCTCCTGGATTTCGACTTCAGCGGGTGGGTCGATCTGGGATTCAGTCTCTTCAAGGAGCTCCACTCCAGATTCGACTTGGCCCGCTAGGTCTCCTTCAGGTTCGGATTTCTCCACTATCTCCGCAACTGGTGTGGGCTGGGTGGTATTAGGGTTTTCTGAGATCCGGAACTCTGCCGCCTCCTTGGACAAAGGGGACCCAGAAGATTCTTCTACCTCTATCATCACCGCTGGGGTGGGTGGGACAGGTTCAGCAAAACCAATGTAAACATCGATCTCGCCAAAAGACATGATTGTGTAGGCAGTTACAACCTCCCTAGCCGGAATCCAAGTCTCGTCGAGAACGATGAGAGGGATGTCGCTCGCGTAGAGGATGCGACCGACAGCGATAGTCTCGCCAATTCCAATTCTTGCAGATTCCGCTCGGAACGCAGATCTGAAGCTCACTTACCACACGGTAGGCGCCAACTGTAGTCGGATTGATAACAAGTACGCCATGAGGGGGTCCTAGAAGCGTGTGGAAGAGAGGGGTGTGAGACGTACGGTGTTCCGAGACGGTGAGCACACAAGTTTACCCAGGTTCGAATCCGCCGGCTTTGGATGAATCCTACTCCTGCTAGCAATCTAGTAATACGGCAGAGCCGGAATATGGGTTACAAGGGTTCTCCTATGCGAGTTGAGATTGTAGACTATTAAGTGTTGCCCTAAAGGCTCTCCCTAGGACGGCTTATATAAATATCCGGCCTAGGGTTTACATGGGAGATCTATCCGGCTACGACTAAGAGTTAGTTACAAAGTACATCTTGAACTACAAGTAACACTATGGCCCTAAGTCGGTAAGTCTTCTGGGCCTTCCCGTAGCCGGACTAGACTCCGTATTTTCTCCCTGACTGGGCCGCCCGTGAACCAAAGATCTAACCTGAAGTGGGCCACCCTGGTCAGTGAGGAACTATGAGGATACCTGGAAAGTATATCCCCAACACCTGGTGATCATCTAAAACCCTTAACCAGATCAGCTCTGAAGTGATCTAATTCTAGAAGCTTCCAAGTCAATGAAGACCAGTATCAAGCAAGGATCCTTCCTACTCAATCTACTCTTCAACATCATCCACTTTATGATGCTCTGGTACCTTGCAACCCATCAAAATCATCACCACGCACATTCTAGTCAAAAACCCTAAATGTCTCCAAGTCAATAGAAGCTTCCAAGTCAATAGAAGTCTGGAAATCTGTTTCCAACAACACCTTTTTGAATGTCTCCCTTTCTCTTGTGCATTATTGGTAATGCACTTGAACCATCTTGTAAACCATCATAAGGACTACCAAGGCCCACTCTTGCCCTTGGTTAGATCATCCTCCAACTCACTTGTTCTTGATGGTTTTGTAGGCAAGAAAATAAATATTCCTGCAAATCTAGTTAACATGCCTACTTTGATAGAAGCTCACACCACCATCCAACCTTCTATGGACCAACTCTCTGCATGGTTGTGTTCTACTCATATAGGTCTAGAAATGTATACTTCACTTGCTCCAAGTGGATCTTTGTGCTTCTTAAACCCACAAGGTTTTGAAGGCTAGTTGATAATCTTCTCTGGCAGGCTTATTTTATTCAAAGTTTGAAATCAATTCTTGGGGAACTCAAACAAGATCAATATCAAACCTCTACACCATGTTGATGTACATCACTTGGTCTATCCATCCATCTATCCCTTGCATCAAGGTGAGCTCTGAGCTCCAAGATCCAACAAGGTTTTGGTGGTATAAAAATAACATCATCCTAGATCCACAACTCCTTGTTTTTCATCTAATTCAAGTTGGATTTCCAATTCCCAAGGTTGCAAATGCTTGCTACACCTTGTCTACTTCATCTACCTTGATCACCAAGATTTATCAAATATTATACATAATTATTAAGGCCCCAAATCTATTTAATCCCTTTAATAGACAAAATCTCCAAAACCTCCTCCATAAAGGAAAGTTTAGCTTTTGCCAAAACACTTCTCTAAGTTAGGTCACTTTTGATGCCTTCTATGAACACCCAGATTTTTAATCCCAGATGCCTGTTATGTCATACATCGCAATCCTAGGATTACCATTTTTGCGAGACATAACAAATTGGATATCACAGTACATCATCCATTACAAACCATAAATAAGGTCTTACACAAATAAGGATCTCATGACCCAGTCTTAATACAACAAGCAGCGGAATAAGTAATAACCGTAGCGGTGGGGTCCATCTTCAGGGACACAGGCAATGTTGACGAAGGAAGATAGTCCTAGTTATCATAGCCGTCCTGTTGACCATCATCTTGGTAGTATCCTTCATAGTCTGGCCATAGGAATAGCCAGGGACAAAAGCCATGAGTACTCTTTAAGTAATCGCAAACTACCACTAACAAGTAGTATAATTCTAGTGAGAAAAGCTAAAGAGAAGTTTTAACTATGAAGTTAAGTTTGAAACCTAAGCTGAGTTCAAAAACAAAGAAAGATAAAATAAAGTTCTAGAATCCCTTAAGTTGGAAAGCTAGTGTCATAGTAACAACCCTGTTGTGGTGAAGTCAAGATTCACCATTCATTTCATAAGTCATTTTGAAAACATCTGACAACGAAAAAGTATGGCCACTCCAACTTTCCATAACCGCGGACGCGGCTATTCGAATAGTTTGACACTCTGCAGAGGTGGTACACTTTCACCACAAGATTCGATACATCTATCAGGGATAACCCTGAATCATCATACTTAGTATGCAGATAATCAAACATAACCTTTCCTTTACACACCCTAGTATAAGCACCTCTCCTATGAGCATGGCCTCCCAACCATGACCATCTGTCATCTTGGGCACTTCATAGGTGGACAACATTGAGAGGTAGCCTCAGCTCAAACCTCTCCCATGAGGGAACTAATACTAATGCATATAAACTTCGGCTAAGCCTTACCCAATTCAGGTATTGTGGTTGTACGGTAAAATTGGAATGGTATTGCATCCAAATCCAACCATCAGTTTTGTAAAAGGGTTATGGCTCATGCCTCAACATTTTCATCATCTTAAACCATTTGTGTTTCTCAACACTTGTCAAAACATCTCAATAGAATGACTCATCATTCCAAGGTTTTCACAATTCATTTTCACCAAGTATTCCCATCTAAAAGTGACTGAAGTTTTGTTCTAGTTCTAATGTACAAAGTTAATAGTGTTCACTAAGGTGGGATGATAGGATCAATCTCATTCCATAGAATGACATCTAAGGTTATCTAGGTAGGTGAAGTTTTATACTTTTTATGCTACCTTCAACAAGTAAAAGACTTGAAAGTAAATAAAGTAAGTAAATAAAGTAAAAGCTTGAAAGTAAACTTGGAGTAGGTACCAGTCAAAGTGGTATAACCAAAGCATGCCTAGTGCATTTTGCTTAGGTTATCTAAATATTCTAGCTTGCTAACAATAGCTTGCATTGCTAATGATGGCTTGCTAGTATAATACTTGCAAGGGTTAGCTTTCCTTGGTTGGTGCAGTGGTTGATGTTTTCATCCTCCTCTTGATAGCACTCCTCCTCCTCGAAAGCTTGGTCGGTACGATCGTCTATAGATACATACGGAGTACAGAATCATCAAACAATACTTAACTAGTCTACTTAGCACTCTAAGGCACACATTTGATGATCTAATATCATCACAAGCATCACAAGGTTTAATTAACTAGTTTTATTCTTTTTATTTGAGAAAAGTAATTTCTACTCATTGAAAATAACTAAGATTTTATATTCTCCAATTAAAATATGGGATCATATGGACACATGTCATCACCACATATTCTAACATATGGGAATGTAGTTTAAGGGTTGGATCATATTTAATTAAGTTTAAGTTTATTATTTAATGATTTAAAGTGACTAGAAATGCCTATATAGCATTATTTTGGTACTAGTCCAAAGTCACTGCATGTAAACCTTAATATTATTATATATTCAGATAGGTATGGTTAAATGTGATTTTGGAGAGTTGGAATCAACTCAAAAGCTATTATGGTTTATTTTATATAAATGCTTCAAGGTGCAAAAGCTTCTGTCTTGCTTTTTTACTATGAGAGATCTCTAACTCTAAATGAATTAAATCAAACGGGCTTGGATAGATCTTTTCAGTAGCTCTCTAACAAAATTTGAATCACTCAATTTGGTTCAGTAGATCTTCTGGAAATTATTTTTAAACTAAGGGACAAAAGTGAATTCAAACTAAAATAGAAAAACCAAAATTTGAATTCACGGGCTAGCGCGGGAAAGGAAATGGGCCGGCCCAGTTGCGCTCTGCAGTGCAGAGGGCGGCTAACAGGTTGGTCCCGCTTGTCAGCGAGACTTAAAACCAAAACGGTATCTATCAATCTGGGCCACACGATTAGAACAGAGATCGACGGCTCATAGTCGTCGTCGATGACGGACTCGTCGCCGGCAAGACCGAACCCTAAGCGGCCAGCGGGGGTCTACTGGGGACGTACCAGGGCTCCAGCTACTGCGGCGAGGTGGGCAAATGAACTGGTGGACGATGGCAAGCTCAGGCAAGGTCGCGGCAGGGGCTGCGGTGGACGGAATCAACGGAAACTTCTCTTCCTCTGCAGCGGGCTCCTCCGGTGCAATCCCGGCGAACTATGGCTCGCGCGGCTCTGGTGAGAGGTGGGGAAGGATCAGTGATGAGAGAGGAGTGGAGTGGTGTGAGTAGTTTGTGCTGGGGAGGGCTCCTTTTATAGGGCGATGAGGGGACCGAATGGCACGATGAGCTCATCGGTGACGTTGATATAGGCGGCTAGATGCATGGGTGGCATAGGCGGACGGTGGCCTGCCTCCTGGCGGGCATCTATGGCTTAAATGCACGGCTAGGGGCGGTGGCGTTTGGTCGGGAGATAGAGCCAGTCCTCGACGCGGCGCACAGAGACTGTGGGTCGCGCGGCGGCGCACAACCGTGTCTGGCAGGGTACTGGGGGTCGAGGCGGAGCGGCATGCACGGTATTGGGTCGAGGGGCGGTCTGTGGCGTGCTGGCGGCTAACGCGCTCTGGCGTGCTCTGGCAAGCTCACAGAGAGAATGGGCGGCGGTGCTGGGGAGTGGTTCGGGGCTTGTGGGTGATCGAGGGGTGGGCAGGGAGGTGCGGTATGGTTGGGCAGAGCTAGGGGACTTGCTGGAATGGCATGGCGATGTCCCTGGCGCTCTGCCCTCTTCTGGCCGACGGCGACCACAAAGTGGCAGCGCTCCACTGCTGCTGTGGCTTAGCGGTATGCCGGTGAGGGTCTGGTTAGGCTCAGGGGGGACAAGGGCGATCAATGCAGCTCTAATTGCTCGAGAAGATTTGATCAAAACAGTACAAGTCAGTGCAGTGTTGCTAGATTACCTTGGTGCTCTCCCCTGCTTGCTTCTCTGTCTGCGATGAGATTCTGCAGGATCTGTAGCATTGGTCTTGCGACGAGCTTCTCCCTCCTTGGTTTCCACGAGTCATCTGAAGATTGAGGTAGATAAAGGGGTAAGAGGGAAAGTTCTAAGGTTCATGGTTTTGGTTTCAAAGCTAAAACTTTGACTTTGACTCAGGTTTTTGCAACAGATGGTTTTAAGAACCATTCTACAAGCTACGATACAGTGGGACCAATACATCTCATGCTATGACATTGCTCTAGTGCATCTACTCATCGTCGATGAGGTCGGAGTCCTCGTCGCCAGTGTAGAAGTTCACAGCATCCTCCTCTAGAAAGTCGTCATCATTGCTGAGGTAAGAAACCATGTCTCCCTAGATGTCGTCACCCTCTTCTTCTTCCTCCTTTGCTGCAAGCTGAGCTTCTTGCTCCATGACGGTCTTCTCGAGGTCGGCCACCTTCTTGCGAAGACGGGCGATGGTGCGATCCTTCTTTTCACGCTGGAGGCGAAGAGACTGACGGTCCTTGACTAGCTGTGAGAAAGTCTGGGCCTTCTGGTTGGCAATGGCACAGTTGTGGTTGGAAAACTCCCTAGCATTGTCCAATTTCTTCTGGCGATCGTACAGCAGGAAGTCAAGGTTCTCCACTTGACGCTTCATTTTAGGGTCCTTTGTGCTAAATGTATGGACCTCGATGTAATTTTCCACTTTTTAGGTCTAAATGTGTAAGTGGTGAATTTAGATGATTCTTTTAAGCTTACTTGTCAATGAGTATGAACATTCTTGGATTTCAAGCCGAATGACCAAAGTCAAGGATATATCGACATCATACATTATATGGTGATGATCCCATGATAGAGAATTTGCATGGCAACAAATCTAGCCATTTTTTGAAAACAATCGAAGAGGAAGTTGTATCAAGAGTTTGGCTCAGATCAGCTGATCTCTCTAAGAACCATAATTTTTTCTTTTAGGGTCCTTTATGCTAGATGTATAGACCTCGATGTAAATTTTTGCTTTTTTGAGGACCCTGATGTAAAATGTACTCCGATCGACCATGTAAAGTTCTAACCTAAAAGTAAGTGGTGAAATTTAAACAAATTTAAGCTTAGTTGTCAATGAGTATGAACCATTCTTGTATTTCAAGACGAACGACAAAGGTCAAGTCCATATCTACATCATACTTTCTGCGGATGATCTCATGTTCAAGAATTTGGATAACAACAAATTTGGCCATATTTTGAAAACAATCAAAGATGAAGTAGTATGAAGAGTGTGGCTCGATCAACTACTATCTCCAGAAGGAGTCAAACCCGACTGTTTTTCTTGCTTAATTTAAGGTTCCTTTGTGCTCAATGTATGGACCTCGATGTAATTTCCACCTTTTTAGGTCCTTGTTGAAAAATGTACTCCCACCGATAGTGTAAATTTCTAACCTAAAAGTAAGTGGTTAAATTTAAATGAATTTTAGCTTATAGTTGTCAAGGAGTATGAACATTCTTTGATTTCAAGTCGAACCACCACAAGGTCAAGGCCATATCTCTACATCAAACTTTATTCTGATGATCGAGTATCCAAAAATTTGCATGGCGCCAGATTTGGCCATATTGTGAAAACAACCGAAGAGAAAGTAGTATGAAGAGTATGGCTCGATCAGCTACTCTCTCAAGAAGGATTCGAACCCGACTATTTTCTTTTCTTAATTTTTGGATCATTTGTGCTAAATGTATGGACATCCATGTTTTTTTTCTTTTCTGAGGTCCTTGATGTAAAATGTACCTCGACCGGCCATTTAATGTTCTAACCTAAAAGTAAGTGGTGAAATTTAAATGAATTTAAGCTTAGTTGTCAATGAGTATGAACCATTCTTGTATTTCAAGACGAACCACAAAGCTTAAGGCCATATCTACATCCTACTTTATGCCGATGATCCCGTATCCAAGAATTTGCATGCCGACAAATTTGGCCATATTTTTAAAACAATCGAAGATTATGTAACATCCCAATTTCAGCAACCCTGATTAGTTCTCCAGATTGCAAAAATCAGGGGGAACAAAAACTTTTTATTATTTAATTGTGCAGTGCTTGCTTGTTGCTGTCTGTATCTATACTTCTGATTGTACAGCTTATGATATACTCCTTACCTCAACATCAGTTGTCAAAAAGCTATTTAACAATACTATCATGGCTCATTTTACATATTCTCAAATGTTCTGGCATTTCAATACATGAGCCAAGATGCTTACGTAACCAAAACTATTTTAGTAGCTTCTATTGACAAAACTATGGAGATCTGCAATCTCCTTATGCTTTCAAGACAGTACCTTCAACTACTCTTACCTCTAAGATTTCCAAAACCTCTTTCTAAAGCTTTTGAATTCTACTCTTGGTAGAGATACCAGGGACTCTCATCTTATTCAAACTCCAACCTTTTCAAATACCCAACCTTCCCTCAAGCCAGGCTTGATGGTAACCCCAGTAGTAGGTTTGCTTTGTTTGTAAGATGAAGTGCCTTGCTCTGTTATCTAATGAATTGCTTTGATCTGCTGTTTGGCTTGTTTGCTTGAGGAGCTAGGTGAGCCACCATAGGAGCTCATCACTAGGATCAAGATACTTGAAACCCCCAAATCCTAAGCATGATTACAAAGATGGATCTGATCCCTAGCTACTAGGTGATCATCTAAAACCCTTAACCAGATCAATTCTGTAGTGATCCATTCTAGAAGTTTCCAAATCAATGAAGACCAAGTATCAAGCATGGATCCCTTCTAATCCATATAATATTCAATCCCATCCACTTGATGATGCTTTGGTATCTTGCTATCCATCAAAAACCTCCCCTCTCATAATCTAGTCAAAAACCCTAAATCTGCCAAACTTGGCTAAGTCTGGAATCTGTTTCAACATCACCTTTTTGAATGTCTCCTTTTCTCAACCCTTGTGAATTTTTGGTAATGAACTTGAACCATCTTGTTAACCATCCTAAGTACTACCAAGGCCCAATGTTTCCCTTGTTTAGATCATCCTCCAACCCACTTGTTCATGATGGTTTTGCAGGCAAGAAATTAACTATTCCTGCAAATCTAGTCAACATACATACTTTGGCAGAAGATCACACCACCATCCCACCTTCTATGGACCAAATCTTTGCATGGTTGGGTTCTACTCTTATATGTCTATAAACATCTACTTCACTTGTTCCAAGTGGATCTTTGTGCTTATTAAGCCCACATGGTTTATAAGGCATCATGACACATCTGGTATGGCAACCTTATTTTCAACAAAGTTTGCCATCACTTCCAGACCACCTCAAATGTAACCAATCCAAACTCCTTCTTCCATGATCATCTATATGACTTTGTATAACTATCCATCTATCCCTTGCATCAAGGTAATCTCAGCTCCAAGATCCAACAAGGTTTTGGTAGCATGAAAACAACCTTACCCAAGATCCTTAAATCTCAAGTTTTCACCAAAATCAACTTGGATTCTCCAATACCAAGGTTGCAAATGCTTGATACACATTGTCTACATCATCTACTTTGATAATCAAGATTTATCAAATATTAGCCATAATTATTATGGCTCCAAATCTAATTAATCTCTTTAATAGACAAATCTCCAAAACTCCTTTCCCAGGGGAAAGCTTGGTTTTCGCCAAAACACTCCCCCCCAACTTTTAGCTCAATTGAGATCCATAAATCATAATCTATCTTACCACCTCAAAATTAAATATTTTTGAAGATTTTATTAATTCTTGTTGCCTATTTTCTTAATAGGCATAAATGATAAAATAGATGATTAAAATACTTTTATGCACCATTGAATCCTACTAAAATTAACCAAAGTGTAAATTCATATATAGGACCATCTCACACCAAAAAACAACCTTGTCCAATGTAAAAATATCAAAAAAGCTTCTAGAAACCATTTCTGCTCTATATGAATAAATGATTTTAAGTGGACTAAAAATTATTGGAAAAATCTCAAATAATTCCCAGAGATGTGCCTCAACCCTATCTATCTAGGATTACCATTGCCTCATCTTTCCAAGGTCACTCCTTTAGAATTCCTTCATGACCATCCATAAGGCCAAGATTTGAATTAATTCAAAACCACTAAGCAAACCATCACCAAACCACCACCACAACCCTTGTTTGATCTGCACAACAACCAACACTCAGTCCTAGTCGAAACCCCAGTAGTACACCCCTCACCTGCCATTAGTACTTGGAAGGAGAGAGAGAGAGGGTCAAAACATTATTGCCTACCTTGGAAATATAAGTCTAGGATAGCAGCCCCGCTGTCCCACTGCCCTAAGCACGACCTCAGATAACACCACCACACTCTCTCCACCATGCCTGCTTCCCAATGGAAGGCTAGCTCCCTCCCCATACCCTCCTTGGACCAACTCCACCATGCACCAATCCACCTTGTTTTAAATAGGCTAGAGGCCACCCTGCACCCCCTCCCTGTCGCATTTTCCCCCACTCCTCCCCTGTCACCTCGCCTGTACTCCCGCCCCTCCCCCTGCCTTCCCCTACCCGAGAGAAGAAAAGAATGGCTTTCGGCCATTGCGCAAGAACTGAGCACAACTCTCCCTCTCTTGCTCATCTCCCTCTGCTTAGCACTCCCTCGAACTTCCCTTGCTCTTCTGCAGCTGACCCTGCCCTTTTTATGGACATGCAACGTCTCTGGAAGCCTCCCGACGAACTCGCGAAGGTGCTTCCCGGTGCCGTTGCGCAAGATCTCGTCTAGAGATGAAGCCGCCAGTCCTGCCCATCGCCGGACTAAAAGATGAGCCACCACATCGCCTCCGCCCTTCCCCGTCACCGGAGACGGCCCCAGGTGAGCTCCCCGCGCGCCGCCCGAGCCCTCCTAGGGTTTCGCCTCGTCGCCTTTGGGGACAGAGGAGGAAGATGATGCTTTGTCGTCGATTCCGTTTGGATCCAACAGTGGAGAACCCCCCGATACCCCTTCGCTCCACCACCTGCTGACGCCTGGGCCTTGTTGCCAGGGATTTGAATCCCGCTCCGCCCGTGTCGGCAGCAGATGGGATAGCCTGACATTGTGCTCCCGCGGTCCATCCAGATCCGGCCCAGAGTCTCTGTCCTTTCCTTTTTATTAAACCCAAATCCGGATTCTGCAAAAAACACTTTATAGTTCAAATCAAGAACAAAATGGAAAATGTATTAAATGTTCTATAAATTTTACCATGTTCCTATATGTTTTTCCTATCATGCATAACAAGCCTTAGGCCCAAAATCATTTTCATGATTTTCTGGGAATTATTCTACTAAGATTTGTCCCTTCCACTATTTATTCCTTTCTAGTAGTTTGGTAATTCCAATAGGTGTGAATCCACTCAGTACTGAAAGGTATTTTCTGTACCTACCTAGTAGATCTTGTATCATGTCAAGTTGAAACCTATTTTTACCTCAGTATAACTAACAAAACAAGCCTTTTCAGCCTTAGAAAATTCCCTAGGTCAAACCAAAGTTGGTACTGACCTAATTCAAACTCCCTATACACCTGCATACCAATATCTATCAAACCCCAGGAGTCCATAATTTTCTAAGCCCCTATGGATTTATCATGAATTAATCTGTTATGGGCTTAGTTAATTCAGAAGAAAAATCATCACAGTATCTCTACAAATCCAAAAAGGTTGATTCCAATTTCTACAGAAAGGTACTGAAAGTACCTATCATTTTCCCCTGGAATCATATCAAAAGCTTTTGTAGAATTAATCTGGTGAAAAAGACAAATCAGCTACAAAATTGAATTTGGGAATTTCCTAAGGGAATTCTGTTAATTATGTTGACATGATTCAAACTCTCAGTGAACAAGTACATCAATCCCTACCTAACCACCCAAGGAAATAATTTTTGGACATACAGAACTTTTCTGGTGACTTATTTCCTAAAACTAGAGCTTTTATCACCAGAATATTCATAAGAAATTAAAGAAAAGTGATAAAATAGTGAAACCACTTTTGTTGGTTTCATGTTATCAACTCCTATCTGTTGGTATCATTTTTACACAATGGTATCATAGAGAATATGTCCTTGTTCCAAAACCCCTCTTAGGTAGTTCCTCAGCTATAAATCCTAAGGGATTTTCTTCCATATTTCCAAGACAAGGCCAAGCTTATTGAATCCATTCTTCCTACGACCTACTGATTTGTAAACTTGCATTGTTCATTGTTTTCTGTATGTATTGTTGCTTGTATGCCTTGTGTTGATTTTGCTCTTGCTTGTTTGCATGTGTGCTTCGTGACGATGATAGTTGCGATTATCTCGGAGATCAGAAGAAGATGGTTATTATTGTATATTATTGGGTATTCTAAGAAGAAGTCTCGGGACAATTATTTCATATGCTGATCTCAGGCAAGCCACCATTCCTGAATTCTGATACTTATCCTACTATTTTTATTACCTGTTTTGTACCCCCTTTGTAAATGGCATTATTTAGCTGCATGTCTTGTTTTTTTAAATATTGCGCTAATGACTTGGCTCCTCCAAGTTATGACTTGCTGTCCCTCCTGGCACCCATCATGATGTACCTATCATTTTATCCCTTTAGACCGAGAGTACGATGGTTAGCATCCTACCTCGTTGGAAACCCTGGCTTTGAGAAAACAACTGTTTTTGGGGATTTACCCACTAAAACTATCCTAACAATGTTTCGGAAAAACCCTTGGGAAGAGGCATCATCCCAAGCGGACTTTTTAACTAAAGACGTGGTGATGATGAGAAATGAGAAAATGGACAAGAGAAACATAAGGGATGTTCTACGTCTTTACCGGAACAATTTTTATCCGTGCAACCACATTACCCCAGGTGCTGGGGCTTAGCTCGTAGTTTGTCTTCTTTAGCCGAGGCATCTTGTACAATGCTTATTGGGAGAAATCCCTTGAATTCCGGGCATGCGCTAACAGTTCTACGGATCTGAACCTTGTAGCTTGCTTCACCAAGAGTGAGCCTGTCTTGGCAGGAGTGCCGGTGCAACAATTGGGTGTCAACACCCAGATTTTTAATCCCAGATGCCTGTTATGTCATACATCGCAATCCCAGGATTACCATTTTTATGAGACATAATAGATTGGATATCACAGTACATCATCCATTACAAACCATAAATCAGGTCTTACACAAATAAGGATCTCATGATCCAGTCTTAATACAATAAGCAACGGAATAAGTAATAAGCGTAGAGGTGGGGTCCATCTTCAGGGGCACAGGTAATGCTGAATAAGGCAGATAGTCCTAGTTATCATAGCCGTCCTGCTGACCGTCATCTTGGTAGTCTCCTTCATAGTCTGGCCATAGGAATAGCCAGGGACAAAAGCCATGAGTACTCTTTAAGTACTCGCAAACTGCCACTAACAAGTAGTATAATTCTAGTGGGAAAAGCTAAAGCGAAGTTTTAACTATGAAGTTAAGTTTGAAACCTAAGCTGAGTTCAGAAACAAAGAAAGATAAAATAAAGTTCAAGAATCACTTAAGTTGGAAAGCTAGTGTCATAGTCACAACCCTATTGTGGTCAAGTCAATATTCATCATTCATTTCATAAGTCAGTTTGAAAACATCTGACCACGAAACAGTATGGCCACTCCAACTGTCCATAACCATAGACACGGATATTCGAATAGTTTGACACTCTGCAGAGGTGGTACACTTTAACCACAAGATTCGATACATCTGTCGGGGATAACCCTGAATCATCATACCTAGTATGCAGATAATCAAACATAACCTTTCCTTTACACACCCTAGTATAAGCACCTCTCCTATGAGCATGGCCTCCCAACCATGACCATCTGTCATCTTCGGCACTGCATAGGTGGATAACATTGAGAGGTAGCCTCAGCTCAAACCTCTCCCACGAGGGAACTAATACTAATGCATATAAACTTCCGGCAAAGCCTTACCCAATTTAGGTATTGTGGTTGTACGGTAAAATTGGAATGGTATCGCATTCGAATCCAACCATCAGTTTTGTAAAAGGGTTAAGGCTCATGCCTCAACATTTTCATCATCATAAACCATTTGTGTTTCTGAACACATGTAAAAACATCACAATAGAATGACTCATCATTCCAAGGTTTTCACAATTCATTTTCACCAAGTATTCCCATCTAAAAGTGACTCAAGTTTTGATCTAGTTCTAATCTACTAAGTTAAGAGTGTTCACTAAGGTGGCATGATAGGATCAATCTCATGCCATAGAATGACATCTAAGGTTATCTAGGTAGATCAAGTTTTATAGTTTTTATGCTACCTTCAACAAGTAAAGGACTTTGGTAAAGTAAAGAAAGTAAAAGCTTGAAAGTAAACTTGGAGTAGGTACCAGTCAAAGTGGTATAACCAAAGCATGCCTAGTACATTTTGCTCAGGTTATCTAAATATTCTAGCTTGCTAACAATACCTTGCATTGCTAATGATGGCTTGCTAGTATCATACTTGCAAGGGTTAGCTTGCCTTGGTTGGTGTAGTGGTTGAAGTTTTCTTCCTCCTCTTAATAGAACTCCTCCTCCTCGAAAGCTTGGTCGGTACTATCGTCTATAGATACATACGGAATACACAATCACCAAACAATACTTAACTAGTCTACTTAGCACTCTAAGGCACACATTTGATGATCTAATATCATCACAAGCATCACAAGGTTTAATTAACTAGTTTTATTCTTTTTATTTGAGAAAAGTAATTTCTACTCATTGAAAATAACTAAGATTTAAAATTCTCCAAGTAAAATATGGGATCATATGGACACATGTCATCACCACATATTCTAACATATGGGAATGTAGTTTAAGGGTTGGATCATATTTAATTAATTTTAAGTTTATTATTTAATGATTTAAACTGACTAGAAATGCCTATATAGCATTATTTTGGTACTAGTCCAAAGTCACTGCATGTAAACCTTAATATTATTATATATTCATATAGGTATGGTTAAATGTGATTTTTGAGAGTTGGAATCAACTCAAAAGCTATTATGGTTGATTTTATAAAAATGTTTGAAGGTGCAAAAGCTTCTGTCTTGTTTTTTTGTACTAGGAGAGATCTCTAACTTTAAATGAATTAAATCAAACGGGCTTGGATAGATCTTTTTAGTAGCTCTCTAACAAAATTTGAATAACTCAATTTGGTTCAGTAGACCTCTAGAAATGATTTTTAAACTAAGGGACAGAAGTGAATTCAAACTAAAATAGAAAAACGTAAATTTGAATTCACGGGCTAGCGCGGGAAAGGAAATGGGACGGCCCAGTTGCGCTCAGCGACGCAGAGGGCGGCTAATAGGTTGGTCCCGCTTGTCAGTGAGACTTAAAACCCGAAACGGTATGTATCAATCTAGGCCACACGATTAGAATAGAGATCGACAGCTCATAGTCGTCGTCGACGAAAGACTCGTGGCCGGCGAGACCGAACCCTAAACAGCGAGCGGGGGTCTACCAGGGATGTACCAGGGCTCCAGCTACTGCGGCGAGGTCGGCAAATTAACTGGTGGACGACGGGGAGCTCAGGCGAGGTCGTGGCAGGGGTTGCGGTGGACGGAATCAACGACAGCTTCTCTTCCTCTATAGCGGGCTCCTCCGGCGCAATTCCCGCAAACTATGGCTCGAGCGGCTCCGACGAGAGGTGGGGAAGGATAAGTGATGAGAGGGGAGTGGAGTGGTGTGAGTAGTTTGTGCTGGGGAGGGATCCTTTTATAGGGCGACGAGGGGACCAAACGGCATGACGATGAGCTCGTTGGTGACGTTGATACATGCGGCTAGAGGCATGGGCGGCATAGGCGGACGGAGGCCTGCCTCGTGGCGGTCATCTACGGCTTAAATGCGCGGCTAGGGGCGGTGGCATTTGGTCGGGAGCGTCCCGCGCTCTGGGAGACAGAGGCGGTGCTCGACGCGGCGCACAGCAAATATGGGCGCGCGGCGGCGCACGGCCGTGTCTAGCGGGGTGGTGGGGTCGAGGCGGAGCGGCATGCACGGTATTGGGTCAAGGGGCGGTCTGTGGCGTGCTGGCAGCTAACGCGCTCTAGCGAGCTCGCAGAGAGAATGGGCGTCGGTGCTGGGGAGTGGTCCAGGGCCTGTGTGTGATCCAGGGGTGGGCAGGGAGGTGCGGTAGGGTTGGGCGGAGCTAGGGGACTTGCTGGAATGGCGCGGTGCTGTCCCTGGCGCTCTGCCCTCTTCTGGCCGGCGGCGACCACAAAGTGGCGGCGCTCCACTTCTGATGTGGCTTAGGGGTAGGATGGTGAGGGTCTGGTTGGGCTCAGGGGGGACAAGGGCGATCAATGCAGCTCTAATTGCTCGACAAGATTTGATCAAAATAGTATAAGTTAGGCTAAGTTTGAGTCTATCTGCAACATGTTCGACACAATGGCCGCATGAAAGTTTTATTTCAATTTTGGGCTGAATTTTGGTGGAGTGGTTGATCACATGATTGGTCTTCTAGGTGTTCTTGGGTTTTGAAAATGGAAGTCATTTGAGTGGTTTTTGAAATAGGGTGATCTTGATACCTACACTAGATTCAATTTTCAAATGCCATTTAAAATTAGTGTTTGAAAGTTTTTGGTAGATCACAAAGTGGGCCTTGGTACATCACTACATTTACTAGCAAGGGGTGCAAAGATCCACATTTGTTTCTGTTAAGAATTGAGTTCTAGGAATAGCCAAAGTAGGCATGTTGATTAAAATGGCTCAAATGACCATTTGCTTCTTTTATTCATTTTGGTTTGTTTTTCTTCGGGAGTTGTTTGGGAATGATCTAGATGATGTTTATTTCACCTAAGAATAATTTTACAAGCAACGGATCACTTAATCATGGCAATTCAAAACAACTCCTATTTAAATGCACACACATATGAATGCTTTAATATTTTTAATTGGAAAAGTTTTTGTTAACTCTAATTTTGATGATTTGGATCTTAATAACCTTGGATTAAAGTTTTGGGATGTTACAAACCTTCCCCCCTTAAACAAAATCTTGTCCCGAGATTTACGAAAGAAAACTAGGAACTAAAGAGATCTCGGAACTCTGTCCTAATGTAATCTTCTCGCTCCCAAGTGGCTTCCTCTTCGGTATGCTTGCTCCATTGAATCTTGAGAAACTTGATACTCCTGGTTCTGGTGGTTCCGTAAGCTTCCTCTAAGATACGGATGGGCACTTCACAATATGTCAGGTCATTGTTGATCTCAACGGCTCGATGATCGATGTTCTTGAAAACTTGAGTCTTCTCCGGAACATCCAAGCATTTGCGAAGTAACGAGATATGGAACACATTGTGGATGGCTGACATCTCCTTAGGTAGTTCTAGTTGATACGATACTTCTCCTCAACGGTTCAGAATTTTGAAGGGCCTGATATATCTGTGGGCTAACTTTCCTTTCAGACTATAGCGTTGGGTTCCTTTTAATGGCGAACCCTTGAGATATAGAAAATCTCCGATATTGAAAGTCAGGTCTCTCCTTCTCTTGTCAGCATAGCTCTTCTGTCTGGACTGGGCGGCCTTGAGGTGCTCACGGACTTTGTGCACCTTTTCTTCGGCTTCTCGGAGAATGTCGGGTCCAAAGATCTAACTCTCTCCTACTTGAGACCAATTCAAAGGGGTACGACACTTCCTTCCGTATAGGAACTCAAATGGTGCCATTTGCAAACTAGCTTGATAATTGTTGTTATATGAGAATTCTGCGAAAGGCAGGCAGTCTTCCCATTTTGATCCATACTCTAGTACACAAGCTCTTAGTATATCCTCTAGGATTTGGTTGACTCTCTCAATCTGTCCATCAGTTTGCGGGTGATAAGCGGTGCTGAAATTCAACTTCGTTCCTAATGCCTCTTGGACTTTCTGCCAAAATCTCGAGGTAAACTGGGTTCCTCATCTCATATTATGGTCTTGGGGGTTCCATGCAGACTAACAATTCTAGCAATATACAACTCTGCTAGGTTTGAACTTTGGTAGGTAGTCTTAAAAGGTATAAAGTGAGCTACCTTGGACAGTCTATCCACGATGACCCAGATTGAGTCGTTTCCTCTACTCGAAGTAGGTAAACCGGTGATAAAGTCCATTCCGACAGAATCCCATTTCCATTATGGAATTTGCAATGGTTGCAACAGTCCTGCGGATCTCTGATGCTTTGCTTTGACTCTTTGACATATGTCGCACTTGGCGATGTAGCTTCAGATTTCTCTCTTCATCTTGTGCCACCAAAATTGCTCTTTCAAATCTTGATACATGTTCGTTCCTCCGGGGTGGATAGAATAAAGATTATCATGAGCTTCCTACATGATAACCTGCTTCAGCTCCAAATCTGCTGGCACACAGATACGTCCTTTGTACCACAGAACTCCTTCTTTGTCTTTAGTGAATCCAGGTACCTTTCCTGTACCAATACGACGTTTGATTCCGTCGATACTTTCATTTCCCTTCTGGGCTTCCTTGATTTGGCTGATTAATTTGTGTTGAATCTCAATGCTAGCTAAGAATCCGTTGCTAACAAGCTCAGTCCTAAACTGCTCCAACTCCTAATACAAACTTGGTTTCTTCTCCTTGATCATGGTGTTTAGCCTACATGACAATCTGCTAAGAGAATCTGCTACCACATTGGCTTTGCCGAGGTGGTAGTGAATGTCAAGGTCAAAATGCTTGATTAACTGTATCCATCTTCTTTGCCTCATATTCAGCTCCTTCTGAGTGAATATATACTTCAAGCTCTTGTGATCTGAGTAAATCTCACAGCGATTTCCCATCAGATAATGACGCCATGTCTTCAATGCTAAAACTACGGGTGCTAACTGAAGATCATGGGTCGGATAGTTCTGCTCATGCTGCTTTAGTTGCCGAGACAAATAAGCGATACCTTTGCCTTCTTGCATCAATACACATCCGAGACCAATCTTGGATGCATCACAATACACATCAAATGGCTTCTTGATATCTGGCGTGATCAAAATTGGGGCTGAGATCAATCTCTTCTTCAGTTCTTGGAAACTGGCTTCACACTTGTCGGTCCATTCAAACTTCTTGTCCTTCTTCAACAATTGGGTCATGGGTCTAGCGATGCTCGAGAATCCTTCTACAAACTTGCGGTAATATCCCGCTAATCCGAGGAATGCACGGACTTGGGTTTGAGTGGATGGGGCTTCACCTTCTTCGACATCTTTGATCTTGGCGGGAACAACAGAGACTCCTCCGGTAGACACAATATGTCCTAGGAATGCTACTTCTTTCAGCCAAAACTCACACTTGTTGAACTTGGCATATAACCGATGCTCTCTCAGGGTTTCTAGGATGATTCTCAGATGTTGCTCGTGCTCTTCCTCTAACTTGGAGTAGATAAGTATATCATCGATAAACACAACTACAAACTTGTCTAGGAAATGCATAATGATCTTATTCATGAGATTCATGAAATAAGAAGGGGCATTGGTTAGTCCAAAAGACATAACCGTATACTCGTATAAACCGTAGCGATTAGTAAAGGCGGTCTTCGGAATATCCGTTGCATGAATCGTAAGTTGGTGATAACCAGTCCTAAAATCAATCTTTGAGAATACCTGGGCTCCAGTCAACTGATCAAATAGATCCTCTATCTTTCGCAAGGGATACTTGTTTTTGATGGTGACGTCATTCAGTTTTCTGTAATATGTGCACAAACAGTTGCCTCCATATTTCTTGTTGACGAATAACACTGGTGATCTCCATGGAGATGCGCTTGGTTGAATCAAGTCTGTTGCTAACATGGCATCCAACTGCTTCTTCAACTCTACTAACTCTGAGGGGTTCATGCTATAGGGTCTCTGGGCTATTGATTCGGTTCCGGGGATTAGTTCGAGAATAAACTCAATATCCATATCCAGGGGCATACCTAGCAATTCATCTGGGAATACGTCGGGGTATTCACAGACTACTCGGACTTGGTGTATGGTGGGTAAGGCTAGACTCTTGTTGCACTTGAATTGACGAGGTAAGGTTTCAGATATATGCTCTACTGTGACTCCAAAGCTACTGGTCATGGTGATGGCTTTCTTAGCACAGTCGATCAGTCCTTTATGCCTTGACATCCTGTCCATACCTAGTACTACTTCCAATCCTTTGGTTCCGAGTACGATTAGGTTGGCATAAAAATCTATCCCATGTATTCTGATAGGCACAGGTTTGCAATTTTGTCTAGCATTTGTAGTTGAACCGGGGATTTGAACTATCATGACATGCTTCAGGTTGGTTGGGTGAATCTTACTAGTGCATACAAATTCTTCGGTGATAAATGAATGCGATGCCCACGAATCAAACAATACCCTTGCTAAAACTGAGTTGACAGAAAACATACCCAGCACTACGTCTGGCGCTTCTTGGGCTTCTTTGGCGTTCATGTGAAAGAGACGACCGTTGCGGTTGTGAGGGTTCCCTGGGGCAAATCTTCTCCCTGGTTGAACACGACGCTGTTGTTGAGCTAGGGCATTCACATTGGCAGTGGCGGCAATCTTCTTGGGACACTCATTTGAGTAGTGACCCTTCATTCTAGACTTGAAACAAGTTATCTGGGACTTGTCTTTTGCTGCGACAGGCATTGCATTGCTGCCAGTTATGGGTGCAGTATTGTTGTTGTTGTTGCACTTGGGAGGGGCACGATTGAAATTATTGGGGTTGCCGGAGTTTTGGTTGTTTCCTCCGGACTTCACATTGCCTCCGCTACGACTGGGGTAGCTTGGGCATGACATTGGGGGTCGGTTGTTCCTTGGTGCATATCCTGGGGAGGGGTTGGGATGGTACTTCTGGTGACTGTTGGATCCAGATTGCTGCACCATACGATGTTTGCGGTTGTCGTTTTCCTGGTTAATCTTTCCTTCCATCTGAATGGCAGAGTCTACTAGCTCTTCGAGATCCTCGAAGCGGATGTTGACGAGGACAGTCTGCATCTCATCGTGCAGTCCGTTCAGGAATCTCTCCTTCTTCTTGTCCTCCGTGTTGATCTCATCTGGTGCGTACCTTGCAAGCGACAGGAATCTGTCACGGTACTCCACCATAGTCATTTTTCCCTGCTGCAACTCCCTGAATTCATCTCTCATTCGAGTGACTAGACCCTACGACACGTGAGTGCGGCTGAACTTGATCTTGAAGGCTTCCCGTGTCATCGCTTGACCATGGTTCATCAGGCGGATGCTGTTCCACCAGGCTGTTACATCTCCTCCCAAGTAGTGGGTGGCAAAGAGAACTTTCTCGTTGTCATCAACTCTGTCTACCTCCAAATTGTTCTCCATCGTCTGCAACCAGTCATCAGCATCTAATGGGTTTTCTGAAGTTCTTCAGCTTGGATCTTTGATGATCCTGATTTCCATGCCCTTGGTTGTTCAGAGCCATCTGGGCGATCTGTTGTAGTGTTGCTAGATTAGCTTGGCGCTCTGCCCTGCTTGCTTCTCTATCTGCGATGAGATTCTGCAGGATCTGCAACATTGGGTCTTGCGACGAGCTGCTCCCTCCCTGGTTTCCACGAGTCATATGAAGATTGAGGTAGATAAAGGGGTAAGAGGGAAAGTTCTAAGGTTCATGGTTTTGGTTTCAAAGCTAGAACTTTGAGTTTGACTCAGGTTTTTGCAACTAACTTCATTTCATTCATTCAAACAAGCACACGATACAAACACATACACACCACAACAAGGACAACATATGGTTTTAAGAACCATTCTACAAGCTACGATACAGTGGCACCGATACATCTCATGCTACGACAGTGCTCTAGTGCATCTACTCATCATCGATGAAGTCCGAGTCCTCGTCGTCAGTGTAGAAGTCCAAAGCATCCTCCTCTAGAACATCATCATCATTGTTGAGGTAAGAATCCATTTCTCCGTGGATGTCTTCACCCTCTTCTTCTTCCTCCTTTGCTGCAAGCGGAGCTTCTTGCTCCTTGACGGTCTTCTCAAGGTCGGCCAGCTTCTTGCGAAGACGGGCGATGGTGCGATCCTTCTTTTCGCGCTGGAGGCGAAGAGACTAATGGTCCTTGACTAGCAGTGAGAAAGTCTAGGCCTTCTGGTCGGCAATGGCATGGTTGTGGTTGGCAAACTCCCCAACATTGTCCAATTCCTTCTGGTGATCGTACAACAAGAAGTCAAGGTTCTCCACTTGACGCTTCAACTCCGTCTGACATGTCATCTCCATCGGCATTCCCATGAAGTCACGTCTTGCATAGTGAGCAAAACGGGTTCCTTGGATTTGGTTGACACTGAGGGCACATAGACATTCGAGAGCTTCATGCATTTCCCTGGCTAATCCATCTAGCCAGTTGTTCTCCCTTACAGAGAACTGGATTCTCCGGGACATTGGTGCTTCGATGCTTCCTCGAAGATCATCGGTGACTAGCCACTTTAAATCTCCTCCTAGGGGTCCTGTAAGTTGAGCTCCAAGAAACTCTGGATGTGGGCGTCCCAATAACTCCGACAGTGAATCTAGATCCCTCTCGAAGATCAGTTGGCCTCCGTTGCCCAACTGGTAGAACTTGTTGAACTGAGTCTCTATCTAGAAGAATTAAGGATGAGGAAGTTAGTGAGGTGATCAAGTGTGTCAAATTTTATGTGGTAATGTAAGAATTGGAGGAACATGAATTTTTGAGAAAGAATGAATTCCCAAGGGTAAGAGAGGAAATAGTTTTTCATAAATACTCACTTTGGTTTTGAAATTAAGTTTTTTTCAGACGTCCATTCTAACTAGGGTTTCCTATGGTTAGGATGGCTCTGATACCAACTTGTCAACACCCGGATTTTTAATCCCAGATGCCTGTTATGTCATACATCGCAATCCCAGGATCTTACAGTAGATTGGATATCACAATACATCATCCATTACAAACCATAAATAAGGTCTTACACAAATAAAGATCTCATGATCCAGTCTTAATACAACAAGCAACGAAATAAGTAATAAGTGTAGCGGTGGGGTCCATCTTCAGGGGCACAAGCAATGCTGACGAAGGTAGATAGTCCTAGTTATCATAGTCGTCCTGCTGACCGTCATCTTGGTAGTCTCCTTCATAGTCTGGCCATAGGAATAGCCAGGGACAAAAGCCATGAGTACTCTTTAAGTACTCGCAAACTACCACTAACAAGTAGTATAATTCTAGTGGGAAAAGCTAAAGTGAAGTTTTAACTATGAAGTTAAGTTTGAAACCTAACCTGAGTTCAGAAAAAAAGAAAGATAAAATAAAGTTCTAGAATCACTTAAGTTGGAAAGCTAGTGTCATAGTCACAACACTGTTGTGGTCAAGTCAAGATTCAAGTCATTTTGAAAACATCTGACAACGAAACAGTATGGCCACTCCAACTGTCCATAACCACAGACGCGGCTATTCAAATAGTTTGACACTCTGCAGAGGTGGTACACTTTCACCACAAGATTCGATACATCTGTCAGGGATAATCCTGAATCATAATACTTAGTATGCAGATAATCAAACATAACCTTTCCTTTACACACCCTAGTATAAGCACCTCTCCTATGAGCATGGCCTCCCAACCATGACCATCTGTCATCTTGGGCACTGCATAGGTGGACAACATTGAGAGGTAGCCTCAGCTCAAACCTCTCCCACGAGGGAACTAATACTAATGCATATAAACTTCCGGCTAAGCCTTACCCAATTCAGGTATTGTGGTTGTACGGTAAAATTGGAACTGTATCGCATCCGAATCCAACCATCAGTTTTGTAAAAGGGTTAAGGCTCATGCCTCAACATTTTCATCATCATAAACCATTTGTGTTTCTCAACACATGCCAAAACATCTCAATAGAATGACTCATCATTCCAAGGTTTTCACAATTCATTTTCACAAAGTATTCCCATCTAAAAGTGACTCAAGTTTTGATCTAGTTCTAATCTACTAAGTTAAGAGTGTTCACTAAGGTGGGATGATAGGATCAATCTCATGCCATAGAATGACATCTAAGGTTATCTAGGTAGGTCAAGTTTTATACTTTTTATGCTACCTTTAACAAGTAAAGGACTTTAGTAAAGTAAAGAAAGTAAAAGCTTGAAAGTAAACTTGGAGTAGCTACCAGTCAAAGTGGTATAACCAAAGCATGCCTAGTGCATTTTTCTTAGGTTATCTAAATATTCTAGCTTGCTAACAATAGCTTGCATTGCTAATGATGGCTTTCTAGTATAATACTTGCAAGGGTTAGCTTGCCTTGGTTGGTGCAGTGGTTGAAGTTTTCTTCCTCCACTTGATAGCACTCCTCCTCTTTAAAAGCTTGGTCGGTACTATCGTCTATAGATACATACAGAGTACACAATCACCAAACAATACTTAACTAGTCTACTTAGCACTCTAAGGCACACATTTGATGATCTAATATCATCACAAGCATCACAAGGTTTAATTAACTAGTTTTATTCTTTTTATTTGAGAAAAGTAATTTCTACTCATTGAAAATAACTAAAATTTAATATTCTCCAATTAAAATATGGGATCATATGGACACATGTCATCACCACATATTCTAACATATGTGAATGTAGTTTAAGGATTGGATCATATTTAATTAAGTTTAAGTTTATTATTTAATGATTTAAAGTGACTAGAAATGCCTATATAGCATTATTTTGGTACTAGTCCAAAGTCACTGCATGTAAACCTTAATATTATTATATATATTTAGATAGGTATGGTTAAATGTGATTTTTGTGAGTTGGAATCAACTCAAAAGCTATTATGGTTGATTTTATAAAAATGTTTGAAGGTGCAAAAGCTTCTGTCTTGTTTTTTTTACTAGGAGAGATCTCTAAATCTAAATGAATTAAATCAAACGGGTTTGGATAGATCTTTTCAGTAGCTCTCTAACAAAATTTCAATGACTCAATTTGGTTTAGTAGATCTTCTGGAAATGATTTTTAAACTAAGGGACATAAGTGAATTCAAACTAAAATAGAACAACCTAAATTTGAATTCACGGGCTAGCGTGGAAAAGGAAATGGGCCGGCCCAGTGGCGCTCAGTGGCGCAGAGGGTGGCTGACAAGTTGGTCCCGCTTGTCAGCGAGACTTAAAACCTGAAACAGTATCTATCAATCTGGGCCACACGATTAGAACAGAGATCGACAGCTCATAGTCGTCGTCGACGACGGACTCGTCGCCGGCGAGAACGAACCCTAAACCGCCAGCAGGGTCTACCCAGGACGTACTAGGGCTCCAGATACGGCGGCGAGGCGGGCAAACGACCTGGTGGACGACGGCGAGCTCAGACGAGGTCGTGGCAGGGGCTGCGGTGGACGGAATCAACTACAACTTCTCTT
Source organism: Avena eriantha (assembly GCA_910589775.1). Classification (NCBI taxonomy): domain Eukaryota; kingdom Viridiplantae; phylum Streptophyta; class Magnoliopsida; order Poales; family Poaceae; genus Avena; species Avena eriantha. Next base: position 18,151,315 of record OU342746.1, read on the forward strand.
CCTCTGCAGCGGGCTCCTCCGGCGCAATTGCGGTGAACTATGGCTCGAGCGGCTCCGGCTAGAGGTGGGGAAGGATCAGTGATGAGAGGGGAGTGGAGTGGTGTGAGTAGTTTGTGCTAGCGAGGGCTCCTTTTATAGGGCGATGTGGGGACCGAACGGCACGACGGTGAGCTCGTCGGTGATGTTGATACAGGCGGCTAGAGGCATGGGCGGCGTAGGCGGACGGTGGCCTGCCTCCTGGCGGTCATCTACGTCTTAAATGCGCGGCTAGGGGCGGTGGCGTTTGGTCGGGAGCGTCCCGCGCTCTAGGAGATGGAGGCGATGCTCGAAGGGGCGCAAGGGGACTGTGGGTCGCGCGGCGGCGCACGGCCGTGTCTAGCGGGGTGCTGGGGTCGAGGCGGTGCGGCGTGCACGGTATTGGGTCGAGGGGCGGTCTGTGGCGTGCTGGCGGCTAACGCGCTCTTGCGTGCTCTAGCGAGCTCGTAGAGAGAATAGGCGGCGGTACTAGGGAGTGGTCCAGGGCATGTGGGTGATCGAGGGATGGGCAGGGAGGTGTGGTAGGGTTGGGTGGAGCTAGGGGACTTGCTGGAATGGCGCGGTGCTGTCCCTGGTGCTCTGCCTTATTCTGGCCGGCGGTGACCACAAAGTGGCGGTGCTCCACTACTGCTGTGGCTTAGGAGTAGGCCGGTCATGGTCTGCTTGGGCTCAGGGGGACAAGGGCGATCAATTCAGCTCTAATTGCTCGACAAGATTTGATCAAAACAGTATAAGTTAGGCTAAGTTTGATTCTATCTGCAAGGTGTTCGACACAATGGCCGCATGAAAGTTTTATTTGAATTTTGGGCTAAATTTTGGTGGAGTGGTTGATCACATGCTTGGGCTTCTAGGCGTGCTTGGGTTTTGAAATGGAAGTCATTTGAGTGGTTTTTGAAATAGGGTGATCTTGATACCTACACTAGATTCAATTTTCAAATGCCATTTAAAATTAGTGTTTGAAAGTTTTTGGTAGATCACAAAGTGGGTCTTGGTACATCACTACATGTACTAGCAAGGGGTGCACAGATCCACATTTGTTTCTGTTAAGAATTGAGTTCTAGGAATAGCCAAAGTAGGCATGTTGATTAAAATGGCACAAATGACCATTTGCTTCTTTTATTCATTTTGATTTTTTTTCTTTGGGATTTGTTTGGGAATGATCTAGATGATATTTATTTCACCTAAGAATCATTTTACAAGCAATGGATCACTTAATCATGGCAATTCAAAACAACTCCTATTTAAATGCACACAAATATGAATGTTTTAATATTTATAATTGGAAAAGTTTTTGTTAACTCTAATTTTGATGATTTGGATCTTAATAACCTTGGATTAAAGTTTTGGGATGTTACATTGGGTCTCCTGCGGATGGTATGACTTAGGTAGTATGGAAGGAAGTGGAGTCAGCAAGTTAAGGTATACGCCAAGCTACAATTTGGGTATACGCGTGTACGGAAGGTAGGACTATGGCCGGGGGCCACATACTCGTTGCTGGGGAGAAAAAACCCAAACGGAAAAGCATCCTTTGATAGGGTCGACAAGCGAAAGGATAGTTTTGATTATCCGAACCCTTGTCTACATTGTGTAGTGGGCCGTGGTGTTATCCCAGTGGATGTATTAATTCTTGTGGGGAAAGTGCGCAAACTCTGCACAGTATAATCTATTCGAATAGCCGCGTCCAAGGCCACGGACGGTTGGAAAGGTGATGGCTAGGAGTACCCAAATGGTGGTTTTTGGAAAAATGGATGAAAGTATGGAGGTTCCGAGGGAACCTGAGTTTAAAGTTTTGATTTGACCATAGGTGGTCAAAGAGGTTTAAAAAGGGTTTTTCTCCAAAATTGTTTTCAAAAAGGTTTTCAACAAGGATATGGGGTTATGCTAATCTATAAAACTGAGGAATTTTTTCCAAAACTCTTTTTCAACAAACATATGGAGATGCCATAACTATAAGTGATAGTCTATGCTTTTGAAAAACAACCCTAGATAGAGCTATCTCGCCATAGCCAGAATTGCATTTTCTCTTCTAACTTATCTTGGTGGATTGCAAGTACATTCAAACGTACTCACTAGCATTGTCCCTGGCTAATAACTTGGTCAGATTTCAAGAAGAAGGCGGTGATGACGATTATGTGAACTGGAACATTCTCCCAGTCAGCTGCCGGTGGGTTGAGCCATGATTGGGCTCTATGCGTGATGATGTTCCGCTGCTAGTGATGGTATAGCCATAACGACATTTATATAAGTCTTGTAATTAAGTATGTCTCGGATGTTGTAATGATACTTGTCGGTTATGTTCCACAGCTCACTGATCATGGGAACGTGGATTTATACATAACAGGGATTTCTCGGATGATTAATCTGGGGCCCCACAGACTTTGTATCAGAGCCATCCTGACTATAGGAGAACCATAGTTAGCATGGTTGTTAGACAGGAACCTTATTTTGAAAACCTCGGCTGTCGAAAACTAGTTTCTCAATGAGTTTCAAAAAGTTCTACTTCTTCTCTGACTCTAAGTAAATGCTTTCGAAAATGGTTTCCTCTAACTCTCGTCCAAACTTCAAGCCTACGAATTTTGAATAACTAGGATCAAGAACCCGGTGAAGACAATGAGAACCAGATGAAGACAAGCAACTACCAACAAACACAAGGAGACTACAATATCGCTCTACCAGCGGAATCCTTCTAATCAGAAGACATCAAGTGTTGGACTATCACGAAGCGTCCAAGATACAAAGAAGGCTTCATCTGCAAGATAGTGACTCCAACCTGAAGTAAGACGATATCTAGGGTCAATAGTCCGAAGATAGGATTCCCCTATATCGCGAGTAGTTAACTCCTTGGTCCCTAGCATTGACCGTGTTTGCTTGCCTATGTGCATCTTGTGTTGCTTGATGTGTGATGTTTGCCGAGGACATGGCGATCCCCTCGCTCTGTTCTCCTTGTTTATATGCTCTGGTTTGCTTTGACCTCCTTAAAAATGTGACTCGAGGAGCGATAACCCACCTAGTAACTCAGGAAACCCCTGTGTTAGATGTCGGTAATGAGACCCAGACTAACCTCGAGAGTATATGAGAGGAAAAGCATCGCAAGAACCAGGAGTTCGACATCGTGAAGTCATAAACAACTCGAAGACTTGACCTCAGCAGGACGGCATACCTCGTCAAACTCACATTGCAAGACTCGTCAATTGCACCACACTCCCTTGTTCCTCAGTCTACTATAGCAAGAATCCCGTTGAAGCCGAAAGTCAATCTCCGAAGGATCCTCAATATCCACAAGAAACCATGCGATAAGTCAACCAAGACAAGAAGTGAAAACCTGTCTCCGCTAACCTTTTGTATATTAGAACTCCCCACAACCCCGAGAGACTAACTAGTAATAGATCCCTCTGCCCAACCAATGGGAAGTTCCTCACCATAAGGCCAGAATACTTCAGTTCCCAGAAGACAAGGATGCATGAAGACACCGAGTCCACTCCTCCCTCAAGCAGAAGCAACGCAAGAAATTCAAGTGAAGACCTCTTCTTCGATGCTGACTCCATCAACCATGACTAAAGACTAGCCCGGAGAGTCATAAACCGCTAGCTTGCCCTGCGCTAACTCCATAAGGCTTCATTAGGAAACCACCCCCACCAAGGTTTGCGATAATAGGGCGTCACTCGAAGACTCCAATCAAAGACCCAGAAAGAAGACAACTTTCCGCTAACCACCGGGCAGGACCCCAGACAGAAGATTCGCACCACCCCTAAAGCAACTTAGAGAAGCTCCAAGGTGGAAAGACTACTTTCCACTCAATCCTCAGAAGACTATCTACCCGAGGATACTTCAGAAAGACCGCCAGATTTGACGCCTTTTCACCAAACAACAACCCGTGAGACATCAGAAGTGAAACTAACTAAAGATTCTATGAAATACCTTCGCTACGTCAGCTGAAAACCTATCCGAAGGACCACAAGATAGCTAACCGTTCAGTTCCAATCGCCTAGAGGAAATGAGACTCCAACGACTCCCATAGGCTAAGTACGAATAAAAGTAGTATATAAGCCTCCTAACACCTAGTTTGCAGACGTCATTGGAAGGTTTCAACTACGGGCACAATATTTCGATATCCACTTAACACCCTCTGGCGACTCCCAAAGGAAGGACCGCGTTAGCTTCGAGCCACCCTAGTTTAACCCTATGGGGGGAAGACTGCGTCTTTCCAATAGAGTAACTCTTTGCCAGAAGCAAACTCGAGAGTGTTGACCCCAACGTCGTTAATAGAATATGCTACGACCCTAAGGAAGGGTTGTGGACCCTTAGAGTGAGGTACTCCCAACCGTAGATTCTATCCTCCGACGAGTACTCCAGGAAGTTCAGAATCGATAGTCTGCCTAGCCTGAGCCCTCGAGGTATCGAGGCGCGAAGGAATATAAGATCATTCCTTGTAATCAAGGATGGACTCTGCTCAACTCTTCGTGCATCTCGGAAGACTGAAGCTCAACTTCATCGACAGAGTAGCCACTTTCAAAGACGAAGTATGTAAGATAGGACGCGTAAGACACCTGGTATCAACACGACTCAAAATCCCCTAACCTTACTCTCCCGAATCTCGGGACGAGATTCTTTTAAAGGGGAAAGGTCTGTAACATCCCAATTTCAGCAACCCTGATTAGTTGTCCAGATTGCAAAAATCAGGGGGAACCAAAACTTTTTCTTATTTAATTGTGCAGCGCTTACTTGTTGCTGTCTGTATCTATACTTATGATTGTACAGCTTATGATATACTCCTTACCTCAACATCAGTTGTCAAAAACCTATTTAACAAAACTATCCTGGCTCATTTTACATATTCTCAAATTTTATGGCATTTCAAAACATGAGCCAAGATGCTTACGTAACCAAAACTATTTTAGTAGCTTCTATTGACAAAACTATGGAGATGTGCAATCTCCTTATGCTTTCAAGATAGTACCTTCAACTACTCTTACCTCTAAGATTTCCAAAACCTCTTTCTAAAGCTTTTGAATTCTACTCTTGGTAGAGATACCAGGGACACTCATCTTATTCAAACTCCAACCTTTTCAAATACCCAACCTTCCCTCAAGCCAGGCTTGATGGTAACCCCATTAGTAGGTTTGCTTTGTTTGTAAAATGAAGTGCCTTGATCAGTTGTCTGATGAATAGCTTTGATCTGCTGTTTGGCTTGTTTGCTTGAGGAGCTAAGTGAGCCACCATAGGAGCTCATCACTAGGATAAATATACATGAAACCCCCAAACCCTAAGCACGATTACAAAGCTGGTTTTGATCCCTAGCTACTAGGTGATCATCTAAAACCCTTAACCAGATCAATTCTGCAGTGATCCATTCTAGAAGTTTCCAAATCAATGAAGACCAAATATCAAGCATGGATCCCTTCTACTCCATCTACTATTCAATCTCATCCACTTGATGATGCTTTGGTATCTTGCTATCCATCAAAAACCTCCCCTCTCATAATCTAGTCAAAAACCCTAACTCTGTTTTAACATCACCTTTTTGAATGTCTCCCTTTCTAAACCCTTGTGCATTTTTGGTAATGCACTTGAACCATATTTTTAACCATCCTAAGGACTACCAAGGCCCACGTTTCCCTTGGTTAGATCATCCTCCAACCTACTTGTTCTTGATGGTTTTGCAGGCAAGAAAATAACTTTTCGTGCAAATCTAGTCAACATGCCTACTTTGGCAGAAGCTCACACCACCATCCCACCTTCTATGTACCAACTCTTTGCATGGTTATGTTCTAGTGTTATAGGTCTATCAACATCTACTTCACTTGTTCCAACTGGATATTTTTGCTTCTTAAACCCACATGGTTTATAAGGCATCATGACTCATCTGGTATGGCAGCCTTATTTTCAACAAAGTTTGCCATTACTTCCAGACCACCTCAAATGTAACCAATCCAAACTCCTTCTGCCATGATCATCTATATGACTTGGTATAAGTATCCATCTATCCCTTGCATCAAGGTGAGCACTGAGCTCCAAAATCCAACAAGGTTTTGGTGGCATGAAAACAACCTTACCCAAGATACTTAAATCTCTAGTTTTCACCAAAATCAACTTGGATTCTCCAATCCCAAGGTTGCAAATGCTTGATACACCTTTTCTACATTATCTACTTAGATCATCAAGATTTATCAAATATTATCCATAATTATTATGGCTCCAAATCTAATTAATCTCTTTAATAGACAAAATCTCCAAAACTCCTTTCCCAGGGGAAAGCTTGGTTTTTGCCAAAACACTCCCCCAACTATTAGCTCAATTGAGATTCATAAATCATACTCTATCTTCCCACCTCAAAAATAAATATTTTTGAAGAGTTTTATTAATTCGTGTTGCCTATTTTCTTAGTAGGCAGAAATGATAAAATAGATACTTAAAATATTTTTAAGCACCATTAAATCCTGGTAAAATTCACCAAAGTGTAAATTTCATATATAGGACCATCTCACACGAAAAACCAACCTTGTCCAATGTAAAAATATCAAAAGAGCTTCTAGAAACCATTTCTGCTCTATATGAATAAATGAATTTAAGTGGACTAAAAATTATTGAAAAAATCTCAAATAATTCCCAGAGATGTGCCTCAACCTTATCTGTCTAAGAGTACCACTGCCTCATCTTTCCAAGGGCACTCCTTTAGAATTCCTTCATGACCATCCATAAGGCCAGGATTTGAATTAATTTAAACCACTAAGCAAACCATCACCAAACCACCACCACAACCCTTGTTTGATCTGCACAACAACCAACACTCACACTTGGTCCAAACCCCAGTAGTACACCCCTCACCTATCATTAGTACTTGGAAGGAGAGAGAGAGGGTTAAAACATTATTGCCTACCTTGGAAATATAAGTCTAGGACAACAGCCCCGCTGCCCCTCTGCCCTAAGCACGACCTCAGATAACACCTCCACACTCTCTCAACCACCCCAGCTACCCAATGGAAGGCCAGCTCCCTCCCCATCCCCTCCTAGGACCAACTCCACCATGGACCTATCCACGTCATTTTAAATAGGCCAAAGGCCACCCCGCACCCCCTCCTTGGCACATTTTCCCCCACTCCTACCCTCTCACCTCCCCTGTACTCCACCCCCTCCTCCCCTGCCTTCCCCTGTCAGGGAGAAGAAAAGAATGGCCTTTTTGCCATTGCTCAAGAACTGAGCACAACTCTCCCTCTCTTGCTCATCTCCCTCTACTTAGCACTTCCTCGAACTCCCCTTGCTCTTCTGCAGCTGACCCTGCCCTTTTTCTCGACATGTTGCGTCTCTAGAAGCCTCCTCAACAAGCTCCCGACGGTGCTTCCCCGATGTCGTCACGCAAGACCTCGTCTAGAGATGAAGCCGCCACTCCCGCCCATCGCCGGACTCGCGGCGAGCCATCGCATCGCCTCCGCACTTCCCCCTCACTGGAGACGGCCCTAGGTGAGCTCCCCGCGTGCCGTCGGAGCACTCCTAGGGTTTCCCCTCGTCGCCTTTAGCGTAAGAGGAGGAAGATGACGCTTTGTTGTCAATTCCATTTAGATCCAATGATGGAGAACCCCCAATACCCCTTCGCCCCTCCACCCGCTAACGCCTGGCCCCTGTTGCCAGGGATTTGAATCCCGCCTCGCCCGTGTCGGCAGTAGATGGGCCAGCCCAGCACTGTGCTCCCGAGGTCTAGTCAGATCCGGCCCAGTATCTCTGTCCTTTCCTTTTTATTAAATCCAAATCCAGATTCTTCAACAAACACTTGATAGTTCAAATCAAGAACAAAATGGAAAATGGATTAAATTTTCTAGGTATAAATTTTACCATGTTCCTATATGTTTTTCCTATCATGCAGAACAAGCCTTAGGCCCAAAATCATTTTCATGATTTTTTGGGAATTATTCTACTAAGATTTGTACCTTCCACTATATATTTCATTCTGGTAGTTTGGTAATTCCAATCGGTGTGAATCCACTCAGTACTGAAAGGTATTTTCTGTACCTACCCAATAGACCTTGTATCATGTCAAGGTGAAACCTATTTTTACCTCAGTATAAATAACAATAGCAAGCCTGTTCAAACTTTAGAAAATGCCATAGGTCAAACCAAAGTTGGGACTGACCTAATTCAAACTCCCTATACACCTACATACCAATATCTATCAAACCCTAGGAGTTTATAATTTTCTAAGCCCTTGTGGATTTATCATGAGTTAATCTGTTCTGGCTTAGATAATTCACTAGAAAAATCATCACAGTAACTCTGCAAATCCAAAAAAGGTTGATTCCCATTTCTACAAAAAGGTACTCAAAATACCTATCATTTCCCATGGAATCATATCAAAAGCTTTTGTAGAATTAATCTGGTGAAAAAGACAAATCAGCTACATAATTGACTTTGGGAATTTCTTAAGGGCATTCTGTTGATTATGTTGACATGATTCCAACTCTCAGTGACCTAGTACATCAAGCCCTACCTAACCACCCAAGGAAATAATTTTTGGACATACAAAACTTTTGTGGTGACTTATTTCCTAAAACTAGAGCTTTTATCAGTAGAATATTCATAAGAAATTAAAGAAAAGTGATAAAATAGTGAAACCACTTTTGTTGGTTTCATTTTTATCAACTCCTATCTATTGGTATCATTTTTACACAATGGTATCATAGAGAATATGTCCTTGGTCCAAAACCCCTCTTAGGTAGTTCCTCGGCTATAAATCCTAAGGGATTTTCTTCCATGTTTCCAAGACAAGGCCAATCTTATTGAATCCATTCTTCCTAAGACCTAATGATTTGTAAACTTGTATTGTTCATTGTTTGCTATATGTATTACTGCTTGTATGCCTTGTGTTGATTGTGCTCTTACTTGTTTGCATGTGTGCTCCCTGACAACGATAGTTGCGATTATCTCGGAGATCAGAAGAAGATGGTTATTATTGTATATTATTGGGTATTCTAAGAAGAAGTCCAGGGACAATTATGCCATATTTCTGATCTCAGGCAAGCCACCATTCCCAAATTCTGATACTTGTCCTACTCTTTGTATTACATGTTTTGTACCCCCTTTGTAAATGGCATTATTTAGCTGCATGTCTTGTTTTATAAATACTGCGCTAATGACTTGGCTCCTCCAAGTTATGACTTGGTGTCCCTGCTAGCACCCATCCTGATGTACCTATCATTTTATCCCTTTAGACTGAGAGTACGATGGTTAGCATCCTACCTCATTGGAAACTCCGGGTTTGAGAAAACAATTGTTTTGGGGATTTACCCACTAAAACTATCCTAACAATGTTTCGGAAAAACCCTTGGGAAGAGGCATGATCCCAAGAAGACTTTTTAACAAAGACGTGGTGATGATGAGAAATGAGAAAATGGACAAGAGAAAGAGAAGGGATGTTCTACGCCTTTACCAGAACATTTTTTATCCGTGCAACCACATTACCCTAGGTACTAGGGCTTAGCTCGTAGTTTGTCTTCTTTAGCCGAGGCAACTTGTACAATGCTAATTGGGAGAAATCCCTTGAATTCCGGGAAGGCGCTAATAGTTCTATGGATCTGAAGCCTGTAGCTTGCTTCGGCAAGAGTGAGCCTGTCTTGGCAGGAGTGCTGGTGCAACAATTGGGTCTCCCATGGATGGTATGACTAAGGTAGTACGGAAGGAAGTGGAGTCACCAAGTTAAGGTATATGCCAAGCTGCGGTTTGGGTATATGCGTGTACAGAAGGCAGGACTATGGCCGGTGGCCACATACTTGTTGCCGGGGATAACAAACCCAAAAGGAAAAGCAACCTTTGCTAGGGTCGACAAGCGAAAGGTTAGGTTTGATTATCCAAACACCCGTCTGCCTTGTGTAGTAGGCCATGGTTTTATGCCGGTGGATGTATTGATTCTTGTGGGAAAGTGCACAAACTCTGCAGAGTATAATCTATTCGAATAGCCATGTTCATGGTCAAGGACGGTTGGAAAGGTGATGGCTAGGAGTACCCAAATGGTGGTGTTTGGAAAAATGGATGAAAGTATGGAGGTTCTGAGGGAACATAAGTTTAAAGTTTTGTTTTGGCCATAGGTGGTCAAAGAGGTTTAAAAAGGGTTTTTCTCTAAAACTGTTTTCAAAAAGGTTTTCAACAAGGATATGGGGCTATGCTGATCTATAAAACCGAGGCATGTTTTCCAAAACTCTTTTCATCAAAGATATGGAGATGCCATAACTGCAAGTGATAGTCTAGGCTTTTCAAAAACAACCCTAGATAGAGCTATCTCGCCACAGCCAGAATTGCATTTTCTCTTCTAACTTATCTTGATGGTTTGCGAGTTTATTCAAACGTAATCATTGGAATTGTCCCTGGCTAGTAACTTGGTCAGATTTCAAGAAGAAGGTGGTGATGACGATTATGCGAACTAGGACGTTCTCCCCGTCAGCCGTCGATGGGTTGAGGCATGATTGGGCTCTGTGCGTGATGATGTTCCACTACTAAAGATGGTATAGCCATAACGGCCTTTATGTAAGTCTTGTAATTCGGTATGTCTCGGATGTTGTAATGATACTTGTCGGTTATGTTCCATGGCTCACTGATCATGGGAACATGGATTTATACATAACAGGGATTTCTCAGATGATTAATCCGGGGCCCCACATATTAAGTAGTATGAAGAGTATGACTGGATCAGCTACTCTCTCGAGAAGGACCCAAACCCGACTATTTTCCTTGCTTAATTTTAGGGTCCTTTGTGCTAAATGTATGGACCTCGATGTAATTTTCCCCCTTATTAGATCTAAATGTGTAAGTGGTGAAATTTAGATGATTATTTTAAGCTTATTTGTCAACGAGTATGAACATTCTTGGATTTCAAGACGAACGACCAAGGTTAAGGATATATCAACATCATACCTTATATTTTGATGATCCCATGTTAGAGAATTTGGATGGCAACATATCTTGCCATGTTTTGAAAACAACTGAAGAAGAAGTTGTATCAAGAGTTTGGCTTAGTTAAGCTGATCTCTCAAAGAACCAGAATTGTTTCCTTCTAGGGTCCTTTATGCTAAATGTATAGACCTCAATGTAATTTTTGCTTTTTTGAGGTCCCTGATGTAAAATGTACTCTGATCGACCGTGTAAAGTTCTAACCTAAAGTAAGTGGTGAAATTTAAATGAATTTCAGCTTAGTTTTGTCAATGAGTCTGAACCATTCTTGTATTTCAAGACAAACGACCAAGGCCAAGTCCATATCTACATCATATTTTATGTTGATGATCTCTTTATTCAAGAATTTGCATAACAACAAATTTGGCCATATTTTGAAAACCATCGAAGATGAAGTAGTATGAAGAGGGTGGCTCGATCATCTACTTTATCCAAAAGGAGACGAACCCAACTGATTTGATTGCTTAATTTTAGGGTCCTTTGTGCTAAATGTATGGACCTCGATGTAATTTCCCCCTTTTTAGTTCCTTGTTGAAAAATGTACTCCCACCAATAGTGTAAATTTCAAACCTAAAAGTAAGTGGTGAAATTTAAACGAAATTCAGCTTATAGTTGTCAACGAGTATGCACATTCTTTGATTTCAAGTCGAATGACCACAAGGTCAAGGCCATATCTCTACATGATACTTTATTATGATGATCGTGTATCCAAGAATTTGCATGGCGATAAATTTGGGCATATTGTGAAAACAATCAAAGAGAAAGTAGTATGAAGAGTATGGCTTGATCAGCTGTTCTCTCAAGAAGGAGATGAACCCGACTATTTTCTTTGCTCAGTTTTAGGGTCCTTTGTGCTAAATGTATGGACCTTGATGTATTTTTCCCTTTTTAGGTCCATGATGTAGAATGTACTCCCATCGATCGTGTAAAATGCTAATCTAAAAGTAAGTTGTGAAATTTCAACGAATTTAAGCATAGTTGTCAACGAGTATGAAAAATTCTTGGATTTCAAGGCGAACGACCACAAGGTCAAGGCCATGTCTCTACATCATACTTTATGCTCATGATCCCATATCCAAGAATTTGCATGGGACAGATGCGGCCATAGTTGAAAACAATCGAAGAGGAAGTAGTATGAAGAGTATGGCTCGATTATCTGCTCTTTCAAGAAGGAGACGAACCCGACTATTCTCTTTGCTCAATTTAGGGTACTTTGTGCTAAACGTATGGGCCTTGATGTAATTTTCCCCTTTTTAGGTCCTTGATGTAGAATGTACTCCCATCGACCGTGTAAAATGCTAACCTAAAAGTAAGTGTTGAAATTTCAATGAGTTTATGCATAGTTGTCCTCTGTGTGAAGATTAGTGGCCTTGGCTATGACAAGTATGATGATGGGTTCAAATTACATGATGAGATTATCATGTCCAAGATTATCTCCATGATCAAAGCTGCCGACAAGAAGCTTTCCTTGAACTTGCAACTCCTAGATTCAGCTACCCAGTTATCTCCCGATGATCTAGTATCATATCTTGTTGCCACATATAACTTGCTAGATGAAGGACAAAAGATCAGGGAGATCAACCGTGCTATTGGGTCTTCTCATTCTCTAGCATTGAAGGCCAAGCATGCGCAAGAAGATGTTGCAAGTGAAGAAGAAAATGATAGCGATGGAGTTAACGATATGCTCTCTCAACTTGCACTCTTCACCAAGAAAATGACAGTGAGCACACAAGTTTACCCAGGTTCGAATCCACCGGGTTTGGATGGACCCTACTCCTGCTATCAATCCAGTAATACGGCAAAGCCGGAATATGGGTTACAATGGTATCGCCTGTGCGAGTTGAGGGTCTAAAGTATTGGGTGTTATCTGGTGCCCTAAAGGCTCTCCCTAGGACGGCTTATATAGATATCGGGCCTAGGGTTTACAAGAGAGATCAATCCGGCTACGACTAAGAGTTGGTTACAAAGTACATCTTGAACTACAAGTAACATTATGGGCCTAAGTCGGTAAGTCTTCTGGGCCTTCCTATAGCCAGATTGGACTCCGTCTTCTCTCTCTAACTGGGCCGCCCGTGAAGCAAAGCTCTAACCTGAAGTGGGCCACCCTGGTCAGTGAGGAACTATGAGGATACCCGGAAAGTTTATCCCCAACAGCAGCCCCCAGAGGCCTCCAAGATCCAAAGTCGGATTTTATCATCGTCTAGCTTGATCTTCGGCTTGCAGAATCTTGAAGGGTTCCTGAAACTTCACAACAAAAAATATGATCCGGGTCTTAAAAACTAAGTCGGACCTTTCAATTGGTTACTCGGATTTTCCAGCTCGCTTTTAAACTAAGCCAGAACTTGGTCTCTAACGCCACCTGACACAAGCACGGTCAAATCACGTCATCTGACAGACATTCCGTCAACACGACCGTTGGTGGGTCCACGGTTCGTGGAACCGAGGCACCGTTTCAATTCGTGCGTGGAGATCGAGGCGACGCAATCATCGCGTGGGCCCTTCCCAGTTCTTTCCATGACGCGTGGAGGTTACACTGTAGCGTTTGCACGAATCTTGGCGCAGGTAGGTTGATATAAGGGGTTTAGCTTTCTTCTTCTCCTCTCCACCAGTCCTTTGCCATTCCTTCCTTCCCAATCCTCCTGCGCGCCCAGAGCCTCCTCGTCCTCCTCCCACAGCGCTCCTAGCGCCGCCACTTTAAGGTCACCTTTTCCACCGGAGAAAGAATGGCTTCCTTTTCTTCTTCCTCTGGTTTAGCGGCAGCATCGGCGGCGGCGGAAGCAGCTGCGGAGAAGGAGAGTTTTTGGGGAATCTGGATCCCCTACGCCCTCAATGAGGCAGGCCTCAAGAACGTGGAGAAGGAGGGGCTTCTCGCCGCCGGCGACTGGCGGACCGGCCTCGGCGAAACCGTCACCAACCCACGCGAGGGCGAGCGTGTCCACTTCGGCACCCATCTGGACCGAGGTTTGTCCTTTCCTCCCTCGGAGTTCTTCTCCGAGGTGATAGATCACTATGGAGTTCAACTCCACAATCTTCCTCCCAATTCGCTTCTAGAAATGAGCGCATATGCTGCGCTTTGCGAGGGCTTTCTCGGCATTAGGCCGAGCTTGCTTCTCTTCCGGTACTATTTCCATGTCCGGAGAAATTCCATCACTGCCGATGTTCCTTATATCACCGGTACCATTAGTTTTTCTGTTAGACGAGACTGGGCCTATCCCCAAATTTATGCCAGTGACTCGGTCAAACAATGGCCAGCCACTTTCTTCTACCATAGGGATATTCCGGCTCACGGCAAAGCTACTGCTTTGCCAGCTTTTGTCGACGGAGCCGCCACAACCCAGCCTTCCTGGGACAAGGCTGCTCCGGCTCTCACCGACGATCTAATCCTCGCTAAGAGGCGGATCGAGTATTTGATCAAGAACAAGGGTCTGAAGGGATCCGACTTGGTCCAGTGCTGGGTCTCACGTTGGATCCAGCCACTTCAGTACCACGGGGACAGACTGATGCAGTCCATCACGTATTCCAAAAAATATTCCCTCCGCATCAGCTCAAAAGCCTACACCGCCCAGGGTTACATAAGCCAGATTAAGTGGCTGATCAAGGAGCGGATTGAGAGGAAAATTCCGGAGGTTTCTCTGGATATGCACACGGCGGAAAACACCGTGGTGCTGGTAAGCTTCCATCAGTACACCTTTTATGTGTTTCAATCTTTAAGTTATATACAGCAATGCTGATATGCTTTCCTGTTTTCAGCTTGCTGATCTCCCCGAGTCGGAGCTTGCTCCACTCGAAGGATATCCTCCTGAGTTTTCTCAGGAGACCGAAGTAGTCCCATTGCCGGATCTTGCGCTCAAGAAGCGTAAAGCTCCGACAGTAGCAGTTGGCACAAAGGAGGTGCCAGTCGTGAAAAGGTAACCTTTTGTCACAGCATTTTCTCCTTTGTACTTTACTCAAGTTTCTTTCCGAGATGTAATGTTTCTGACTTTACTACTTTCTCAGAGCAAAACCAATCATCAAGGGCAAGGGGAAAGGGATTCCTTCAAAGCCCTTGCGACAAACGAAGCTTACCATAGCTTCCCCTGCCACGGCTCCTCCGACTCCTACCCCTCAACCTTCTACAACACCGGTGATTACTCCTTCTCCGGTTGTTGTAGAAGATCCGGCTCCTCCAACGGCGCCTGTGATCTTTAGGTCACACACTGACGTCACCGTGGGTGCGTCAGCTCAAGATAAGGGTGAAACCTCTTCGGGTAATGATCCCTCGGCTGAAGTCTTTACCGACAACCTCCTCAGCAATCCCGGACTTGCCAAGTTTGGCTTATCCCGGAAATCTGCAGAGGAGATCCAGCGGCTGGCCAGGCAAGTCCTGGACAAAAGCCATCTATCCCCCGAAGAGGAAGCGCAAGAAGCAGAGGACGTCAAGTTCTCTGACCTTCTCGCTCAAGTCCGCCTTCACGACGAGAGAATCAGGACTGGCGAGCTTCCAACGGCCCCAGTAATTCCTCTTACCCTCGCTGAGAAGGTGGCAGCTGAAGTGAACGTGGGGTTAGACAAACTCACCAGCGAGCAATATGTAAGTCGGAATTCCAACTCTTGTTTTTTACATTATGTTATATCATATCCTCTAGCCCCCAAGCATGAAGTAGGATATAGAAATCCAGGTTTATGCTTTCATTAGGATGCCAAAGAACGAACTAGTGTAGCCCCCAAGGCTCGTGCTGATATTTAGCAAAAAATATTATCCCGAGTCTTAAGTAGCCTTCTGACTTTGGGTATTCTGACTTAAGAAAGTATGTTCCTATAACCAGGAATTATTAACCAATGTCTGTGATAAGCGGAGAGAGATCAAAGCTCTCCGGCTTAAAAATGCTGAGCTCAAGGTAGCCAAGTTTGAAGCCGAAGGTAAACATTCCGAGATTCAAACCTTGTCTTTTGCTTTTTCAATGTCAAAATTTTCTGAACTATTGTACTTTTTGACTTACAGCGTTGGTGAAACAATCAATCGCTATGATTAAAGAGGCCGAGAACCTCAAGACCCTGGTGGTGGAAAACAAGGGACTCCGCCAAGAGCTGGATAAGCTCAAGGCTGATCATGAAAGGAGCATAGCTCAAGTCCTTGAATCCTCCTCCATGGCCACTGAAGAGCGCGATCGCAAGATTGCTGCTCAAGATAAAGTTATCTCGGACCTCAAGAATGAGCTTGGCAGAGAGAAAGATCTCTCCGAAGCGCTCCGGGCTGAACTCCAGAGTCTCCAGGAGGAGAAGTCCAAGATTGACGACGTCATTCTTGGTACGTTCCATCTATCTGATTTATCATTTCTTCGACTTTTATCAATGTCGGATTTTCCTTGACTTGTTTTTGTGTTTAGGTACACTGAACTTGTCGGATTCTTCCTCCTCCGAGCCCCGCACCCACCGGCTTACCCAAGTTGGTGATCTTCTGCATGACTTCCGCCAGTCTATTGAAGACATTGGCGAGTCCCTGAGGATTCCGGACATGCCAAGCATGTCGGATTTTCAGGTGCGGGACAAGGCCAAGGAGATGCCGCATCTTGTTCGGGACTGGAACATGTCCTACGCGTGGACTGCTGCGCAGAACGCTCTCACCATGGTCATAAGCCACCATGGAAACATGGAGATATGGCAAGTGACCAGAGGGTACTGCAAGGTAGACGAAGACGGAAGAATAGTTCAGAAGAAACCGAAGAAGCTTCCCCGCCAGAAGATATGGCAAGTGACCAGAGGGTCTTAAGTCCCCTTCTTCACCCACGTAGATACCCCGCCACCTCCTCCAGAAGAAACCGAAGAAGCTTCCGACAATGAACGGACCACCTAGGATCCATACATCTTGGAACGATATCAAGGTGGAGTAACCAACGAGCCGGCAGCTCCTTCATCTCCTCCTGCATTATAGACCACAAACTTATGTATTATTCTGTGAAATAACATGATGCGCTTGTAAATATTAAGTACTATGACTTTTGCTAGTGCTAAGTTTTTTATCTATTCAGCACTTTCCGCCTCGTCCCTTTCGTGAGCCGGCTAAACCTTCAGCCAGAAACTTTGCCGAGCAACGGAGCTCAATTGCGAAACCAGTTTAAACTCAGAAACAAAGCCGTCTTCCAGTACCAACAATTCACTACTCGGAAAATACCCGCATCCAGCAATCAGACAAATAACCAAAGTAAAGACTAGACTTTTTAGAGTTATACCCGAAGGTAGCAGATTTAGAATCGGAAATCTAAACCAGAACGAACATGAGCATAAAGTACTTTCAAGCATTCAGGGATTTTCGACTACGACACGATCATTAGGAAATAAGATGGTACAAACTTCTCAGAAAAACCTTGAGGTAACCAAAACTTTTATTTCTCATAGAACATGTGCATATTTATGATTACAAAGAAGGATAAACTAAGAATAAAAGGGACGTAGCTGATCAATATTCCACGGTCTGTCTAACTCATCCGGATTTGTACTGCCTCCAGCTCTCTTTCTCTTCTTAGTAGCAGGTCTTTCTTTGACTGGCCTCATGTCAGTTAAGTAGTACGATCCATTGTGCAATACTCGACTAACTAAAAAGGGCCCTTCCCATACTGGGGAAAGTTTGTGCTTTCTTTGTTGCACAAGCCGGAGAACCAAATCACCTCTATTGAAAGATCTAGTTCGGACTCTTTGGCTATGATACTTGTGTAACTTCTGTTGATAGGCTGTAGATCTCATTTCAGCAACGACGCGAACTTCTTCGACTAAGTCGAGATCATTTTGTCGAGAAATTTCGGCATCCTCTTCAATATACGCGGCCACTCTAGGAGAAGTATGAATTAAATCACTAGGAAGAACTGCTTCTGCGCCATAGACCAAGAAGAAAGGTGTATATCCTGTTGACCTGTTCGGAGTTGTTCGTAAACTCCAAATTACAAAGGGTAGTTCCTCTGCCCAAGCCCTCGCAGCATGTCTCAGTGGTGCTTAGAGTCTTGGTTTCAAGCCTTGTAGAATTAAACCATTTGCTCTTTCGACTTGTCCGTTAACCTGTGGATGTGCGACTGACGCAATGTCAAGCCAGCTATTTTGCTCATCGCAGAATTCAGCCAGTTCTCCCATGGAAAAGTTACTCCCATTGTCCGTGATAATACTATGCGGATAACCATACCGGATTATAACATCCTCGACAAATCTTTTGGCTGTTGCTCCATCACAACTAGTGACAGGTTTAGCCTCGATCACTAAGAGGTGAGTGAATCCACTTGGGGCTCGTTTCAAAGGTCCTACCATATCAAGCCCCTAGACCGCAAAGGGCCATGTTATAGGTATTGTTCGCAGCTGATCAGCCGGAACATGATCTTGCTTGGCGTATTTTTGGCAGCCTTTGCATGTCTTGACTAATCGTTCAGCATTTGCCTGAGTTGTAAGCCAGAAAAATCCATGTCGAAAAGCTTTTGCCACTAAAGATTTGGCTGCAGCGTGGTGACCACACTCGCGTTCGTGGATTTCCCTTAAGATTTCCACTCCTTCTTCCAGAGATACACAGCGCTGAAAAACCCCAGAAACACTCCGTTTATGGAGATCACCTTTAACAATAGTATATGCTTTTGCTCGTCGGATAATCTGTCAGCTCAACACCTCGTCTTCGGGTAATTTTCCATCTACCAAGTAATCGAGGTAGGGTTGAGTCCAGCTGGGAATTACAGCCAGAACTTCTATCAAATGTGATTCGTATTTGGTCGGATATTCCTCATCTACTCCCTTTATCGAGGGAAATTTGAGGTGCTCTAAAAATGCGCCATCCGGGACCTCTTTCCGCGCAGAGCCTATTGGAGATAATGCATCTGCTTCCTCATTTTCTGCTCGAGGGATGTGTTGAACTTCAAACCCTTCGAACGATTTAGATAGATCATCCACGATAGCTTTATATGCTTCCATGTGCTTATTTGCATTACAAATATCCGAGACTTGTTGAGCAACAAGATCCGAATCTCCGTAACACATCAAACATCGGATGCCAATATCCTTAGCAATCCAGATTCCATGCAGCAGTGCTTCATACTCCTTGTTTGTCGCTGTGAAGTGGATCTGCAACACGTATACAAGTTTATCTCCTTGGGGTGATTTGAGCACCACGCCAGCCCTCGAGCCCCCTCGAGCCTTAGACCCATCGAAAAAGAGGGTCCAATATTCCGACTCAGGGAGGACCATGTTCTCCTTGGTCTCTGTCCAATCAGCTACAAAGTTGGCAAGGATCTGCGATTTGATTGCTGTCCGGGGTTTGTACTCAATATCGAAAGCTGCAAGCTCTATGCCCCATTTGGCGACGCGTCCTGTGGCATCGCTATTGTTGATTGTATCTCTCATGGGAGCCTTACTCACCACGGTAATTGGGTGCTCCTGAAAATAGTGTCGTAACTTACGAGATGCTAGAAAAACACTGTAAGCCAACTTTTGGTAGTGCGAATACCGCTGTTTTGATTCTGTCAGGACCTCGCTGACAAAGTACGTCCGACGCTGCACCAGGTGCTCCTGATTTTCTTCTGGTCTCTCCACTACCATAACAATACTGACAACCTTATTTGTCGCAGCAATGTAGAGCAACATCGGTTCCTGGGGTTCCGGCGCTGCAAGGATAGGAGCAGATGAGAGTACTTTCTTCAGGTCTTATAGTGCAGCTTCAGCTTTGTCAGTCCAGACAAAATCCTTGGTCTTCTTCAGGAGTTTGTATAATGGTGCGGCTCTTTCACCAAGCCTGCTTACAAATCGACTGACCGCAGCAATGCAAACAGTTAATCTTTGTACGTCCTTCAGGCGAGTTCGCCTGGAAATGTTGAGAATAGCCTTGATTTTGTCACGGTTTACCTCTATGCCTCTCTGAGACACGATGGAACCTAACAATTTTCCGGCTGGTATTCCAAAGAAGCATTTCTTCGGGTTAAGCATGATGTTGTATTTTCGTAGATTGGCGAACGTTTCCTCCAAGTCAGAAATCAATGTTTCCTTCTTTTTGGACATGACCGCGATATCATCCACGTATGCATGTACATTGCATCCGAGTTGATCATGGAGGCAACGCTGCATCGTGCGCTGGTACGTAGCTCCTGCATTCTTTAGCCCAGAGGGCATCGTAACAAAATAGAAGGTTCCGAAGGGGCTTATGAATGAAGTTTTGACTTTGTCAGATTCCTTCATCCGGATTTGGTGATAACCGGAATACGTGTCGAGAAAAAAGAGGAGTTCCGAGCCTGCCATAGAATCGATAACTTGATCAATTCTAGGCAGAGCGAACGGATCTTTTGGACAAGCCTTGTTCAAGGCGGTATAATCAACACACATCCTTAAATCAGTGGTGTCCTTTTTAGGGACCATTACATGGTTGGCCGTCCAATCAGTATGGATGACCTCTTCTATGAATCCGGCTAACTCGAGCCGCGCTAGTTCTTTAGCTATTGCCTTACGCTTTTCATCACCAAACCGTCGTAAGGACTATTTGACGGGTTTAGCGTTCGGGTTTACATTTAGAGAGTGCTCGGCAAGTTCCCTAGGTACTCCGGTCATGTCAGATGGCTGCCATGCGAAGATATCCTGATTTGCTTGGAGGAACTCGACGAGCGCGCTTTCCTATGCGCTACTTAGGCCTACGCCTATCTGGGTCACCTTTGAGGGGTCATCATCCTTCAACGGCGTCGTCTTCATCTCTTCTGATGCCTTGAACTCCGGATTTGGCTTTGTGACCTCCTTCTTTGTTGCGGGCATCTCGAATGGATCTATGCTCCTCTTGATCTCCTGGTACTCCTGGGCGTGCAGCATGGCTTCAGCAAAGGCGGCATTTCCATCTTCGCACTCTCGCGCCTTCTTCGGGTCTCCCCTGATGTTGATCACGCCGTTGGGACCTAGAATTTTCATTATATTGTAAATGTAACACGGACGAGCCATAAAAGCCCAGTAAGCCGGACATCCGAATATAGCGTGGTATGCGCTCTTGAATGGGACCACATCGAAGGAAAGTTCCTCTGTCCGATAATTCTTTGGAGTTCCAAAAGTAACATCCAAAGTGATCTCTCCCAGGGAATTAGCTTGTCTTCCTGGGACAACTCCGTGAAAAGATCACACAGCTATGGTTCAGCTGTGTTTCCGAGATCATCATCCGGCGTAGCGTTTCGACATATAGAATATTGATACTGCTACCACCGTCCATGAGGGTCTTGGAGAAACTATAACCATCAATAAGTGGATTGACGATTAAGGCGTATTTCCCTCGCCTATGTAGCTTAGGCGGATGATCAGCGTGGTCAAACGTTATTGCCACTTCCGACCAGTCTAGATACTGAGGGACAGCCGGAACTGTTGCGTTGAGCTCGTGGAGAACTGCTTTCATGACCTTTGCTGGTTGATATCCGAGGAAGGTGACGTAAGTGTCCTTCTTGGTGGGAAAAGTTTTCTTCCCTTCCGACTTAGGATTTGAAGCATCGGCTTCCTCCATGTCGGAATCTTCCTTGGTCTCTTTGTCCTTTTCGGGATTTTTCTTTCCCTTCTTTCGCTTAACTTTGTAGCCCGCGGTATCATCTCTCTTGATGTCATCGTTAAAACGACACTCAGCGTTGGTGTGGGACGAGCCCCCATTGGCGTCCAAGTGATGCACACATGGGTTATTGGCGATGTCAGCCCAAGTGTAGGTTTTGCCTAGTTGTTGCTCTCCTCTACCTTGGACACTTGATGTCCCACGGCCACGCCCGCGGCCTCCGCCACGTCCTCCTCGTCCTCCAGACCCAAAAACAGTAGTGACTACTGCTGTCTCTGCGTTGGGTTTTTCTTCCGAGGTATTTTTGCGCTTCTAAGCTTGTTGCTTTGGTTGTTTTGCCGACTGAGGTACAGCCAGGACATTGAGTAATCCCTCTGCATCGTCGTCAGCATCTGCATACTTGCTCGCTATTTCTATCATCTCTCCCAGATCAGTAACCTTGTCACACTTCAAGCGATGGCGCAGTAAACCAATTGGGAGACCTACGATGAAAGCTTCAATCGTAGTTTGATCATTTACTCCTTCGCAGGAGTTCTTGGTGTCAATCCATCGTCCGAGGTAATCCCGGCAAGTTTCTCCGGCTTTCTAGGTGCAACGCTGTAGGTCTCCAACCGTACAGGGCCTCCGATATGTGCCTTCGAAATTCCGAAAGAACGCACTTTGTAAATCATACCAGTTATGGATGGTGTTCCCCGGAAGTTGATTGAGCCATGATCGTGCCGTCTTCCGCAACATAAGTGGGAGATATCGGGTTGCGACCAGGCTGTTTTCGCCTTTGGCGATGTAGCAGGCTTGGAAGAAATCCTGTAACAAGGTGTCTGGCCGAGCAATGCCGTCGTAGGCTTGGATATGTCTTGAGATAGCAAATCCTTCCGGGAACTTTGTAGCTCTGATGGTGGTCTGAAGAATTTTGGGCCCACGTATACATCATCATTTTCGTAGCGCCGAGCCTCTATATTGGAGTTGATCCTGTGCCCTGCGTCGTTCGGGGATAGGGATCGTCCCGAATGTCGGCTGTGGTTGCGGTGCCTTGGAGCTGGACTTCGGCTTCTGCCACCATCTCCTCCGCCATGTCGTCCTCCTTGACCTCCTTGGGGGCCGTTGTGATAACTGTGTGGTGGAGAGGGTGGTGCAGCTGGATAGTTTCCGGCTGATCGACGGCCTCCGTCCGGAGCATCATTATTCCGACTCCGGGGAGGTTCTTGACTATGACGAGCCCCCTGCTGGCTTGTTCCAGCGTGGTTTCCGTCGTTCTTTCGTCCATTGTTCCCACCATGGCGAGGCTCAGCTGGACGATTTTCATGTCTGGGAGGTGGTATTCTCTGACGATCCTCCTCCCGACATTTCTCTTTATCTTCTCCCTTTCGGGGAGGATTCCTCGGATTCAGTGCAGCGATCGCGTCTTTCTCGGCCATTGGAGCAACATTTCTCCAGTTATGTGTAGCTCTGCGGTGCTGCCCTGACGATCCGGTTCTAGAATAATTGTCTTCCCTGCGTTCGGGGTGATGATACTGCGCCTGAACATAGTGGGATCTTCCGTCGGCCCATGTCGGATCTGTGCGACATTGGTCAGAATCCGAGACCAGCTTTTGACTTCCAGATAGGACGACCTTTTGCTGCTCCAGTCCCTTATTGAGTAGCTTGATACCCAAACGTATCTCCTCTGGTCCTGGATTAGCAGATAGAATTTCGCGAGCTGCCACAGTATTTTGCACTGGTGTTGGGTAAACCCAATCTCCGTTGCTATCCTTCCGTGGCTTCCCCATCTCATCTCCAAAAAGGACGGCACGAACACGTGGGAATTGGTTGTCATCTATGTGACGCTTCCGTGTCTTCTGATGCAGACGGGACATGTACTCCTTGTTTGACATACGCTTCTTCTCCACCTCGATGTTTTTGGCTTCATCAAGGAGTTGTTGACGACGCACTTCTAGGGCCTGGGCCCTTTCGTACAGCTTATCTGCAGTAAGTTCTGCAGCTGTAGGGATAGGTGTGGTTAATGCAGCATCGATGAGTTTACACGCACCTTCAGTGATCACGTGTCCATCCACCGATGCTTCTTTTTTCGGCTCATCTGGGATAAGTGCTCCATCCGAGTCTTCTTCGTATTCCTCGGCGATTACCTCCTCTGTGAGGGGGTCTTTTGCCGGGGTCTTGTTCTTCTTGTTCCTCTTCGTTGCCTTCTTGGCAGCGCTGGTAGCAAAGATGGCTTTTGGTATATTTCCCGGAGTCAAGCTCTGATCGGTACTTTTGGACATCTTGACCTCGGGATTATCTCCGATGTCCATGTCATCCTACACTTTGGGAGAGTGTTCCATGGATCCTTCATCCATGGCATCTCCTTCTTCTGGAGCTTTGGAGTTGTACTCCTCTTCGTATTCCGCGGAGAACTTTCGGAAATCTGCTGACGTCATAGATTCATCTGAGGATGCGGGAACGTCGGCGTTTGTTCCAATTGCCTCCATCACCGAGTCGGTGTTTTCTCCAGCATCGGCAGAGCCGGATCCAGATCCAACATATCTGACAAAGTGCGATGC
This sequence comes from Avena eriantha, assembly GCA_910589775.1. Lineage (NCBI taxonomy): Eukaryota > Viridiplantae > Streptophyta > Magnoliopsida > Poales > Poaceae > Avena > Avena eriantha. The sequence goes on from OU342746.1 coordinate 18,175,327, forward strand.
GTGCTTCCTGAGGTACCTGCGGCTTTCACGATGAGCCATGTCGAAACTTTTTATGGTTTCGAGGATTGCATCTACGCTAGCGCCTTGCAGTATCATACATCTTAGTGTGTACCTGAGGAAAGGCATGTCTGTCCCGGCATCGTTAGAGCCGGAATCAGTGTCGTTGATATGCTCCTCTTGGATTTCGACTTCCACGGGTGGGTCGATCTGGGATCCGGATTCTGCAGAGAGATCCACTCCAGATTCTTCTTGGACCGTGAGGTCTTCTTAAGGCTCGGATTTCTCCACCATCTCCGCAACTGGTGCGGGCTGGGTGGGATTAGAGTTTTCTAAGATCCGAAACTCTGCCGCCTCTGCGGACAAAGGGGACCCAGAAGATTCTTCTGCCTCTATCATCACCGCTGGGGTGGGTTGGGCAGGTTCAGCGAAACAGATGTAAACATCGATCTCGCCAAAAGATATGATAGTATAGGCAGTCACGACCTCCTTAGCCGGAATCCAAGTCTCGTCGAGAACGATGAGAGGGATGTCGCTGGCATAGAGGATGCGACCGACGGTGATGGTCTCGCCAATTCCGATTCTTGCAGATTCCGCTCGGAACGCAGATCCGAAGCTCACTTGCCCCACGGTGGGTGCCAACTGTCGTCGGATTGAGGACAAGTACGCCATGAGGGGGTCCTCGAGGTGTGCGGAAGAGAGGGGTGTGAGACGTACGGTGTTCCGAGATAGTGAGCACACAAGTTTACCCAGGTTCAAATCCGCCGGCTTTGGATGGACCCTACTCCTGCTATCAATCCAGTAATACGGCAAAGCCGGAATATGGGTTACAATGGTATCGCCTGTGCGAGTTGATGGGCTAAAGCATTGGGTGTTATCTGGTGCCCTAAAGGCTCTCCCTAGGACGGCTTATATAGATATCGGGCCTAGGGTTTACAGGAGAGATCAATCCGGCTACGACTAAGAGTTGGTTACAGAGTACATCTTGAACTACAAGTAACATTATGGTCCTAAGTCGGTAAGTCTTCTGGGCCTTCCTGTAGCCGGATTGGACTCTGTCTTCTCTCTCTAACTGGGCCGCCCGTGAAGCAAAGCTCTAACCCGATGTGGGCCACCCTGGTCAGTGAGGAACTGTGAGGATACCCGGAAAGTATATCCCCAACACCTATTCCCAAGGTCGCCGGCTCTTGCCTTATGGCAAGGAGCTCCAAGGTAACATCTTCTCCTCCATCTCTCTCTAGCATCTTGGATGATCATGTTAGTACCAATGATAGTGAAAATGATGAATTTGATGAAAACTATATACAAGAAATGTAAAAAATCATGAAGTCTCTTCCTAGGAATGCTCTTGCTAGATTCAAGCAATTAATGGACCTTGTAAAGTCACGTGACGAGACCATTGTGAAGGGTTCCGTAGCAGAAAACAAAAAAAATCTATCTACTCAAACACTAATACTAGGATCTATACTATGTAGACATAAGTAACGGAGAAGGAATACAGTATTCATACCTTTGCACAGAGAGACACACCTTACGCAGGAAGGCGTATATTTATGAGGACGAGCAGCACCCCAAGTGTGGTGCCTCCGAAGTTCATCACACGTCCGTTGTAGGGGACATCAACCGGGCTCCGATCTAGCTGAGCAGCGGAAGAAGTAGGTGCTGGATCGCTGATCACATGACGGTAGTGTGAAGGTGGAGAACTCAACCACGAGGTCCTCCCCAATATTACAGGGATGTCCTAAGCAGATGAGAGAGAGAGAATGAGAGGAATGGGTATTCTCCAAGGGGAAGGGGACCCCTTTATATAGTGGGAGGGGGGCATACCACCCAGGGGCCAGGCAGGGTGGGACTACCCACACCTGCCGACCACCTTGGGGTAGCCGTCGGCCCTAGGTGGGTCGCACTGGGGCGGCCCACTAGCCCTAGGCCGGCTGGCCCCCACTCCCTAGGCGCCTTGCCCACTTGGGCCTCCCTTCGGGGGAGGCCCATTAGCAATATAGTGCCTTCAAAAATAAAATAAAATATATATTTAATATTAATTCTCCAATTAACATTCAAATATACATATTATATTATCTCTTCACTTCGGAACAACTTCTGGACCCCTTTCCGATCTCCTCGGATGTTACCGAAACTATTCCGGTCTCTCTCTCTATTTCCCATACGATGCCTCATCTACCCTAAGCGTCCCTACCCTTAAGCGTGACATCCTTCGGTTCGGAAACACTCCAGACATGATAGAGACCACTCTCATATCAATGATCAACAGAGGGACCTGGATGGCCATGTGACCCCCATGCGTTTCACAAATACAATCGCTCGAACCATGAGATAGTCGTTCCCCATTCCCTTTGGCACTCGATACCTAATTCATCGGAGACTTGATCTTTGGTATCTGCATACCTTAGTTCGATCTCGTTACTGATGAACTTGTTTTCTCGTTCTCATGTCATTGCATCCCGTGACCCAGTCACATGCTTGCAAGCTTCATTAATGCAATGTCATCGAGATGGCCACATGTATCTGTCCGTTACACAGACTAGACAAATCCCGGTCTTCATATGTACTCCTCTATGCATCCCTTCGGAAAACCTGAGTGGCACCTTTTGGTCACCCTGTTACGAGATGACTCTAGATAACCATCTAAGCTTCTTCCGGAATGGTGATTTGCATTACCTCACAGTCAAAGGATCTGGTTACGAGGTTCTATGTGTTTTATCATCAATGGTGAACTTTGTAACTAGATCTCATGAAGATATAACGGTCGGATGTTTGTCTATCATGTTATTCAGCTAATAACATGACCTCATTTTCAGTTGGCATAAATGCCCATGGTCTTGAAACATAGACCATTCTCATGACCAATGAACTAGTTCACTAGAGGTAACTAGAGACACGGTTTGTTTACATACCACACGTGTATTAACGTTTCGTATTAACACAGTTATAGCACAGTATGAAACGTATTATGAACACACATGAGATATATCAAATAATACACTTTATTATTTGCCTCTAGGGCATAACTCCTTCACATTGATAGCTTGGAATCTCATATTGATCACTACAAGAAAAGTTTCCTTTCGCAATGACTTGGCCTGATAGTCGACGTAGAAGGCATTTCTTCCGCGACGAATTTCTCAGCTTGGCCATGGCCGATGGAAGACTTTTCTTTCTGGTTTTGCGGCCCTCTACTACGATGGAACCACTAAAAACATGGAGGAAGCTCGGCTGGCGCGTGGTAGAAGCAAGATTTCTGTTTCCTCGTGTGTTGTTGAATCGTCGAAGTCTTTTGAGGCATGTGGGTCCCAGACTTCAGTGTCTCTAGCGGACCATCCTTTTCAGTCGCATCTCCCTGATTTGAACTTGATAAAGTTGCTCGAGGTGTCTGCCATTTAGTTAGGCTGCTGGGTCCCACATGTCAACCTCTCATTAGAAGAATCATGTGTATGATGGAAATTTTTCCTTCACCCCCCTACCCTTTTCCGAAGTTGATAGCGTTACTCGATGCATCTAACGGTTAATCAGGCTGCTGGGACCCACATGTCATCCTCTCATTAGAAGAAACATATGTATGATGGAATTTATTCCTTTCCTCACGCTACGTACCCTATTCCAAACTTGATAGCATTCTTCGATGCATCTACCATTTAATCACGCTGATGGGCCCCACATGTTATCCTCTCATTAGACGAAACGTGTGTATGATGGATTTTTTACCCTCAGTTGCACCTTCGTGTTCTGAACTTGATAGTGTTACTCGTTGTATCAACAGTTTATTCAGGCTGGTGAGTCCCTTATGATAGCCTCACATTAGAAGAATCACGGGTATGCTGGCATTTTTTTCTTTTCTAGCACTACCCTGTTCCGAACTAGATAGTGTTGCTCGACGAATCTGCCGTTTGCTCACGCTGCTGGGTCCCCAATTCCAGCCTCTCATTACAAGAAACGTGTGCAGGCTGAACTTTTTTCTCGCTCGCACCTCCCAGTTTCGAACTGGCAGCGTTGCTCGATGCAGCATCTGTATAAGGTCGCGCTGCTGGGTCCCACATATCATCCTCTCCATAATTGAAACATGTGTATCATGGACTTTTTTTGTCCATGTCCACTGTTTTGACCTTGGCAACTTGCTGGGCCCCATATGTTAACCACCTTTATGCAGGAAAGCTGGGTCCAAGCTGATAGCCTCTATTTGAAAGAAGTGTGTATATGTTGAACTATTTTTTCAGGTCCTAGATGTCAGCCTCAGAGTACAAAAATGCTCATAAAGGATGAATTAAAATATTCTAGGCTAACTCGAGGCGGATGCCCTATTCGTCATGTCTTATATTCCATGGGATCACTCCTAAATTGAATGGGTTATGGTCGGTGGCCATAAGACCAGGAAAAGGCCAAATCAGAAGGTATTGGGCTATGCTTGGGGTTGATAGGCTAATTTCATGGGCTATGTTTGGGCCTGCTACATGCTGCTGGGTCCGTGATGTCAGCCTCTCTGTAATGCAATATTGCTAGAAGAAGTAAATGTAAACCCAAGATACACACACACAGGCGATCCGAACAAAAGACCTTCAAATCAAATAAACATAAATTGAGTGTCTTTCCACTACAACAAAGATATCTATAGAATACAAATCATTAAACTTTTATTAGTACTACAACTTATGTATTAGTTTTCTTAAAAATATTTTGTGTGTCTATGTTTATCTCTTTTAAAATTCCACATAATGGAGTATTTTCTTAAAAACACGGGTAGGAAGAGTTTTATATTATTTTGAGAGGTGGGGGCAATGTCCAGAAGGTCAAATTAAAAAGAGTTTGGCTATTCTACATAGGCTACTCTACATGGGTTATACTCCATAGTCTATGCTTCATGGGCTTCATTCGCAAATTTTACTTGGTTGTGCCTAGCAGTCCCTTGACCCCTAAAAGGCCGAATTAATATGTTCTTGGCTATGCTCCATGGAATCCTTTCTCGAAATTCACTGGGTTGTGGTCAGCAGTCCCCTGACCCCGAAAAGATCGAATAAAAAAGTTCTGGGCTAAAGAGGGGCCGAATGAGCTACTAGATTTCTTATCCTGGTTAATAAAAATTGCATCGTTATGTGCTGTACCGGATTCGAAACAAAGACCTCAGAGAGGGAGGGGAAAAGAAATAATTCTTTTTGGCAGCTATTCATGTCAAAATTCAACAGTACAAAATAAGGTGAAAAATTATCAAAAGATTCGAAATTCATATTCAGGAGCACTTGACCAATTCAGCGACATTTCATAACTGACTAATTCAGCAATACAGACAATGAAATACAATAGCAGTACAGAGAGAACCAGTTCTTGATGTAAAATGTACTTCCACGGCTGTGTAAAATTCTAACCTAAAAGTTTAAGTGGTGAAATTTTGACGATTGTTTAGCTTACTTGTCAAGCAGTATGACCATTATTGGATTTCAAGCCGAATGACCAAGGTCAAGGCCATATCAACATCATACTTTATGTTGATGATCCCATATGAGAGAATTTGCATGGCGACAAATTTGGCCATATTTTGAAAACAATCGAAGAGGAATACGTATGTAGAGTTTGGCTCAGATTAGCTGATCTCTCGATAAGGAGCCGAACCCGACTGTTTTCCTTGCTTAATTTTAGGGTCCTTTGTGCTAAATATATGGACCTCGATGTAATATTACCTTTTTTAGGTTCTTAATGTAAAATGTACTTCCATGCCCATGTAAAATTCTAACCTAAATGTGTAAGAGGTGAAATTTCAACGATTTTAGCTTACTTGTCAACAAGTATGACCATTATTGGATTTCAAGACGAACGGCCAAGGTGAAGGTCATGTCAACATCATACTTTATGTTGATGATCTCATATGAGATAATTTGCATGCCGACAAATAAGGCCATGTTTTGAAAACAATCGAAGATGAAGTAGTATGTAGAGTTTGGATCTAAGATCAGTTGATCTGTCGAGAAGGAGCCAAACCATAAATTTTTCCTTTTAGGAAGCTTTATGATAAATATATGGACCTCAATGTAATTATTGCTTTTTTCAGGTCCCTAACGTAAAATGTACTCCGACCAACCATGTAAGAATCTAACCTAAAAGTAAGTGGTGAAATTTAAACAAATTTAAGTTTAGTTGTCAATAAGTATGAACCATTATGGGCTTTCAAGATGAACGACCAAGGTCATGATCCCATGTCCAAGAATTTGCATGCCAACAAATTTGGCCATATTTTGAAGACAATCGCAGATGAAGTAGTATGAAGAGTATGGCTCGATTAGCTAGTCTCTAGAGAAGGAGCTGAATCCGACTATTTTCCTTGCTCAATTTTTGGGTCCTTTGTGCTAAATGTATGGACCTCGATGTCATTTTCCCTTTTTTTAGGTCCTTGATGTAAAATGTACTTCCACACCCATGTAAAATTCTAACCTAAAAGTCTAAGTGGTGAAATTTCGACTATTGTTTAGCTTACTTGTCAACGAGTATGATCATTATTGGATTTCAAGCCGAACGACCAAGGTCAAGGCCATATCAACATCATACTTTATGTTGATGATCTCATATGAGATAATTTGCATGGAGACTAATTTGGCCATATTTTGAAAACAATCGAAGAGGAAGTAGTATGTAGAGTTTGGCTCTCAGATCAGCTGATCTCTCAAGAGGAGCCAAACCAAAAAAAACTTCATTTTAGGGAGCTTTATGATAAATGTATGGATGTTAATGTACTTATTACTTTTTTCAGGTCCCTGATGAAAAATGTACTCTTACCAACCGCGTAAAAATCTAACCTATAAGTAAGTGACGAAATTTAAAAGAATTTAAGCTTAGTTGTCAACGAGTGAACCATTCCAGGATTTCAAGATGAACGACCAAGGTCATGAACCCATATCCAAGAATTTGCATGCCGACAAATTTGGCCATATTTTGAAAAAAATCGAAGATGAAGTAGTATGAAGAGTATGTCTCGATCAGCTACTCTCTCGAGAAGGATCCAAACCGGATTGTTTTCCTTGCATAATTTTAGGGTCCTTTGTGATAAATGTATGGACCTCGATCTAATATCCCCTTTTTAGGTCATTTATGTAAAATGTACTTCCACGGCCGTGTAAAATTCTGACCTAAAAGTGTAAGTGGGGAAATTTCAACGATTTTATGTTAATTGTCTACGAGTATGACCATTACTGGATTTCAAGCCGAACGGCCGATGTCAAGGCCATGTCAACATCATACTTTATGTTGATGATCTCATATGAGAGAATTTGCATGGCGACAAATTTGGCCATATTTTGAAAAGAAATCAGAGAGGAAGAAGTATGTAGAGTTTGGCTCTTAGTTCAGCCGATCTCTCAGAAGGAGCCGACCCAGAAATTTTTCCTTTTAGGGAGTTTTATGATAAATGTATGGACCTTGATGTAATTATTTATTTTTTCAGGTCCGTGATGTAAAATGTACTCCGACCAACAATGTAAAATTCGAACCTAAAAGTAAGTGGTGAAATTTAAACAAATTTAAACTTAGTTGTCAACGAGTATGAACCATTTTGGGATTTCAAGATGAACGACCAAGGTCATGATCCCATGTCCAAGAATTTGCATTCCGACAAATTTGGCCATATTTAAAACAATCGAAGATGAAGTAGTATGAGAGTATGGCTCGATTAGCTACTCTCTAGAGAATGAGCTAAACCTGACTGTTTTCCTTGCTCAATTTTAGGGTCCTTTGTGCTAAATGTATAAACCTCGATGTAATTTTCCCTTTTTTAGGTCCTTGATGTAAAATGTACGTCCCTACCCGTGTAAAATTTTAACCTAAAAGTGTAAGTGGTGAAATTTCGACAATTGTTTAGCTTAGTTGTCAACGAGTATGACCATTATTCGATTTCAAGCCGAACGACCAAGTTCAAGGCCATATCAACATCATACTTTATGTTGATGATCCCTTATGAGATAATTTGCATGGCGACAAATTTGGCCATATTTTGAAAACAATCGAAGAGGAAGTAGTATGTAGAGTTTGGCTCAGATCAGCTGATCTCTCGAGAAGGAGCCGAACCAGAAATTTTTCCTTTTAGGGAGCTTTATGATAAATGTATGGACCTCGATGTATTTTTTTTCTTTTTCAAGTCCCTGATGTAAAATGTATTCTGACCAACCGTGTAAAAAATCTAACTTAAAAGTAAGTGGCGAAATTTAAACGAACTTTAGCTTAGTTGTAAAGATTTCAAGATGAACGACCAAGGTCATGAGCCCATATCGAAGAATTTGTATGCCGACAAATTTGGCCATATTTTAAAAACAATCGAAGATGAAGTAGTATGAGGAGTATGGCTCGATCAGCTACTACTATTTTCCTTGCTTAATTTTGGGGCCCTTTGTGCAAAATGTATGGACCTCGATGTCATTTTCCCCTTTTTTAGGTCCTTGAGGTAAAATGTACTTCCACACCTGTGTAAAATTCTAACCTAAAAGTGTAAGTGGTGAAATTTTGACTATTGTTTAGCTTACTTGTCAACGACTATGATCATTATTGGATTTCAAGCCGAATGACCAAGGTCAAGGCCATATCAACATCATACTTTATGTTGATGATCTCATATGAGATAATTGGCATGGAGACAAATTTGGCCATATTTTGAAAACAATTAAAGAGGAAGTAGTATGTAGAGTTTGGCTCTCAGATCAGCTGATCTCTCAAGAGGAGCCGAACCATAAAATTTTCCTTTTAGGGAGCTTTATGATAAATGTATGGCCCTTAATGTAATTATTGCTTTTTTCAGGTCCCTGATGTAAAATGTACTCTTACCAACCGCGTAAAAATCTGACCTATAAGTAAGTGGCGAAATTTAAAAGAATTTAAGCTTAGTTGTCAACGTGTGAACCATTCTGAGATTTCAAGATGAACGACTAAGGTCATGATCCTATATCCAAGAATTTACATGCAAACAAATTTGGCCATATTTTGAAAACAATCGAAAATGAAGTAGTATGAAGAGTATGTCTCGATCAGCTACTCTCGCAAGAAAGATCCGAACCTGATTGTTTTCCTTTCTTAATTTTAGGGTCCTTTGTGCTAAATGTATGGACCTCGATCTAATATTCCCTTTTTTAGGTCCTTTATGTAAAATGTACTTCCATGCCCGTGTTAAATTCTAACCTAAAAGTGTAAGTGGTGTAATTTCTATGATTTTAGGTTAATTGTCAACCAGTATGACCATTACTAGATTTCAAGCTGAACGGCTGATGTCAAGGCCATGTCAACATCATAGTTTATGTTGATGATCTCATATGAGAGACTTTGCAAGGTGAAATTTTTTGCCATATTTTGAAAAAAATCAAAGAGGAAGTAGTATGTAGAGTTTGGCTCTCAGGTCAACCGATCTCTCAGTTCAAGGCCATATATGAGAGAATTTGCATTGCCACAAATTTGGCCATATTTTAAAACCATCGAAGAGGAATACCTATGTAGAGTTTGGCTCAGATCAACTGATCTCTCGAGAAGGAGCCGAACTAGAAAATTTTCCTTTTAGGGAGCTTTATGATAAATGTATGGACCTTGATGTAATTTTTTTTTTAGGTCCCTAATGTAAAATGAACTCCAACCAACCATGTAAAAATATAACCTAAAAGTAAGTGGTGAAATTTAAACGAAGTTAAGCTTAGTTGTCAACGAGTTTGAACCATTCTGGGATTTCAAGATGAATAACCACGGTCATGATCCCATATCCAAGAATTTGCATGCCGAAAAATTTGGTCATATTTTGAAAACAATCGAAGATGTAGTATGAAGAGTATGGCTCGCTCAACTACTCTCTTGAGAAGGAGCCGAACCTGACTATTTTTCTTGCTTAATTTTAGTGTCCTTTATGCTAAATGTATGGACCTCGATGTAATATTCCCCTTTTAGGTCCTTTATATGAAATGTACTTCCACGCCCGTGTAAAATTCTAACCTAAAAGTGTTGGTGGTGAAATTTTGACGATTTTAGCTTACTTGTCTACAAGTATGACCATTATTTGATTTCAAGCCAAACGGCCAAGGTCAAGGCCTTGTCAACATCATACTTTATGTTGATTATCTCATATGAGAGAATTTTCATGGTGATAAATTTGGCCATATTTTGAAAATAATCGAAGAGGAAGTAGTATGTAGAGTTTGGCTCTCAGATCAGTTGATCTCTCGATAAGGAGTTGATGTCTAAGCACGCTTCTATCCTTGTAGACAGTGCTGGGCCTCCAAGTATAGAGGTTTGTAGAACAGCAGGAAGTTTCCCTTAAGTGGATCACCCAAGGTTTATCGAACTCAGGGAGGAAGTGGTCAAACGTATCCCTCTCAAGCAACCCTGCAATCAAGATACAAGAAGTCTCTTGTGTCCCCAACACACCCAATACACTTGTCAGGTGTATAGGTGCACTAGTTCGGCAAACAGATAGTGAAATACAAGTAACATGGATGATTAAAAGTGGTAATTGCAATCTGAAATAAGAGTGGAAGCAAGCAAACATGCAACAGGACTCCTTGTAAATGGTGTTTCAATGCATAGAAACAAGGCATAGGGATCATACTTTCACTAGTGGATACTCTCATATAAATAGCTTCTCTTCATTATTCTACCCTGAACTACTCTCTGGTTGGACGATGTAGGGCTATAACAGCACACCTTAAAGTCCGCATTCCCCATCTAGATCACCCCTCACTGCCACCTTGAGCGCTAGATGGTTCCAACAAACACCACAATCTCATAGAGACATCCAACTCAAATTTTCCTCATGATAAGTATTTATGTGCCCTTAGCCAAAGTGCCACACGGTGTGCACATTGTCAACTTCACACATTTAACACTCCAATTTCAGCAACCCTGATTAGTTGTCCAGAAGGCAAAAATCAGGGGGAACAAAAGCTTTTCTTGTTTAACGGCTGCAGTGTTTTCTTGTTGTTTGATTATGCTTATGCATATGAATAGGTATTAGATGATGTACTCATTACATCAATATCAGTGTCAAAAGCTATTTAACAAAACTATCTTGGCTCATTTTACATACTCTCAAATGTTCTGGCATTTCAAACATGAGCCAAGATACTTCTGTAACCAAAACCATTTTAGTAGCTTCTATTGACAAAACTAGGGAGAGCTATAATCTCCTTATGTTTTCAAGACAGAACCTTCAACTACTCTTACCTCTAGGATTTTCAAAACCTTGTATAAAACTTTTGAATTCTACTCTAGGTAGAGATACCAAGGACTCTAACCTTACTCAAACTCCAACCTTTCAAAATTGCCCATCCTTACCTCAAGCTCAGCTTGATGGTAACCCTAGTAGTAGTTGATTTGTTTGTAAGATGAGTTGCCTTGATCTGCTATTTGACTTGATTGCTTAGAAGTAGTATGAGCTACTCTAGGAGCTCATCCACTAGGATGAAGACACTTTAAAATCACCAAACCCTAAGAAAGAATACAATCTGGATCTAATCTCTAGCCACCAGGTGATCATATAAAAGCCTTAACCAGATCAATTCTGTAGTGATCCATTCTAGAAGTTTCCAAGTCAATGAAGACCAACATCAAGCATGGATCCCTTCTACTCAATCTACTCTTGAACCCCATCCATTTGATGATGCTTTGGTATCTTGCTATCCGTCAAAAGCCTTCCCTCTCAAAATCTAGTCAAAAACCCTAAATCTGCCAAATTTGGCCAAGTCTGGAATCTGTTTCAACATCACCTTTTTGAATGTCTCCCTTTCTCAACCCTTGCGCATTTTTCTAAATGAACTTGAACCATATTGTAAACCATCCTAAGGACTACCAAGGCCCACTCTTGTCCTTGGTTAGATCATTCTCCAACCCACTTGTTCTTGATGGTTTTGCAGGCAAGAAATTAGCTATTCCTACAAATCTAGTCAACATGGCTACTTTGACAGAAGCTCACACCAGCATCCCACCTTCTATGGACCAACTCTTTGCATGGTTGTGTTCTATTAAAATAGGTATATCATTATCCACCTCACTTTTTCCAATTGCACCCTTGTGCTTCTTAAACCCACAATGATCTAAAGACTATCTGATAATCTGCCTTTGGCAGGCTTATTTTATTCAAAGTTTGAATTCAATCCTTGGAACCCTCAAGCATGAACAAGCTAAAAGCTCTATACCATGGTGATATACCTCACTTTGTCTATCCATCCATATCTTCCATGCCCCAAGGAGAGCTCTGAGCTACAATATCCAAGATCCAACAAGGTTTAGTTGGTATGAAAACAACTTCACCCTAGATCCTTAATCTCTTGTATTCCACCAAAATCAACCTGATCTATCACATCACAAGATTGAAAATGCTTGATACACATGGTTTATATCTCTTACAGTAATTACAAGGATTTACCAAATATTTTCCATATTTATTAGGGCTCAAAAACCATCTAATTCCTTTAGTGGACAAAAACTCCAGAACTTAATCTATAGAAGAAAGTTTGATTTCCTCCAAATCACACGTCCAACTTCAAGCTCTTTTGAAGTATAATTATTATACCCTATATTCCAACTTCAGAAATAAATATTTTTGAAGAGCTTTACTATTTCTTTTTGTCCATTTTCTTAAATGGAAGAAATGGAATTGTTTTAAATGCTTTTATTCATCATTATATCTTGGAAAATTTTCCCAGAGGTGTGACTTCATATCTAAGACCTTTTCACATCAAAAACCAACCATGTCCAAAGTAAAAATATCAAATGATCTTCTAGAAACTACTTCTGCACTTCTCGAATAAATGGTTTTAAGAGGACTAACACCCCTTAGAAAAATCCCAAATAAATCCTAGGAATGTACCTTAACCATACCCATCTACCAGAATAATCTCCCTCACCTTTTCCAATGCAAATTTCTAAACACCTTCACAAGCTCTTTTGTGATCAAAGTTTGCAAAACAATCAAAACTCGAGCTAAATCAAATCCAACCTACCCCAAACTTGTATATTACACCACCATAGAAACATAACTCCCTCCTGGTCGTGTACCCCTACAGAAGCTACCCTAACCTTGCCTCCTTAGCTCTTGATCAAGTGAGAGAGAGAGATGGCCCTACCTTGACAAAATATCTTGCAATTAAAAGCAGCAGCAGCCAACACCCTCCTCTCCACTCAGGGCTCGACCCATAGCCCTACCACTCCCCTCTCCACCGCCCCAGACAGCCAATGGAAAGCCCATGGACTTGCCCTTGCCCTCCTTGGACATGGTCCACCCTACACCCTACACCTCAAGTTAAATAGGCTAGAGGCAATCTAGCCTGCCTCTGCCCCCTCATTCTACTCCTCTTCTCTCCACTAGGATCCCCAGAGCTATTCTCTCCCCCCGGCTCTACCCCGCTCGAAGGAAGGACAAGAAGAAGTTTCGGCCATTGCTCAAGATATGATCGTAGCTCTCCCTCTCCTGCCCTTCTCCGCCTGCATGTCACCCTGTTGTGACCCCTCCTCCTCCTCTATCTAACAATGGTCTTATTCTTGCCCAGGACCGTCCCTTCCGTCGTCGCTGTCGAGCTCCGACGAGGTAACCCGCGGTCGTCTTCACGCGAGCTCCTTCCTAGACGTGAACCCGACTGTGTCGTCCCTCGAACTGCTCGCCGTCAAGCACCGCTTCATCTCCGCCGCTCCTCGTCGCCTCCCAAACCCCCGGTGAGCCTCCCCGCTCCTACTTGTGTCCTCTCTAGGGTTTCTGCTCGTCACCTACGTGCCCAGGAAGACGACGGCCGCGAGCCATCGATCCCCACCTAATCGAACGGCCCACCGCCGCTGATACCCCTTCGCCGCCTACAGCCGCTGACCGCCGGGCCCCGCTTGGCAGGTTCAAGCGCGGTCTCTCGAGCGTCGCCTCGCCGGGTTGGCCAGCCCAGCTCCTTCGGCCTGCTTCTGCGCGGCCCAGCACACCCCCAGATCTAGCCCAGTTACCTGTTTGCCCTTTTTCCTTTTTCTCTTAATTCTAGATCGAAAAATGTACCAGTAGGATTAAATCCTTTTGAAAATATAAATAAGATCCAAATGCCAAGATCTAAATTTCCGATAGTCCTCAGATATTTTCTTAAACATGCTGAGGTAACACCTGGTCAAAAATAATTTCTATTATTTGTTGGCAATTAATTTGCAACCAGGTGTAGTTTACACTAAATAAGTTCCACAATGACCTACACATCTCCAAAATGGATGAAACCAAGTTCCATTGAAATTATATCCATAGGCCTACCATCTAGCATTTATCTCATGCCAAGGTGAACTGAGGTCCAACCTTAGCAAAAATAACAAAAATAGGACATATTTGCCTTAGGTAATTTCTCTAGGTCAAACCAAATGAGGTATTGACCTATTTCAAACTCCCATGGGTGTGTATTATCAAAATCTACCAACCTCCAGGATCTCAGATTTATTGAGCTCTGGCTGAGCTTTAATTAAATAAACTATTCGGTGTATACCTTTTTCACTAGATAAATCCCTCCAGTAGTTCTAGATATCCAAAATGGGTAATTTCAATTCCTACATAAAGGTACTTACAATACCTACCATGTAAAGTTGGAATCACACTAAAACCCTCTGTAAAATAAATCTAGAGAATAAGACAAATACCTTACAAAACTTCCTTTGATGATTTATTAAGGGCATTATGGTAAATATTTTGACAAGATTCCACTTGTATGTTGTTTAGGACATCAAACAATATCTAACTACCCAAGGAAATAATATTTGGGCCTCCAGATAAATTCTGGTGAATTATTTCCTCAAACTAGAGTTTATTCCACTATAAAAAGCATAACTAAATCTAGGTAACTGATAATCTAGTGAAACCACTTGTGTTGGTCTTGTTTTGTCAAGACCTATCTGAGGATATCATTGTTCCACATTGGTATCCTACATACCTCAAGCCTCAACCCCAAGTCCTTGGTAATTAGCCTAGACAACTATCCTCCAAGGGAAAACTCTAGTTTAGCAATGTAGTAATTCCATTACTAGTACCCAACTTCTCCAAAACCTACTAACTTAAGTAGTATTCCTTATGTTTGTTTGCTGTATGGTTTGATGCTTGTATGCCTTGTATTGATTGTGGTATTGTCTGCTCGCATGTATACTCGATGACGGCGATAGTGTGACTGTTTGACGACGAGAAGAAAGGGACCTCTTATTATTATTTACCGGGTATTCTTGGTTATCTATGGAAGTCCAGGGACTTATTCCTGATCACAGGCAAGCCACCCTTCCTGAATTCCGAAGCTTTCCCTACTCCTTTTATTACCTGTTTTGTATCTCCTTTATAAATAGCATTACTATCTTCATGTCTTGTTTTATAAATACTGCGCTAATGACTTGGCTCCTCCAAGTTATGACTTGGTGTCCCTCATGGCTCCCACCCTGATGTAAACCTACCATTTACTCCCCTTTAGACCGAGGTTATGATGATTAGCATCCTACCTCGTTGGAAACCACGGATTTTTGTTGAATAAATTGTTTTGGGATTTACCCTACTATGAATGTATAAAAACTGCTTTGTAAAACCCTTGGGAAGAAGCATCATTCCAAGCGGATGTTTTAACTAAAGAAGTGGTGATGAGGAGTACGGTATGACTTAGGTAGTATGGAAGGAAGTGGAGTCACCAAGTTATGGTATATGCCAAGCTGTGGTTTGGGTATACACGTGTACGGAAGGCAGGACTATGGCCGGGGGCCACATACTCGTTGTCGGGGAGAACAAACCCAAAAGGAAAAGTAGCCTTTGCTAGGGTCGACAAGCGAAGGGTTAGGTTTAATTATCCGAACCCCCGTCTACCGTGTGTAGCGGGCCGTGGTTTTATCCCGGCGGATGTATTGATTCTTGTGGGGAAAGTGCGCAAACTCTGCAGAGTATAATCTATTCGAATAGCCGTGTCCACGGACAAGGAAAGTTGGAAAGGTGATGGCTAGGAGTACCCAAATGGTGGTTCTTGGAAAAATGAATGGATGTATGGAGGTTCCGAGGGGACCTAAGTTCAAAGAGGTTTAAAAAGGGTTTTTCTACAAAACTGTTTTCAAAAATGTTTTCAACAAGGATATGGTGATATCCCGGATTATAAAATGGAGACATGTTTTCAAAACTCTTTTTCAACCAAGATATAGAGATGCCACATCTACAAGAGAAATCTAGGCTTTCCAAAACAACCCTAGATAGAGCTATGTCGCCACAGCCAAATTGCATTACCTTATTTAACTTATCTTGGTGGTTTGCGAGTACATACAAACGTACTCATGGCATTGTCCCTGGCTATTTACTTGGCCAGGCTTTCAGAGGTTTGACAACGGAAGGTTAAGGTGACGTCCCACGAGCTAGGCCGTCCTCCCATTCAGTCGCTTGTAGGTTGAGGCATGATTGGGCCCTGCGTGTGATGAAGCTCCGGTACTGAAAGTTATGTAGCCATAATGGCAACTATGTAAGTCTTGTATTCGTTATGTTTCGGATGCTGTAATGATACTTGTCGGTTATGCTTCACAGCTCACTGATCATGGGAACATGGATATTTACATAACAGGGATGTCTCGGATAATTAAATCCGCGGGACCCCACAACACACATGGGGATAAGCATAGATTCATTAAATCACTTGAGTAGCAGAATTGATCTATAGATTACAAAGCTCATGATCTCATAAGATCACACATAGAGAGAGATGAACACATAGCTACCGGTAGAGCCCTTAGCCTCGAGAGAGAACTACTCCCTCCTTATCATGGGAGTCAGCAACAGCGATGGAGATGGCGGTGGAGTCGATGGAGATGGCTCCAGGGCACTTCCCCGTCTCGGCAGGGTGCCGGAACAGATACTTCTGTCCCCGAATCTCCTCTTCAGTGGCGGCGGCGCTGCGGAAATTTTCATGGATTTCTGATCTGGTATCTAGGGTTTTCGTCCCGGGAGGCTTTTGTAGGCGAAAGGGCAAGGCCGGTGGAGGCCCGAGAGGCCCACACCACCTGGTGGCACGGCCAGGGCGTTACCCGCGCCACCATAGGGTGTGGCCAGCACCTAGCCCTCCTTCTACTGCCCTCCGGACTCCGTGTTCCTTTTGGTAAAATATTGACTTTGGCTTTTGTCCCATCCAATTCCGAGAATATTTCCTTACTAGCTTTTCTGAAACTAAAAACAGCAGAAAACAGGCAACTGACACTATGGCATCTTGTAAATAGGTTAGTTCCTGAAAATTTATAAAATATACCCCAAAGTGTGGACAAAACATAAGAAAATAGATACTAAACAAGCATGGAACATCAAAAATTATAGATACCTTTACAACGTACCAGGAGTCAAACCAGAAACTTTTCCTTTTAGAGAGCTTTATGATAAATGTATGGACCTCGATGTAATTTTTTATTTTTACAGGTCCCTAATGTAAAATGTATTCTGACGAACCATGTAAAAATCTAACCTAAAACTAAGTGGTGAAATTGAAACGAATTTAAGCTTTATTATCAACGAGTATGAACCATTCTGGGATTTCAAGATGAACAACCAAGGTCATGATCCCATATCCAAGAATTTGCATGCTGACAAATTTGGCCATATTTTGAAAACAATCGAAGATGAAGTAGTATGAAGAGTATGGTTCAATAAGATACTCTCTCGAGAAGGAGCCAAACCCGACTATTTTCCTTGCTTAATTTTAGGGTCCTTTGTGCTAAATGTATGGACCTCGATGTAATTTCCCCCTTTTTAGGTCCTTGATGTAAAATGTACGTCCACCCCATGTAAAATTCTAACCTAAAACTGTAATTGATGAAATTTTGACGATTGTTTAGATTACTTCTCAACGAGTATGAGCATTATTGGATTTCAAGCCAAACGACCAAGGTCCAGGCCATATCAACATCGTACTTTATGTTGATGACCCCATATGAGAGAATTCGCATGGCGAGAAATTTTGCCATGTTTTGAAAACAATCGTAGAGGAAGTAGTATGTAGAGTTTGGCTCAGATCAGCTGATCTCTCAATAAGGAGCCAACCAAGAAAATTTTCCTTTTAGGGAGCTTTATGATAAATGTATGGACCTTGATGTAATTTTTTCTTTTTTCAGGTCCCTAATGCAAAATGTACTCTAACCAACCATGTAAAAATCTAACCTAAAAGTAAGTGGTGAAATTTAAATGAATTTAAGCTTTATTGTCAACGAGTATGAACAATTTTGGGTTTTCAAGATGAACGACCAAGTTCATGATCCCATATCCAAGAATTTGCATGCCGACAAATTTGGCAATATTTTGAAAACAATCAAAGATGAAGTAGTATGAAGAGTATAGCTCAATCAGCTACTTTCTCGAGAAAGATCTGAACCTGACTATTTTCCTTGCTTACTTTTAGGGTCCTTTGTGCTAAATGTATGGACCTCAATGTAATTTTCCTATTTTTAGGTCCTTGATGTAAAAAGTACTTCCACCCCGTGCAAAATTAGAACCAAAAAGTGTAAGTTGTAAAATTATGACGACTGTTTAGCTTACTTATCAACGAGTATGACCATTATTGGATTTCAAGCCGAACGACCAAGGTCAAGGCCATATCAACATCATACTTTATGTTGATGATCCCATATGAGAGAATTTGCATCGCGACAAATTTGGCCATATTTAGGAAACAATTGAAGAGGAAGTAGTATGTAGATTTTAGCTCAGTTCAGCTGATCTTTCGAGAAGGAGCCGAACCAGAAATTTTTCATTTTAGCGAGCTTTATGATAAATGTATGGACCTCGATGTAATTTTTTCTCTTTTAGGTCCCTGATACAAAATGTACTCTGATCAACCATGTAAAAAACTAACCTAAAAGTAAGCGGTGAAATTTAAATGAATTTAAGCTTAGTTGTCAATGAGTATGAGCCGTTCTAGGATTTCAAGATGAACAACCAAGGTCATGATCCCATATCGAAGAATTTGAATGCCGACAAATTTGGCCATATTTTGAAAACAATCGAAGATGAAGTAATATGAAGAGTATGGTTCAATAAGATACTCTCTCGAGAAGGAGCCAAACCCGACTATTTTCCTTGCTTAATTTTAGGGTCCTTTGTGCTAAATGTATGGACCTCGATATAATTTCCCCCTTTTTAGGTCCTTGATGTAAAATGTACGTCCACCCCATGTAAAATTCTAACCTAAAACTGTAATTGATGAAATTTTGACGATTGTTTAGATTACTTCTCAACGAGTATGAGCATTATTGGATTTCAAGCCAAACGACCAAGGTCCAGGCCATATCAACATCGTACTTTATGTTGATGACCCCATATGAGAGAATTCGCATGGCGAGAAATTTTGCCATGTTTTGAAAACAATCATAGAGGAAGTAGTATGTAGAGTTTGGCTCAGATCAGCTGATCTCTCAATAAGGAGCCAACCAAGAAAATTTTCCTTTTAGGGAGCTTTATGATAAATGTATGGACCTTGATGTAATTTTTTCTTTTTTCAGGTCCCTAATGCAAAATGTACTCTAACCAACCATGTAAAAATCTAACCTAAAAGTAAGTGGTGAAATTTAAATGAATTTAAGCTTTATTGTCAACGAGTATGAACAATTTTGGGTTTTCAAGATGAACGACCAAGTTCATGATCCCATATCCAAGAATTTGCATGCCGACAAATTTGGCAATATTTTGAAAACAATCAAAGATGAAGTAGTATGAAGAGTATAGCTCAATCAGCTACTTTCTCGAGAAAGATCTGAACCTGACTATTTTCCTTGCTTACTTTTAGGGTCCTTTGTGCTAAATGTATGGACCTCAATGTAATTTTCCTATTTTTAGGTCCTTGATGTAAAAAGTACTTCCACCCCGTGCAAAATTAGAACCAAAAAGTGTAAGTTGTAAAATTATGACGACTGTTTAGCTTACTTATCAACGAGTATGACCATTATTGGATTTCAAGCCGAACGACCAAGGTCAAGGCCATATCAACATCATACTTTATGTTGATGATCCCATATGAGAGAATTTGCATCGCGACAAATTTGGCCATATTTAGGAAACAATTGAAGAGGAAGTAGTATGTAGATTTTAGCTCAGTTCAGCTGATCTTTCGAGAAGGAGCCGAACCAGAAATTTTTCATTTTAGCGAGCTTTATGATAAATGTATGGACCTCGATGTAATTTTTTCTCTTTTAGGTCCCTGATATAAAATGTACTCTGATCAACCATGTAAAAAACTAACCTAAAAGTAAGCGGTGAAATTTAAATGAATTTAAGCTTAGTTGTCAATGAGTATGAGCCGTTCTAGGATTTCAAGATGAATGACCAAGGTCATGATCCCATATCGAAGAATTTGAATGCCGACAAATTTGGCCATGATTTGAAAACAATCGAAGATGAAGTAGTATGAAGAGTATGGCTCGATCAGCTACTCTCTCGAGGAGGAGCCAAACCCGACTTTTTTCCTTGCTTAATTTTAGGGTCCTTTATGCTAAATGTATGGACCTCAATGTAATACTACCTTTTTAGGTCCTTAATGTAAGATGTACTTCCATTCCCGTGTAAAATTCTAACCTAATATTGTAAGCGGTAAAATTTCAATGATTTTAGATTAATTGTCAAGAAGTATGACGATTATTAGATTTCAAGCCGAACGGCCAAGGTGAAGGGCATGTCATCATCATACTTTATGTTTATGATCTCATATGAGATAATTTGCATGGCGACAAATTTGGCCATATTTTGAAAACAATCGAATAGGAAGTAGTATGTAGAGTTTGGATCTCATATCAGCTGATCTCTCTCGAAGGAGCCGAACCAGAACATTTTCCTTTTAGGGAGCTTTATGATAAATGTATGGACCTCAATGTAATTATTGCTTTTTCAGGTCCCTGATGCAAAATGTAATCCGACCAACCGTGTAAAAATCTAACCTAAAAGTAAGTGGTGAAATTAAACGAATTTAAGCTTAGTTGTCAACAAGTATGAACCATTATGGGATTTCAAGATGAACCACCAAGGTCATGATCCCATGTCCAAAAAATTGCATACCGAAAAATTTGGCCATATTTTAAAAACAATCGAAGATGAAGTATTATGACGAGAATGGCTCGATTAGCTACTCTCTCAAGAAGGAGCCGAACTCGGCTGTTTTCCTTGCTTAATTTTAGGGTCCTTTTTGCTAAATGTATGGAACTCGATGTAATTTTCCCTTTTTTAGGTCCTTGATGTAAAATGTACTTCCATACCCATGTAAAATTCTAACCGAAAAGTGTAGGTGGTGAAATTTCGACGATTGTTTAGCTTACTTATCAACTAGTATGACCATTATTGGATTTCAAGACGCACGACCAAGGTCAAGGCCATATCAACATCATAGTATATGTTGATGATCCCATATGAGAGAAATTACATGGTGACAAATTTGGCCATATTTAGAAAACAATCGAAGAGGAAGTAGTATGTATAGTTTGGCTCATATCATTTGATCTCTCGAGAAGGAGTCGAACAAGAAATTTATCTTTTTAGGGACCTTTATGATAAATGTATGGACCTCGAAGTACTTTTTGCTTTTTTCAGGTCCCTTATGTAAAATGTACTCTGGCCAACCGTGTAAAAATCTAACCTAAGTAAGTGGTATAATTTAAACGAATTTAAGCTTAGTTGTCAATGAGTATGAACCATTCTGGGAATTCAAGATGAACGACCAAGGTCATGATCCCATATCCAAGAATTTGCATGCTGACAAATTTGGCCATATTTTGAAAACAATCGAAGACGTAGTAGTATGAAGAGTATGGCTCGATCAAATACTCTCTTGAGAAGGAGCCAAACCTGACTATTTTCCTTGCTTAATTTTAGGGTCCTTTGTGCTAAATGTATGGACCTCGATGTAATATTCCCTTTTTTAGATCCTTGATGTGAAATGTACTTCCATGCCCGTGTAAAATTCTAACCTAAAAGTGTAAGCTTACCTGCCAACTAGGATGACCATTATTGGATTTCAAGCTGAACATCCAAGGTGAAGCCCATGTCAACATCATACTTTATGTTGATGATGTCATATGAGATAATTTGCATGGAGACAAATTTGGCCATATTTTGAAAACAATTGAAGAGGAAGTAGTATGTAGAGTTTGGCTCTCAGATCAGATGATCTCTCGAGAAGGAACCGAACCAAAAAAAATTCCTTCTAGGGAGCTTTATGATAAATATATGGACCTTAATGTAATTATTGCTTTTTCAAGTCCCTGATGTAAAATGTACTCCGACCAACCGTGTAAAAATCTAAACTACAAGTAAGTGATGAAATTTAAACGAATTTAAGCTTAGTTATCCATGAGTATGAACCATTCTATGATATCAAGACGAACGACAAAGGTCATGATCCCATGTCCAAGAACTTGCATGCCGACAAATTTGGCCATATTTCAAAAACAATCAAAGATGAAGTAGTATGACGAGTATGGTTCGATCCGCTACTCTCTCGAGAAGGAGCCGAACCTAAAAGTTTTCCTTGCTTAATCTTAGGCTCCTTTGTGCTAAATGTATGGACCTCGATGTAATTTTCCCTTTTTAGATCCTTGATGTAAAATGTACTTCCATGCCCGTGTAAAATTCTAACCTAAAAGTGTAAGTGGTGAAATTTTGACGATTGTTTAGCTTACTTGTCAACAAGTATGACCATTATTAGATTTGAAGCTGAACGACCAAGTCAAAAGCCATATCAACATCATAATTTATGTTGATGATATCATATGAGAGAATTTTCATGGAGACAAATTTGGCCACATTTTGAAAAGAATCGAAGAGGAAGTAGTATGTAGAGTTTGTCTCAGATCAGATGATCTCTCGAGAAGGAGCCGAACCAGAAAAGTTTCCTTGAAGGGAGCTTTATGATAAATGTACGGACCTCAATGTAATTATTGCTTTTTTCAAGTCCCTGATGTAAATTGTACTCCGACCAACCGTGTAAAAATCTAACCTAAAAGTAACTAGTGAAATTTAAAAGAATTTAAGCTTAGTTGTCAAGGAGTATGAACCATTATGGGATTTCAAGATGAACGACCAAGGTTATGATCCCATGTCCAAGAATTTGCATACCGACAAATTTGTCCATATTTTAAAAACAATCAAAGATGAAGTAGTATGACGAGTATGGTTCGATCAGCTACTCTCTCGGGAAAGAGGCGAACCAGACTATTTTCCATGCTTAATTTTAGTGTCCTTTATGCTAAATGTATGGACCTCGATGTAATTCTACCCTTTTTAGGTCCTTAATGTAAAATGTACTTCCATTCCCCTTTAAAATTCTAACCTAAAAGTGTAAGCGTTGAAATATCAACGATTTTAGCTTAATTGTCAACAAGTATGACCATTATTGGATTTCAAGCCGAATGGCCAAGGTGAAGGGCATGTCATCATCATACTTTATGTTAATGATCTCATATGAGATAATTTGCATGGCGACAAATTTGGCCATATTTTGAAAACCATCGACGAGGAAGTAGTATGTAGAGTTTGGATCACAGATCAGCTGATCTCTCGAGAAGGAGCCAAACCAAAAAAATTCCTTTTAGGGAGCTTTATGATAAATGTATGGACCTCAATGTAATTATTACTTTTTTTAGGTCCCTGATGTAGAATGTAATCCGACCAACCGTGTAAAAATCTAACCTAAAAATAAGTGGTGAAATTTATACGAATTTAAGCTTACTTGTCAACAAGTATGAACCATTATGGGATTTCAAGATGAATGACCAAGGTCATGATCGCATGTCCAAGAATTTGCATGACGAAAAATTTGGCCATATTTTAAAAACAATTGAAGATGAAGTAGTATGACGAGTATGGCTCGATTAGCTACTCTCTGGACAAGGAGCCGAACCCAACTATTTTCCTTGCTTAATTTTAGGGTCCTTTGTGCTAAATGTATGGACCTCGATGTAATTTTCCTTTTTTAGGTCCTTGATGTAAAATGTACTTCCATACCCTTGTAAAATTCAAAGCAAAAAGTGTAAGTGGTGAAATTTCGGCGATTGTTTAGCTTACTTGTCAATGAGTACGACCATTATTGGATTTCAAGCCGAACGACCAAGGTCAAGGCCATATCAACACCATATTATATGTTGATGATCCCATATGAGAGAAATTGCATGGCGACAAATTTGGCCATATTTCGAAAACAATCGAAGACGAAGTAGTATGTAGAGTTTGGCTCAGATTATTTGATATCTCGAGAAGGAGCCGAACAAGAAATTTATCCTTTTAGGGACCTTTATGATAAATGTATGGACCTTGATGTAAATTTTGCTTTTTTCAGGTCCCTGATGTAAAATGTACTCCGACCAACCGTGTCAAAATCTAACCTAAGTAAGTGGTGAAATTTAAACAAATTTAAGCTTAGTTGTCAACGAGTATGAACAATTTTGGGATTTCAAGATGAACGAGCAAGGTCATGATCCCATATCCAAGAATGTGCATGCCGACAAATTTGGCCATATTTTAAAAACAATTGAAGATGAAGTAGTATGAAGAGTATGGCTCGATGAGCTACTCTCTCGAGAAGGAGCCAAACCCGACCATTTTCCTTGCTTAATTTTAGGGTCCTTTGTGCTAAATGTATGGACCTCGATGTAATATTCCCTTTTAGGTCCTTGATGTAAAACGTACTTCCATGCCCATGTAACATTCTAACCTAAAAGTGTAAGTGGTGAAATTTCAACGTTTTTAGCTTACTTGTCAATGAGTATGACCATTATTGGATTTTAAGCCGAACGGCCAAGGTCAAGGCCATGTCAACATCATACTTTATGTTTATGATCTCATATGAGAGAATCTACATGGCGACAAATTTGGCCATATTTTGAAAATAATCAAGGAGGAAGTAGTATGTAGAGTTTGGCTCAGATCAGTTGATTTCTTGAGAAGGAGTTAATGTCTACGCACGCTTCTATCCTTGTAGACAGTGCTAGTCCTCCAAGTGCAGAGGTTTGTAGAACAGTAGCAAGTTTCCCTTAAGTGGATCACCCAAGGTTTATCAAACTCAGGGAGGAAGTGGTCAAAGGTCCCTAACGTAAAATGTACTCTAACCAACCGTGTAAAAATCTAACATAAAATTAAGTGGTGAAATTTAAATGAATTTAAGCTTAGTTGTCAATGAGTATGAACCATTCTGGATTTCAAGATGAACAACCAAGGTCATGATCCCATATCCAAGAATTTGCATGCTGAGAAATTTGGCCATATTTTGAAAACAATCGAAGATGAAGTAGTATGAAGAGTATGTCTCGATCAGCTACTCCCTCGAGAAGGAGTTGAACCCGATGTTTTCCTTGTTTTTAGGGTCCTTTCTTCTAAATGTATGGACCTCGATGTAATTTTCCCTTTTTAGGTCCTTTATGTAAAATGTACTTCCACGCCCATGTAAAATTCTAACCTAAAAGTGTATGCGGTGAAATTTCAATGATTTTAGCTTACTTGCCAATGAATATGACCATTATTGGATTTCAAGCCAAATAGCCAAGGTCAAGGCGATCTGAACATCATACTTTATGTTGATGATCCCATATGAGAGAATTTGCATGGCAACAAATTTGGCCATATTTTGAAAACAATTGAAGAGTAAGTAGTATGTAGAGGTTGGTTCTCCGATTAGCTGATCTCTCGAGAATGAGCCGAACTAGAAATTTTTCCATTTATGGTGCTTTATCATAAATGTATGGACATTGATGTAATTATTGCTTTTTCATGTCCCTAATGTAAAATGTACTCCAAGCAACCGTGTAAAAATCTAACCAAAAAGTAAGTGGTGAAATTTAAACAAACTTAAGCTTGGTTGTCAACAAGTATGATCCTTTATGGGATTTAAAGATGAACGACCAAGGTCATGATCCCATGTCAAAGAATTTGCATGCTGACAAATTTGGCCATATTTTGAAAACAACCAAAGATAAAGTAGTATGAAGAGTATGGCTTGATCAGCTACTCTCTCCAGAAGGAGCCGAACTCGACTGTTTTGATTGCTTAATTTTAGGGTCATTTGTGCTAAATGTATGGACCTCGATGTAGTTTTCCCTTCTTTTAGGTCCTTGGTGCAAAATGTACTTCCACGCCCGTGTAAAATTCTATCCTAAAAGTGTAAGTGGTGAAATTTTGATGATTGTTTACCTTACTTGTAAACGAGTATGAACATTATTGGATTTCAAGCCAAATGACCAAGATCAAGGCCTTATCAACATCATGCTTTATGTTGATGATCCCATATGATAAAATTTGCATGGCGACAAATTTGGCCATATTTTGAAAACAATCGAAGAGGAAGTAGTATGTAGAGTTTGGCCAAGATCAGCTGATCTCTCGAGGAGCTGAACCAGAAAATTTTCATTTTAGGGAGTTTTATGATAAATGTATGGACCTTGATATAATTATTGATTTTTTCAGGTCCATGACGTAAATTGTACTCCGACCAACCGTGTAAAAATCTGACCTAAAAGTAACTGGTGAAATTTTAAATGAATTTAAGCTTAGTTTTTGCCTACTCGTGTAATAACGAGCTCGTTGGGGAACCCCAAGAGGAAGGTATTGTAACATCCCAAATCTTTAATCAATGTTATCAAGATCCAAATCACCCAATTTAGGGTTAACAAAAACTTTTTATCATTAAAATAATTAGGAATGCATATGTGTGTTGCATTAATATGGAATTGTTTGGAATTCCCATGTTTGATTGTTCTAATGGTTGTAAAATGGCTTAAAGGTGAATGACACATCATCTAGATCATTCCAAAACCAAATCCAAAGAAAAAGAAATTAAATGAAATTAATAAATGCAAATGGTCACTTTGGCCATTTTAATCCACTAGGCCACTTTAGGTGTTCCTAGAAGTCAATTCTTAATAGAAACATTTCTAACTCTTTGCACCCCTTTCTAGTACAAGTAAAGATCTACCAAGGACCACTTTGAAATATTACAAAAATATTTGAACTCTAAATTTAAATGACATTTGAAAATGGAATCAAGTGTATGTGCATAGATCCCACTTTTTCAAAAACCACTCAAATGAGTTCAACTTGAAAATCCCCAGCAACCCTAGATGCTTAAGCATATGACTAACACATACACCAAAAGTCTTTTCAAAATTCAAACAAAACTTTCATGCGGCCATTCTGACAAACACATGGCAGGCACAGATCAAACACTAGAGTAGCTTCACTATTTCTATAGTGATCCTCGACCAATTTGGTCTCAATCTTGTTCCCTTGTCCCCCCTAGCTCTAACCAAGCCATCAAGAAGCTACCCCTTAGCCTCTAGCAGCAGTGTCGCGCCACCCCGACGCCATGATCCCCGGCCGACCATGCACACGTCGCAGGAGCACGCCCCGCCCTCTTCCGTCGCTCTAGGGAGGTAGGCGTGATAGCACCGCCGCCCACGGTCCCTTCCCCGAGCCTTGCCAGCCCCTAGACCACCAAGGCACGCCCACGCACCGACCCTCCGCGCCATGCACGGACCACGCCAGAGCGCCGCCCTCGACATGCTAGCACAAGCCGCGCCTTGCCCTCAGCTTGCACGCGTCGCTCCGCCATAACCCTAGCATGCTCCAGGACATGCCCTTTTTCCCGTCGCGCGACCAGCAGCTACCTCACGCAGCGTCGAGCACCGCCTCTACCGCGTAGAGCATCGCACTTTCCGGACCAAACTCCACCACCCCTAGATGATTGCCAAGAGGCAGCGCACCGTCCGCCAACCCCGCCCATGCCTTTAGCCCCCTGTACCACCGTCACTGACGAGCTCACCATCGCACCCCACGGTCCCCTCATCGACCTATAAAAGGAGCCCTCCCCAACACCATTTCACCACACTCCCTCACTCCCCACCTCCCGTTGAGTCCCTGACACCAGCCCTGGAGCCACTCGAGCCACCGTTCGTCGTAATTGCACCGTAAAAGGAAACCTTGTAAGTCTTAATCTAAGCAAGATACATTAGCCATGCTTGGGTGATACCACTTTTGATTATACCAATCCCATGTTTTACTCGCAAGCTTTATTACCTTTACTTTACCAAAGTTCTTTACTTTTGTTATAGATAGCATAAAGAGTATAAAACTTGGCTTATCTAGGTATACTTAGATGTCATTCTATGGCATGAGATTGAAGATTAGCACCCCTCATTAGTGAACACTCTTAACCTTAGTGGCTAGTGCTAAGCATAAAACTTGATCACTTTAGATGGGAATACTTGGTGAAAATGAATTATGAAAACCTTGGAATGATAAGTCATTCTATTGAAATGTTTTGTAATGTGTTGAGAAACACAAATGGTTTTGATGATCAAAATATTGAAGCATGAGCCTTAGCCCTTTTACAAAAACTGATGGTTGGGTTCGGATACGATACCATTCCAATTTTACTATACAACCACAATACCTGAATTTGGTAGGGCTTACCTGGAAGTTTATGTGTCTTAGTATGGGTTCCCTCACGGTAGAGGTTTGAGTTGAGGCTACCTCTTGATGTTTTTCCACCTACGAAGTGCCCAGGATGGCAGATGGCCATGGCTGGGAGGCCAAGCTCATAGGGAAGGTGCCTATTCTAGAGTGAAAGTGTTATGATTGATTATCCGCATACTAAGTATGATGATTCAGGGTTATCCCTCACGGATGTATCAAATTTTGTGGTGAAAGTGTACCACCTCTGTAGAGTGTCAAATTATTCAAATAGCCGCGTCCGCAGTCATGGACAGTTGGAGTGGCCATACTATTCCGTCGTTAGCTATTTTCAAAATGACTTGTGAAGTGAAATAAGATTTTGACTTAACCCCAATAGGGTTGTGAATATGAAAACTAGTTTCCCACTTAAGTGATTTAGAACATTAAATTAGCTTTCTTTACTTCTGAACTCAGTTTAGATAAATCTGCCTTTTTGCAAATAAACCTAGGGCTTAAGATTCCTAATAGAACTACCTTACTTGTTAGTGATAGTTTGCGAGTACTTAAAGAGTACTCATGGCTTTGTCCCTGGCTATTCCCGTGGCCAGACTATGAGGAGGACTATCAGGAAGATGGATAGAAGGACAACTATGACAACTAGGATCATCTCCCATTGTCAACATTGCCTGTGACACTGAAGATGGAGCCCGCTACTACACTTTATATTTCTGCTACTTGATTGTATTAAGACTGGATCATGACTTTATTTGTGTAAATCCTTATTATGGTTTGTAATGGATGATGTACTGTGATATCCAATCTGTCATGTCTCGCAAAAATGGTAATCCTGGGATTGCGAGGTATGGCATAACAGGCATCTGGGATTAAAAATCCGGGTGTTGACAGTACCAGCTCACGTCGTCCAAGATCCTAGCGTTCGGCAAGGTCTGGGATTTGACGGGTCTAAGCCGACAAAAGCCACCCCTTACATAGATTCAGAGGGGAGGCAGGTCATGCCAACCCCCGCTCTCAACATTGATGTCGCCAAGACCCTCCTAGAGCAGGACAGGTCGGCAGAAGCAGTTGCTCAGGTGTATGACCTTGTCGCCAAGGCATGCAAGCAACAGGAAAAGGCCGCCTCGTAGAGGCTTGGGTCCAACCTGGAGCCGTGCCAGTCAACCCTGAACAGCCGTAGAAGGCCAAAATCTGCTCGTGACGAAGGACCGCACACAGGCTCCAGAGAGCGAAGACTGAGGGAGGCACGCAATAGGACTGACGCTATCCCCATATCCTCTGACCACGGAGAAAAGGCTCGTCCCCATCGTTCGCCACCTCCTCCACCATCTCGATGTCACGAGGAACAAGAGTCGTGCCACCACACAAGCATGCCACCTCCAAGGCGGTCCCAGCCTGGCATCGTTATATGCGATTAGGGCGAATAGCCTCGACATGCCGGAGAGCACAGCGGCCATGAAGGACACAGGAGCAGATCCCAGAAGGAACCGCCACGTCCGACAAGCAACCGCGAAAGGCCTGAGGAGTCGTAGGAGGGGCACAACAAGAGATCTAAACCACCGCCATTGCCACCTAGCAGCCATCATGGCGGAGGGCATGGCGGATCTCACAAATCATGCCACAACTCCCCTCCCCGTGATAGAAAAGGGAAGCAACCAGATCTATATGACGCATGATCGTGGCTAGACAAGATCCAAGAAGCTCGGGAGCTCCCATACCTTGGGCCCCGTTATTTTGGACCAGCCATACGGGCCACAACCTACCCCAAGGGCCTCCGGATAGACAAGACCATCAAGCCCTACAACAGCACCGCCTGGCCAGCAACGTGGTTGCAGGACTACAACAAAGCGATCCACATCGCAGGGGAAAACCCCAATGTCGCTATCAAGAACCTCCCACTCATGTTGACCGACACCACCCGGCAATGGATCGACGACTTACCAGAGAAATCAATATGCAATTGGTTGGTCATGCATGAAGCATTCACCAAGAACATAGAGGGTATGTACAAGCGTCCCTGTATTGTTGGAGACCTACAATGGTGTGTGCAAGATAAGGATGAAAACTCCTGTGACTACCTCTCTCGCAGGTTGGATATGAAAAATTCCTGCGCAGGGGTACACGAATAGACCGCTATGGCCGCCTTCATTGATGGTCTGGAAAAGGGTAGTTTGCTCCGACATACGTTGAAACATAGGCAGGATAACAATGACCTCGACCT
The DNA here is from genome assembly GCA_910589775.1 of Avena eriantha. NCBI lineage: Eukaryota > Viridiplantae > Streptophyta > Magnoliopsida > Poales > Poaceae > Avena > Avena eriantha. The sequence continues at coordinate 18,205,944 of OU342746.1, forward strand.
CAACGCAATGATCAAAATGGCTAGAGAATTTGCCGTTGCTGATGACGACGCACGTGGATCATTGCCGGCAATAGCAATCTCTACCCATGCCAGAAAAAACAACAATAACAAGCGGAAAAATCCACCCAAAGAGAAGAAGTAGCCAACATGGTCGGCGTAACATTCACTGGTAGAGGCAATGGCGGACGGCGTGGACGTGGCCGGGGAACTAGCAGTGGCCAGCAGAGGAGTAACACTACACCCTCAGTGCCCCACGTTCTCCAAACGTATGAAGAGTACCGCGATATGCGGTGCTTCACCCATCTTGATGCCAATCGCAAATCCACCCACACCAACCGCTATTGCAAGTTTGTCAATGATATCAAGGAGGACCCGGAGTCCGGCTACAAGCGAAGTCGGAAATACAGACCCTGTGGAAAGGGCACAGGGAAGAAGAAGGAGGAAGAGCCCAAGGAATCAAGTGATATGGACAAGGACATGGATCTAAAATCTTCCAACAAGGGAGAGGATAAAGGGAAAAATCTCTTCAAAAAGAAGGCTCCATGTTGCCACACCTTCCTTGGCACTCCAACCGCCCGGGCCTAGAAAACCTCTCTGAGGATACTGATGGCTACCCTCCCTCTAGTTCCCCAATACGTCAGGTAATCGGAAGTTCAAATTACTTGGGATAGGAAGTATCACCCAGAACTCATCCCAACAGAGAACCAGTATGCCATGGTCATGAACCCTTTGATTGACTGCACAAAGTCCACCAAGTGCCTCGTGGACAGTGGAAGCAACATCAACATCATGTACCTAGATACACTACACAAGATGAACTTGACGGAGACCCAACTAAGGAAGAGCAACACCGTGTTCCATGGGGTCGTCCCTGGCGGACAAGCAAATTCACTGGGATGCATCACCCTTCCGGTCGCTTTTGGAGATGTAAACAATTACCGCCAAGAACGCATGACCTATGAAGTGGTGCCTTTTAAGAGCGTGTACCACATCATCTTCGGACGCGACATCTTCCACTCGTTCCTCGCAAGGCCATGCTTTGTCTACCACAAACTCAAGATTCTCGGACCAAACGGCGTCATCACCAATGACAGAAGCTTCACCAAGGCACCAGAGTGCGAGCTCAGTGAAGCCGCCTTCGCCGAAGCAGTCCTCTATGATGTGGAGTTCAAGGAGATCCAGAACCAGGTCGATGCCTCAGAGATGCCAGCTTTGAAGAAGCAGATCACTGCTGCCAAACCTGCCTTGAAGGCCGCCATCAAGACCAAGCAGGTGGAGCTTGTCGAAGGTGATTCCTCCAAGACCACCGCCATCGGGACGAACCTAGATGCCAAATAGGAAAGCGCGCTCGTCGAGTTCCTCCATGAGAATAGGGACATCTTTGCCTGGTAGCCTGCCGACATGAAACGTGTACCTAGAGAACTTGGCGAGCACAGCTAGAATATTGATCCTAATGCCAAACCGGTGAAGGAACGTCTACGACGCTTTGGTGATGAAAGACGAAGGGCTATATGCAAAGAAATAGCTAGGTTACTGTAACACCCCGTCCACTCCTGGGCCCGGGGGTGTCACTCCTGGCACCTTAATAGGATATCTAGACTAGCCCCACAGATCAACACTAGTCTTTTCTGCACACTTTTTCCTCACTCGTGCGCACCCGGTACCCACTTCCCGATTGGTCACCCATCCTAGAATTGCTCTAGGCCAAGCATGCTTAACCTTAGAGTTCTTTTCGAATGAGCTTCCGAAAAAGAAGTTGCAACTTGTTGGTATGAGTATTCTATCAATCCTATTAAGCCATGTGCCTGGTCTCACATACACCCACCCTTTAGAAGATCGATACCCTCATCGATCAAGCACACCCCAGGAACGTTCCCTCTTGGCACACATCTGTGCGCCCAATGCTGGCACATGTGCCATGCCGTGTCCACTCCGGGCCACACGCGCCATGCTTCACATGTCCCGCCACTAACCCGCACACACCTGTTTAACCGCGAGGATCGGCTCTGATACCACTTGTAACACCCCGTCCACTCCTGGGCCCGGGGGGTGTCACTCCTTGCACCTTAATAGGATATCTAGACTGGCCCCACAGACCAACACTAGTATTTTCTGCACACTTTGTCCTCACTCGTGCGCACCCAGTACCCACTTCCCAATCGGTCACCCATCCTAGAATTGCTCTAGGCCAAGCACGCTTAACCTTAGAGTTCTTTTCGAATGAGCTTCCGGGAAAGAAGTTGCAACTTGTTGGTATGAGTATTCTATCAATCCTATTAAGCCATGTGCCTGGTCTCACGTTTACTTAAGGTGGCTTTATCCGAGAAGTTATTCACACCCGATGGGTGGCAAATCCTGTACTTGTCACAAAAAAGGGAACCAATGAATTAAGAATGTGCGTTGATTACACCGGCTTGAACAAAGCGTGTCTGAAGGATCCGTTTTCTTTGCCTCGCATTGACCAAGTCATTGATTCGACGGCTAAATCAGAACTTCTATGTTTTCTTGATGCCTATTCAGGATACCATCAGATCCGGATACAAAAGTTGGACCAATTGGCCACTTTCTTCACCACACCCTATGGCATGTACTGCTACGGCACGATGCCCTTTGGGTTGAAAAACGCTGGTGCTACGAACCAGCGGACGGTGCAACATTGCCTGCATGACCAAATAGGTGTCAACGTACACGCTTCCATGGACGACATCATGGTAATGTCAAAGAAATCAAATGATCTTATCATTGACTTGTAGGAAACCTTCGACAATCTCCGGAAATACAACATGATGTTGAACCCAAAGAAGTGCGTCTTCGGGGTACCATCAGGCAAACTGTTGGGCTTCATCGTTTCGCATCACGGAATCGAGGTGAACCCGGGGAAAATCAAGGCCATCCTCAATATCAAACGCCCGACATGCCTGAAGGACATACAAAGGCTCACAAGTTGCATCACAGCAGTAAGCCAGTTCATCATCCGACTTGGCGAGAAGGCTATGCCGCTCTATAAGTTGCTCAAGAAGGCGACAAATTCACATGGACGGACGAAGCTGACGCAACACTTCAGGAGTTGAAGAGAATACTCTCCACCCCACCTATACTTGCAGCATTGGTACCAAGGGAGCCTATGGTAGTCTACATCGCGGCAACCAACCAAGTAATTAGCATCATCATCGTGGTGGAGCGCAAGGAATCAACACACGAATACGGAGTTCAGCGACCCGTTTACTATGTAAGCAAGGTCTTGACGGAAGCAGCATTACCCGCACTACCATAAGATAGCTTATGGAGTTTTCCTTGCTTCACGCAAGCTAAGGCATTATTTATAGGAGCACTCCATTATAGTAGTGAGCAAAGATCCACTGTCCGACATCATCAAAAATAGCGACGCTACAGGGGGAGTGGAAAAGTGGGGCATTGTACTTGCCGCCTTCGACATCCCCTACAAACGGCATGACGCTATCAAGTCACAAGCATTGGCAGATTTTCTTGCAGATTGGACAGAACTGCCAGAAGACACTCCTCTGCCAGAGCCAGAGTATTGGGTCATGCACTTTGACGGGTCGAAGTTACTCAATGGCTCGGGGGCTGGTGTATTATTGCAATCACCAATAGGAGAGAAGTTGCAATACATCCTATAGGTCCACTTTAATGCTACAAATAACATGGCGGAGTATGAGGCCCTCATTCACGGACTTCGCGTAGCCAAGGATATTGGCATCAAGTGCATAGTTTGCTGCGAAGATTCCAATTTGGTTGCCCAGTAAGTAGCTGGCACCTGGAATGCGTGGAACCCTATGATGGCGGCATATCTAGACGAAGTAGACGAAATAGCCAAGTGCTTCGACTGCTACGAAGTCAAGTACGTCAAAAGGGAAGACAATGAGGTGGCAGATCTGTTGTCAAAGCTTGGATCAGCTCGTCAACCAATTCAGCCAGGTGTTTTCCTGGAGCATTTACAGACTCCATCCGTGAAGGGAGCAGACCCCCACAACCCGGATAGAGTGGACTCATTTGCTAACGCAGTAACAGTGACCTCTTCGGCTTGGACGAAGCCGTTCATGGGTTATCTACAAGACGGAACTTTGCCCGCTAACAAAGTCGAAATACGGCAAATAATACGCAGAGCAAAAGGCTATGTCATCATTGGCGGCTGGCTATACAAGAGAACTACCACAGGAGTTTTACTACGATGTGTCTCCCAGTATCAAGGTATTGAAATCCTTAGAGAAATACATCTCGGAGATTGCGGGTATCACGTCGCTCCCCGATCGTTGGTGGCTAAGGCCTTCCGACAAGGATTCTACTAGATAACTGCCAAGGTGGACGCCAACAAGTTGCTACAAACATGCCTTGGGTGTCAGTTTTATGCAAGACAACCAAATGTTCCAGCAGAAGAATTGCGAAAATACCAATAACTTGGCCGTTTGTAGTCTAGGGGCTGGACGTGGTGGGGCCTTTGCAAATAGCACCCTATGGATTCACACACTTGCTAGTAGCATTGGACAAATTCACAAAATGGATTGAAGCTAAACCCATTAGAAAGCTTGATGGGGCAACAACCCTAAAGTCTGTCTGGGATCTAGTGGTGAGATTTGGTCTTCCACATAGCATCATCACCGACAATGGCAGAAATCTATCACTCGGAGAAGTTGAGGAGTACTGTCATGAGAGAGGCATCCGCCTTGACCTAGCATCTGTGGCACATCCGCAGTCAAATGGGCAAGTTGAAAGGGCTAATGGACTAATTCTGCACGGAATCAAGCCACGCTTGGAGGCACCGCTACGTAGAGCAGCTGGAGCCTGGGCGGAGGAACTAACATCTATCTTATGGAGTTTACATACAACACCCAACAGAACCACCGGCTTGACTCCTTTTTTCATGGTTTATGGAGAAGAATCCAGTCAACTATCTGTGGACCTACTTGAAGAATAGCACATGCTGGCATGCTAGAGATCTGCCGTCTACCAGCAGAAACTACGTGGTTACCATAGTCGCCGTGTAAAGCATTGCTTGTTTAAAGAAGGGGGTCTAGTGCTTAGACTCAAGCAGGAGAAATCACAGAACCTATCCCCGCCTTGGGAAGGACCGTTCGTCATAAGAAAAGCACTACTGAATGGTTTCTATTACCTCATCGATATTCGCGAGTTGAAGGATAGGACAAAAAATCGCAAGTGCAAGCAACGTGACTCCGATGAAGATTACCCGGAGACATATCGGCAATGGCACATAGCACAACTACGTCCCTTTTACACTTAGCACATTTATATTATGTAATAAGTTTCTTATATGATCAATGAAACAAAGCATTTGGTTCACTCATATTCTTTGAGTCTTTTACCTCCTTTAGTAGTTCATTTTTGGATCATATAAACCCTTTACGTGCAAGGATGCACTTTCCCTTGTGAAAATTCCGCCTACAAGCGTTAGCTTAAGTTTTCTGGTCTACACGTTTTCTGAAGTTTTTATGTGGATTCCGGAGTAGTGACTTTTCGGCACTCAAAGCCGTCGATTTTTTCTTAGGTTCTAGACGGTGCTATTAAGCATCATCACCTGAGAGCATAGTTCTGTACAACGAGTCTTCCGTCTCACGAAAGGTCAAGTAGACGAACCAGAATAATGGATAAGCTAGCACTTGCTTAAAAATATATATACACATGCTGGAAACAGATAAGTTGCAGGAAGCTTGAATACAAGATTTCTCCCTTAGACAAAATAAGTTTTTTCTGCATACATTCTATAGAGATACATTTAATACATACATTTTTTTCATGGCTCTGCTGCAGGGGGCTTCGTGGTGGCATCATCAGGAGAGCCAGGCCGGGAGAGCTCGTCAAACTCTGAAGGAGAGGGGCTAGACTCAGAAGAGGCCATGTCATCATCCAGGATGTCTACAGGCACAGACACATCAGCCTTAACCATCTTGGCAACCCTGGTATCAAAGTCGGCAAGAGAGTTCCAAATAGCGTCGCTATCGATCTCTTGTCCTTCCTCGTCTATCTTGGGTATGCCGGAGGTCACCAAGTCGATGTCGGCATTGTCATAGTGAGCCTTGACCAAGGATAGGGTCATCCTAGCACCATCCCGGATGCAGGAGGCTTTCCAGTCCTTGACTTTCTCGGGGGCTCGGCGCAGGATTTCTGAAAACTTGGCCGCTAAGTCTGCCACCTTGATTTTGATGCCTAGAGGCTGAGCTATCTCCATGGCTTGGGAGATGGCGGTGCTGACGAAGTTGCTGGTAAGAATCAAGCGTTCCTTGGGACTTGGAGAATCCTCACCCAAGTTGGCTAGGCCAATGGGAGCTGTGGTTTGCACAAATGTACAAGGACCATGAGTATAAAGAAGTCAAATGGTTGTCCAACTTACAGAGAAAGACCAAGACGGAGAAAGGTTACCGAAGATTCTCATTTACGCTTGCATGCATGTCTCCGCCAAGACATCGCGCTCCTTCTGGAATGACTTGAATATCTCAAGACTCCTATCATTCTGCTCTTTGGCAGCTTGGTTCTGGTCTTTGAGTTGTGCAATCTCATCCTTCAGGCAATGCATCTCAACGTCCGCAGACTCTTGCACAGCTTTCATTGTAGCCTCATGGCCCTTGACAGCCTCAGCCATGTCCTTCTTCAGAATCTTATTTTCATCATCGAGCTCTTGGATATGCTTGGATTGCTCAACGATGCTCTTGGCCTTAGCAATTGCTTCTATAAGACAGAAATCAGAAAGTGCTATCAGAAGACGGAATAAATGACTAAATGGGAAAGCAAGGAGTGTCATAGGAAACATACTCTGGCTATTTTGATTTGTTCCTTCAGGAATTTGTTTTTACCCTGTTCAAGGTCCATCTCCTTCCAAAGAGCAGCAAACCTCTCATTGGCGGCTATCCTCCATTTAGTCTCATTCTGCACATGATATAAGCATGCTTAGTTTCTCTACAAGCATCTGGTTGGAACTATTCAGTTTCAACTAAATGCTCGAGGGCTATAGTACATGATTTTGAAGTAAACTAGTTCCTCTAGAGCATCTAGTTGGAACTTTACAGTTTTAGCTAAATGCTCGGGATACACGGACAAGTTCTACACTTAGTTCTTTGGAGCACTCAGGACAATAACTATTGGATTATCGGCCTAACAGCTCGGGGGCTACAGTGGGATATACTACACAAAGTAAAGCAAGTGAAGTTCAAAAAACTTACGATGGCAATGATCCTGAGATTGTTGGCCGGATGAGCATAGGAATCGTGGAAGGTCCGGGCATTCTTATAGATTGCGTCGGCCTGCTTGATGAGGTCATCTAGGCTCAACGTCGGTGGAGTCGCAGCCAATGCAGAAGTCAAATCCGGAGGCATGGATGAATCCCAAGACACCTCCTGCACCTTCAAGGCGGTTGATGGCTCCGAGGCTCCCGCCTTAATCGCAGCTTCCACGTCTACCTGTTCCACTTCCTTCCCCTTCTCAGTGGCATCCTTAGCTAGAGCTTCATCCACTTTAGAGGAGGTGCTCTCCTGTGTCGCCTGGCCGCTGGGAGCAACGTCTGCCTCGACAGAGCCTAAGACATCAAGGTTTGGATTGATATCTATCTCCATGGCGGAGGTTGATGTCTACGCACTTCTATTCTTGTAGACAGTTGTTGGGCCTCCAAGTGCAGAGGTTTGTAGAACAGCAGCAAGTTTTCCCTTAAGTGGATCACCCAAGGTTTATCGAACTCAGGGAGGAAGTGCTCAAAGGTATACCCTCTCAAGCAACCCTGCAATCAAGATACAAGAAGTCTCTTGTGTCCCCAACACACCCAATACACTTGCCAGGTGTATAGGTGCACTAGTTCGGCGAAGAGATAGTGAAATACAAGTGGTATGGATAATTATAAGTGGTAACGGTGCTAGAAAATAGCTTGATGGCATGGAAGAGACTGAAGGCAAACTGAAATAAAGATGGAAGCAAGCAAACATGTAACTGATCTAATTGCAAACGGTGTATCAATGCTAAGAAACAATGCCTAGGGATCATACTTTCACTAGTGAACACTCTCTCATAAATATATTATCTTCATGATACTACTCTTAACTACTCTCTGGTTGGACACTCTAATCGATGGTAGGGCTATAGCAGCACACCTCAAAGTAAGCCTTTCCCATCTAGATAACCCCACACTGTCACCTTGAGTACTAGATGAGTCCAACAAACACCACAATTTCATAAAGACATCCAACTCCAAATATAACTCATAACAAGTATTTGTAATCTCTAGCCTAAGTGCCACCATGGTGAGCACGCTATCACTTTCACACACATGGGGAGAGCAGAGATCTATTAAAGCACTAGAGTAGCAAGGTAGATCTATAGATTACAAGCTCATGATCAAAATATGATCATGCATAGAGAGAGACGTGAACATATAGCTACCGGTAGAACCCTTAGCCTCGAGAGAGAACTACTCCCTCCTCATCATGGGAATCAGCAATGGTGATGGAGATGGTGGTGGAGATCGATGGAGATAGCTCCGGGGGCACTTCCCCGTCCCGGCAGGGTGCCGAAACAGAGACTTTTTGTCCCCCGAATCTCCCTTCGGTGGCGGCGGCGCTGCGGAACTTTTCGTGGCCGGAGGCTTGACTGTATAGGGTTTATGCATCGGGAGGCTTCTTATAGGCGAAGAGGCAAGGTCGGTGGAGTGCCAGGGGGCCCACACCACCTGGTGGCGCGACCAGGGCTAGCTCGCGCCACCATATGGTGTGGCCAGGCGCTGGCACTCCTCCGTCTCTTCTTCGGGCTCCGTGAGTCTTCCGGTAAAATAGGAACTTTGGCTTTTGTCCCGTCCAATTCCGAGAATATTGATTTTCTGACTTTCCTAGAACCAAAAACAGCAGAAAATAGGCAACTGGCACTGTGGCTCTTGTTAATAGGTTAGTCCAAGAAATCATATGAAAAGTACTCCAAAGAGTGGACAAAATATAAGAAAGTAGATAAAACCAAGCATGGAACATCAAAAATTATAAATACATTTGCAATGTATCAGAGGTCTCAGGGATGACGGGGGATGACGACCCAGCGGGACCAGAAGAAGGTTTGGCGGCAGTAGTAGGGGGGCGCTGGCGGGAGAGGGCTTGGCGGACGGACCCTTGGTCAACATGTCACGAATGTTTTTTGACCCTCCAACATCTTAGGAGGATCACTTCAAACTGACACCGGTTTCCTCTTGAAACATACAAGGTATAAGTACAAGAGTTGAAAAAAGGTGTGAGCTAAAAAATACAAGCCGGAGAATGAAAGTACTTACTCCATGGCAGGATCCTTGGTGAGGGGAATGCCGGTGGACTTCTTCTTCTCTGCCTCTAAGGCGGAAGTGGATTGTTTGGAGAGTCCACTCTCCGTTTTGTTCTTCTTCTTGGCCTCGACAGCAGCGTTAGAGGTGGAGCTCTTCCGCTTTCGTGCTGCTAGAGTTGGTTGATCCTTGGAGGCGTCATCGTCGGACACCACCTGGATATCCTTAAGCTTTGGATCATACACCTGGGAGGCCATTTGATCCATCGCCAAGGTCGCTAGCTGGGATACATAGGGGTGTTAGATGGACAACTTCAAGTCGGAAAAACCTTAGAGCATATAACGAGTAACAAAGGAAACAGAAGCTACCTTGGGGCTTGTACTGCAGTCGAACATGTCTAAGGTGATCTTGAAGCCACGCTTCTTCTCCTTCACCTTGACGATGTCCTTTAGCCGGTGCTTGATGGAGTCAGTAGAGAAGTTATCCTGTGAAATTCGCATGGGATCCCTCCTGTCTTGGCTATATTTGCACATCAGTTAGGCACGGTGTTGTAGAGGCTGGATCCTCCTAACACACCATCACATGGCAAGGTCCAAGACCATTAGACCTCCCTCCATGAGCCATTCGATCCGCCTTAAGGCACGATTGGCTTCGTCGTCAGAGGAAAGAGAGGCTGGGGTTTGCCATGCGGGCACTTCAGTGGAAGCTCCATGGACGAAGTCGGGGTAGGTCTCAAAACGGTATGGCAGGGGGACATCTGGCTCGTAGAAATACGTGCGCTGCTAGTTCTTGCAAGACACATGCCGTACAATGTCAGGGAAGCATCGGCTAGGCCGGATCTAGGCTTAATCCCTAGATATTCTTCACACAGAGCTACGAAGTTGCTAAGGACTAGGATGCTGTTGAGAGAGAGATTGTGGGGAAGTACTCGGAAGTGTCGGTGTTGTCCAAGAAGAAGTCGGAGACTGGCAGGCTTACGCCACGTACAAGCTGAGATTTGAGGTACACCTTCTCTTCGGGTTAGGGAGAAGGCACCACCTCACCAGCCGGCGCCGCCCGCCAAACGAACTTCTCCGCCGCAGGGAGATACCCTTCATCGACCATCTCTTGGAGATCCTCAGTGGAGAGGTCAGAACCCCTCCACACCCCTTGTGGGAGTCACTTTCCTCTTCAGCAGGTTCGGGCGCCGCCCGTTCTTGGTCATCGCTGGCGGATTCCGTCGCAGCGGAGATGGGAATGACCACCCCCTCTGGCAGAACAGTCACTCCCTGGGATGGCTCTATCGTAGCCTCGGGAATCGCCGTCGTGGAAGGAGCAGAGCTACTGGAAGCCATTATGATGAGTAGTGTGTGGAGAAAGAAAGGACTCTGGTTAGGGTTTTCGTAGGAGAGCTCGAACGGTCGAGCGGCTAGAGGAAGACGAAGACTGGGAGATGAATGCGGGTAAAAAGAAATAAATTGATAGCGGCGGAAATATATAAGCCTCGCGTCAAGATTCGTGCAAAAGGATCTAATGGTTGGAACGTTGCTGATGTGGAAGTGAACGTGCGCTGTAATTTTGCCACGTCGTCCGTATTTTGCCGCTCCACCATATTGATTTTCGCGCCCGTGAAAATAGCTAATGATTAATTCCTTGCTTCTATGAGTTTTGAGGTAGCGTAGGCAGTACCCTACGTCATCCTCCTGACAGTTGCAGTGAAGGGTCACGTCCGAAGATTCCAATAAAGATGGAGATCATCCGACTCTGGAAACAAAGACTCAAGGAATCTTCGGCTACAATGCGAAGCCGAAGAGGATTGTAGGGTTCTTTGGGGGACCTTTGAGATATTGCTTAACAGACTGCCGGCATCACTTAGACGGGATATTCAGAGATCAACAAGCAAGACAGCGCAAGATTTCAATGTCCTCCGGGGGCTACTGTTGGGATATGCTACATGGGTATCCTCATAGCATGTAATCAAGGGTGGCCCATAGTTGGTAGCAAGGCCTATGGCCTGCTCGGTGGCCTAGTTAGATGGATCATGAAGGGAGGCCCATGATGGATAAAGGAATGCTACGCAGGAGTCACCGACATACTCGGAGCCTTTCCCTGTCAACCCTAGGTCTTGGCGCCTTTAGAAGCCGACCTGTGGGAGCCTTTAGGGCACAACTTCTCTAATTGATGCGTACAATGTGCAACACCTCGCAGAACGAACATATCTCTATAACTCGGCGTATTGCCATTATAGTGATTTATAGCAGGAGTAGAGTTCCGCCACCGTTGTGGGACTTGAACCTAGGTAAGTTGTGTTACCTCGTACCCGCCAACTCTCCGCCTTACCCCACGTCTCTGAACACGCATTATGAGGACCCCTCCATGGTGTACTCGTCGGGAATACCATGACAACCACCCTCTGCCACGACTCCCAGGAGTTAGGCGTGACCTCACCGCCCCTCTCTGTCCACCCCTTGACCAACGGTGAGTAGTGGAGAAACCAGCGCAGCCGCACCCACTTAATGCACCGCCATGCCGACAGAACGCCAGAGCGCCAAAGCAGCCTCATGCAGCCATGCTGCGCCTCGCTCTCTCCATGTGTACACGCACTCACCGCGTCACTAGTGACCTCCCAGACACGACCGTTCGCCTCCGCGTGCCCCGTGAACACCGTACTCGATGACGAACACCACCGTACCCGCATAGAGCATGGACCTCTTCCGACCGACTGAGACTGTCCCTTGTCGCGCCACTACATGTGTGATGATCGCCGCAGTCCACCGCTTCGACCCATGCCATCCGCCATGCCTAGCGCGACCTGTAGCAACATCGCCGACGAGCCCGAGACATGCCGGGCTGCCTCCAATGCCGGTGTATAAATAGGGCCCTCCCCAAACCTCAGTGGGCACACCATTCCACTCCCCACTCACTCAGGAACCACTCTAACCCTTCCCCAGAGCAAGGCGAGCACCACGACGTCAGAATTTGGCAGGAGACCGCTGTTGTAGTGAAGGAAGGGCGACGTCGATTGGAGCCACCCCAGGAGCCGCCGCGACCACCAATCGACTCGATGTCGTATACTAGCCCATTCGCCCCCATCACTGGACCTAGCAGGAGCCCTGGTATGCCTCCAACGACCACCACCATGCTGCTAGGTCTCGAATCCCCCTCGAGCAGTTCGCCATAGATGATGAACTAGGACCATTGATCTTGTTCTAATCGTAGGGTTGATATTGGTACATACTGTTTCAGTTACATAGAACTGCTGACGCGTGGGACCAACCTGTTAGCAGCCCGATGCGTGAACGTTGTGCAGTTGGGTCGGCCCAGTTTCGTTCCCGCGTATAGCCCAGTGATTCAAACTTGGTTTTTCTATTTAATTCAAAACCATGTTCTACTAGTGAATTCAAAATAGAATTCAAAGAGATATATTGAACCAAATTGCATGGTTCCAATTTTGCTAGAAAGGTATTGAAAATATCTAATTACTCCCATTGCATTCAAACCATTTGAAATTGTAGATCACCTATAGAAAAAATAACAAGACAGAGACTTTTGCCACTTCAAACTTTTTTATAAAATCAACCATAAATGATTTTAAGTTGATTCCAACTTTAAAAAATCACATTTGCCATGCTCTACATAAATATGTAGAAAGATTTGGTTTTACAGATAATAAACATGGACTAGGATTAAGAGAATGCTATATAGGCATTTCTACTCACTTTAATATTATGAAATAGTAACATTAAATCTTGTAATATATGCCAACCCTTTTAAATCACATTCCCAAGTATTGAAATATGTGGTGATGACATGTGTCAATATGATCCCCTATTTTAATTGGAGAATATTTAATCTTAAGTAGTTTTCAATGAGTAGAAATTACTTTTACAAAATAAGATAAATAAGAAAATGTCAATATTCCATGTGAGGATTGAGATGATGCTAGATCATCTAGTGTGAGCCCTTGTGTGCTAAATAGAAGTAATGAAGTGTTGTTTGGTGATTGTGTACCTCGAATGTATTTATAGACGCTAGTACCGACCCGTGCTACAACGAGGAGGAGTACTTCGAGGAAGAAGAGGAGAACTTCAACGACTACAACCAACAAGGCAAGCCCACTATGCAATATATCCATGCAAGCTTATCTATGCAAGCTAACTTGTGCAGATCCCCTATGCAAACTTTTGAGATGCAACTTTACCAATTCCCAATTTTATTCCAAGCTTTACTTTTCCCTTTATTAGAGTTTCTTGCCTAGTTAATAAATTGTGACTAGTGGAAAATAGGATGTATACCATCAAGATCATAGAATTAATCTTGGATACTTATACCTGATTAGCATCCCTCAATAGTGATACCCTCAATAGTAGTGGCTAGCGCTAAGCTAAAACTTGATCACTTTAGATGGGAACACTTGAAGAAAATGATTATGAAAACCTTGGAATGATGATTCATTCTGTTAAAATATTTTGACATGTGTTATGAAACACAATAGTTTGATGATGAAACTGAATGAGGCATGAGCCTTGACTTTGACCAAAAACTGATGGTTGGGTTCAGATGCGATACCATTCCAATTTTACCGTACAACCACATTACCTGACTTGGGTAGGGCTTAACTGGAAGTTTATACGTCTTAGTATGGGTTCCCTTGTGGAAGAGGTTGAGCTGATGCTACCTCGTGGATATGAATGTCCACCTATGTAGTGCCTAGGATGGCAGATGGCCATGGCTAGGAGGCCAAACTCATAAGGGAGGTGCCTATACTAGGGTATGTAATTGAAAGCTTATGATTGATTATATGCATACTAAGTATGATGATTCAGGGTTAGCCCTTACGGATGTATTGAATCTTGTGGTGAAAGCGTACCACCTCTGCAGAGTGTCAAACTATTTGAATAGCCGACAGTTCGAGTGGCCATACTGTTCCGTTGTCAGATGTTTTCAAAATGACTTGTGACTTGAACTATGACTTTGACTTGACCACAAAAGGGATGTGGACATGAAAACTAGGTTCCCACTTAAGTAATCTAGATAACTAAAATAGGCTTTACTATGGAGAACTTATGAAATAAAATTAGCTTATTGCAAATAAGACTAGTGCTTAGGATTCCTACTAGTAATCCCTTACTTTTGTAGTGTTAGTTTGTGAGTACTTTAAAGAGTACTCATGGATTTGTCCCTTGTAATTTCCATGGCCAGACTACGAGTATGACTACCCGGAAGATGGACAACAGGAGGTCTATGATAACTAGGATCATCTCCCATCGTCAACATTGCTTGTGACCATGAAGATGGAGTCTACTATGTTATATTTCCACCGCTCTGATTTGTATTAAGACTTGATCATGAGATCAACTATTTGTAAGACTATTATGGTTTCTAATGGCTGATGTACTATGGTACCAATTCTGTTATGTCTCGCAAAAATGGTAATCCTGGGATTGCAATGTATGGCATAACAAGCATATGGACTTAAAAATCCTTGTGTTGACAGCAAGTTATGTCATCGTATTGTGCATTTGCTTTGTCTGTTGCTACAATACTGACTGCATGTAATTTTGGAGTTTATTGGTAGTTTTAAGACACTGAACATGTAGGTTAACATTCCCTGATCTACAAGTTCAGAATTTATGCTATTTTAATTTCAATCTGGTTGTTCTAAGCAACCAAAGTAACTGCCTTCTCTTATATGTTTGTTTATATTCTGCCATTCTATCCTCTACGTGTCCACAAGTGATTATACTATAATGTCTATCTAGTTCTTTGTAAACAACAACATCCACTATTTGATATTATTTCCTCTCACAGGGGACACAGAGAATCGTAGAGTGAAACGCCCCTACAATCTTGTAAGTACCTATTACTTTGTATTGTTGAATGCAAACCTATTTTATGTGAATGAGTGGCATTAACCTATATGCATAGGAGCAATAATAAAGTAGATGGATCATCTATCCAAGTACTGGATGCGGTGGATGTCTTCAAAGAACAAACTGACAACAGGATGTCCTCCAACGGGACTGCACAAAGAGAAATAGTTAGTCTCTTGTTTTTACTGAGATGTGCTTAGTGTCATATGCTTGTTTGTACGAGGTACCACACGATTCGGCTAATGACTAGAGCAAGGCTAACCTTAAACACGACTGGACAAAAACCAAACATAAATCCCGCGATGTATTATTCAATGCGATCACTTGATTTTGGTGATGATCTATTCTTTCTATATCTGACTTGTGTTCATCTATCTATCTATCTATGTATCTATATGTTAACTAGACCATGATTAGGTGGTGGTGATTTAAGTATATCCACTTTTATGCTATATTTTTCTACTATGTAACAAAGACCAATTGTAAATCTCTCGATTTATAATTCATTTTTCTCACACAATCATCGTGATGATCTATTCTTTGCTATATTTGACTCATCATCATATCTATCTATCTGTCTATTTATCTATATATCTATGTATGTATGTATGTATCTATCTATCTATCTATGTATATATGTGTCAACTAGACTATGATTATGTGGTGGTAATTTAAGTATATCCACTTTTATGTTAATTTATAGTCTATTATAGTATTTTTTTCTGCTATATTTAAGAGTTTGTATGCACTCTGGAGGTAGTCATGTTGTCTAGTGTCGGTACAACCTGAGTTGGCCAATGATTAGAACAAGATGACCTTTAACGGTAGTCCACAAAGGCCAAACGTAAATCCCTTGATTTATTATTCAATTTGCTCACTTTATCATGGTGGAGATCTCTTTTTGCTATATTTGATTGATGATCTTCTATCTATAAATATATACGTTAACTAGACCATGATTAGATGATTGTGACGGAAGTATATCCACTTTTATGCTAATCTATATTCTATTATAATATTAGAGATCACCACCATGATTGAGCTTATATGCACTCTAGAGGTAGTAACATAGTCTAGTGTTATATGTATGAGACTAGTATAAATTACTTGGTCTTGGTGGGTAGTAACTTGGACTAGTAAAAATGCATACAATACTAGTCGAAGTTACTCTACCAACACTAAAGGGGGTCTAGATACATTCGTTTCACAAAAGCCATAACATCTTATATTTTGAAATGGAGGGAGTTCTATGTAGACTACTCATATTGAGATTGTCATAGCTATTATGATCTAATATGATCCACAGTTACTATATATGTTTTATAACCATCTTAATATGATCTGCAAGTCTATCGTGCACCTGATGTTTGATTGCTTAATTCATTACCTCAATAGTTAGTCTACACGATGCACATATAGATTCTATTGCCAATTTGATTCTTTAGTTTGCTCATGATTAAAGCAATGTAATGATTTTCTTAACTTAAACGGTGAGAGCACCGACATATCAAGGCGGAAGCTGCGGGTGCGAGCCCCGTCAGTCCCAAATTAGGGATGGCAATTTCTATGAGAAATACAATGTTTAATTAATAATAAACAAGAGATTTTCATCTATACATGATTAGATGATCTTGCGAATTTAATATTATCCACTAGATGGTTCAATTGGTTATGGTTCCTTTGAGTTTTTAGTTGACTTGTGATTGCATCAATGCTATATTCTAACGTGGTTCCCAGACATTCATTGCTTAAATACTTCATTGACATTGCAAGGTGCACAATGTATCATTTGCTTGTTTGTCTACTGGATTTTCTTGCCTGGTTATATATACAATGATACTGTCAGCAATTGGAAATACAATAGTTGTAGGCATTACAAAGAAGGGTTGTGCTACTTTTTGCATGCATGAAACTATTGTTTTGGCAGCAAATGACCCATCTCTTTGTTTCTCTTCTTTTTTTATTTTACTAGCACGACGATCAAAATATTTGAATGATCTTGCTACCAAAAAACAATTGTTGATATCTTCTTTGTTTGAAATAAAATTAACAATATAACTATCCCTTGAAACATTCTTATCATGAGCCACATGCATATAATAATTATTACTCTCCACATAAGCATAGTCATTCTTATTAATTGTAGTGGGAGAAAATTCAACAAAATAGCTATCATTATTATTCTCATCACCATAATCATCATATATCGGAGGCATATTGTAATCATAATTAATCTTCTCCTCAATAGTAGGTGGACTGAAAATAACATATTCATCCTTGTAATCATCATATATTGGCGATTTGGTATCATCATAAGCAATAGAATAGCTATCTTCCAAAACTGGGGAACTAAAAAGATCATTTTCATAAAATCTAGCATCCCCAAGCTTAGACTTTTCCATAGCATTAGCAATACTGGTGTCCAAAGAATTCATACTAACAACATTGCTATTAGCATGCAAATAAAGTTCCATAGGTTTTTTAATTTTCTCTTCAAACACTTCATGTCCTAACTCAAGAGAAATACTATAAAGCTCTCTAATTTTGTTGTTGTTTTCCATTAAGCCTAACTAGTGAAAACAAGAAACAAAAAGTCAAAAATGCAGAATCTAAAGGAAATAACTTCGAGCACTCACACCAGAGGATGTGAGTACCTTTTATGTTACCTCCCCGGCAACGGCGCCAGAAAATAGGCGTTTGCCGTGGGAGCTTCTTCTTCTTTAATCCTCCGGTGTGAATACCTTTTACCTTTCCTCCCCGGCAACGGCGCCAGAAAATAGCTTGATGTCTACGCACTTCTATTCTTGTAGACAGTTGTTGGGCCACCAAGTGCAGAGGTTTGTAGAACAGCAGCAAGTTTTCCCTTAAGTGGATCACCCAAGGTTTATCGAACTCAGGGAGGATGTGGTCAAAGGTATCCCCTCTCAAGCAACCCTGCAATCAAGATAGAAGAAGTCTCTTGTGTCCCCAACACATCTAATACACTTGTCAGGTGTATAGGTGCACTAGTTCGGCGATAGTGAAATACAAGTGGTATGGATAATTATAAGTGGTAACTGTGCTAGAAAATAGCTTGATGGCGTGGAAGAGACTGAAGGAAAACTGAAATAAAGATGGAAGCAAGAAAACATGTAATAGATCTAATTGCAAACGATGTACCAATGCTAAGAAACAAGGCCTAGGGATCATACTTTCACTAGTGAACACTCTCTCATAAATATATTATCTTCATGATACTACTCTTAACTACTCTCCGGTTGGACACTCTAATCGATGGTAGGGCTATAACAGCACAGCTCAAAGTAAGCCTTTCCCATCTAGATAACCCCACACTGTCACCTTGAGTACTAGATGAGTCCAACAAACACCACAATTTCATAAAGACATCCAACTCCAAATATAACTCATAACAAGTATTTGTAATCTCTAGCCTAAGTGCCACCATGGTGAGCACGCTATCACTTTCACACACATGGGGAGAGCAGAGATCTATTAAAGCACTGGAGTAGCAAGGTAGATCTATAGATTACAAGCTCATGATCAAAATATGATCATGCATAGAGAGAGACGTGAACATATAGCTACCGGTAGAACCCTTAGCCTCGAGAGAGAACTACTCCCTCCTCATCATGGGAATCAGCAATGGTGATGGAGATGGTGGTGGAGATCGATGGAGATAGCTCCGGGGGCACTTCCCCGTCCCGGCAGGGTGCCGAAACAGAGACTTTTTGTCCCCCGAATCTCCCTTCGGTGGCGGCGGCGCTGCGGAACTTTTCGTGGCTGGAGGCTTGACTGTATAGGGTTTATGCATCGGGAGGCTTCTTATAGGTGAAGAGGCAAGGTCGGTGGAGTGCCAGGGGGCCCACACCACCTGGTGGCGCGACCAGGGCTAGCTCGCGCCACCATATGGTGTGGCCAGGCCCTGGCACTCCTCCGTCTCTGCTTCGGGCTCCGTGAGTCTTCCGGTAAAATAGGAACTTTGGCTTTTGTCCCGTCCAATTCCGAGAATATTGATTTTCTGACTTTCCTAGAACCAAAAACAGCAGAAAACAGGCAACTGGCAATGTGGCTCTTGTTAATAGGTTAGTCCAAGAAATCATATGAAAAGTACTCCAAAGTGTGGACAAAATATAAGAAAGTAGATAAAACCAAGCATGGAACATCAAAAATTATAAATACATTTGCAATCTATCAGAGGTCTCAGGGATGACGGGGGATGACGACCCAGCGGGACCAGAAGAAGGTTTGGCGGCCGTAGTAGGGGGCGGTGGCGGGAGAGGGCTTGGCGGACGGACCCTTGGTCAGCATGTCATGAATGTTTTTTGACCGTCCAACATCTTAGGAGGATCACTTCAAACTGACACCGGTTT
The DNA here is from genome assembly GCA_910589775.1 of Avena eriantha. Lineage (NCBI taxonomy): Eukaryota > Viridiplantae > Streptophyta > Magnoliopsida > Poales > Poaceae > Avena > Avena eriantha. The sequence goes on from OU342746.1 coordinate 18,225,419, forward strand.
CCTCTTGAAACATACAAGGTATAAGTACAAGAGTTGAAAAAAGGTGTGAGCTAAAAAATACAAGCCGGAGAATGAAAGTACTTACTCCATGGCAGGATCCTTGGTGAGGGGAATGCCGGTGGACTTCTTCTTCTTCTCTGCCTCTAAGGTGGAAGTGGATTGTTTGGAGAGTCCACTCTCCGTTTTGTTCTTCTTCTTGGCCTCGACAGCAGTGTTAGAGGTGGATCTCTTCTGCTTTCGTGCTGCTAGAGCTGGTTGATCCTTGGAGGCGTCATCGTCGGACACCACCTGGATATCCTTAAGCTTTGGATCATACACCTGGGAGGCCATTTGATCCATCGCCAAGGTCGCCAGCTGGGATACATAGGGGTGTTAGATGGACAACTTCAAGTCGGAAAAACCTTAGAGCATATAACGAGTAACAAAGCAAACAGAAGCTACCTCGGGGCATGTACTGCAGTCGAACATGTCGAAGGTGATCTTGAAGCCACACTTGTTCTCCTTCACTTTGACGATGTCCTTTAGCCAGAGCTTGATGGAGTCAGTAGAGAAGTTATCCCGTGAAATTCGCATGGGATCCCTCCTATCTTGGCTATATTTGCACATCAGCTGGGCATGGTGTTGTAGAGGCTGGATCCTCCTAGCACACCATCACATGGCAAGGTCCAAGACCGTTAGACCTCCGTCTATGAGCCATTCGATCCGCCTTACGGCACGATTGGCTTCGTCGTTAGAGAGAAGAGAGGCCGGGGTCTGCCATGCGGGCACTTCATGGGCAGCACCATGGACGAAGTGGGGGTAGGTCTCAAGACGGTCTGGCAGGGGGACATCTGGCCCGTAGAAATACGTGCGCTGCCAGTTCTTTCAAGACTCATGCCGTACGATGTCGGGGAAGCATCGGCTAGTCCGGATCTTAAAGCTAATGGTTCCGTAGGTCTGGAATTCATCCTTGGACTCTACGGACTCTCTCTTGACGGTGAAAAAGTATGCAAACAGATCTAATCTAGGCTTAATCCCTAGATATTCTTCGCACAGAGCTACGAAGTTGCTAAGGACTAGGATGTTGTTGGGAGAGAGATAGTGGGGAAGTACTCGGAAGTGTCGGAGTTGTCCAAGAAGAAGTCGGAGACTGGCAGGCTTATGCCACGTACCAGCTGAGATTTAAGGTACACCTTCTCTTCGGGTTGGGGAGAAGGGACCACCTCACTAGCCGGCGCCGCCCGCCAGACGAACTTCTCCGCCGCAGGGAGATACCCTTCATCGACCAGCTCTTGGAGATCCTTAGTGGAGAGGTCAGAACCCCTCCACACCCCCATGTGGGAGTCACTTTCCTCTTCAGCAGCTTCGGGCGCCGCCCGTTCTTGGTCATCACCGGCGGATTCCGTCACGGCAGAGAGGGGAATGACCACCCTCTCTGGCGGAACGATCACTCCCTAGGATGGCTCTGTCGTAGCCTCGGGAATCGCCGCCGTGGAAGGAGCAGAGCTGCTGGAAGCCATTACGACGAGTAGTGTGTGGAGAAAGAAAGGGCTCTGGTTAGGGTTTTCGCAGGAGAGCTCGAAAGGTCGCGTAGCTAGAGGAAGACGAAGACTGGGAGATGAATGCGGGTAAAAACAAATAAATTGATAGCGGTGGAAATATATAAGCCTCACGTCAAGATTCGTGCAAAAGGATCTAATGGTTGGAACGTTGCTAACGTGGAAGTGAACGTGCGCGGTAATTTTGCCACGTCGTCCGTCTTTTGCCGCTCCACCATTTTGATTTTCGTGCCCGTGAAAATAGCTAATGATTAATTCCTTGCTTCTATGAGTTTTGAGATAGCGTAGGCAGTACCCTATGTCATTCTCCTGACAGTTGTAGTGAAGGGTCAGGTCTGAAGATTCCATCAAAGATGGAGATCATCCGACTCTGGAAACGAAGACTCAAGGAATCTCGGGCTACATTGCGAAGCCGAAGAGGATTGTAGGGTTCTTTGGGAGACCTTTGAGATATCGCTTAACAGCTTGTCGGCATCGCTTAGACGGGATATTCAGAGATCAACAAGCAAGACAGCGCAAGATTTCAATGTCCTCCGGGGGCTACTGTTGGGGATATGCTATATGGGTATCCTCATAGCATGTAACCAAGGGTGGCCCATAGTTGGTAGCAAGGCCTATGGCCTGCTCGGTGGCCTAGTTAGACGGAACCTGAAGGGAGGCCCATGCTGGATAAAGGAAGGCTACGCAGGAGTCACCGACATACTCGGAGCCTTTCCCTGTCAACCCTAGGTCTTGGCGCCTTTAGAAGACGACCTGTGGGAGCCTTTAGGGCACAACTTCTCTAATTGATGCATACAACGTGCAACACCTCGCACAACTAACCTATCTCTATAACTCGGCGTATTGCCATTATAGTGATTTATAGCAGGAGTAGAGTTCCGCCACCGTTGTGGGACTTGAACCTAGGTAAGCTGTGTTACCTCGTACCCGCCAACTCTCCGCCTTACCCCACGTCTCTAAACACGCATTATGAGGACCCCTCCATGGTGTACTCGTTGGCAATACCATGACAGCCACCCTCTGCCACGACCCCCAGGAGGTAGGCGTGACCTCACCGCCACTCTCTGTCCACCCCTTGACCAACGGTGAGTAGTGGAGAAACCAGCGCAGCCGCGCCCACTTAATGCACCGCCATGCCGACAGAACGCCAGAGCGCCGAAGCCGCCTCACGCAGCCACGCTGTGCCTCGCTCTCTCCACGCGTACGCGCACTCACCGCGTCACCAGTGACCTCCCAGACACGACCGTTCGCCTCCGCGTGCCCCGTGAACACCGTACTCGATGACGAACACCACCGTACCCGCATAGAGCATGGACCTCTCCCGAACGACTGAGACCGTCCCTAGTCGCGCCACTACATGTGTGACGATCGCCGCAGTCCACCGCGTCGGCCCATGCCATCCGCCATGCCTAGCGCGACCTGTAGCAACGTCACCGACGAGCCCGAGCCATGTCGGGCTGCCTCCAATGCCAGTGTATAAATAGGGCCCTCCCAAAACCTTAGTGGGCACACCATTCCACTCCCCACTCACTCAGGAACCACTCTGACCCTTCCCCAGAGCAAGGCGAGCACCACGACGTCAGAATTTGGCGGGAGCCCGCCGTTGTAGTGAAGGAAGGGCGATGTCGATTGGAGCCACCCAGGAGCCGTCGCGACCACCAATCGACTCGCCGTCGTATACCAGCCCATTCGCCCCCATCACTGGACCTAGTTGGAGCCCTGGTATGCCTACAACGACTACCACCATGCTGCTAGGTTTCGAATGCCCCTCCAGCAGTTCGCCGTACATGATGAACTAGGACCATTGATCTTGTTCTAATCGTAGGGTTGATAATTGTACATACTGTTTCAGTTAGATAGAACTGCTGATGTGTGGGACCAACCTGTCAGCAGCCCGATGCACGAACATTGTGCAGTTGGGCCGGCCCAGTTTCGTTCCCGCGCATAGCCCAGTGATTCAAACTTGGTTTTTCTATTTAATTCAAAACCATGTTCTACCAGTGAATTCAAAATAGAATTCAAAGAGATATATTGAACCAAATTGCACGATTCCAATTTTGCTAGAAAGGTATTGAAAATATCTAATTACTCCCATCGCATTCAAACCATATGAAATTGTAGATCACCTATAGCAAAAATAACAAGACAGAGACTTTTGCCACTTCAAACATTTTTATAAAATCAACCATAAATGATTTTGAGTTGATTCCAACTTTAAAAAATCACATTTGCCATGCTCTACATAAATATGTAGAAAGATTTGGTTTTACAGATAATAAACATGGACTAGGATTAAGAGAATGCTATATAGGCATTTCTACTCACTTTAATATTATTAAATAGTAATATTAAATCTTGTAATATATGCCAACCCTTTTAAATCACATTCCCAAGTATTGAAATATGTGGTGATGACATGTGTCAATATGATCCCCTATTTTAATTGGAGAATATTTAATCTTAAGTAGTTTTCAATGAGTAGAAATTACTTTTCCAATATAAGATAAATAAGAAAATGTCAATATTCCATGTGAGGATTGAGATGATGTTAGATCATCTAGTGTGAGCCCTTGTGTGCTAAATAGAAGTAATGAAGTGTTGTTTGGTGATTGTGTACCTCGAATATATTTATAGACGCTAGTACCGACCCGGGCTACAATGAGGAGGAGTACTTCGAGGAAGAAGAGGAGAACTTCAACGACTGCAACCAACAAGGCAAGCCCACTATGCAATCTATCTATGCAAGCTTATCTATGCAAGCTAACTTGTGTCGATACCCTATGCAAACTTTTGAGATGCAACTTTACCAATTCCCAATGTGATTCCAACTTTTCCCTGTATTAGAGTTTCTTGCCTAGTTAATAAATTGTGACTAGTGGAAAATAGGATGTATACCATCAAGATCATAGAATTAATCTTGGATACTTATACCTGATTAGCATCCCTCAATAGTGATACTCTCAATAGTAGTGGCTAGCGCTAAGCTAAAACTTGATCACTTTAGATTGGAACACTTGAAGGAAATGATTATGAAAACCTTGGAATGATGATTCATTCTGTTAAAATGTTTTGACATGTATTATGAAACACAATAGTTTGATGATGAAACTGAATGAGGCATGAGCCTTGACTTTGACCAAAAACTGCTGGTTGGGTTCAGATGTGATACCATTCCAATTTTACCGTACAACCACATTACCTGAGTGGGGTAGGGCTTAACTGGAAGTTTATACGTCTTAGTATGGGTTCCCATGCGGAAGAGGTTGAGCTGATGCTACCTCGTGGATATGAATGTCCACCTATGTAGTGCCCAGGATGGCAGATGGCCATGGCTGGGAGGCCAAACTCATAGGGCAGGTGCCTATACTAGGGTATGTAATTGAAAGCTTATGATTGATTATACGCATACTAAGTATGATGATTCAAGGTTACCCCTGACGGATGTATTGAATCTTGTGGTGAAAGCGTACCACCTCTGCAGAGTGTCAACCTATTTGAATAGCCACGTCCGCGGTTATGGACAGTTGGAGTGGCCATACTGTTCCGTTGTCAGATGTTTTCAAAATGACTTGTGACTTGAACTATGACTTTGAATTGACCACAAAAGGGATGTGGACATGAAAACTAGGTTCCCACTTAAGTAATCTAGATAACTAAAATAGGCTTTACTATGGAGAATTTATGAAATAAAATTGGCTTATTGCAAATAAGACTAGTGCTTAGGATTCCTACTAGTAATCCCTTACTTTTGTAGTGTTAGTTTGTGAGTACTTTAAAGAGTACTCATGGATTTGTCCCTTGTAATTTCCATGGCCAGACTACGAGGATGACTACCCGGAAGATGGACAACAGGAGGTCTATGATAACTAGGATCATCTCCCATCGTCAACATTGCTTGTGACCATGAAGATGGAGTCTACTATGTTATATTTCCACCGCTCTGATTTGTATTAAGACTTGATCATGAGATCAACTATTTGTAAGACTATTATGGTTTCTAATGGATGATGTACTGTGGTACCAATTCTGTTATGTCTCGCAAAAATGGTAATCCTGGGATTGCAATGTATGGGATAACAAGCATATGGACTTAAAAATCCGGGTGTTGACAGCAAGTTATGTCATCATATTGTGCATTTGCTTTGTCTGTTGCTACAATACTGACTGCATGTAATTTTGGAGTTCATTGTTTGTTTTAAGACACTGAACATGTAGGTTAACATTCCATGATCTACAAGTTCAGAATTTATGCTATTTTAATTTCAACCTGGTTGTTCTAAGCAACCAAAGTAACCGCCTTCTCTTATGTAATTTGTCGCAAAATTTATGTCATTGAACTTGTTGGTTTTGCATTCCCTCTACAAGTTGTGCCATTATTATTTGTTTCAATTAAGCTCCGACAATAGCTACCGCCTATTGTGTACTACTCCCTCCGTTTCAAAATATATGATGCCTTAGCTTTGTGAAAGGATTGTATCTAGACATTATTTAGTGTGTAGGTTTACTCCAGACCTACATGAACCTACACACTAAAAGTGGTATATATACACTTCTTTCACAAAGCTAAAACATCTTATATTTTGAAATGGAGGGAGTACATTGATTCCGTAAAAGAAGGCATATACTTTTTAAAAGTTAAACAATGATGACTTTTACCAAGCTCATAGAAAAATATATTAAGGGTTAATTTGTGGAATTTGTGTCTATGAAAATATATGCCCCGATGTATCGAATGGCGTTGGTTTGGCATGGTATATGTTTCTGGTATGTTCTACAAACTTGGTCCATTTTTGCGTCGATTGACTTACGAAAAAATTATATGCCTTATTTACTTTGGATTGAATGTAGTATTACATGGCATGTTTTAACGCAGTTAACATGTTTATCTACATGCCATACTCTATAAATTCAAGTTTGTCAATTATAATTTCTATAGCAGTAGTATCTACCTTCTATTGTGTAGATCATGGCATTTTAAGTCACTTCATAGATGGGTTAGCATTCCCTGCTCTATAAGTTCACAAGATATACCTTTGTAATGTATATCATGTTCGTCCAAATCTTAGTATAGTAACTGCCTGCTCTGTAGATGGTGACAAATTTTATGGCACTTTTCATATTTGTTTGCAATCCTATTTGAGAAGTTAAATCATTGTATTTTCGCTCTTGTTCGTGCTAAGGAGTGACTGCAACTACATTCTATTTTGTCGCCGTATAAATCTTTTTTAAATGTTTGTTTATATTCTGCCATTCTATCCTCTACGTGTCCACAAGTGATTATACTATAATGTCTATCTAGTTCTTTGTAAACAACAACATCCACTATTTGATATTATTTCCTCTCACAGGGGACACAGAGAATCGTAGAGTGAAACGCCCCTACAATCTTGTAAGTACCTATTACTTTGTATTGTTGAATGCAAACCTATTTTATGTGAATGAGTGGCCTTAACCTATATGCATAGGAGCAATAATAAAGTAGATGGATCATCTATCCAAGTACCGGATGCGGTAGATGTCTTCAAAGAACAAACTGACAACAGGATGTCCTCCAACGGGACTGCACAAAGAGAAATAGTTAGTCTCTTGTTTTTACTGAGATGTGCTTAGTGTCATATGCTTGTTTGTACGAGGTACCACACGATTCGGCTAATGACTAGAGCAAGGCTAACCTTAAACATGACTGGACAAAAACCAAACATAAATCCCTCGATGTATTATTCAATGCGATCACTTGATTTTGGTGATGATCTATTCTTTCTATATCTGACTTGTGTTCATATATCTATCTATCTATGTATCTATATGTTAACTAGACCATGATTAGGTGGTGGTGATTTAAGTATATCCACTTTTATGCTATATTTTTCTACTATGTAACAAAGACCAATTGTAAATCTCTCGATTTATAATTCATTTTTCTCACACAATCATCGTGATGATCTATTCTTTGCTATATTTGACTCATCATCATATCTATCTATCTATTTATATATATATCTATGAATGTATCTATCTATCTATGTATATATATGTCAACTAGACTATGATTATGTGGTGGTAATTTAAGTATATCCACTTTTATGTTAATTTATAGTCTATTATAGTATTTTTTTCTATATTTAAGAGTTTGTATGCACTCTGGAGGTAGTCACGTTGTCTAGTGTTGGTACAACCTGAGTTGGCCATTGATTAGAACAAGATGACCTTTAACGGTAGTCCACAAAGACCAAACGTAAATCCTTGATTTATATTTCAATTTGCTCACTTTATAATGGTGGAGATCTCTTTTTTCTATATTTGATTGATGATCTTCTATCTATAAATATATATGTTAACTAGACCATGATTAGATGGTGGTGAAGGAAGTATATCCACTTTTATGCTAATCTATATTCTATTATAATATTAGAGATCGCCACCATGATTGAGCTTATATGCACTCTAGAGGTAGTAACATAGTCTAGTGTTATATGTATGAGACTAGTATAAATTACTTGGTCTTGGTGGGTAGTAACTTGGACAAGTAAAAATGCATACAATACTAGTCCAAGTTACTCTACCAATACTAAAGGGGGTCTAGATACATTCGTTTCACAAAAGCCATAACATCTTATATTTTGAAATGGAGGGAGTTCTATGTAGACTACTCATACTGAGATTGTCATAGCTATTATCATCTAATATGATCCACCGTTACTATATATGTATTATAACCATCTTAATATGATCTGCAAGTCTATCGTGCACCTGATGTTTGATTGCTTAATTCATTACCTCAATAGTTAGTCTACACGATGCACATATAGATTCTATTGCCAATTTGATTCTTTAGTTTGCTCATGATTAAAGCAATGTAATGATTTTCTTAACTTAAACGGTGAGAGCATCGACATATCAAGGCGGAAGCTGCGGGTGCAAGCCCCGTCAGTCCCAAACTAGGAATGGCAATTTCTATGAGAAATACAATGTTTGATTAATAATAAACAAGAGATTTTCATCTATACATGATTAGATGATCTTGTAAATTTAATATTATCCACCAGATGGTTCAATTGGTTATGGTTCCTTTGAGTTTTTAGTTGACTTGTGATTGCATTAATGTTATATTCTAACGTGGTTCCCAGACATACATTGCTTAAATACTTCATTGACATTGCAAGGTGCACAATGTATTATTTGCTTGTTTTTCTACTGGATTTTCTTACCTGATTATATGTACAATGATACTGTCAGCAATTGGAAATACAATAGTTGTAGGCATTACAAAGAAGGGTTGTGCTACTTTTTGCATGCATGCAACTATTATTTTGGCAGCAAATGACCCATCTCTTTGTTTCTCTTCTTTTTTTATTTACTGGCCAGAGGATCAAAATATTTGAATGATCTTGCTACCAAAAAGCAATTGTTCATATCTTCTTTGTTTGAAATGATTCCGGTAGTCTATTTAAGACACTTGATTTATTGCATGGTTTTCTAAGGTACTATCATAGTTCCCTGATGAGTAAAGCAATGCCACCTTATGTGGTTGGAGGTCACTTTTTTGACTAGTTCATAACATAGACCATTTTTAAACGCTATTTATATATTTTAGGTTAATGCTTTGTTGTCTCGACCAGTTCTAAGCAGCTGAAGGAATCTCACGCACCTCTTTTTGTTATATTTTTTATATTTCTATTATGCAGTGATATGATTAGTTTATGAGGGAAAAAGTCGAGTTGCTTGATTCCTTACATTCATTTTTACACTATATTAGTTAGTCTGCATGAGACACACATGTTATGGCTTGATTTATTATATTTGGACAATGCTAATTTTGAAATTATTTGACAACAAAATGGTGTTTTTTCGCTTGCTTTGCTGTTCTAACATAATATGTCTTAGTTTTAGCATCAAAATAACCTATAGTGTTTGTTACAGAGTGGCTATGATACTGGAACATGTACGCATCGTTCTAGGACATCGACAGTTCATGTTCTTTTGTAAATAGAGTACGAGGCGCATCATTGATTGTTCCTAGCCAATGCTGAATCAGAATTATTTTACATATAGGATGGCCGCCAGTTAGCTGGTACGCTATGCTAACTTGTTTTCTTTGTTTTAGGCTACACATGAAGCTATGGGGGCAGAAGAGAGGAATCCTACGTTAATTATTGAGGTCATTTCACAAAGCAGCAGTGACATTGATTATTGATTCCATCGGCCCGCTATTTCAATTTTCCAGCAGAAAGAGGTGTTACAACTGCACTCCAAACAATTGATTTAATTGAACAAGAAATAGAGGAAATAGATGGAATAATCACGATTACACATGAACAGATACAGGAACTGAAAGACCGACAAGATTTGACAGACCGTCTACTTAATAATCTCTTCTACAACTATCATGGTATGCTAGTTGTTACTTGTATGGGGATGTAAGCTCCGTAGCAGAAACCCTTTCCAACCCATGTCTGCTGATGTCTCTGTAATGCTTCATCTTGTTTTTGTTGAAATTCTGGTATGTAATATATTTCAAAAAAATTCTATTGATGTGATACGATGATCCTAGCACAGCCATTAGTAGGCCGAAATATTAACGAACTATTTAAAACCAGAATTATGCCATAGTTATAGAATACGCAAATATGCTGGCCAGTAGATGGGCCCAATAAATAGTAAAAGGTCGTAAGTGGCAGGTCAGATTATAGTGGGCCTCATAAGTGGCCAAGGCCCTGAAAACTGTCAACACCCAGATTTTTAATCCCAGATGCCTCTTATGCCATACATCGCAATCTTAGGATTACCATTTTTGCGAGACATAACAGATTGGATATCATAGTACATCATCCATTACAAACCATAATAAGGTCTTACACAAATAGAGGATCTCATGATCCAGTCTTAATACAAACAAGCAGCGGGATAATAAGCGTAGCGGTGGGCTCCATCTTCAGCGTCATATGCAACACTGATGATGGGAGATGATCCTAGTTGTCGTATCCATCCAGTTGTCCTTATTTCGGATAGTCCTCCTCATAGTTTGGCCATGGGAATAGCCAGGGACAAAGCCATGAGTACTCTTTAAGTACTTGCAAACTATCACTAACAAGTAAGGTAGTTATAGTAGGAATGCTAAGCTCTAAGTTTATTTGCATATGCTAATTTGAAACCTAAGCTGAGTTCAGAAGTAAAGAAAGCTAATTTAAAGTTCTAAATCACTTAAGTGGATAACTAGTTCTCATAGTCACAACTCTATTGTGGTCAAGTCAAGTCAGAAATCATTTCATAATTCATTTTGAAAACATCTGACGACAGAACAGTATGGCCACTCCAACTGTCCATGACCGCGGATGCGGCTATTCGAATAGTTTGACACTCTATAGAGGTGGTACACTTTCACCACAAAATTCGATACATCCGTCAGGGATAACCCTAAATCATCATACTTAGTATGTGGATAATCAATCATAATATTTCAATTACACACCCTAGTATAGGCACCTCTCCTATGAGCTTGGCCACCTAGTCATGGCCATCTACCATCCTGGGCACTGCATAGGTGGACAACATCGAGAGGTAGCCTCAGCTCAAACCTATCCCACGAGGGAACCCATACTAATGCATATAAACTTCCGGCTAAGCCTTACCCAATTCAAGTATTGTGGATGTACGGTAAAAATTGGAATGGTATCGCATCTGAACCCAACCATCATATTTCTTTAAAAAGGGGCTAAGGCTCATGCCTCAACATTTTCATCATCATAAACCATTTCTGTTTCTCAACACATGTCAAAACATCTCAATATAATGACTCATCATTCCAAGGTTTTCATAATCATTTTCACCAAGTATTCCCATCTAAAGTGATCAAGTTTTAGGATTAGCACTAGCCACTAAGGTTAAGAGTGTTCACTAAAGAGGGGTGCTAATCTTCAATCTCATGCCATAGAATGACATCTAAGTATAACTAGATACGCCAAGTTTTATACTCTTTATTCTATATATAAGAAAAGTAAAGAACTTTGGTAAAGAAAGAAAGTAAAGCTTGCAATTAAAACTTCAGATGGGTATAAAGAAAATGGTATAATCCAAAGCATGCTTAAGGAAATTTTCTTAGGTTATCAAGCTTGAAAGTGTTAGCTTGCATTGTTAATGATGGCTTCCCTTGGTTTGTCCTATGATTGAAATTCTCCTCGTCTACTTCGAGGTAGAAATCCTCCTCCTCGTAGACTTGGTCGGTACTATCGTCTATAAATGAACACGGGGTACACAATCACCAAATAATACTTAACTAGTCTAATTAGCACACTAAGGCACACACTTTATGATCTAGTACCATCACAATCATCACAAGATTTAATGCACTAGTTTCATTTATTTTATTTGAGAAAAGTAATTTCTACTCATTGAAAATAATTAAGATTTAATATTCTCCAAATAGAATATGGATCATGTGGACACATGTCATCACCACATATTCCAATACATGGGAATGTGATTTGAAATGTTGTTCACATTTTACAAAGTCTAGGTTTATTATTTAATCAATTTAAAGTGACTAGAAATGCCCTAATAGCGTTCTTTTGGTACTATTCCAATGTCACTGCATGCAAACCTAAATATTTTTACGTATTCATATAAATATGGTCAAATGTGATTTTTGAGAGTTGAAATAAACTCAAAAGTTATTATGGTTGATTTTCTTAAATGTTTGAATGAAGAAAAGCCTCTGCCTTGTTATTTTTGCTATAGATTATCTCTAACTCCAAATGACTTAAATCCAATAGGCTTGGATAGATATTTTTATTACCTTTCTAAAAAAATTGAATCATGTCATTTGGTTAAGTAAATCTCTTTGAGTTGATTTTTAAACAAGTGGACAGACTCTAGTTTAAACCTAAATAGAAAAATACTAATTTGAATCTTAGGGCCAGCACGGGAAACTAAACGGGCCGGCCCAGTGACGCTCCACAGCATAGAGGGCAACTGATAGGGGGGTCCGGCATGTCAGCAGCACTTAAAACCCGAAACGGTACGAGGAAATATCAACCGTGCGATTAGAACAGAAATCGACGGCCGTGGTTCATCGTTTTCCGGTGAACAGCTCCGGCGAGATCAAACCCTAACACGGCAGGATGGGGGTCCACGGGGGCTTACCCAGGGCTCCAGCTAGACGTGGCGATGCGGGCGATCGAACTGCTGGACGACGGCGGTTCTAGGCGTGGTCGCGGCGGCTCCTGGGGCAGTCGTAATCAACGGCGCCTCTTCTCCTCTGATGCGGCCAGCTCCGGTGGAATTCCGGCGACTAAGGGCTCGCTTGGCTCCGAGGAGAACTGGGGAAGGCTAAGTGATGAGAGGGGAGTTGAGTGGTGTGCAGAATGAGGCTAGGAGTGGCCTCCTTTTATAGGATCGACGACCATTTTTGGGTGGCGCGGTACTGGCGCAGCGGTGAAGGGGGGTGTTGTCTGGGGCTGGGTTAGGATAAGAGGGGACAGAGGAGAGATGGGGGGGTCAAATGGGGGACAAGGCTTTGATGAACAACAGTAATAGATAGGCTGTTTATTTGATGATCACCAGGTGTTCGACACAATGGCCGCAAGAAATTCAAATTTTAATTTTGAAAAGATTTTTTGTGTGGGTTTTGATCTTATGCTTGGTAGTCTTTGGTTCCTTGGGATTGGCAAGGGGAGTTCATTTGAGTGGTTTTTGAAAAAGTCGGATCTATGCATATGTAATGGATTCACTTTTCAAATGTCATTTAAAATTAGTGGCTAAGTGTTTTTGCAAGGTTTTAAAGTGGGCCTTGGTAGATCTTTACATGTACTAGCAAGGGGTTCAAAGATCTAGAATTGTTTTGTTGTGAAAAGACTTCTAGGAACACCTAAAGTGGCCTAGTGGATTAAAATTGTCAAAATGACTATTTGGTCTTTTTATTCTTATTTGTTTTCTTTTTATCTGGATTTTGTTTTTAAATGGTCTAGATGATGTGTCATTCACCTTTAAACCATTTCACAACATATAGATCAATCAAACATGGCATTTCCAAACAATTATATATTAATGCAAACACACATATGCATTCCTAATTATTGTAATGATAAAAAGTTTTAGTTAACCCTAAATTGGGTGATTTGGATCTTGATCACCTTGATTCAAGTTTTTGGATGTTACAAACCTTCCCTCCTTAAACAAAATCTCGTCTCGAGATTTAAGAAAGAAAACTAGGAACTAAAGAGATCTAGAACTATGTCCTAATATAATCTCCTCGCTCCCAGGTAGCTTCTTCGGTATGGTTGCTCCATTGAATCTTGAGAAACTTGATACTCCGAGTCCTGGTGGTTCTGAAGGCTTCTTCCAAGATATGGATGGGCACTTCACGATATGTCAGATCCTTGTTGATATCTATGGCTCGGTGATCGATGTTCTTGAACACTTCGGTCTTCTCCGGAGCTTCTAAGCATTTGCGAATTAACGAGATATGGAACACATCATGGATGGCTGACATCTCCTCTGGCAGCTCCAGTTGATACGATACTTCTCCTCGGCGATTCAGAATCTTTAAGGGTCCAATATATCTGGGGGCTCACATTCCTTTCAGACTAAAACGTTGTGTCCCCTTCAATGGCGAAACCTTGAGATACACAAAATCTCCGACATTGAAGGTCAGGTACGTACGTCTCTTGTTAGCATAACTCTTCTGTCTGGATTGGGCGGTCTTGAGGTGCTCACGGGCTTTGTCAACCTTCTCTTTGGCTTCTCGTAGGATGTCTGTTCCGAAAATCTGACTCTCTCCTACTTGCGACCAATTCAAAGGGGGTATGGCACTTCCTTCCATAAGATAACTCAAATGGGGCCATTTGCAAACTAGCTTGATAACTGTTGTTGTATGAGAATTATGTGAAAGGCAGACAATCTTTCCATTTTGATCCAAGCACACAAGCTCTCAACATATCATCGAAGATTTGGTTGACTCTTTTAGTCTGTCCATCAGTCTGCGGGTGATAAGCTATGCTGAAATTCCACTTGGTTCCTAATCCTTCTTGGACTTTCTGCCAAAATCTCGAAGTAAATTGGGTTCCTCGATCTGACACTATGGTCTTAGGGGTTCCATACAAACTGACGATTCTACCAATGTACAACTCTGCTCGCTTTGAACTCTGGTAGGTTGTCTGGACAGGAATAAAATGGGCTACCTTGGAGAGTCTATCAACGATGACCAAGATACAGTAATTTCCCCTACTAGAAGTAGGTAAACAGGTGATAAAGTCCATTTCGATGGAATCCCATTTCAATTCCGGAATCCGCAATGGTTGCAATAGTCCTGCGGGTCTCTGATGTTTCGCCTTGACTCTTTGACATATATCACACTTGGTGATGTAGCTTCCGATTTCTCTCTTCATCTTGTGCCACCAAAATTGCTCCTTCAAATCTTGATACATCTTTGTTCCTCCGGGGTGGCTCAAATAAAGGGTATCTTGAGCTTATTGCATGATAACTTGCTTCAATTCCGAATCTACTGGCACACAAATACGTCCTTTGTACCACAAAACTCCTTCATCCTCGGTGAATCCAGGTACCTTCCCTGTCCCAATACGATGCTTGATTCCATTGATACTTGCATTTCCCTTCTAGGCTTCCTTGATCTGACTGATCAAAGTGGGTTGAAGTTCAATGCTAGCTAAAAATCCTTTGCTAACTAGCTCAGTTCTAAACTGCTCCAACTCTTCATGCAAACTTGGCTAGGCTTCTTTGATCATGGTGTTTAACCTACACGGCAATCTACTAAGAGCATCAGCTACCACATTGGCTTTGACGGGGTGATAGTGAATGTCAAGGTCATAATCCTTGATTAACTCTATCTGTCTCCTTTGCCTCATATTCAACTCCTTATGGGTGAAAATATACTTCAGGCTCTTGTGATCTAAATAAATCTCACTGCGGTTACACATAAGGTAATGATGCCATGTCTTCAAGGCTAACACTAGGGCTGCTAGTTCAAGATCATTGGTAGGGTAGTTTTGCTCATGTTGCTTGACTTGTCTTGATAAATATGCTATGACTTTGCCTTCTTGCATCAGCACACATCCGAGACCAATCTTGGATGCATCACAATACACATCAAACCGTTTCGTGGTATCTGGCATAATCAATATTGGGGCTGAAATCAATCTCTTCTTGAGCTCTTGAAAACTTGCTTCACATTTGTCGGTCCATTCAAACTTCTTATCTTTCTTCAATAGTTGGGTCATCGGTCTTGCGATGCTCGAAAATCCTTCAACGAACTTGCGGTAATATCCCGCTAATCCGAGAAATGCGCAGACTTGGGTTTGAGTGGTTGGGGCTTCCCATTCTTCAACATCTTTTATCTTGGCGGGATCAACAGCTCCTCCTGCCGACACAATATGTCCGAGGAATCCTACTTCTTTCAGCCAGAACTCACATTTGCTAAACTTTACATATAACTGATGTGCTCTTAGGGTTTCAAGGGCAGTTCTCAGGTGTTGCTCATGGTCTTCTTTTGACTTGGAATAGATAAGAATATCGTCGATAAACACAACGACAAACTTATCCAGAAAATTCATAAAGATCTTATTCCTGAGATTCATGAAATAAGCGGGTCCATTGGTTAATCCAAAATACATGACTGTATACTCATACAATCCATATCTGGTGGTAACGGCGGTCTTTGGAATATCCGTTGCACGAACCTTGAGTTGATGATAACCAGTCCTAAGATCAATCTTAGAGAACACTCTGGCACCAGTCAACTGATCAAACAGATCCTCTTCTTGGGTAGGGGGTACTTGTTCTTGATGGATCTTATTCAACTTCCGGTAATCGGTACACAAACGGTTACCTCCATCTTTCTTGCCAACAAATAGAACGGGCGATCTCCATGGCGATGCGCTTGGTTGAATCAAACATTTCTCCAGCATAGCATCAAGTTGTTTCTTTAGTTCCACGAACTCTAGTGGGTTCATGCTATAGGGTCTCTGAGCTATGGGTCTAGTTCCAGGAGTTAGTTCAATAATGAACTCGATATCCCGATCCGGGGGCATACCGAGCAATTCATCTGGGAATACGTCGGGGTATTCACAGACTACTCTGACTTGGTCTATGGTTGGTAGGGCTATACTCTTGTTGCACTTGAATTGACGGGGTAAGGTTTCAGATATATGCTCTTCTGATACTCCAGAGCTATTGTTCATGGTTATGGCTTTCTTGGCACAGTCGATCAATTCTTTATGTTTCGACATCCAATCCATTCCTAGTACTACTTCCAAACCTTTGGTTCCAAGTACTATTAGATTAGCATAAAAATCTATCCCATGGATTCTAATAGGTACAACCTTGCAAATTTTTCTAGCTTTGGTGGTTGAACCAGGTATTTGAACTATCATGACATGCTTCAAATTGGTTGGGTGAATCTTACTAGTGCATGCAAATTCTTCTGTAACAAACGAGTGCGATGCTCCAGAATAAAACAACACTCTTGCTAACATTGAGTTAACATAAAACATACCCAGCACGACATTTGGCGCTTCTTGGGCTTCTTCATCGTTCATGTGGAACAGACAGCCATTGTGGTTGACCGAATTCCCTGGGCCGAAACTTCTTCCGGGTTGAACATGGCGCTGGTGCTGAGCTGGCATGTTCACATTGGTAGTGGCTGCAAGCTTCTTGGAACACTCGTTGGAGTAGTGACCCTTCATTCCACATTCAAAGGAAGTAATCTAGGACTTGTCTTTCGCTGCAACAGGCACGGCATTGCATCCAGTCCTTGGGGAAGTATTGTTGTTGTTGTTGTTGGACTTGGGCGGTGCATGGTTGAAGTTGTTGGAGTTGCCGGGGTTGTTGTTGTGATTTCCTCCGGACTTCACATTTCCTCCGCTACGGTTGGGGTAGCTTGAACGAGACATTGGGGGTCTATTGTTCCTTGGGGCATATCCTACAAACGGGTTGGGGCGATACTTCTAGTGGTTGTTTGATCCACTCTGGTGTTCTACGCTTGCAGTTGTCATTGGCTTGGTTAATCTTTCCTTCCATTTGGATGGCAGAGTTGACTAGCTCTTCAAGATCATCAAAACGGATGTTGATTAACATCGTTTGCATATCATCATGCAATCCATTAAGGAATCTATCCTTCTTCTTGGCTTTAGAGTTGATCTCATCAGGTGCATACCTGGCGAGCGACAGAAATCTATCATGGTACTCTACTATAGTCATCCTGCCTTGCTTCAGTTTCCTGAACTCATCTCTCATTTTGGTGACTAAACCTTGTGGCACATGGGTGCGGCTAAACTTTATCTTGAAGGCTTCCCACGTCATCACTTGCCCGTGGTTCATAGTACGAGTGCTGTTCCACTAGGCTGTTGCATCTCCTGCTAGATAGTGAGTGGCAAACAGTACTTGCTCATTGGCATCAACTCCTACCACTTCTAGGTTATTCTCCATGGTCTGTAACCAATCATCTGCATCTAATTGGTCTTCAGAGTTGCTAAAGATAGGGGGATTGGTATTCTGAAAGTTCTTGAGATTGGATCCATGATGATCCTGATTTCCATGGCCTTGATTATTGTGGGCCATCTAAGCGATCTGTTGCAGGGTGTCTAGGTTGGCTTGGCACTCTGCTCTACGAGCTTCACGGTCGGAAACTAGCATCTACAGAATCTGCAGCATCAGGTCCTGTGATGAGATGCTTCCTTCGGGGTTTCCACGAGTCATCTGAAGATTGAGATAGATAATGGGGTAAGAGGGAAAGTTCTAAGGTTCATGGTTTTGTTTTCAAAGCTAAAACTTTGAATTTGAACTCAGGTTTTGCAAACTAACTCCTTCTCATTCATTCATTCAATCAAAACACACGATACAAACACACACACCACAACATGAAAGGAAAACAAATGGTTTTAAGAACCATTCTGTGAACTACGATACAGTGGGACCGGTACTTCTCACTCCTACGATAGTGCTCTAGTGCATCTTCCCATCATTGATGGAGTCGGAGTCATCCTCCAGGTAGTCATCGTCATCACTGAGGTACGAGTGTAGATATCATTGGATGTCTTCACCTTCTTCCTCTTCTTCTTTTCGTGCAAGCTGAGCTTCTTGTTCCTGGATGGTCTTCTCGAGGTCCGCCACCTTCTTGCGAAGACGAGCGATGTTGTGATCCTTCTTCTCGCTTTGCCGACGAAGTGATTGGCGATCTTGATGAGTAGGGCGAAAGTCTGGGCCTTCTGGGCGGCAATGGCAAGGTTGTGGTTGGCGTCGGCTCGAGCATTGTCCAATTCCTTCTGTCGACTATACATCAGGAAGTCAAGGTTCTCACTTGGCGCTTCATCTCCGGGTGACTTGGCATCTCCAATGGCATTCCCATAGAATCACGCCTTGCATAGTGAGCAAAGCGAGTTCCCTGGATCAAGTTGACATTATGTTCGGAAAGACGGGCGAGAGATTCATGCATTGCCCTGGATAATCCATCTAGCCAGTTGTTCTCTCTCACAGTGAATTGAATCTTCTCAGAAAGAGGTGCTTCCATCTTTCCTCGAAGATCAACAACTATCAGCCATTGTAAATCTCCTCTTGTGTGATCATTGAGTTGAGCTCCGAAGAATTCCGGATGCAGGCGCTCCAGGTACTCAAACAGTGCATCAAGATTCCTCTCAAAGATCAGTTGGCCTTCGTTTCCCAACTGGTAGAACTTGCAGTACTGAACTTCCATATATAAGAATTTAGGATGATTAAGTTAGTGAGGTGACCAAGTTTGTCAAGTTTTAGGTAGTAATGTAAGAATCTTTGAGGAACATGATTTTTTTGAAAGAATCTCAAGGATAAGAGTGGGAATAGGTTTTCATAAATACTCACTTCATTTGTTTTTGAAACCAAGTTTTTGTTCGGACGTCCGTTTTAACTAGGGTCTCCTATGGTCAGGATGGCTCTGATACCAATTTGTCAACACCCGTATTTTTAATCCCAGATGCTTGTTATGCCATACATCGCAATCCCTGGATTACCATTTTTACGAGACATAACAGATTGGGTATCACAGTACATCATCCATTACAAACCATAATAAGGTCTTACACAAATAGAGGATCTCATGATCTAGGCTTAGTACAAATAAGCAGCGGAATAATAAGCGTAACGTTGGGCTCCATCTTCAGTGTCATAGGCAATGCGGACGATGGGAGATGATCCTAGTTGTCGTAGCCATCCTATTGTCCTTCTTCCGGATAGTCCTCCTCATAGTCTAGCCACGAGAATAGCCAGGGACAAATCCATGAGTACTCTTTAATCACTCGCAAACTATCACTAACAAGTAAGGTAGTTCTAGTAGGAATGCTAAGCTCTAAGTTTATTTGCAAAAGCTAATTTGAAACGTAAGCTGAGTTCAGAAGTAAAGAAAGCTAATTTAAAGTTCTAAATCACTTAAGTGGGAAACTAGTTCTCATAGTCACAACTCTGTTGTGGTTAAGTCAAGTCACAAATCATTTCATAAGTCATTTTGAAAACATCTGGCGACGGAACAGTATGGCCACTCCAACTGTCCATGACAGCGGACGCGGCTATTCGAATAGTTTGACACTCTGCGGATGTGGTACACTTTCACCACAAAATTCGATACATCCGTTAGGGATAACCCTGAATCATCATACTTAGTATGCGGATAATCAATCATAAGCTTTCAATTACACACCCTAGTATAGGCACCTCTCCTATGAGCTTGGCCTCCCAGCCATGGCCATCTACCATCCTGGGCACTACATAGGTGGACAACATCGAGAGGTAGCCTCAGCTCAAACCTCTCCCGTGAGGGAACCCATACTAATTCAGGTATTGTGGTTGTATGGTAAAAATTGGAATGGTATCGCATCCGAACCCAAGCATCAGTTTTTTTAAAAAGGGACTAAACCTCATGCCTCAACATTTTTATCATCATAAACCATTTGTGTTTCTCAACACATGTCAAAACATGTCAATAGAATGACTCATCATTCCACGGTTTTCATAATAATTTTCACCAAGTATTCCCATCTAAAGTGATCAAGTTTTAGGATTAGCACTAGCCACTAAGGTTAACAGTTTTCACTAAAGAGGGGTTCTTATGTTCAATATCATGCCACATAATGACATCTAAGTATAACTATATAGGCCAACTTTTATACTCTTTATGTTGTCTATAAGAAAAGTAAAGAAAGAAAGTAAACCTGGCAATTAAAACTTGGGATGGGTATCAATGAAAATAGAAATTTCCTTAGATTATCAAGCTTGCAAGTGTTAGCTTGCATTGTTAATGATGGCTTGCCTTGGTTGGTGCAGTGATTGAATTTCTCCTTGTCTTCTTCGGGGTAGAACTCCTCCTCCTTGTAGACTTGGTTGGTACTATTGTCTATAAATGAACACGGGTTACACAATCACCAAACAATGCTTAACTAGTCTAATTAGCACACTAAAGCACACACTTGATGATATAGTACCATCACAATCATCACAAGATTTAATGCACTAGTTTCATTTATTTTATTTTTGAAAAGTAATTTCTACTCATTGAAAATAATTAAGATTTAATATTCTCCAAATAGAATATGGTATCATGTGGAAACATGTCATCACCATATATTCCAATACATGGGAATGTTATTTAAAATGTTGGTCATATTTTATAAAGTTTTGATTTATTATTAATCAATTTAAAGTGACTAGAAATGCCCTAATAGCATTCTTTTGGTACTAGTCCAATGTCACTGCATGAAAACCTAAATATTCTTACATATTCAGATAATCATGGTCAAATGTGATTTTTGAGAGTTGGAATCAACTCAAAAGCTATTATGGTTGATTTTTGAAAAATGTTTGAATGAAGAAAAGCCTCTGCCTTGTTATTTTTGCTATATATTATATCTAACTCCAAATGACTTAAATCCAACGGGCTTGGATAGAGTTTTTATTACCTGTCTAACAAAATTTGAATCATGTCATTTGGTTAAGTAAATATCTCTGAATTGATTTTTAAACAAGTGGACAAAATCTAGTTTAAACCTAAATAGAAAAATACTAATTTAAATCTTAGGGCCAGCACGGGAAACTAATCGGGCCGACCCAGTGACGCTCCACGGCGTAGAGGGCAACTGACAGGGGGGTCCCACATGTCAGCGGCACTTAAAACCCGAAACGGTACGAGGCAATATCAGCCGTGCAAATAGAACAAAAATCGACGGCTGTGGTTCATCGTTTTCCGGTGAACAGCTCCGGTGAGATCAAACCCTAACGTGGCACGGTGGGGGTCTACGGGGGCTTACCAGGGTTGATGCAAATAGATGTGGAGATGGGGGCGATCGAACTGGTTCCAGGCGTGGTCGCGGCGGCTCCTGTGGCAGTCATAATCAGCGACGCCTCTTTACCTCTGTTGCGGCTAGCTCCGGTGGAATTCTGGCGATTGAGGCCTCGATTGGCTCTAGGGAGAAGTGGGGAAGGCTCATTGGTGAGAGGGGAGTTGAGTGGTGTGCAGAATGAGGCTGGGGGTGGCCTCCTTTTATATGCTCGATGACAGGACAACGCGGCATGGTCAGGCGACGGTGGCGACATGGCTACGGGCTGCTAGAGGTGTGGTTGTGAGTGGCGGTTGATGCACGGTCTCGTGGCTGTCCTCTATAGCGTAAAGGCATGGCTAGGGGCGGTGGAATGTGGTCGGAAATGGTCAATGCTCTACACGGCAGAAGCGGAGTTCGACGCGGCATGTGGTGGTTGTGGGTCAATCGGCGGCGAACGGGGATGTCTAGGGGCGTGCTGGTGTTAAGGCGAGTGTGCTCGTGCGAGCTGAGGGCACGGCAAGGTCTGTGCATGGCACATAGGTCTGGTGTCGGGTGCTATGCGAGGCTGTCGGGTACGGTGGCCGAGGTACTTAGTATAAGGGGTCTGTGCGAGGCTGTCGGGTGCGGCGCACTGGCACGGTTTGTGCATGGCATAGAGGCGTAGAGCGCGGCGCTCTATGCGTGGTCCAGTGTTTGGCAGGAATAGGGGGCAGCGGTGTGATCTCGCCTACCTCCTAGGCACGGCGGAAGAGGGCAGGGTGATCTGCTGCGACTTGGGCATGCTCGACCGGCACGACCATTTTTGGGCGGCGCGATACTACCGCAGCGGTGAAGGGGGTGTTTTCTAGGGATGGGTTAGGATAAGAGGGGACAAATGAGAGATGAGGGGGTCAAATGGGGGACGAGGCTTTGATTAACAACAGTAACAGTTAGGCAGTTTATTTGATGATCACTAGGTCATGATTAACAACACAATGGCCGCAAGAAATTCAAATTTGAATTTTGAAAATATTTTTGGTGTGGGACTTCATCTTATGCTTGGTATTCTTTGGTTTCTTGGGACTGGCAAGGGGAGGTCATTTGAGTGGTTCTTGAAAAAGTGGGATCTATGCATTTGTAATGGATTCACTTTTCAAATGTCATTTAAAATTAGTAGCTAAGTGTTTTTGCAAGGTTTTAAAGTGGGCCTTGGTAGATCTTTACTTGTACTAGCAAGGGGTGCAAATATCTAGAATTGTTTCTGTTGGGAAAAGACTTATAGGAACACCTAAAGTGGCCTAGTGGATTAAAATGGTCAAAATGACCATTTTGTCTTTTTATTCTTATTTGATTTCTGTTTCTTTGGATATTGTTTTTAAATGGTCTAGATGATGTGTCATTCACCTTTCAACAATTTCACAACATATAGATCAATCAAACATGGCATTTCCAAACAATTCTATATTAATGCAAACACACATATGCATTCCTAATTATTGTAATGATAAAAAGTTTTTGTTAACCCTAAATTGGGTGATTTGGATCTTGATCACCTTGATTAAACTTTTGGGATGTTACAAAAACGTACACGGTTGAACAACAACAGGCCAGAACAGTAAAAGGCCCGAACAGTGATGGGCCCAACGATTAATAGACCTGAATAGTAAAAGGCCTGAACAGTAAAAAGGCCCACACAGTAGAGGGCCAGCAGAGCAAAACAAATAGAAGAGTAAAAAGTCATGAACAGTAAATGGCCGGAACAGGAAGCCCAGAATAGTAAAATGCCATAAGAGCAAAAGGCGAAAATAGTGAATGGCTAGAACAGTAAAAGGCCAGAACAGTGAAAGGCCATAACAGTAAATGGGTAAAATAGGAGCAAACCCTATGGGCTATAGGAATAGTAATGGGCCTCCTGTAGGCCTTAACAGTGTCTAACCTACTAGCACATGCCCCTAATGGGCCGCATATTATTCTCCCAAAGTGGGCCTTCTTTAGTCCAAATCAGTAACAGTCCTAAAATTGTAGTGGCCCTGGATGGATTCATTAATGGGCCACATCAAACAGTACATGTCGAAAGAGTAAAGGGTCGTAATCTTATTGGGCTCTCCTCGTGGGCCGGCCCACATACAATTAGCAGGCCTTATCTGGGCTAGGCTTCTGCCACAGTTTCTGTGACCGTTAACGGCGGTAACCGGCCATTAACGGTGGGTGCCACCTGGCATTTTGCATGACGTCAGTAGTCAACGCGGTTGGCAAAAACAAATCTACGACGGAACAAGTTTTCATGGTTGAAGGGTGCGATCCGCCACGGTCAGAAAAAACCGTGGTAGATTCTTTTGTGATGGGGATCTTACCACGAAGATCATCCATCGTAGAAGACTTTTTAGCCACGAAAAACAGGCCTTCAGCCACAAAAATCATCCGTTGTAAAAGCCAACTTTTCTTTTAGTGGATGATGAGAAACAGAGATTCAATCTCCTTGATCAAGAGCTAAGCAAGGAAACTAACATAACTTCACTTCTGAAAGAACGAATTGAAATCTATGAACTAGATAAGGCAAAATATGTGGGTACCTTAGATAGGGCTATTACCTAGTCCCAAGACCTTGATGATTCAAAGAAAGAAATTTGAGATTGCTCATGCTTATCTCACCAATGATCTTGAGTAACTTGAGAAAGATAATTTTCTTGTCTAGTGTGAGCTCATAAAACTTGGGGAGAATCATGATCAACTTAGAGTATCCTATGAAAATGCTCTTCGTACATTCAAGGATCCAATCATTGTTGATAATATTACTTGTGCTTCTAACTCTACCTTGAATCAAGCATGTCTCCTTGAGGAAAATAAGAAGTTGAAGGAATAACTTGAGAAGGAGCGTCTCACACCTACCTCCAAGTGCAAGGTTCTTGATTAGATTCTTCCTCGCCAAACGATGAGAGCCCCTAGGTAAGGTATGGGGTTTGACCCCAAAAACAACATGAATGGTGCCAACCCACCTAAGAAGATCAACTTTGTGCGAGAAGGGCACAAGTGGGTTGACAAAGTAAAGAAAAATGTTATGAATGGGGGAGACACAAGGGGCAACCCCAATCACAAGTTTGCAGGAAAAAATAATCCATCCTATGTGCTATGTAAGGGCACCCAAGGAGATGTGTATGCAAAATATGTTGGCTCTCACAATGGTCATGCTTATAGATGGTACTCAATTTGGGTAACAAAAGATCTTGTTGCTAATGCTAGGGCACCCATTACTCAATTGGTTCCTAAATCAAAGAATTTATTTTGTAGGGTTTTTCCTCCAGTGGATCAAAGTGGATGTTTGATACTGGATGAAACAATCATATTACCAGACGTAGAAGCGCTCTTGACTAATTCGTTCATGATTTCAATTCAACGTCAAGTATCACTTTTGGAGAAAACTCTAAAGGAAAGGTACTAGGTTACGGCAAGTTTGTCATCTCCAAGGCCTTGACCCTAGAGACTGTCATGCTTGTTGAGAACCTTGGCTTCTACTTATGTCGTGGTGGTGTCACGGCAGATGCCATGGGTAGCCTAAAGATGGGGCTATATTGACACTAGTGGAATCCAGGGAGGGATGGTGCGATGGATACCGCACACGAAGAACACACGCAAACACACAATATACCTAGGTTCGAGGCTCTCCTAGGGAGATAACACCTCTACTCCTGCCTCAAGATCTTATATTACGATCTGTGGACTAGTACAAGTGCTCCTTCAGATCTATCTATAGGAGGTAGAAGATGAACTACTTCTGGCTCTCTCCCTCTAGAGCTTACCCGTACTTCTAATAGACCCACCCCCTCCTGGGAGTCCCTATCTCACCTTATAAAGGGGTGGCTAGGTTACATCTAGGGCATACGTGGCCTGAATATTCCCGGTATATGTTTGTACCGAAATTTAAATGAGACCAACTAATTTCCTTAGTCGCTAGCCTCTGCCTGAGAATTTTCTAGAGCCCATGTTGTCTGACTACCAACACTCAGACACTATCACGTCTATGAAGCCTTGCTCAGGCCTTGTTCCAGGTGCACCTGTCCTAAGCACTTGTCTCCCCAGGAATTCCGGGAGAGAGTGATTAAATCGCAGACCTCGGGGGTAGCTCACTCCTTCCTGAGCATGCCAACCCCTGATATGCCCTACCCAGATGACTCGGCTAGGACGGTACCTACACACAGGAAAAAACATAGATGTCGTGCCAACATACGATATATGTTGGCTAGGTCTTGCCGATCCAATCCGGATTTGTGGGTAACTCGGTTTCAACTAGGCCGACCCACCTATAGCTCGAATGATTCGTACATCAGCTGACTTATACTTCAGTCGAATATGTCCTTATACCATAGCTTGACCCTACCTGGGGTCATCCCCCAACATTCATCCCTGAAGTTGGTGCGGTTTGTGGCATCCCAATTGTCTAACAATTGCAATGCTACTTGGCTAGTCTATATTATGCTACTTCCTACATGTCATTCATTTCCTCGTCATTATATCATGCTCATGTCTCCGTGCCACCTTGCATTTGAGCATCATATAAAACCCCTCTTATTTGGTTCTTATCCCATATGCATTCTATTGTATTACTTGTATTTGCTTCTTGATATATTGAAGTTGGCTCTTGATATATTGTAGTTATCTCTTACAACTCCCCCACCTTTCTTTGTCTTCACCTTATAATTCCACCATCCAACCTATATATGAGCACTTGCATTTCTTATGGTATTTCAATCTAGCTCCTAAATAATTTGGGTGGATCCTATATTGTTCTCCTACATATGGTTCCTTCTAAACCTATGGTCACGATTGAATATATGGGCTCTATATGAACCGCACTAGTACAATCTCATTACTTAGAGACTGTGTCTAGAGCCGGTTTACCCCTAATATACAAACCACCGGCTGTGTTCATCAACCTTAGGCGGTCGTAATTTTTTGACTGCCTCTAACTTTGATCTCAGAGGGTTTTTAATGTACACCGTCTCTAGTACGAGTACCCCTCGGCCCGTCGTTAAAACAAATCACCTCTAGACAGAAGCTGAGACGACGAAAATTATGGGACGTCTCTTTAAATCACTCAACCACAGCCGGTCTGAAATATTAAACACCTCTAGGTGCCTACTGAGGCGGGCCATTATGCCACCTGCCTCGAAAACTAGCATCATGCACCTTCCCGAGGTAGCATGCGCATGTTTTTTTACGGAAAGCATGTGCGTGTTGTTAATGCAGTTAGAAAGTGGTGATCGTGGTAG
The DNA here is from genome assembly GCA_910589775.1 of Avena eriantha. Taxonomy (NCBI): domain Eukaryota; kingdom Viridiplantae; phylum Streptophyta; class Magnoliopsida; order Poales; family Poaceae; genus Avena; species Avena eriantha. The sequence continues at coordinate 18,252,494 of OU342746.1, forward strand.
CCCCCCACCCACACGAGTCCACACCCACATGTCCACTCGAGGAATACCAACGGTCCCGCGTATATAAACCCGTTCGGCCTTCTTCTTCCATGAGATCATGTAATTTTCACCAATCTGTCATGTCACAAAACCCCAATATGCACCTTTCGCATGCGCCGAAGCTCCTTCGCTTGCACCACCGCCCTCCCTAGTTATGCCATGAAGCGTACACGTGGAGACGAGCCAGAGGTGAAGCCAGTTGGAGGCGCAACAGTAGATGGCTCGGTCGTTACCGAGCAGGAGGAGGTGGCTTCCCCAGGCACGCACGCCGCTCTTCACCGTGCCGTCAAAGCTTCGAGCTCCTTCGTACAGCCAATCGCCATCGCTGTTGAGCAGCAGGTGACCGACAACGTCATGGTGCCAGTGGCAGATCTGGATGTAGGCAATGGAGTAGGCGGAGGCGACCCGGTGCTCTACATAAACGACCCCATCCTCCACCAAGAAATCGTCGAAGCCATAACGGAGAATGACAAGTTTGAGGAGGAGGTCTCTAATGAGGAGTCCGAGGTACTACTTTGCTAGCTTCTCTAGTTGCAACCGCATATTTCACTATTCATACGTACTCAATCATCTATAGATTATTTTTCTCTTGAAGTAGGGTAGTATATATAGGATTTAAACGGTCCATTGATGCATGTGCCATCTAGTCACAAAACCCCAATCTTTCTAGTCACAAACATGTTGTTGTTCATACGGTTCTTCTTGTGGTGTAAATTTATATTTCTGTCTAGTCACAATTTTACAACATGCATAACATTACATTTAAATTCCTTACTGGGCCAATAATTCAAATTTTACCCAAAAGTGAGCAAAAGAAGACACATATATGATGGTGTCAGATTTTTTTAGGGATGTTTAGTGAACCTGAGGCAATGTATAATAATATAAGTTGTGCAATTAGTACTTGCGGTGACCCGGCATAGCACTCCATGATGTAGTACACTATAGTCGTTGACATAACACCAATGAAACACCGTTCACTAGTATTACATCCCTTAGAGTGGTACAACAGAAACACAGCAGGTCCAAGACATGACTATAGATTACAACTCAAGTCTTTACATAAGATCCAATGAACACTCTAGGTTAAAGAGATAGAAAGAAATTTCTTACATGGAAGAACTAGAAATAATAACTCACAACTATCTAGAGACTAAGACTAGTATCTGAACTAATGGGCTTGCAATTCCTGCTATTGCAATGCTCTATAGAAGTAGGTTTTATGGCTAAAGAATCTACTCCTATCTACTTAAGAATTTTTTCTTCACTTCGGTTGATGTATATGTTGACTTCATTGACTTTATTGAAGAACTTGAGCTGTCGATGATTGTTTCTTGAGCAAAAAATGATGTTGACGTCATATTCGACGGCTTAGAACCTAGCAAGGGTTAAGAAGGTACGGTTGAGTACGAGCATACTCAGCAAGTTCACTAAAAAGGAGTGTTTGATGCACTATCTATGTAGCCATAGACCATAGGTCGTAGCCAATGTAGGTTTTTGTAAATATTTCTTCAAAGTTGCTTTTATTCTGAAAACTATGTCCCACGGCCTTCACAGGTTGACCAGAACCTTCGTGGGGTTCCTTTCCTGCCGCGTTCGTAGCTCCTTCTCGGAACAGGGAGTAACATGTCACAATTCTTACACTCTTCCGAGGTGCGTCACGTTTCCCATGACACCTCAAGCTTTGTTGCAATGCCGAGAGTATGTCCCCGTTCAAACATCCATGGTTTGAGGCCCAACCTAATATCCAAGCCAGTCATTGCCCTCTCCATGACCCCGCATGAAGACATGATCCTCTAGGACATCCCCTACCTCTATTAAGCCCGTTATAGGACCACCTATAACTCTAGTATGCACCTAAGAGACTCTATGAGACGGTTATGCCCTGACAATCTCCCTTAAAGGACCAGCTAAACCACTAACAACCTCTCAAGATAATCTAGACACCAAAATCATGGGGACCTAAGGGGTTCCACCCATGTGCTAGGTTTCTCCATGAGAAATCCTCAGCCTCATGATCAGGTCATCCATCCATGCGAAAGGAAGAAGATACAGCTGACTTCTCCGTCCCATTCCAAATATCATGGTTAACGCATAATATACGGCGCTAGAGTCGATGGCGACATTGGTTGTTAAGTCCTAGATGATACATTCCTATACAATGGTGTTTCCATTGCCAGTTATGATAGATTAGCCGATCACCCTAGATTAGTAACCAATACTTCAGGTTAATTATGAAAGTAGTGTTTTCGACCTTTTTGAAATGCAGGTGATGACAATAGTTGAGTTACAAGCATAGAAAATAATCAAAGGACATGAGCAAGTGTGAACTTGCCTTTTGTGATTGCAAGATTATGCACTCACATTGTTCAAGATACTAGAAGATCCAAATTCTGTAAATAACATCATTGGTCCGGTAAGGACAAATGTTTAAAGAAGCAAGATGCAATTATGCATAAGTAATGTAATGCAATTTGATAAATGTGAACCCCCGAACTAATCGTATTTGATCTTGCGTTCGGAAACTAGGAATAGTTTCTTAAGAATATGTTTCACTTTTACATCAACTTCACATTTGTGCTTCTTATTAAGGCTTGTGAGAGTGTGTGAAACAATATGTAAGTACAACAAGTCACATGCAATACTAAAGCACTCAAGTGTGGAATGGCACACAAGGATTTCTTAAAAGGGTTATTAATTCATTAGAGTCTTCATATAAATACTAAAGGATTACTTTAAATATTTCTTGAAACAATAACTTTTTAGGAAAAGATTACTTTACTAAGTAAAAGCATTTAAATCTTAAAGCTAACACTTTAAGGTTTTCTAATTAATTACAAGTATTAAAGTATGAGCAAGTAGTATTTTTGAATAGCTATTCTACTATCAAGTGGAGATTTATCTAACTTTAATATGAGAGGACACTACATGTTGTTCAATTTATAACACTTCATGAAAGTGAAACAAAAGTATTATGCCTTTATGGAAGTGGTGTTCTCTTGATTTTATAAGTGAATGAAAACATTTACTTATTACAGAATTAATACTTACTTCTATAAACATGGCAATGACATCATGTTAAATCCTTAAAAACTTTGTTTAACATTTTAAGTGGACTCCCAAACTTGTAAAAGAATTAGTACTCAAATCTTGATGATTTTATAATTTATAAAATCTTTTTGGAGAGTAAGATTTACTTAATTTTTAAATGGTAGTTTTAGTAAGTAAACGTAAATTGGTTAGACCTATCTTGACTTCCTTAAAATATCAATGGAACTTGTTATTACACTTTTAGGCTTTAAACAAATAATGATAAACGTAATAGTAAAGTTTTTCATATTTTTAGAAGAAAATTGTTTTATTGATCACAAACATGATTTACTTTTCAAAAGTACAAGGTGGTATTTTTCTATAATAGATTATCTATTTGTAATCTTAAAAGTGAATTTTATTCAATTTTAAATGTTTTATTTATTTTTATAATATTCCAAAAGGAACATTTACAAACATAGAAATAATGCTAAATTTAACTACCTAAATCATTATTTACCATTTTTATTGAGTAGAGTATATTTTTTGAGTTAATAGGTATATTATTTATATTTTTAGTAGTTTTAAATAATAAGATTTGATTTTTACATTTTTATCACTTTATAAACACTTAATAAATAATAAATATTAGTTAAATGATACAAAAATGTATAAGACAAATTTACAATTCTTTATTTAGTTTTTCTAAGAATTTCGATATATTATACTTATTTTTATGAATTTATAAATAATAGTATATACTTATTTAAGATTTATCGTTAATATGATATTTACAAATAATAATTATTATTTTATTTAAGTTGGAAAATTAAATATGATTATAGCTTTATATTGTAGAGTTTATTTTTTTTGAAATTTTTGATATATTATATGGATTTTTCCGAATTATAAAATAAAAGATATTGTTTTAACAAGATTTATATATTTTCTGGATTTATTTAAATAACTAATAATTGATTTATTGCATCACTGCTGACGTTAGCATGACACCGTACAAACGGTGCGGACTTTTTATACTGAGTCTATTCTACCCTGGAGTCACTGACTGATGGGGCTCCCGCCATGTCACATGCCACATGGGCATGGACCGAGTCAAAATGACCTAATGGTCTTTGCTGGCGTCACCTCGCCGGAGGATGACGCATCCCGCCGGAGCACAGAAGCGACGCCAATATATGGCACCATAGACATCACGGAGAGATGCGCTTGAACGAGGGAAGCATGGGAATCCTAGCTAAGGCGGTTCCACTCCCTAATAATCACCGGAGCATCAACAACGGCGATGACTAGCGGCGATGATCAGTGGTTTACGGTGATACAGTGATGCAGGGTAAGAGAAAGCAATCGAAGGACACTAAGAGACTCGCAAGCTTACCCTCGACGCGATGGTACCCTTAGATGAAGTAGTGGAGGGAACAAGTTGTCGTGGCCATCAATTGGAAGCATCCCAACTCGATTCCTCTAGCTAGGAAGCTCGGAGAGGCGAGGCGAAGAATCGAGCATGATCAATGGAGCACGGGGAGTCTCAGAGCGATGGTGCTACACGGTGGCTTCGAGCTAGGGTTTCTGTCCTTGGAGGGGAACATAGAGAGAGAGCGAGCGCGAGAGAGGGAATGAGAGGATGAGGATGAGTGCATCGTCATGGAATTCTAATCCTCACAAGAGTGTCGGCGGCGGTGTCACGGCGACGAGGCGGCATCGAGCCGTCACCATCCTTTCTAGCGAGCTGCTTGACCGGTGGAGGAAGATGACGTATTGAGTCGACAAAGGGGTACATTGTGCTGGGCTGCTGTTGGGCCATAGCGGAGCGAGCGGGACGTTGCGAGGCGTGCACGCGGTGACGGTTAACGTGGAAACATTTTGGGTTGTGGGCCAAGTCCATTGGCTATACTTCGTTTCTTTTTCTTATCATATTTCCTGTTTTTGTAAAACATCTCGAATATGAATTTCCATAAGGATTTGAATATCCCGAATTTTCTTGGAACACATAAAATACTGCATGAATCTTGGGGACTAAGTGGTTCTTGTACTTTTCATGAACTTAAACTATTTGGAAACTATTTTATTGATGGCAACATTTATTCCTTAGGGTTTAATATTTTTTTCATTATCCACAAGCCTTATAAACATGATTTGTTTGCACATGATAATTTTTAATGGTAATGATTTAATGGTGTACATAGAATCCTATTCACACTCATCCACATACATGAATTATGTCAATATATTACAAGGTATTAAACCGTGGGGTTTATAATATAGTGATTTCTTCTACTCAAATCAACTAGGTGTTTATTATTAGAATTTTCTTATCACAATCTTGGTTAAGTCATTAGTCATGAATAAAAATCATTAATAAAGCAATGAAGATATTCATTTACATATAGTTATCATGGTTTCTGAGCATATATAATAGATTCATATTCTATTATGAATATGGATGAGGATTAAGAGCTAAGATAAATTGCCTTCATGTTTTGTGGTCATGGATAATGACTCAACTTAGAGTGAGATATTAGAATTACCTCTTAGAGCAATATTGTTAGTCCATGGTCTAGGTTTCTATTATGGTTTAAGACCAACAGATGGACAAGGCTTCATCAATACACTCTCAACTGGTATTCTAATTATCTCTTAGAAACTTCATTTGATTAAGGGATACTATTATTTGACTACCTAAAAATAGGAATTGATTCCACTGCTAACTTAGTTCTAGGGTTTTGAACCACGAGGTAGACATGGGTCTTGTCCTAGCTTGATGTAATGTTGGTTAAAGGTTTTCTCAAGAACTCCTACCTTAATACCTCACTAAGCTTATCTTTGAGATAAGGAATTCCTTTCCTAATTATACTCTATTTAAAACTCTCTTATCTTATTTACAAATATCATATCTTCCTGAATAAGTCCATACTCTGACTCCACCATATCCATCATCATATGATGACATGGTCATGCCACATCAACATTACTCCTTCATTCTTTTCCTAGTATATATATATATATACAACTTCCATTTATAAACTACCCTTAAGGAAGTCATTCATCTAGTTAGTTATAACTTCATTATTCCATTCTCCTAACACTCTTCCTTTACTACCTAACTTGCACTTCTTAACTACCCTTGATGAATCCATCAATGTAGTTGTTTCTAATTCCATCCATTAACTCCTTTAAATCCATTTTGCAACTACTTCCAAGGCTTGCAGGATTGCACTTATCTCTATATCACATATTATATCAATCCTCTAATATAGGTATGGTACTAGTATCCATAATACAAGTATGTTCTTGTATCAACTTGGTTAAGCTACTATGCCTCCAACTACTCCATACAACTCATATTACATACTTCATCATACTCTAGCTTGACTTCTCATGATCAAGCTAGATAATTCAGCTTACTAAGGTTTTTCCTAATTTGGCATACTCACAACTTTTCTTCATCAGCTGGTCATCTATTCTCAAGTGACTTGAGAATAATGACCACCAACCCTTGATCATTCTTAGCTTAGGCTTTCAATTGTCTAATCAAGATCTATTAACAGTAGGCAGTAGACTTGTACTAGTCTCTCCATAGGCTTATCTTGTTAAGGAAGCTTACTCCATATTTATATCTACTTGGCTTAACGAGATTATCATTGGACACCCTAATACTACTAGCTTTCTCATAGCTTCTAAATTACTAGCTTAACTCTTAGTTTTAAGTGCTTCTTCTAGTTAACTCATGAGTGAGCTATCTCCTCCAACATCAAATGGTTTGATCACCACTAAGGATCTCATTCCATTGATGATGGCACACTCTACCATATCTAATTTCTTCTTCTTATTAATTTACATAAGGTCTTTGGGAAGGTCAATATAATAGGTCAAAGTTGAGAGTCAATAAGTGTTAGGTCAAGAATTGATCACTCAACCTTGATGATCAATTGTCTCTAGGACTTGGTTAAATAGGATTATCATCTATTAACATGACACTATGGTAAGTGATGGATTGTCCTGGCTCAACTTCTCTTTCTACTCTATTTGTGATAAGAGGTAATGTTTAAGAACTACCATGATGCTCAAGGTAGGAATAAATATGGCAAGCAAGTGTTTCAAGATTTAGTTATGAGATTTCTTTACTTGGAGTTATATACTTGATTGAGTATTCAAGGTTTTTGGTAGATAATAACTTGATATCATCTTTAGAATACTAAGTATTCATTCTTGAGTTGTTTTATGGTATACCATATCATGATCTCAAGAGGATCTAATACTCCTTATTAAGTAGTGTGTTGTGACTTAGTATTACTATATTTGATCTACCCTAAGATCAAATTATATTACCCAAAGGTAAGCTTTTAGCAAAGGTCATATTGAAACTTATCGCAGTCAACTTGATGATCTACTTCACTTCCACCAAGTTAAGAGAAGCTTCAATCACTTTGACAAGTTTTATTTAAAAGCACAAAAATTATCCAGATTTTCTATGCATGAATGCAATGCACACACCTGAGCTTAGCTTATTCTTAAGCTCTAATGATGGGATGTTACCGTACTTTGGTTCGCTAACTCCATCTCTAAAAAAATTATGAGGCCCTGGATTTATTCTACACATATGTACTATGATCTTTCAACTCTGATCTTTGAACTATTTCTCACTGAGGCCGATGATTTAAATTTGCCCCAAAAGAGTGTAAGGGAGACACATACGATGGTGTCGTTTTTTCAGGGATGCGTTGGTGAACCTGAGGTACCAATCTACACAAACAATATAGGTTGTGATGTTGGTACTTTGGTTCTCCAACTCCATCTCTAAATAAATTTATGAGGCCTTTGATTATTCTCATATGGAACTAGATCTTTGAATTGTTTCTGATCTTTTAATGATTTGTATGATGCATATGCATATGCATGGTTTTGATCATAAGTTGTTTCTTCATGTACATGGAGATTGTTTTTGTACCTGAACATGTATATCCCTAAATATTCTTTCGTAGGATTACATTTCAATTTCTTATTGTGGCCAATCATTCAAATTTGCCCCATAAGAGAGGTAGCACGTTGGTGTTAGAATTATTCAGGGATGAGTTTGCGAACCTAGGGCAATGTACAAGAACAATTGGTTGTACAATTTTTACTTGGTATCACTTTAACATTTTCTTACATATATGTTGTCAATTATTGAGTTGTAATACAATTCAATCATACGTATGAGTTCTAAGTTATGTTCTTAAAAATCAACATGTGGATGATGATGAAGTGGACGATAGCAAATACTCCAGTGATAATAAGAGCCTCTATATGTTGAGGCATCTATGGTGTGGGCAAATCCCTTTCTACCGTAGGCCGAAACTGTTTTGCCCATTTTGTGGCAGAGCCATCAACATGGACCTCGACAGTATGATCCAGCACGCGGTGGATATTAGAAAAAGCTGAGGCCGAAGACCTTGCCGCGGCACGCAGCCTTCGGAAAATTCAAGACACAGGTACACCAAGAGCCGAAAGGATCCTATGCGTATCTCGTAGGATAACTTCACCACTGACTCCATCAAGCTCTGGCCAAAGGACATAGTCAAGGTGAAAGACATGAAGCATGGCTTCTAGATCACCTGTGATATGTTCCAAGGCGGAACGTGCCCAGCGGAATGTTTCCTTTGTTGCTCGTTATGTATATACTCTAAGGTCTTTCCGTCTTGAAGTTGTTAGTCTAACACATGTTTTACCCTAGAGCTGGTGACCTTGGTGGCGGATCAAATGGCCTCCCAGGTCTACGATCCTAAGTTGAAGGATATCCAGGTGGTCTCCGACAGTGACACCCCCAAGGATCAGCCAGCTCCGGCAGCGCGAAAGCGGAAGAGCTCCACCTCTGACACTGTTGTCGAGGCTAAGAAGAAGAAATCGGAGAGTGGAGTCTCCAAACAATTCACTACCGCCTTAGAGGCAGAGAAGAAGAGATCCACTAGCATTCCCCTAACCAAGGCTCCTGTCATGGAGTAAGTGTATTCATTCTCCGACTTGTATTTTTAGCTCGCACCTAATTCAACTCCTATACTTATACTTTCTGCATTTCAGGAGGAAAGCCGGTGTTAGCTTGAAGCGATCCACCAGAGATGCTGGAGGGTCAAAAAAAATTGTGATATGTTGACTAGGGATGTGTCCGCCAAGCCTTCTCCCACTACTGCTCCCCCTACTACTACCACCAAGTCCTCTGCTGGTCCCGTTGGGCCTTCACCCCCCATCATCCCTAAGATCTCCTCCATGGAGACAGACATCAATCCAATCTTTAATATCTCAGGCTCTGTCGAGGTGGACGTCGCTCCCAGATGTCTGGCAACGCATGAGAGTATCGCCTCCAAAGTGGCTGAAGCTCCGACTAAGGATGCTACCGAGAAAGGCAAACAGGTAATGGAAGGAGAGGAGGTGGAGGCAGTCGTGGCAATAGACAAGGCGGGAGCCTCTGAGCCATCAACTGCTATGATAATGCAGCAAGCGGCTAGGGCATCATCCATGCCTCCGGCTTCAACAACTTCACATTGTGCCTGGATTGTGCCTGGATGACCTTATTGCACAGGCACATGTCATGTATAACAATGTCGGCGTCTTCCATACTGCATATGCCAATATCGCAAAAAATCTCAAACTTATTGCCATTGTAAGTCTTTAAACTTCACTTCTTTTTACTTTGTAATGTATTCCACTATAGCCCCCGAGCTTTTAGGCAAATCTTGATAAGTTTGGCCTGATTTCTCCAAAAGAACTAAGTGTATAACTTGTCTGTGTAGCCCCCAAGCGTCTAGTTGAAACTTGATAGTTTCGACTATATGCTCTAGAGAAACTAAGCATGTTTACTTTTTGCAGAATGAGAATAGATGGAAGTTAACCGCCAATGAGAGGTTTGCTGTCTGGCAGAAGGAACTGGACCTTGAACAGGGTAAAACAACCTTCCTGAAGCAACAGATAAAAAATAGCCAGAGTCTGTTTCTTTTAACAGATCGTTACTTTTTCTCATGGATTCATTCTACCGTCTTCTCATAGTGCTTTACATTTTTAGTCTTACAGAGGCGATTGCCAAAGCCACGAGCATTGTAGAGCAATCCAAGCATATTGAAGAGCTTGACGATGAGAATAAAATCTTCAAGAAAGACCTGGATGATGCTGTCAAGGGCCATGAGGAGGCGATGAAGGTGCTGCAAGAGTTTGATGATGCCGAGATGCTGCACCTATAGAACGAACTTGCACAACTCAAGGAACAGAACCAAGCTACCAAAGAGCAGAATGAGAGGAACCTTGAGATGTACAAGACAGTTCAGAAGGAGCAGGACATCTTGGAGGAGACTTGCAAGTCAACTGAGACGAGCATCTTTGGTAACTTTCCTCCGAGTTTGTCAATTCTTTAACTTGGAAAAATGTTTGATGTGCTTTATACTCATGATCCTTGTATCTTATGTAAACCACAGCTCCCATTGGCTTGCACAACTTGGGTGAAGGTGCTCGGGATCCCAAGGAATGCTTGATTCTTGCCAAAAACTTCGTCAGCACCGCCATTTCCCAGGCCAAGGAGATAGCCTAGCCTCTAGGAACAAACATCAAAGCGACAGAATCAGCGGCTAAGTACTCGGAAATCCTGCGCCGAGCCCTCGAGAAAGTCAAGGACTAGAAAGCCTCTTGTGTCTGGGCTGGTGCAAGGATGACCCTGTCCTTGGTCAAGTCACACTACGACAACACCGACATCGATCTGGTGACCTCTAGCATGCCCAAGCTGGACGAGGAAGGGAAAGAAATTGATAGCGATGCTATTTGGAATTCCGTCGCCAGCTTCGACACCAGAAATGCCAAGATGGTGGAGGTGGACGTCTTCGTGCCTGCCGAGATTCTTGATGAAGACATGGCTTCTTCTGAGTCTAGCCCATGTCCTTCCGAGTTTGATGAGCTATCCCGGCCTAGCTTTCCTGTTGTTGATGATGCCACCACAAAGTCCCCTGGAGCAGCGCCATAAAAACAATATTTGTATTAAATGTATCTCTGCGATGTGTATGCGGAAAAACTTATGTGTTTTGTAGGGCGGAAAAAACTTGTACTCAAGTTTCCTGCTACTTATCTGTTTCCAGCATGTATATTTTTTTAAGAAAGTGCTGGCTTATCCATTATTCTGGTTCGTATGCTTAAACTTTCGTGACACAGAAGACTCGCAACATAGAACTATGCTCCCATGTGATGATGCTTAATACCACAGTCAAGAACCTAATGTTGGGGATATACTTTTTGGGTATCCTCACAGTTCCTCACAGACCAGGGTGGCCCACTTCGGGTTAAAGTTTTGCTTCACGGGCGGCCCAGTCAGAGAGAGAAGACGGAGTCCAATCCGACTACGGGAAGGCCCAGAAGACTTACCGACTTAGGCCCATAATGTTACTTGTAGTTCAAGATGTTCTCTGCAACCAACTCTTAGTCGTAGCCGGATTGATCTTTCCTGTAAACCCTAGGCCGGATATCTATATAAGCCGTCCTAGGGAGAGCCTTTAGGGCATAACCTCAATAGTCTACAATCTCACATCGCACAGGCGAAACCCTTGTAAACCATATTCTGGCTCTGCCGCATTACTGGATTGCTAGAAGGAGTAGGGTCCGTCCAAAGCCGGCAGATTCGAACCTGGGTAAACTTGTGTGCTCACCCTCTCGGAACACCGTACGTCTCACACCCCTCTCTCCCGAACGCCTCGAGGACCCCCTCATGGCGTACTTGTCCTCAATCCGACGACAGTTGGCGCCCACCGTGGGGCAAGTGAGCTTCGGATCAGCGTTCCGAGCGGAATCTGTAAGAATCGGAATCGGCGAGACCATCACCGTCGGTCGCATCCTCTACGCCAGCGACGTCCCTCTCATTGTTCTCGACGAGACTTGGATACCGGCTAGGGAGGTCGTGACTTCCTATACTATCATGTCTTTTGGCGAGATCGACGTTTACATCAGTTTCGCTGAACCTGCCCAACCCACCCCAGCGGTGATGATAGAGGCAGAAGAATCTTCTGGGTCCCCTTTGTCCGCGGAGGCGGCAGAGTTCCGGATCTCAGAAAACCCTAACCCCACCCAACCCGCACCAATTGCGGAGATAGTGGAGAAATCCGAGCCTGAAGAAGACCGCATGGTCCAAGTCGAATCTGGAGTGGAACTCCCTAGAGAAGCCGGATCCCAGATCGACCCACCCGTGGAAGTCGAAATCCAGGAGGAGCACGTTAACGGCACTGATTCCGACTCTGACGATGTCGGAACAGACAGGCCTTTCCTCAGGTACACACTAAGATGTATGATACTGCAAGGCGCTAGCGCAGATGCAATCCTCGAAACCATTGAAAGTTTCGATATGGCTGATCGCGAAAGCCACAGGTACCTCAGGAAGCACGCATCGCACTTCGTCGGATATGTTGGATCCGGATCCGGCTCTGCCGATGCTGGAGAAAACACCGACTTGGTGCTGGAGCCAATTGGAACAAACGCCGACGTTCCCGCATCTTCGGATGAATCCATGACGTCGGCAGATTTCCGAAAATTCTCCGCGGAATATGAAGAGGAGTACAACTCCAAAGCTGCTGAGGATGGAGAAGCCATGGATGAAGGATCCGGGGAACACTCTCCCAAAACCCAGGATGACATGGACGTTGGAGACAATCCCGAAGTCAAAATGTCCGAAAGTACCGATCAGAGCTTGACTCCGGGAAACGGACCCAAAGCTGTCTTTGCTACCGGCGCTGCCAAGAAGGTAAAGAAGAAGAACAACACCCCGGCAAAAGACCCTCTGGCAGAGGAGGTGATTGCCGAGGAATACGAAGAAGACTCGGATGGAGCACTAATCCCAGACGAGCCAAAAAAAGAAGCATCGGTGGATGGGCACGTGATCACTGAAGGTGCGCGTAAACCCATCGATGCCGCATTAACCACACCTATCCCTACAGCTGTAGAACTTACTGCATATGAGCTGGATGAAAGGGCCCAGGCCCTAGAAGCGCGTCGTCAACAACTCCTTGATGAAGCCAAAAACATCGAGGTGGAGAAGAAGCGCATGTCGAACAAGGAGTACATGTCCCGTCTACATCAGAAGACACGGAAGTGTCACATAGATGAAAACCAATTCCCACGTGTCCGTGCCGTCCTTTTTGGAGATGAGATGGGAAAGCCACGGAAGGATAGCAATGGAGATTGGGTTTACCCAACACCAGTGCAAAATACCATGGCAGCTCACAAAATTCTATCGACTAATCCAGGACCAGAGGAGATACGTTTGGGTATCAAGCTACTCAATAAGGGACTAGAGCAGCAAAAGGTCGCCCTGTCTAGAAGCCAAAAGCTGGTCTCGGATTCCGATCAATGTCGCACAGATCTGGCATGGGCTGACGTAAGATCCCACTACGATCGGGCGCAACATCGTCACCCCGAACGCAGGGAAGACAATTATTCCAGAACCAGATCGTCGGGGCAGCACCACAGAACTACACATAACTGGAGCAACGTCGCTCCAGCGGCCGAGAAAGACGCGATCGATGCACTGATTCGGAGGAATCCTCCCCGAAAAGGAGAAGATAAAGAGAAACGTCGGGAGCAGGATCGTCAGAAAATGCCACCTCCTAGACATGAAAACCGTCCGGCTGAGCCTCACCATGGTGGGAACGACGGACGAAGGAACGACGGAAACCACGCTGGCACAAATCGGCAGGGGGCTCGTCATAGTCAAGAACCTCCCCGGAACCGGAATAATGACACTCCAGACGGAGGCCAGCGATCAGCCGGAAACAACCCAGCTGCACCACCCTCTCCACAGCATAGTTATCACAACGGCCCCCAAGGAGGTCAAGGAGGACGACATGGCGGAGGAGGTGGTGGTAGAAGCCGAAGTCCGGCTCCAAGGCACCACAACTACAGCCGATATTCGGGACGATCCCTATCCCCGAACGACGCAAGGCACAGGATCAACTCCAACATAAAGGCTCGGCGCTACGAAAACAAGGACATGTACGTAGGCCCAAAGTGCTTCGGACCAGGCATCAGAGCTACAAAATTCCCGGAAGGATTTGCTATCTCAAGACATATCCAAGTCTACAATGGCATTGCTCGGCCAGATACCTGGTTACAGGATTTCTTCCAAGCTTGCTGCATCGCCAAAGGCGGAAACAGCCTGGTCGCAACCCGATATCTCCCACTTATGTTGTGGAAGACGGCGCGATCATGGCTCAATGAACTTCCGGTGAACACCATCCACAACTGGTATGACTTACAAAGTGCATTCTTTCGGAATTTCGAAGGCACATATCAGAGGCCCTGTACGGTTGGAGACCTACAGCGTTGCACCCAGAAAGCCGGAGAAACTTGTGGAGATTATCTCAGACGATGGATTGACACCAAGAACTCCTGCGAGGGAGTAAATGATCAAACTGTGATTGAAGCTTTCATTGCAGGTCTCCCAATTGGTTTACTGCGCCATCTCTTGAAGTGTGACAAGTTTACTGATCTGGGAGAGATGATAGAAACAGCGAGCAAGTATGCATATGCTGACGACGACGCAGCGGGATTACTCAATGTCCTGGATGTGCCTCAGTCGGCAAAACAACCAAAGCAACAGGCTCAAAAGCGCAAAAATACCTCGGAAGAAAAACCCAACACGGAGACAGCGGTAGTCACTACTGTTTTCGGGTCTGGAGGACGAGGAGGACGTGGCGGTGGCCGCGGGCGTGGCCGTGGGACACCGAGGGTCCAAGGTAGAGGAGAGCAACAACCAGGCAAAACTTACACTTGGGCCGACATAGCCAATAACCCATGTGTGCATCACTTGGATGCCAATGGGGGCTCGTCCCACACCAACGCTGAATGTCGTTTTAACGATGACATCAAGAGAGATGATACCGCGGGCTACAAAGCTAAGCGGAAGAAGGGAAAGAAAAATCCCGAAAAGGATAAAGAGACCAAGGAAGATTCCGACATGGAGGAAGCCGATGCTTCAAATCCAAAGTCGGAAGGGAAGAAAACTTTTCCACCAAGAAGGACACTTACATCACCTTCCTCAGATCTCAACCAGCAAAGGTCAAGAAAGCAGTTCTCCACGAGCTCAACACAACAGTTCCAGCTGTCCCTCAGTATCTGGACTGGTCGGAAGTGGCAATAACGTTTGATCACGCTGATCACCCGCCTAAGCTACATAGGCGAGGCAAATACTCCTTAATCATCAATCCACTTATTGACGGTTATGGTTTCTCCAAGACCCTCATAGACGGTGGTAGCAACATCAATATTCTCTATGTCGAAACGCTACGCCAGATGAAGATCTCAGAAACACAGCTGAACCATAGCTCTGTGATCTTTCACAGAGTTGTCCCAGGAAGACAAGCTAATTCCCTGGGAGAGATCACTTTGGATGTTACTTTCGGAACACCAAAGAATTATCGGACGGAGGCACTTTCCTTCGAAGTGGTCCCGTTCAAGAGCGCGTACCACCCTATATTCGGACGTCCGGCTTACTGGGCTTTTATGTCTCGTCAGTGTTACATTTACAATATGATGAAAATTGCAAGTCCCAATGGCGTGATCACCATGAGGGGAGAGCCGAAGAAGGCGCGAGAATGCGAGGATGGAAATGCCGCCTTTGCCGAAGCCGTGCTGCACGCCCAGGAGTACCAGGAGATCAAGAAGAGCATAGATCTGTCTGAGATGCCAGCGACGAAGAAGGAGGTGACAAAGCCAAATCCAGAGTTCAAGGCATCATAAGAGACGAAGACGACCCTGTTGAAGGATGATGACCCCTCCAAGGTGACCCAGATAGGCGTAGGCCTAAGTAGCGCATAGGAAAGCGCGCTCGTCAAGTTCCTCCAAGCAAATCAAGATATCTTCGCATGGCAGCCATCTGACATGACCGGAGTACCTAGGGAACTTGCCGAGCACTCTCTAAATGTAAACCCGAACGCTAAACCCGTAAAACAGTCCTTACGATGGTTTGGTGATGAAAAGCGTAAGGCAATAGCTAAGTAACTAGCGCGGCTCGAGTTAGCCGGATTCATAGAAGAGGTCATCCATACTGATTGGTTGGCCAACCCTGTAATGGTCCCTAAAAAGGACACCACTGATTTAAGGATGTGTGTTGATTATACTGCCTTGAACAAGGCTTGTCCAAAAGATCCGTTCGCTCTGCCTAGAATTGATCAAGTTATCGATTCTACGGCAGGCTCGGAACTCCTCTGTTTTCTCGACGCATATTCCGGTTATCACCAAATCCGGATGAAGGAATCTGACAAAATCAAAACTTCATTCATAACCCCCTTTGGAACCTTCTGTTATGTTACGATGCCCTTTGGGCTGAGGAACGCAGGAGCTACGTACCAGCGCATGATGCAGCGTTGCCTCCATGATCAACTCGGACGCAATGTACATGCATACGTGGATGATATCACAATCATGTCCAAAAAGAAGGAAACATTGATTTCCGACTTGGAGGAGACGTTCGCCAATTTACGAATACAACATCATGCTTAACCCAAAGAAATGTTTCTTTGGAATACCAGCCAGAAAATTGTTAGGTTTTATCGTATCTCAAAGAGGTATAGAGGTGAACCGCGACAAGATCAAGGCTATTCTCAATATTTCCAGGCCAACTCGCCTGAAGGACGTACAAAGATTAACTGGTTGCATTGCTGCGGTCAGTCGATTTGTAAGCCGGCTTGGTGATAGAGTCGCACCATTATACAAACTCCTGAAGAAGACCAAGGATTTTTTTCTAGACTGACGAAGCTGAAGCTGCACTACAAGACCTGAAGAAAGTACTCTCATCAACTCCTATCCTTGTAGCTCTGGAACCTCAGGAACCGATGTTGCTTTACATTGCTGCGACAAATAAGGTTGTCAGTATAGTTATGGTGGTGGAGAGACCAGAAGAAAATCAGGAGCACCTGGTGCAGCGTCCGACATACTTTGTCAGCGAGATCCTGACAGAATCAAAACAGCGTTATCCGCACTATCAAAAGTTGGCTTACGGTGTCTTTCTAGCATCTCATAAGTTACGACACTATTTTCAGGAGCATCCAATTACCGTGGTAAGCAAATCTCCCATGAGAGATATAATCAACAATAGCGATGCCACAGGACGCGTCGCCAAATGGGGTATAGAGCTTGTAGCTTTTGATATTGAGTACAAACCCCAGACAGCAATCAAATCCCAGATCCTTGCTGACTTTGTCGCTGATTGGACAGAGACCAAGGAGAACATGGTCCTCCTTGAGTCGGAATATTGGACCCTCTTTTTCGACGGGTCTAAGGCTCGAGCGGGCTCAGGGGCTGGCGTGGTGCTCAAATCACCCCAAGGAGATAAAATTTTATACGTGTTGCAGATCCACTTCACAGCGACAGACAACATTGCCGAGTATGAAGCACTGCTGCATGGAATCCGGATTTCTAAGGATATTGGCATCTGACGTTTGATGTGTTACGGAGATTCGGATCTTGTTGCCTAGCAAGTCTCGGATATTTGTAATGCAAATAAGCACATGGCAGCATATAAAGTTGTCGTGGATGATCTATCTAAATCGTTCGAAGGGTTTGAAGTTCAACACATCCCTCGACCAGAAAACGAGGAAGCAGATGCACTATCTCGAATAGGCTCTATGCGGAAAGAGGTTCCGGATGGCGCATTTTTAGAACACCTCAAAGTTCCCTCGATAAAGGGAGTAGATGAGGAATATCCGGACAAATCCGACTCGCCTTTAATAGCAGTTCTGGCTGTAATTCCCAGCTGGACTCAACCCTACCTTGATTACCAGATTATCCGACGAGCAAAAGCCTATACTATTTTTAGAGGTGAGCTCCATAAACGGAGTGTTTCTAGGGTTTTTCAGCGCTGTGTATCTCCGGAAGAAGGAGTGGAAATCTTAAGAGAAATCCACGAAGGCGAGTGTGGTCACCACGCTGCAGCCAAATCTTTAGTGGCAAAAGCTTTTCGACATGGATTTTTCTAGCTTACAACTCAGGCAGATGCCGAACGATTAGTCAAGACATGCAAAGGCTGCCAAAAGTACGCCAAGCAAGCTCATGTTCCGGCTGATCAGCTGCGAACAATACCTATAACTTGGCCTTTTGCGGTCTGGGGGCTTGATATGGTAGGACCTTTTAAACGAGCTCCAAGTGGATTTACTCACCTCTTAGTGATGGTGGATAAATTCACGAAATGGATCGAGGCTAAACCTGTTACTAGTTGTGATGGAGCAACAGCCAAAAGATTTGTCGAGGATGTTATAATCTGGTATGGTTATCCGCATAGCATTATCACGGACAATGGGAGTAATTTTTCCATGGGAGAGTTGGCTGAATTCTGCGACGAGCAAAATATCCGGTTTGACATTGCGTCAGTCGCACATCCACAGGCTAACGGACAAGTCGAAAGAGCAAATGGTTTAATTCTACAGGGCTTGAAACCAGGACTTGAAGCACCACTAAGACGTGTTGCGGGGGCTTGGGCAGAGGAACTACCCTCTGTAATTTGGTGTTTACGAACAACTCCGAACAGGTCAACAGGATATACACCTTTCTTCTTGGTCTATGGCACAGAAGCAGTTCTTCCTAGTGATTTAATTCATACTTCTCCTAGAGTGGCCACGTATATCGAGGAGGATGCCGAGATTTCTCGACAAAATGATCTCGACTTAGTTGAAGAAGTTCGCGTCGTTGCTGAAATGAGATCTACAGCCTATTAGCAGAAGTTACGCAAGTATCATAGCCAGAGAGTCTGAACTAGATCTTTCAATAAAGGTGATTTGGTTCTCCGGCTTTTGCAACAAAGAAAGCACAAACTTTCCCAGTATGGGAAGGGCCCTTTTTAGTTAGTCGAGTATTGCACAATGGGTCGTACTACTTAACTGACATGAGGCCAGTCAAAGAAAGACCTGCTACTAAGAAGAGAAAGAGAGCTGGAGGCAGTACAAATCCAGATGAGTTAGACAGACCGTGGAATATTTCTCAGCTATGTCCCTTTTATTCTTAGTTTATCCTTCTTTGTAATCATACATATGTACATGTTCTGTGAGAAATAAAAGTTTTGGTTACCTCAAAGTTTTCCTGAGAAGTTTTCACCATCTTATTTCCAAATGATCATGTCATAGTCGAAAATCCCAGAATGCTTGAAAGTACTTTATGCTCATGTTCGTTCTGGTTTAGATTTCCGATTCTAAAACTGCTACCTTTGAGTATAACACTAAAAAAATTCTAGTCTTACTTGGGTTATTTGTCTGATTGCTGGATGCGGGTATCTTCCGAGTAGTGAATTTTTGTCCGGATTGTCCAACCCGGATTGTCCGGATGCCCGCGACCGCATTGAGCTCCTCGCTCAAGTGCGCGTCACGGAGGAGGAAGTCTCTACCGGACCGGTTTGTTTTGGACCCCGCATCCGGAATGAGCCATTTCCAGATAAATTTTCCCTGCCTAGGGATACCCCCAAGTACGACAGCAGCATGAAGCCGGAAGATTGGCTGACCGACTATGCTACGGCATTCGGCATCGCCCATGGGAACAAGCGCACATCTGTGCGCTACGTCCCCCTCATGCTAACCGGGTCGACAAGGACGTAGCTCAACAGCCTCGTGCCCAATAGCATCAACGCCTCGCCTGACTTCGAGAAGGTGTTCGTCCGCAACTTCAATGGCACGTACAAGCTCCCAGGGCGCCCGCGCGACCTGGCCTTGTGCGTCCAGGGTGACCGCGTGACCGACTGCGAGTACCTCGCCCAGTGGACGGAGCTGCGCAACACCTGTGAAGGCATCCTGGAGAGCCAGGCCATCAGTTTCTTCATCGAGGGTTGCCGAGAAGGCACCATGCTTCGCCACCGGCTACTGTGTGACGAGCCGAAAACCATGGCAGAGCTCATGACGGTTGCGGACCAGTACACCACGGCGGATGCTGCCATGAAGAAGCCCCTCCGAGTAAACGCGGACGGGCGCCCGACTCCTACGGAGCCAGCTCGCGACCGACCGAGCAATCCGGCTGGCGAAGCCAGATCCTCCAAACGTCATGGCAACGACAACCGGTTCCATGGGGACCGCCAGGCCAGACAACAGAAGCCCCGCTACCATGCGCGGCAGGTCAATGCTGTGGAGGGCGCGCCCGATGCACCGGCTAATGAGGCAAGAAGGCAAAAGCCACGGCTTGACCAGATGTTTGACGGCCCGTGCAAGTGGCATAGTGGTCCCTTCAAACCGGCTACGTACACCACCCAGAACTGCAGCTGGACCCACCAGCTAAAAGACCAGGGTAACCAGCCGCGTCTCCCTCCTCCCCCTCCGGGCGGACCCCCACCACCGGCTAGGGGAGCCGGCAATGATGGTAACGGCGGCAACAACAACAACGGATACCCCCAGCCGCACGCCGCCTACCACATCTTCAAGATGGAGCAGGATGACAAGCACAGCCACAGGCGACGCTCCAAGGAGGTCAATGCCATCGTCTCTCCGGTCCCCCAGTACCTGAACTGGTCGGAAACCCCCATCACCTGGAGCCGGGCAGACCAGCCTGAGCATCTCCCGACTCCCGGGGGCTACGCCATGGTGCTCGACCCCCTCATCGTCTCCAACGCGTATACCTGCCGATTCTCGCGCGTCCTCATCGACCGAGGCAGCAGCCTCAACCTCCTCTACCAGTCCTCGTTGGAGAAGCTGGGCATTCGCGAAAGCGACCTGCGCCCGACTACCACGACATTCCACGGCATACTGCCGGGGCTAGCCTGCGCCTCGCTAGGGAAAATCCAGCTGGACGTCATCTTCGGGACCGAGGAAAACTTCCGCTGCGAACCAATCTGGTTCGAGGTGGTAAACCTGACGAGCTCCTACCATGCTCTCCTCAGGCGCCCCGCCCTTGCCAAGTTCATGGCCATCCCCCACTACGCGTACCTCAAGACGAAGATGCCGGGACCCCACGGCGTGATCACCGTCACCGGCTGCTACAGGCGGTCGATGGAGTGCGCCTCAGCCGGTTCCAAACTGGCAGAGGCCCTCATCATAGCCAAAGAAAAGCGCGTGATCATGCGCAATGTGGCCATGGCCCAGCAGGACATACCGGCTAGCAGCAAACCGGCTGGAGAAGGAGCTTTCTAGCTGGCAAAGGAGACGAAGAGAATCCTGCTCGACCCCTCCGACCCGACTAAGTTCCTCACCATTGGTGCCGGCTTGGACAGCAAATAGGAAGGCACGCTCGTCGACTTCCTCCATGAGAATCGGGACATCTTCGCATGGTCCCCCAAGGACATGCCGGGTGTGCCGAGGGAGTTCGCCGAGCACTCACTTCATGTGCGACCGGATGCCAAGCCAGTCAAACAACCTTTGCGCCGGTTCACAGAGGAGAAGCGGAAGATAATCGGTGACGAGATCACCCGGCTCCTTGCAGCCGGGTTCATCATGGAAGTGTACCACCCGGACTGGTTGGCAAACCCAATCTTGGTACTAAAGAAGAACAAGACCTGGCGCATGTGTATCGACTACACTAGCCTGAACAAGGCGTGCCCGAAAGACCCCTTCGCCTTGCCCCGTATCGATCAAGTCATCGATTCCACGGCCGGCTGCGACTTGTTGTCTTTTCTAGATTGCTATTCCGGGTACAATCAGATCCGGCTAAACCCGGCTGATCAAATTAAGACATCATTTATCACCCCCTACGGGGCTTTTTGCTACGTAACCATGCCTTTCGGCCTAAAGAATGCAGGCGCCACCTATCAGCGATGCATGCAGAAATTCTTGCACTCCGAAACATGCACGCTTACGTGGACGACGTGGTCAACAAGACCAAGGAGAAGCGCACCCTCCTCGAGGATCTGGGAGAGACATTTGGCAACCTCCGCCAGTACCAGATGAAGCTGAACCCGGAGAAGTGCATCTTTGGAGTGCCATCCGGTCAGCTCCTCGGTTTCCTCGTATCTCAGCGAGGCATCGAGGCAAACCCAGAGAAGATCATGGCCATCGAGAGGATGCAGCCGCCCAGGAACCTGCTTGGAGTCCAAAAGTTCACCGGATGCCTGGCTTCCCTCAGCTGTTTCGTCAGCCGGCTGGGGGAGAAGGCACTCCTGTTGTACCAGCTGATGAAGAAGACGGACAAATTCTCCTGGACTTCGCAAGCCGACACCGGATTTCATGACCTCAAGCGCATGCTATCCACAGCACCGGTTCTAGCCACGCCGGCTAGCAAGGAGCCGATGTTGCTCTATATAGCAGCCATCAGCCGGGTCGTTGGCGTCGTTCTGGTGGTGGAGCACCCAGTGGAAGGCAAGGCTCAGCCGGTTCAAAGACCCGTCTACTACCTCAGCGAGGTTCTCTCCCTCTCCAGGCAGAACTACCCCCACTACCAGAAGATGTGCTACAGCGTGTACCTGGCATGCAAGAAGCTCAAGCACTACTTCCAGGAGCATCCGATTAAGGTCGTGTGCACTGCACCCCTTTCAGAAATCATCGGCAACAAAGATGCCACCGTCCGAGTCGCCAAATGAGCCATCGAGCTCGCCACTTACTCTATCCAGTACGAGCCCCAGATCATGATTAAATCACATGCATTGGCGGACTTCCTTGTCGAGTGGGCTAAGACCTAGTATCTCCCACCGGTTCCGGATTCGGACTACTAGAAGATGCACTTCGACAGGTCGAAGATGCTCGGGGGCTTGGGAGCCGGCATCGTTCTCACCTCGCCCAAGGGGGACCGACTAGAGTACGTGATGCAGATCCACTTCAAGGCCTCCAACAATGTAGCCGAATATGAGGCACTGGCACACGGACTCCCGTTAGCCAAGGAGATCGGTGTCAACCGGATCCTGTGTTTTGGTGATTCAGATCTGGTGGTGCAGCAAGTGTCCGGAGAATGGGACGCCAGAGATGCAAACATTACCCTCTACCGGTTCCACATCCAGAAGCTCAGCGCCTCCTTCGACAGATGTGAATTGCACCGCGTCCCTCGCGTCAACAACGAGGCAGCCGATTCGCTCTCCAAGATCGGATCCACCAGGCAGGCGATCCCACCGGGGGTCTCCTTGGAGCACCTACGAAGTCGTCCATCATCCCGTCACCGGAATCGGACTCCATCACCTGGGCAGGGAGCGCTCCGGCTGACGGAGCGGCAGAAGCGGAGCCGGCAGAGCCGCCAAAAAAGAAGACCTGCGCCAACTCCGGCAAGGCAGTGCCCTCCGGCTCGCAAGGCCCGGGAGCTGCCGGTTCGCCAAGCAGCTCGGGGGCTGCCGTCCTGGGTACGCCACCCGAACGACCCCCCGACATCCGCAAATCGGAGGACGCGAGCGTCCTCGTCATTCGGGAAGTGCCATCCTGGGCGCAGCCTTTCATGGACTACATCGCCAATGGAGAACTTCCGGATGACGAGGTGGTGGCCAGGCAAATCCGGCACCGCACGCACACGTACACCATCATCAATGGCGAATTGTACAAGCGCAGCGTATCCGGCATTTTCCAAAGATGCGTCAATGTGGACACGGGCTACCGGCTACTCAGGGATATCCACCAGGGCGAGTGCGGGCATCACGCTTTGTCAAGGGCGATAGTCGCCAAGGTGTTCCGCCATGGTTTCTATTGGCCCACCGCCCTCGAGGATGCTGAGCAGCTGGTCCGTGCGTGCAATGGGTGCCAACGCTTCGGGCAGCTCAGGCACATGCCAACTTCGGTACTCAAGACCATACCGATCACCTGAACCTTTGTGGTCTGGGGCCTCGACATGGTCGGTCCCTTCAAGCGAGCACGCGCGGGCATGACCCACCTGCTGGTGGCGGTGGACAAGTTCACGAAGTGGATCGAGGCCAAGCCAATACGAAAGCTGGATGGGGTGACATTCGTTACCTTCTTCACCGACATCATCAACCGCTTCGGCCAGCCAAACAGCATCATCACCGACAACAGCACGAACTTCGCCAAAGGGGCCTTCGCCTGGTTCTACAGCAACAAGGGCATCCGGCTGGATCTCGCCTCCGTCGCGCACCTGCAGTCCAACGGGCAAGTCGAAAGAGCAAACAAGTTCATGCTAGCCGGCATCAAGCCACGCCTCATCGAGCCATTGGAGCGGTCACCCGGATGTTGGATTGAGGAACTTCCGGCTGTGCTGTGGAGCCTCTGCACCACGCCAAATAGATCAACCGGCTACACGCCATTCTTCCTGGTCTACGGATAGGAAGCCGTCCTCTCTGCCAACATCGAGTTCGACTCCCCACGCAAGCTCCTGTACGACGAAAAAGCCACCCAGGAGGCGTGGGAGGATGGAGTGGACCTCCTGGAGGAGGCCCGCGAGCTGGCCCTGTCCAGATCAGCCTTGTACCAGCAGTGACTACGTCGCTACCATTCCTGCCGGATCCGCCCAGTCGCATTCCACGAGGGCGACCTGGTCCTCCGGCTGGTGCAAGACACGAAGGGCATCCACAAGCTATTGCCACCCTGGGAGGGCCCCTTCATCATCAGCCGGGCGCTGCCCAACGACTCCTACTACCTCATCGACGCACAACAGCCACGCAAGAACAAGATGGACAAATCAGACGAGGAGACCGAGCGTCCCTAGAACGCGGCCCTACTATGCCCGTTTTACACCTAATCGCTAGGCAGTGTATGTACCCCGAAAAGCCTATGAATGAAAATGCGGACCCCTATGAGAATCTCGTGGGCTCCTTGCTAGAAATGTGTGTGCATCTGTTTTTCGGTTCCAGTTTTCCGGCTCCGGCAACCCCTACCCGAGGGCTCGCCAGCTGGCCCGGCCTGCTAAGTCAACAAACCGGCTGAGTAGTGTGCGACGATGTCAGAGGCCCACTCTTCGTCCCAGCTACAGACCGCAACCCGGCTGTCCGGCTAGCAAGAGCAAAAGCCCGAGGCATCCCACACAAAAAACGGGGAGGAGACGCGACAGACCGGGCGTCCCGGCCCTGCAACTAGCTCGAACCAATCCGGCTGCTAAGCCGTTAGTACCGTGCGCAATGTACTGTCAGCTCCCTTCGATTCCGGCTGCAGACCGCAACCCGGCTACCCTGCAAGGACGCAGCGAAAACAGCAGAGCACACGGGAAAGCGACAAGTGTCTGGAGAGGCACAAGCTAGTTTTCGAAAAAACAAGGCGTTTTCTGGCTACAATTTGGCAGACTAACCTACTAACCTATGAGGACATATGTGTATGTGTATTTACATTCTTGTCCGACTACCTTGAGTCGGAATTCAGGAAGGAAAGAAGAAGAAGATTCGAAGTCCTTGCCTTCATCAAGCGCTCCGAATCTCGGGGGTTACACCCACTGGGTGCGCTCGTGCACCCCTAGTGGAATCTTGCAGTTCCTGACCGGCTAAAGGCGTTTAGCCGGCCGTTCGGAGCCCAGGTGAGGGCAAGGGCAGGTGAAGAGAAGGCAAGGAAGATTCGAAGCACCTGGCTATGCCAGCTACTCCGAATCTCGGGGGGCTACACCTAGTGGGTGCGCTCGCGGGCCCCCACTAGAATGTTAGTTCCTCCGGCCGAAGATGTTCAGCCAGCGAAAGCAGCCGACTAAGACGAGTCTAGCCGGATAAAGTTAGAAGACTTAGGGAAAACGAGGAAGATTCGAAGCACTTGGCTGCGCCAGCTACTCCGAATCTCGGGGGCTACACCCAGTGGGTGCGCTGGCATGCCCCCACTGGAGGTGTAGTTCCTCCGGCTAAAGGAGGGCAGCCGGACGAAGTAAGCCGGATAAAAAGAAAATTCGAAGCACAAGTTGAAGGAAACTCAGGCAAATTCAATATTAACAAACAAAAAGGAGGCGAAGCTCCCACAAGTTACCCGGCATCAGAGATAACCGATACAGACAAACAAGTTTCACGCACATCTGAAGTAAGACAAATACACCCGGCATCCCGAGGCAGTGACTAGGCAGCAGGACCCTTGCCGTGAGGAAGATCTTGGCCGGCAGAAGCTTTGGGCGGAGGAGGCGGCGCGAAGCTCGATCCGGTTCCGGCGCCCGCGGGTGGCGGCATCGGGCCCTCCACATCAGGAGTACCAACGGACTCCGAGTCAGTGAGCACCTCGTCGGGATCCACGTAGTCGGCGATCTTGATGGCGGATCCGTGGAGCTCCGGATGGGCTTGGCGGATGGCGGCAAGATCAGCGCCGGCACGGAAGCCCCCGTCGATCTTCTCGACGCGGGCGTACTTGTACCAGGAGAGCATGAGGGCCAGAGCCATCTCCGCTCCGGCTTGCGCCGCCAAGTCCCGCAGCTGGTCCACCACAGCCGGCACCTCCCCCACCTTCGCAGCCAGCTAGGCCATCGTCTCCGGAACCAGAGCCTCCGGCCACACAAAGGAGAAGACATCTCGTGCCGCTTGGCGAAGCTTGGCAGCCTCTTCGCCAAGAAGGACAACGAGCTCTTGAGCCATCAGCTGTGCTCCCGGCCAGTTCTCCTACAGCCGGTTGTAGGCCAGCAGGTCTATGCCGGGATAAAAGGCTGTCAGAAAAAAGGGTCAGATCCGGCTACCGGATCCGGAAAGAAAAGAGGACGTAAAAGGGAAGAAAAGAGGACGTAAAAGGCTAACGGATCCAGCTACCCTTAGCCATGTGGCCGAACAGCATCAGCTCCTCCACCAGAGCCTTCTCCTTTGTCGCCAGCTATTTGATCTCCTTCTCTTGGTCCTTGTTCTGGGCCTCGAGAAGGGTGAAGGCTTCGGTCCAGCTGGCGAGCGAGGCGTCGTGCTCCTTGATGGTGGCCTCCAGACCGTCTACCCTCGCGTGCCAATCCTTATTCTGCAGCCGCAGAGTGGAGTTGGACTTGCTCAGCTAGTCGTTCGCTTTCTTCAAGCCATCGATCTCGCGCTGAGCGCACACGAGGATGGCTGCAATAAAACAGGCTATCAGTAAAAATAAGAAGAAGAAGAAGAAGAAGAAGAGCAAGATAGATGCAGCGAACTTACTCTGGGAAGTCCCGTTGGCAGCGGCAAGCTTTTGCTCCAGGGACCGGTTCCCGCCGGCTATGTCCTCCAGCAGCCGAATCTCCTTCACCGCCAGCTCGAGTGTGGCGGCAAGGTCCGATAGCGAGGCGGCGGAGGAAGCATCATCATCCACGGCGTTGACGGCCAGAGACTCCTTCGCGGCGACTACCGCCGTCCTCCACTCCTCCCCTGGCTCCTCGTCGGAGTTGTCATCGCCAACAACGACGAGCTCCTTGTCGGCAGCCTCCCGTGCACCCGCAGAAGAGCCACCCGGCTGTGAGGACTCCGCGTCCGGCTGGGGACCTTCTGGTTCGACAGAGGCAGCCGGTTCAGCTCGAGGCGGCTCCTCGGATGAAGGGGGCGCTGGCAGGCGCAGTCGGAGCGGCGGGCGGCGACCCGGTCGACGCTCATGTCAGGCTCGCGGCTCCAAAAGAGACCAACGTGCTAAGAAGACAGCAGAAAGAAAAGCAAGTAAGCGGAAGGCGGAGAAGGAGAAAAGGAAACAAGTGAAAAATGACAAGGACAAGGCGAGAGGAAATGTACCCAGGCACAACGGGAGGCGGCCCCTTCTTCCGGCCAAGGCGGCTCGGCGGCAGGGCGCTGGTCCGGCTCCTCTTGGGAGCCGGCTCCTCCGCGGCAGACCAGCGGGAACCGGAACGGTGAGAGCCGCTCCCACCAGCTTCGCCGTCCATCGCAGGGCGCGGCGCCGGGTCGATGGTCGGCGTGGCCTCCTCCTCCTCAACAACCCCCGGATGAGGGTCCAGCAGCCGGCTCGTCATTTCGGCTAGGAAAGGCATCCCCATCCCTGTCCGATTCCTTGCTGCACCGCCGAGCGCGTGGCTCGGACAAGTCGGGCGTGAATTCCTCGAGAGGAGCCTCACCCTCCTCGCGAATGATGCAAGGGAACCTCTGCCGAATACAAGAGATCGGTCAAACGAAACAAGGAAGAAATGCAAGAAATAACAAAAGAGCATCTGGCTAGAAGAACTTACCCGGGGCGCGCGGTTCTCCCGGGTGTAAGGCGCCAGACTGAACTTCCAGTTCTCCGGCAGTCGCTCCTTGGTGATCGTCCACACCCACTCCTTCAGGTTGTGGTAGCGGGGATCGCGGTGCGACAACCGGGTCGGGTCCAGCCGGCCGGAGTAGTAGCACATCTTGTGCGCTAGGCCAGTCAGCCGGGACATCCAGCTGAGGGTGACGTCCAGGCCAGTCAGCCGGCAGTGGACGAGGGAGCGCATGCGCTTCAGCATCTCATCCGGTCTCCTCCTTGTCGTCGTGGAACTTCAAGTCCCAGTTCTGCCGGCTGGACTCGACGTCCTAGAAAGCCGGAAGATTGATCCAATCGATGTTGGTGAGGTTCTTCACGTAGAATTACGACTGCTGCTACAGTCGTACCGTGTCGTGAAGAAGGAATTTGGGATAGCCGGTCTGCGAGCGGGAGTAGATGGAGGCGCCGCCACAGACGACTAGTGACCCCTGCATGAATTGCACCTGCGGCCGGACTCGAAAGAGCTGGCAAAAGAGCCCGAGATCTGGTTGGATCCCGAGATAGCTCTCGCAGAATGCCATGAAGTGCGCCAACGTCCCGATTGCGTTGGCACCGAGGTGGTGGAGGCGGAGATCGAAGAAGGCAAGAAACGTCAAGAAGAAGGGATGCACCGGAAGGGTGAACCCGCGTGCCAGATGGGAGAGGAAGATGACGCGCTCCCCCTCTGCCGGGTGCACCGACACCTCCCCTGCCGGTGCCAACCGCACCGCCACCTCCGACGACGATGGGAGAACGCGGGTGGCGCGGTACTTCTCGATCTGGTCCTCTGTCACGGTGGAGCCGCACCAAGCCCCGCGATCGGCGGCCATCTCCGGCTGACGGTGGGGAACGGCGGCGGAAGAGTGGCGGTGGCCCGTAGCGACGACGACGACGAGCGGGCGGCGTAGAAGGGAAGAGCGAAAAGGCAGGAGCGCGCGGGGGGAAGAGGAAACTGCAGCGGGGGAGTGAAGGAAAGTAACTGCCTCCCCCGTGGCGTCCCTTTAAAGGGCCGGAAGGGCAACCGTCAATGGAGCCACGTGGCGCGCATCCGGACGGCCCTCACCCCAACCGCCGCCTAGATCCCGTGTGCCGAAGCAGGATACGCAGAAGATCCCGGAGCAGGAACCAAAGGGCGGAATCCACACGCGCTCGGGGGCTAGTGTCAGGGGGATGATCCCCAGATACCCCAACCAGACAAGAAACAAGACAGTCGGATAGTGTATGGCTGGCCAGAGACAGCCAGACAAGGCAAAACGGGCCGGCTATCTCATATTAGCCGGGTCAGCGAGAAGTAGCCGGCTACGACAACGTAACCGGAACCAATCAGCGAGACAGGACGATGTGCGTATCAGTGCGCGGTACGCCCTGTACGATGACAAGACTGGCAACTACCTAGCCATACTGAAGACTTTTCGGGGATGACGCGGGAACAGTGGCTCGATGCTGACGACGGGCTCGCATAGCGTCCACTGTGCCCACGACAGCCATACCGCTCACACTGCGACGTGACATGCCATACTGGATATTGTAGATGACTAGCCGGCTGGGACCCACCTGTGGGGCCCACCAGTCGGACTAGCCAGTGAGGCCTTTGCCTCTCTGCCTATATAAGGAGAGGCAAGGCCTCAGTAGAAAGGGTTGGTCTCATAGCATTTAAGGTAGTAGCTAGTGAATACAGCTCGAGGAGAACTTGTAGTTCGTATATCCCACATAGTCTGATCCGGCAGGAGTAGGAGCTTTACCTCACCACGAGGGCTCCGAACCTGGGTACTTCCTGCGTCCAGCTATGCTTTCTTGTATCCAATCCCTCCTGCGGACGCTGTTGATAGCTTCCCTGCTAGTCCCCACACCTCTATCTAA
Source organism: Avena eriantha (assembly GCA_910589775.1). Classification (NCBI taxonomy): domain Eukaryota; kingdom Viridiplantae; phylum Streptophyta; class Magnoliopsida; order Poales; family Poaceae; genus Avena; species Avena eriantha. The sequence continues at coordinate 18,282,376 of OU342746.1, forward strand.
CCTCTTCAGGTACTGCCGTTCCCAATAGAACAACAACAGGCGATCTCCATGGCGATGCACTTGGTTGAATCAAACCTTTCACCAGCATAGCATCAAGTTGCTTCTTCAGCTCCACTAGTTCATAGGGGTTCATGCTATAGGGTCTCTGAGCTATGGGTCCAGTTCTAGGAATTAGTTCAATAATGAACTCGATATCCCGACCCAGGGGCATACCGGGCAATTCATATGGGAATAGATCGGGGTATTCACAGACTACTCTGACTTAGTCTATGGTTGGGAGGACTAGACTCTTGTTGCACTTGAATTGATGGGGCAAGGTTTCAGATACATGCTCTACTGATACTCTAGAGCTACTGGTCATGGTTATGGATTTTCTTGTCATAGTCGATCAGTCCTTTATGTTTCGACATCCAATCCATTCCTAGTACTACTTCCAAACCTTTGGTTCCATGTACTATTAGATTGGCATAAAAATCTATTCCATGAATTCTGATTGGTATAGCCTTGCAATATTTGCTAGCTTTGGTGGTTGAACCAGGTATTTGAACTATCATAACATGCTTCAGTTTTGTTGGTTGAATCTTACTAGTGCATGCAAATTCTTCGGTAACAAACGAGTGCGATGCTCCCGAATCAAACAACACTCTTGCTAATACTGAGTTAACAGAAAACATACCCAGCACGACATCTGGCGCTTCCTCCGCTTCTTCAGCATTCATGTGGAACAGACGGCCGTTTCGGTTGAGAGAATTTCCTGGGCCAAACTCCTTCCGGGTTGAAGATAGCTTTGCGGCTGAGATGGGGTATGCACATTGGTAGTGGCTGCAAGCTTCTTGGGACACTCGTTGGAGTAGTGACCCTTGACTCCACATTCAAAGCAAGTAATATGGCACTTGTCTTTGGCTGCAACAGGCACGGCATTACTTCCAGTTCTTGGGGCAGTATTGTTGTTGTTGGTGGTGTTGTTGGACTTGGGCGGTGCACGGTTGAAATTTTTGGAGTTGCCAGGGTTATTCTTGTGATTTCCTCCGAACTTCACATTTCCTCCGCTATGTTTGGGGTAGCTTGGACGAGACATTGGGGGTCTATTGTTTCTCGGGGCATATCCTGCAGACGGGTTGGGCCGATACTTCTAGGTATTTTGGGACCCAGTCTGATGCATCATCCTGTGCTTGCGGTTGTCATTGGCATGGTTTATCTTCCCTTCCATCTGGATGGCAGAGTTGACTAGATCTTCGAGATCTTCAAAACGGATGTTGATTAACACCTTTTGCATCTCATCATGCAATCCATTCAGGAATCTCTCCATCTTCTTGGCTTCAGTGTTGATTTCATCAGGGGCATATCTTGCGAGGGACAGAAATTTGTCACGGTACTCCACTACCGTCATCCTGCATTGCTTCAGTTCTCGGAACTCATCTCTCATTCTAGTGACTAAACCTTGCGGTACATGGGTGCGGCTAAACTTGGTCTTGAAGGCTCCCCATGTCATCACTTGACCGTGCTTCATGGTACGGGTGCTATTCCACCAGGCTCTTGCATCTCCTGCCTGATAGTGGGCGGCAAACAATACTTGCTCGTTGGCATCAACTCCTGCGACTTCTAGGTTGTTCTCCATGGTTTGTAACCAATCATTTGTATCTATTGGGTCTTCAGACTTGCTAAAGATAGGGGGATTGGTATTCTGAAAGTTCTTAAGCTTTTATCCATGATGATACTGATTTCCATGGCCTTGATTATTGTGGGCCATCTGAGTATCTGTTGCAGGGTGGCTAGGTTGGCTTGACGCTCTGCTCTACTAGCTTCATGGTCGGAAACTAGCGTCTGTAGAATCTGCAGCATCGGGTCCTGCGACGAGCTGCTTCCTCTGAGGTTTCCACGAGTCATCTGAAGATTGAGATAGATAAAGGGGTAAGAGGGAAAGTTATAAGGTTCATGGTTTTGTTTTCAAAAGGCTTTTAGACTTTGAGTTTGAACTTGGGTTAGGCAAAGAAACAACTTCTCATTCATTCATTCATTCAAGCACGCAATACAAACACACACATCACAACATAATAGGAAAACAAATGGTTTTAAGAACCATTTTGTGAACTAAGATACGGTGGGACCGATACAACTCATTCCTACGGGGGTGATCAAGTGCATCTACTCATCATCAATGAAGTCGGAGTCATCATCATTGCTGTAGAAATTCATGGCATCATCCTCCAGGTAGTCATCATCATCACTGAGGTACGAGTAAGATCTCCCTGTATGTCTTCAGCTTCTTTCTCTTCATGCATTGCCCTGACAAATCCATCTAGCCAGTTGTTCTCTCTCACAGTGAATTGAATCTTCTCCGAAAGGGGTGCTTCCATCTTGCCTCGAAGATCAGCAACTATCAACCATTATAGATCTCCTCCTGGGTGATCATTGAGTTGAGCCCCAAAGAATTCTGGATGCGGGCGCTCCAAATACTCCAACAGTGCATCGAGATCCCCCTCAAAGATTAGTTGGCCTCCGTTTCCCAACTGGTAGAACTTGCAATACTGAACTTCCAGCTATAAGAATTTAGGATGAGTAAGTTAGTGAAGTGATCAAGTGTGTCAAATTTTATGTAGTAATGTAAGAATTTTTGAGGAACATGAATTTTTTGAAAGAATCTCAAGGATAAGGGGGGAATAGGTTTTCATAAATACTCACTTCTTTTATTTTGAAACTAAGTTTTTTTCGGACGTCCATTCTAAATAGGGTCTCCTATGGTCAGGACGGCTCTAATACCAACTTATTGGCTAGTGCTAAGCATAAAACTTGATCACTTTAGATGGGAATACTTGGTGAAAATGCTTATGAAAACCTTGGAATGATGAGTCATTCTATTGAGATGTTTTGACATGTGTTCAGAAACACAAATGGTTTATGATGATGAAAATGTTGAGGCATTAGAGCCGTCCTATGGTCCTATGGTCAGGACGGCTCTAATACCAACTTGTCAACTCCTGAGTGTTCACTAAAGAGGGGTGCCAATCTTCAATCTCATGCCATAGAATGACATCTAAGTATAACTAGATAGGCCATGTTTTATACTCTTTATGTTATCTATACTAAAGGTAAAGAACTTTAGTAAAGTAAAATAAAGTAAAGCTTGCAAGTAAAACTTGGGATGGGTATAAATCAAGAATAGTATAACCAAAGCATTCCTAATGCATCTTGCTTAGGTTAACTTGCATCTAGTGATAGCTTGCCTTGGTTGGTGCAGTGGTTGAAATTGTCCTCATCTTCTTTGGGGTAGAACTCCACCTCCTCGTAGACTTGGTCGATATTATCGCCGATAAAGGAATTACGGGGTACACAATCACCAAACAATACTTAACTAGTCTATTTAGCACACTAAGGCACATACTTGATGATCTAGCATTATCACAAACATAACAAGATTTAACGAACTAGTTTCATTATTTTAATTGAGAAAAGTAATTTCTATTCATTGAAAATATTTAAGATTTAATATTCTCCAATTAAAATATGGGATCATGTGGACACATCTCATCACCACATATTCTAATACATGGGAATGTGATTTAAAGGATTGGTCACATTTTATAAAGTTTAAGATTATTATTTAATAGATTTAAAGTGACTAGAAATGCCCATATAGCATTATTTTGGTACTAGTCCAATGTCACTGCATGCAATCCTAGATATTTTTACATATTCAAATAGGTATTGTCAAATGTGATTTTTGAGAGTTGGAATCAACTCAAAAGCTATTAGGGTTGATTTTTGAAAAATGTTTGAATGTAGAAAAGGCTCTGTCTTGTTATTTTTACTATATATGATCTCTAAGTCAAACTGATTTAAATCCAACGGGCTTGGGTTGATATTTTAATTATCTTTCTAACAAAATTTGAATCATGCATTTTGGTTAAGTGAAACTCTCTGAATCAATTTTTGAATAAGTGGACAGAATCTAGTTTAAACCTAAATGGAAAAACATTTATTTGAATCTTCGGGCCAGTGCGGGAAAAGAAATGGGCCGGCCCAGTGGCGCTCCGCGGTGCAACGGGATACTGACAGGTTGGTCCCTCATGTTAGCGGCACATCTAACACGAAGCGGTACGGGGCAATCTCAGCGCTACGATTAGAACAAGATATATGGCTATGGTTCATCGTCTCCGGTGAACATCTCTGGCGAGAACGAACCCTAACGCGGCACGGTGGGGGTATGTGGGGGCTCACCTAGGCTCCATCTAGACGTGACGATGGGTCGATCGAACTGGTAGACGACGGCGGTTCTAGGCATGGTCATGGCGGCTCATGGGGTGGCTCCAATCGACGACGCCTCTTCTCGTCTCCTCCAGCAAGCTCCGGCGAAATTCCGACGAATGGAGGATCGCCTTGCTCCGGGGATGGGGTGGAAGGATCAGTGGTGAGAGGGGAGTGAGGTGGTGTCAAAAATGGGGTGGAGGAGGCCTCCTTTTATAGCTCGAGGAAGAGACCGAGCGGCGTGGGCATGGCTCATCGGTGGGGACGCTACAGGCAGCTAGCGGCACGGCTGGAGGTAGGGGACGGTGCACGGTCTCTTAGCGGTCCTCTCAGGCTTAAAGGTGAGGCAAGGGGCGGTATATTTTTTTCTAGAGCGGATGGTGTTCTGCGCGGTAGAAGCGGCGTTCGACGCGGTGCACAGTGGCTGTGGGTCAAGCGGCGGCGAACGGGCATGTCTAGGCGGCTGCTGGAGTCATGGAGGAGCAGTGTGCGCGAGCTGCGGTCGAGGCGCAGCGTGTGCATGCTGGTCGGGCGCGGCGCTCTGGCGTGTGCTTGGCATGGCGCAGACGCGGTGGGCGCGGCTGTTCTGTGGTGGTCTAGGGCCTGGCAGCGCTCGGGGAAGGGACATAGAGGGGCAGTGTGATCTCGCCTACCTCCTAGGTGTCATGGGCGAGCTCGGGGCAGTCTACAGCGAGTGAACCATGGTCGGCCGGCATGGGGGTGCTCGGGTGGCTTAGCACTAGCGCATACAACAAGGTGAGGGTTGCTCCATTGGGCTGGTTGTGACTAGAGAGGACAAGGGGAGTGTAAAGGGGCAAAATGGTGGACAAAGCATTGATCAAGAATAGTAATAGTTTGGCAGCTATTACTGTGCTCACTAGGTGTTTGATGAAATGGCCGAAAGAAATCTACATTTGAGTTTTGGATTCAATATTTTTGAGTGGTTTTGTATTAAGCTTGAGAGACTATGTTTGTTTGGGATTGCCAAGGTGAATTGGTTTGGTCTGTTTTTGAGAAATGGTGATGTTAACACATACACTTGATTTAATTTTATGTCATTTAAATTGCTTTGCTAAAGGTTTTTGTAACTTTGTAAAGTGGGCCTTGGTACATCTTTACTTGGTCTAGGAAGGGGTGAAAAGAGTTGAGAAAGTTTCTATTTGAAAATGACTCCTAGGAACACTTAAAGTGGCCTAGTGGATTAAAATAGTCAAAATGACCATTTGCATTATTTAATCTTATTTGATTTCTTTTTATTTGGATTTTGTTTGTATATGGTCTAGATGATGTGGCATTCACCCTTAAACCATTTCATAACATTTAGAACAATCAAACATGGTATTTTCAAACAATTCTACACTAATGCAACATACACATGCATTCATAATTATTTTAATAATAAAAAGTTTTTGTTAACCCTAATTTGGGTGATTTGAACTTTGATAACCTTGATTAAAGTTTTGGGATGTTACACATCCCCGACAACAAGCTCATCCCGGACGCCAAGGAGGGTGAGTACGTTGTGTTCATTGCACAATTTTCCCGTGAATTTGGTCTCCTCCTTAGCAATTTTGCCAGGGAATTCCTTGACACATTTGGCCTCTAGGGCCATCATCTCCCGTCCAATGCTATAGCCTCTATGTCCGGGTTCATCTCTTGCTACCAGGGATACCTCAGCCTTTGGTCCAATGTAAACCTCTCGGCGAAGTACTTCCAAGTCCGCACCAATGTCATACCTAACAAAGATCTTCCTCCTGGTGAGAAACCTCTGACTTATTTCGCACGTTGTGGATCCGACTAGCATGATAGCGGCGCAAGTTCTGCTGGTAGATAGTGGACCTAGACATGGCCAGCTCTAGTTCCTCTTCAAGGATATCGATGTTGTCCTCTCGTGCTTCCTTGGCCTATTGCTTAGTATACAACAGTTTGCGTAGTGTGTCGAACTCGATGTCAGTTGGCGGGACTGCCTCTGCACTGTAGAAGAGGAATAAAGGCGGGTAGCCGGTGGAGTGGTTTGGTATTGTGTGCATGCTCCATAGAACAGCTGGTAGCTCCTCTATCCAACATCCGAGAGTCCTCGTCCTTGGCATGATTCCGGCCAGGACCAGACCCTTTGCTCGCTCGCACTACCCATTGGATTGGGGGTGCGCAAAGGAGGCCAGGTCTATGCGGATGCCTTTTTCACCATAGAAACGCGCGAAAGCCCCTTTGGTGAAGTATGTGCCGTTGTCAGTGATGATGTTGTTGGGGTAGCCGAAATGTGTGATGATGTCGGTGAAGAACTTGACCACTACCGGTCCATCCAACTTCTTTATTGCCTTTTCCTCGATCAACTTGGTGAACTTGTCCACGGCCACCAGCAAGTGTGTCATGCCGGATCGTGCTATTTTGAAGGGGCCTACCATGTCCAAGCCCTAGACGGCAAATGGCCAGGTGATAGGGATTGTCTTGAGCGAAGATGATGGAGTGTTTTTCTGCTGAGCAAATCACTGGCACCCATTGCATGCCTTCACCAGTTGCTCGGTGTCCTCCTGTGCCGTCGTCCAGTAAAGCACGTGGCGGAATGACTTTGCCACTATGGCTTGTGATGATGCGTGGTGACTGCATTCCTTCTTCTTGGCTTACACACTACTAGTATATTTCTCCCATGTTGCGCTTGTAGAGCTCATTGTTGATGACGGTATATGTGCTTGCCCTGCGCTTCACTTGCCTTGCCTCAACCTCTTCATTGTGTAGCTCCCCTTTAACTAGGAAGTTCATGAATGGCTTGCCCCATGGAGGTGTCTCCCAGATGGCACTGACAGTCTGCATGATCAACTTGACTTTTGTCCTGTAGTAAGGCTCGTCGGGTGGCCTGCCGGGTGGGAGGCTGAAGCCAGCAGTCCCGGGGTTGCTGGAGCCAGATGTGAATGTCGCGGCTTTTGACCTGGCAGTCCCCGAAATGGAGGCGGCAGTCCCCAGGTGTGGCGTGGTAGTCCCGGGATGTGGCGAGGCATTCCCAGGATGTGGCGCGATAGTCCCATGGTGCAGTGCGGCACTCCCCGCGACCTTGGCCATAGCTTCAGGTTGCTTGGAGTTGGCAGTCCCTGGGTCCGCATCTAGCATGAAGGAGTCGGACTCCGGAGATGGCGTGATGGAGGGCTTGCGCAAGTGTTCGAGGGCGACCCCACACGAAATTGCTGGTCTTGTTGACCCGACGCGGGCGAGTGCGTCCGCGGCTTCATTGTTTACTCGAGACACGTGATGAAACTCGCATCCTTCAAAGTAGGCGCATAGCTTCTGTACGAAGAGGCAGCATAATGCCATGTTTGCGTCCTTGGCGTCCCAATCGCCTGATACTTGTTGCACCACCAAATCTGACTCGCCATAGCAGAGGATGTGCCTAACGATGATCTCTTTTGCCATCTTGAGGCCATGGACGAGCGCTTTGTACTCGGCGATGTTGCTGGATGCACGGAAGTGGATCTGCAACATGTTCTCCAGCCGGTGTCCCTTTGGAGAGGTGATGACGACCCCGGATCTGAGTGCCCATACATCTTGGAGACGTCGAAGTGTAGCTTCCAGTGCATGGTTTCGGGCCATGGAGGCATGTATTGTGTCTCTGCCCCAATCGACGAGGAAGTCCACCAGGGTTTGAGTCCTGATCGCCGTTCTTGGCTCGTACCAGATGGAATGTGCGGCAAGATCTATTGTCCATTTCTCCACCCGGCATGTGGCGTCCTTGTTGCTGATGTTCTCCGATAGGGGGGGCTAACTCCACTACCTGTATGGAGTGCTCTTGGAAGTAGTGCTTCAATTTCTTAGCAGCCATGTACACGGCATACACCAGCTTCTGATAGTGAGGGTAGTTCTACTTTGACAGCGAGAGTACCTCACGCAGGTAGTACATCGGGTGCTGAACCGGTTGAGCCTTTCCTTCTTCTGGCCTTTCAACCACCAGCAGGATTCTGATGACCCGGTTGGTAGCTGCAATGTACATCAGTATTGGCTCCTTTGCGGCAGGGGCCGCCAGTATTGGTGGAGAGGATAACATGCGTTTGAGGTCGCGGAAGGCCTCATCCGCCTGCGTCGTCCAAATGAACTTGTATGTTTTCTTCATGAGCTGGTACAGGGGAGTGCTTTATTCGATTTTGCCGGCTGAGGGAGGCTAGGCTGAGGGAGCCCAGTCGGCTGAAGAACCGGCTAAGGGAGGCTAGGCACCCCGTGAACTTCTGCATGTCGCGCAGATTTTGCGGCGGTTGCATTTGCTCGATTGCACCAATATTCTCCGGGTTGGCCTCGATTCCACGTTCTGAGACGAGGAAACCGAGGAGTTGGCTGGCTAGGACGCCGAATATGCACTTCTCTGGGTTCAGCTGCATTTGGAATCAGCGAAGATTGGCGAATGTCTCCTTCGGGTCTTTAAGGAGCGTCTGCTTCTCCTTTTCTTGACCACCACATCATCGACATAGGCGTGCACGTTTCTACCGATCTACGATTGTAGGCACTTCAGCAATGCAGGGCTGGCATGTGGCGCATGCATTTATTAGTCCAAATGGCATGGTGGTGTACCTGTAAGCCCCATATGGGGTGATGAATGATGTCTTTATTTGATCAACAGGGTTCAACTAGATCTGGTGTTAGCCAGAATATGCATCCAGAAACGGCAACATTTCGCAGCCAGCCATGGAGTATATAACTTGGTCTATCCTTTGTAGGGATAATGGATCTGTGGGGCATGCCTTGTTGAGGCTGGTGTAGTCAACACACATGCGCCAGGTCTTGTTCTTTTTCAGCACCAGCACCGGGTTTGCCAGTCATTCCGGGTGGAACACCTCCATGGTGAATATGGTTGCGAGCAGCCGGGTGATTTCTTCACCAATGGTTCTTCTCTTCTCTTCCATGAAGTGGCGTAGTGATTGCTTTACCGGCTTTCAATCCAGCCTAACATGTAAAGAGTGCTCGGCGAGCTCGCTCGGAACACCAGGCATGTCCTTGGGGGACCACGCCAGGATATACCAATTCTCACGGAGGAAGTCGACGAGCAAACTTTCCTATTTGCTACAAGGCCCTCTCCGACCAGGACGAACTTGTTTGGCTCAGTCTCGTTGAGCAGGATCTTCTTGGTGCCGTTTGATGGCTCGAACTGTGCCTCTCCGGCCGGCTTTGGATCGCCAGCCAGCATCTCCACCTGTAGAGCCGCCACGTTCTGCATGATGAAGCGCTTCTCCTATGTGATGATCATGGCCCTGGCGATCTTCGAGGCGTCAACTACGCATTCTACTAACGGCCTGTAGTCACCTGCGATGCGACGGTGATTACTCCCTATGGCCCGGGGAGCTTCATATTGAGGTACGCGTAGTAGGGCACTGCCATGAACTTGGTGATCATGGGGCGTCCCAGGATGGCGTGGTAAGAGGTACAGAGGGTGACCACCTCGAACCAGATAGGCTCGCAGCGGAAATTGTCCTCCGTGGCGAAGATGACGACTTGCCGGATCCTGCCGATGGGCGAATGTGATAGACCCAGAACGGCTCCGTAGAAGGAGGTCCTGGATGGTTCCAGCTGGGACTCACAGATGCCGAGCCGGTCTAGGGAGCTGTGGTACAGGAAATTGATGTTGCTTCCTCCGTCCACCAAGACGCAGGAGAACCTGCACGAGTGTTTCTTAGAGATGATGATGGGGTCCTAGACCATGGCGTATGTGCCCGAATGCGGTAGCATGTCCGGCTGGTCCTTCCAACTCCACTTCACCTCTTGCTTGGACCAGTTCAGGAACTGAGGAACGATGGGAACGATTGCGTTCACATCTACCTCATGGCGCCTTTTGCTGTGCTTGGTTTTCTTCTCGGTGGTGAAGCTATGGTTGTTCCATACCCGGCAAGGATAGTCTCCTTCGTCTTCATCTTGGCGGTTCTGGGGCTCGCGGTTGTCTTGCTGGCCACCAGCTAGCGGAGGCGGGGGTGGTGGTGGTAAACCACAAACCTCGGCCATCTTCTTTGTCCAGTTGCATTGGCGAGTTGCATGTGTAGCCGTCTTGTTACCACCACTTTGGAACTTTCATGAGCCATCAAGCATCGATTCAATGCTGTACATGGGTCGGGGTTGCTGATCGTCGGGCTTCTGGTTCCGGTTGCCGCCCGCACCTTGGTCTTCTTGGATGACTGCCACCTACCTAGAACTATATTGGTTATCTGGCTTTTCGTCTTTCCTCTTGCCATGGCGATTGTCTTGATGCCTGGTGTTGTGGTTGTTCCCTGCCGTCTAGCATCGGTTCGTGGCGACGTCCACAATGGTCTGCCCCTGGTTGTCCAGCTGGATGGACCTTTTCATCGCCACGTCCTTGGTGGTGTAGTTGTCCGCGATCTCCATGGTGTTGGCCATGGTATCATGCTCAACCCGGAGAAGCTTATGCTTGAGCATAGTGCCATCTCTACAGCCGTTGATGAAGAAGTCGACTCCTTGGTGCTAGCGCACCCCTACGCAGGAGTTGTACATGCTTGTCCACCGGGTGATGTAGGAGCGGTCGATCTCGTCCTTGCCTTGAACGCAAAGGGCAAGCTCACCAGGGCAACCAGGGCGCTTGTAGGTGTTGGTCAAGGTGCGAACGAACGGCTACTCGAAGTCAATCCAAGTGTTGACGCTATTGTCGGGGAGACTGTTGAGCCATGTCCTGGCTGAATCAAGGAGCATGAGCAGGACGTAGTGCATAGCTACCCAGCGATTGCCATTTGCGATGCCCAACACGATGGTGCAGTCCACCAGCCAATCCTCCGGCTTGACCATGCCGTTGTATTTTTGCGTGTCCCTTGGAAGTGAAAATCCCTTTGGAAACGGCTCGTTCCGGATGAGCGGTCTAGAACACCTTGGGCCAACCGGTCTTTCCTCTTCTAGCGCGCGTGACTGGACCAACTGGTTGATGCGCGCGCGCATCTCGTGGCTCCTCTGGCTCGAGCAGGCCAAGCCGTCCTGAAAGGCAGGACTTGGGTGGTGCATTGGTTCTTCCAACTTCGTCAGCTGGATTGCGGTTTCTGCTGGTGATAGCTTCGGCTTCACGCAGATTTTTCCTGTGGCCGACAGATCTACCGCGTGGACGGCTGTTCTGCTTTGTACCATTCAGAGAAGAGGCCTTGCTCCCACCTGTAGCCGGATCGCCCACCCGGCAAGGCTACTGGCTCTTGCTGTTTCCTCCGAGGCTTGCGCTTGCCTCCACCTATTTCTTGTTGGCCGTAGCGACAAGGATCTGGACGCGCGCCTGCTGGCGATGCAACTCGTCACCCTCTAGGTGGATAAGATCCATGGTGGCAGCTTTTGCGGCTCTCATGTTATATGCTGGAGTATTGTAAACCGGCTGAGTCATGAGGACATGTGAGTCAGCAGCACGATCCAGCTCCAAACCCAAGTTGTGACCCTGGGGTGGCGCTTGCCTGTTGGCACTAGGTAAGTGGCAGAAGGTGTGTGCGGTGTTGTACTTGCACATGGTTGCTTCCAGGTGGCGTTGATGGGTGGTAACCTTGTTGGCTTCCTCTAGGAGGTTTTAGCGCATGGCTTCCAGCATAGTTGTGCAGCGGTTGGGTCCACCTCGGGGGCGAGGGGGATGCAAAGGTTCTGGATGGAGGCCGCCAAGGGGTTCGCGTCTCTCGCGCTTGGTGTGGAGTCATTGGCACACACGTCACACTCCATAGGTGGGCGGCGGCAATAGCATGCGCCAGCTATCATGACCTCAACGTTGCCGCTAGTGAGAAGCGGGGCAAAGAAGCCGGGAGGCACGCCGGAGACGGTGATGACCTTGCAAGGGAATCCTCAGTGATGGTGGCGACATAGACAAGGTGCTCACCGAAGTGCATGATAGAGCCGTCACTTGGGAAGGTCCCCTCGTTGAAGCAGGATGCGTTGTCAAGGATGCAGTCGAATGAGCCGAAGGTGACGACGAGGCCAGAGGCGACTCGCTCACTGGCGATGAGCGGAAGTCCTATGCGAAAGATGACCCTAGCCGAAGCGCTATGCCCCACGGTGGGTGCCAACTGTCGTGGTGTGGAACATGGCAGTGCCATCGGGGATGGCATGAGAGGGGGAAATCAGTATGCTATCGGTGAATATTTCCAACGGGTTACAGATACTACAAACATAGCGATGTACCCATGTTTGTAGCCCTCTTCTCGAGGTAACACTCCTACTCCTGCAAGGATCTACTATATGGGGAGCTGGTGCTCAGTACAAGTGCTCCTTGAGCTGTTTCCCTAGCTGCTAACGAGAGCTAGAGGAAGATGAACTACTTAACTTGTCAATTCTGGCTAACTTCTAACTTATAATGCCTTTTAGAGAACCCCGGTGCTACCCTCCTATATACTGGTGGAAGGGTAGGTTACAATGTGGGCTCTAGGGTTTACTGTTTGGCCTTTTGGTTTACAAAGCGGGCCGCCTGCTAGGTCCAGCCAGTGGTCCAGGACCCGGTCAAGCTCCAGTACAGGTGGGGACAGTGCCACAGCGTCTCGGCACCACCTCTTTGCATGTCACCCGGTGCTTTCTCCATCATCTTGGTCCTTTATCCGTTAGCCGAAGCTTTATCTATCAACCGGTGCCCTACTTGTCAGCCTCCAGCCTTGGCGCTTTGGCATCCTCATCTAGTAGTGCCAATAGGGTGGCGTGTCAGCCTGTCCGGTCAAGGGTGTGCTCAGCAAGGAGCAAACTATTGAAGACACCCCGAATCCTACCCTCACTTGGGGCAAGGATCGTGATACCTCTGATCCGGAAGAGTCGGACTCTAAGGAATTCATGCCTATCCCTAAGACCAGTTCTGGCCAACCCCATGGGAAGACTTTTGTCTTATCACCATTAAGGTACTAGCCAAATGATGATGATGAGGAAGATTATTGCTGTGTTCTTGAGGTACTTGAATATCGCGTATCGCCTACGTTGACACTGGGGATGTTGGACACCCCCTATTTGTTCGGTAGTGGGCACGAAGGTGTTCTAGCCTCACGTCGACGAAGGAACCTGCCGATACGAGGACACAACACACACATTCATTTTTTACCTACGTTTAGGCCGCCCTTTGGCTAACAACCCTACGTCTTGCTTTGTGGATTATCTAGGGTGGATTGAGGTACAAGAAGATGGTCTCTACGGCACCGAGGAGCCGCTTTCTCTCTAGCTTCTATGCTTCCCGGGCTTCCTACTTCTTTCTTCCCTTGGTTTTCTACATCTCTTCCTTCTTTCTGGCATGGAGGAAGATATTTACTCTATCTCTCTCTATCTTCTCTTCATGAGCTTCCTTCTCCTCTCCAACTCTCACCCTCTCTTGCTTGCCTTCCCAAAAAAACCTAAAAAACCTCCCCCTATTCCCTACGGCCAAGTGCCTCCTTTTATACTCCAACGGGTCATTACAAGGGCCAGCGTGGAGTACCGCCAAGAGCATTCCCAGTCTCAATAGTGGGGTTCCACGCGGTCTCCAGGCAGACGGGTGGGTCCCATGGCCAATGGAGGGCCAAGGGCAGTGCACATGCGCACTTGATGGCCGAGTGACTGCTCAGGCTCCGAGATGTCACTCTTGTCGGTGCCACTCTTTTTCTCTTTGTACACGCCTGACTAGCGGATCGAAGGTCGTCTTGTAGCATTGGTCTCATCAATAGGTACCTAAATCATAGCTGACATTTAGTCTCTCATAGGCTCATCATGCCAAATCCATACCTGCTTGGAGCACGAGGTGCTCGCATCCTTGCAATGCCCTTGTCAGCCAGGCCATGCATTCGCAGAGTCACTGACCGGTGGGTCCCGGACCACGCGCTACGGTGCAATGCGAGGGACCCCCAATCTCATTACACTAACATTGACCCAATGCCACTATCATTTACCTATCCGCCTAACTTTACCCTAGCTAACACGGCTGGTCAGGTGCACGATGTGCCTCCCGTTGCTATGGGAGGCCAAGGTTTTGTGACAAAACGCGCCGCAACCTCCACTGCACCAGCTGAGCCATCTATGCCCAAGAAGAGGTTCCAGAAGCCCGGGAAGAAACCTGTGCAGTGGAAGGAGCCGCCAGTTGTTACCGCGTAATCTCTCTCCTCCGGTTATCTTTATATTTTTTGTTTTTGTCTTTCTGTATTTCTTGTTTCTCACTTTCTGTATTTCTTGTTTCTCTCTATCTTATCTAATTCAGTATATCTCCTTGTTTCACTCGGCAGGGCTGCTTTCAACATCCCCCATAGTGGTTCTACCGTGTCCTCCCCGATCCATGGGCCATCATCTTCTCCACCTCGCGAAGATACTCAGGTCCTCAGCCTGGTTCGTGGCAACACTCCTCCTATGTTGGATAACAGTCTATCCTGGCTGGAGGAAGAAAATGGCGTCGGAGGTGGCTCCCTAGAAGATGTGGCCATGCCGGACCAAAGGGATGATTCCTGCACCCACGGAGAAACTGAAGATCATGGCGCCAGTAGTACCAGCGCCAAGACAGTTTCATCTGAGGTGATGGTAACCCCGACACCAGTTCGACCCAAATCTCAGCAACAATCGACCCATGTGTCTACTTCAACTTAGCAGAAGAAACAGCCACCAACATCATCCGAGTTTTCTAAGACTCGGCCACAAGACCAACCTCGACAGAGCCGGTAGCCCAAATCTCAATAGACCTCGCAGTCTCAGCCTCCTACAACTTCATAGCCTCAACCTCGACCAACAACATCTCAGCAGCGAGTCAATCCGACTAGCAAGCAGAAGAAAACAAGTGTGGCGACTAAGGTAACTCATAAGAAAGCCGAGGTTGTACCCCCACAGCCATCAGTCGCCAAAATGCTATAGAAAGGTGCATATTTATATGCATCAGCTAAGGACAAACATCTTACACTACACGTTAGCCCAACTACCGCGATGGCCACCCAGAAAGCTTCTACGGGGAAAGGTTTAGTCCTGACTCGGACTCCGAGTGGTCAAAACTTTGGTCACTTACCGAGTATGCACACAACTGGAAAAATGCCGATTGTCAGGGGGATGACCCCCGGGTACCCTAACCGGACAAGAACAAGTCCAGACATCTCGCGTCCGGCTAGCAGATCGTAGCTGGATGTAGGCATCTCGTCCTGGCTAACAGCCGGTAGCCGGAACAAGGAAGGGTGGCAAGTCACGGATCTGGTTACACGGGAGTAGCCGGACGCATTTGGAGGACAGGACAATATGCTACATAGTGCATGGTATGCCCTTGTACAACGACAAGACTCACAACTACGAGGCCATACCGAAGACTTTGTGGGCGATGCATTTGTGGGCGACGCGGGCATAGTGCCCGGTTGCTGACTATAGCTCGCACGGTGTTCACTGTACTCACGACGACCCGCATGGTATGTACCTTCGACATGACAGACTACTCTACACTATCGATGACCAGTAGGCTAGGCCCGCCTGTGGGACCCGCCAGCCGGGCTGTCTAGTGAGACCGTTGCCCCTTTGCCCATATAAGGAGGGGAAATTCTCTCATAGCAAGGGTTGAGCACTTAAAAGGTAGCTAGTTCATACAGCTCGAGGAGCAAGTGTACTCTGTATTCTACCCATAGTCAGCGCGGCAAGAGTAGGAGCTTTACCTCACCATGAGGGCTCTGAACCTGGGAACTTCTTATGTCTCGCTACACTTGATCATACCCAATCCCGCATATGGACGCCATCGAGATCTTTCCTATTAGTCCCCACACCTCTATCTAACCTTCTTAGGTACTGCCGTTCCGAAAACAACGATAGTTGGTGCCCACCATGGGGCAAGTATGGCTTCGACCGGAGTCACGTTCTGCACGAGACCCCGTACTTCAGCCGTTGAGCGCTTGACCTCCGGCCTCATGCTTACGCTTGGCAAGTTTGACTGCGTCATCGACAACGCGTCGTGTTTCACCGGATCCACCTTCCCGGCGGACGGCTCCATCCTGTTGTTCGGCGACCTCCCCGTCTACGTCGCCACTGTGCCATAGCATTTCCCTAGGGAGATCGTCTCCGTCTCGGAGTTGTTGTTCACCAGCAGCGGCGTTCCCGTCGCTCCACGCATCGTCGAGGTCATGATGGCTGGCTCTAGCACCCAGCCTTGCCGTCCTCAGGAACAGGGCGGCGATAAGGCTAGAACTTCCTCCCCTCAGTGCCTGAAGGATCCGATGGAAGGAGCCATCGCCCGGCTCCTCACTCCTGTTACCCTTGGGGACAATGCAGAGGAGGCTGAGGTGAAATTCGCCATGGAGAGAGAGCTCCTCCTACGGGAGGCCATCGACCTAGCCGTCACCAAGAAGCAATTCGTCATCACCATGCACGAGTACGCCTGCACCCATGGGCACACCCTGGCAACCAAGGAACCAAGCCAGCGCGGATAGGTGCGGCGCCTCGGCAGGCGAGCTAGGCGGGAAGATGGAGAGAGACGGCACGTCAGATCCACTGCCTATTCTTGTCCGGTCCACCTACATCACGCCCATCAAGAACCTGCACGCGACAGGAGCCGCAGTGTACGAGCTGCCCAACCTGGAGGGCGAGGAGCGAGACCGGCAACATGCCCGGGTGCAGGAGCTCCTCCGGATCGCAGACGAACAGGCCGATGCCATCCAACAGATGACGAGGACCCCAGTCGCTCTAGGGAATGCAAGTCGCCGGCAATAGCAGGGGCCCACCCCGCGAGACCGAGCAGGCATCCCTCCTCCGACGGGGAAATCCCGCAGCAAGGGCCACGACTCGAGCCACAAGGGCCAGCTGCGTCAAGGGCAAACAGTGAATAGCCACGACCGCCCCCTCCACCAACCGGAGTGCCACGACCTGCTGGCTCCCGCCTCTCAGGCCAAGTAGGAGCGCCCAACCCGTGACCGCTTCGAGCTCCTAGCTCAAGTGTGCATCATGGAGGAGGAAGATTCTATCATGCCGGTCTGTTTCGGACCCCGTATCTCGAACGAACCATTTCCGGACACCCCCAAGTACGACAGTAGCATGAAGCCGAAAGACTGGCTAACCGACTATACCATGGTAGTCGGTATCACCCATGGGAACAAGCGTGTAGCAGTGCGCTATGTCCCTCTCATGCTAACCGGATCAGCGTGGACATGGCTCAACAGCCTTGCGCCCAACAACATCAACGCCTGGCCGAACTTCGAGAAGGTATTCGTCCGCAACTTCAATGGCACGTACAAGTGTCCGGGTTTCCCTCGCGATCTGGCCCTGTGCATCCAGGGAGACCGATAGTCGGACCGCGAGTACCTCGTCACCGTCCAGGTGGCTATTATATGCGGTGGCAGCTTTTTTGGCAAGGGTTTGGCCCTTGTTGGCTGTAGCGACAAGGATCTAAACGCACGCCTACTGGCGACGCAGCTCTTCACCGTCCAGGTGGCTAAGATATGCGGTGGCAGCTTTTTCGGCCCTCATGTTCATGGTCAGAGTACTGTAAACAGGCTGAGCCACGAGGACACGTGAGTCAGCAGCACGGTCCAGCTCCAAACCCAAGTTGCGACCCTGGGGCCGCGCCTGCCGGTTTCCACTGGGTAAGCGGGAGAAGGGCTGCGCGGTGTTGTACTCGCGCATGGTTGCGTCCAGGCGACGTTGATGGGAAGCAACCTTGCTGGCTTCCTCCAGGAGGTTTTGGCGCATGGCTTCCAGCGAAGCTATGCAGCCGTTGGGTCCACCTCAGGGGTGATGGGGATGCAAAGGTTCTGGATGGAGGTCGCCAAGGGGTCTACATCTTTCTCTATGGTGCAGCATCGTTGGCGCACGCGTCACGCTCCCTAGGTGGGCGGCGGGCATCACCTGCGCCGACCATCATGACCTCCACGCTGCCGCTAGTGAGAAGTGGGGTGGAGAAGCCGGGAGGCACGCTGGAGATGGTGATGACCTTGCAAGGGAAATCCTCGGCGGTGGTGGTGACATAGACGCGGTGCTCGCTGAAGTGCATGATGGAGCCGCCACTTGGGAAGGTCCCCCCGTTGAAGCAGGATGCATTGTCGAGGATGCAGTCGAAGGACCCAAGGTGAGGACGAGGCTAGAGGCGACTTTCTCACCAGCGATGAGCGGAAGTCCTGTGGGAAAGATGACCCCTGCCGAAGCGCTGTGCCCCACCGTGGGCGCCAACTATCGTGGTGTGGAACACGGTAGTGCCATCGAGGATGGCATGAGAGGGGACAACCAGGATGCTATCAGTGGCTTGTCCCAACGGGTTGGGCACAGATACTGCAAACACAGCGATGTTCCCAAGTTTGGAGCCCTCTTCTCGAGGTAACACTCCTACTCCTGCAAGGATCTACTATATAGGGAAATGGTGCTCAGTACAAGTGCTCCTTGAGTTGTTTCCCTAGCTTCTATCGAGAGCTAGAAGAAGATGAACTACTCAACTTGTCGATTCTGGCTAACTTCTAACTTATAATGCCTTTCCTAGAACCATGGTGCTACCCCTCCTTATATACTGGTGGAAGGGTAGGTTACAATGTGGGCTCTAGGGTTTACTGTTTGGTCTTTGGATTTACAAAGCAGGCCACCTGCTGGGTCCAGCCAGTGGTCCAGGACCCAATCAAGCACCTCCGCTTTGCATGTCACTCGATGCTTTATCCATCAGCTTGGTGCTTTATCCGTCAGATAATGATGTATCTATCAACTGGTGCTTTACTTGTCAGCCTCCAGCCTTGACGCTTTGGCATCCTCATCTAGTAGTGCCGGCAGGGCGACGTCACAGCCTGTCCGATCAAGGGTGCGCTCAACAAGGAGCATCACCCTCCCTATCGGGGGGATAACCCCAGGGTAGGCCAAGATGGGACCAACCGGATGGCTCCAAGGACCTCGCGTCGTCTGGACACAGACCAAGGAACCACAGCCAGATGGAATCCTCCACCCGGTCCACATCCATGTTTCGCCGGCTAGCCCGTCTAGCCGGGTAGCCAGAAGAACCGGCTGGGAGGCCACTCCTAGCTGGCCGCCTCAGATCCGCTGGCAATAGTACGGATGTTCCCGCTGAGCGCACCTTTTACCAGACAGGATGGCTGGCCTGGCCGGCTCTACCGGACAACTGCGCCAAAGCTGGAGGCCGACGAGGAAAGCAAGGGCTGATGAGGAAAGCTCCGGCTCACGCATAAAGAGCCGGATGAAGCATAAAGAGCTGGCTGACGAGTAAAGCAGGGGCGTTGGACACTGTAGTGTGGTCCTTCCCTGTACTAGAGGCTTGACTGGACCCGGGCCTACCGTTTGGCCTTGTCTAGCCGGCCCACTTTGCAAGGCCCAGATCCAAACAGTAAACCTTAGAACCCATCTTGTAAACTGCCTCCTCAACCAGTATATAAGGGGAGGTAGTGCTAGGGTTCTAGGTAGACAATAACAAGATAGAAGTTCTCCACATTGGACAAGTTCAATAGCTAAGGAAACAGCTCAAGGAGCATCTGTATTGGGCACTAGCCCCCTTTGATAGTAGATCCTTCCAGGAGTAGGAGCTTTACCTCGCCAAGAGGGCTCCGAACCTGGGTACATCGCTATGTTTGCAGTATCTGTGCCCAACCTGTTGCGAGTAGCCACCGATAGCATCCTGATTGTCCCCTTCAAGCCATCCCAATGGTACTGCCGTGTTCCACACCATGATAGTTGGCGCCCACCGTGGGGCACATCACTTCGGTTGGGATCATAATTCGCACGGGACTTCCGCTCGTCACCGGTGAGCGAGTCGCCTCTGGCCTCGTCCTCACTTTCGGCTCCATCGACTGCGTCCTCGACAACACATCCTGTTTTGCTGGGGGAATTTTCCCAAGCGGAGGCTCCATCATGCACTTCGGCGAGCACCGCGTCTACATCGCCACCGTTGCTGAGGCTTTCCCTCGTGAGATCGTCACCATCTCCGGCGCGCCCCCTAGTTTCTCCGCTTCACGCGTCGCCATCGGCAGCGTCAAGGTCATGATGGAAGGCTAGGTGGAGAACCATCGCCTGCCTCTGGAGCGCAACATGGAAGGCTGTGCAATCAACTCACGCCTCCCGAACTAGGACCTGCTCAACGCGTCCATCAAACACTTCCGCAACCCCATCACCCCCATCGAGGCAGACCCAGCTGCAGCTGCGACAGCTCTGGAGGCTACTCGCCAGAACTTTCTGGAAGAAGCTGGCAAAGTGGCAGCCGCTCAACGGCGGATGAACGCGACCATACGCGAGTACAACATCGTGCACGGTTTCGCCCGCTTGCCCGGTGCCATCCGCCTGGCCCAACCACAAGGCCGAAACCTCGGGTCAGAGATGGATCATGCCGCTGATCCGCGTACGCCCGCGGTACAGCCAGTCTACAACACCTCCACCAAGAACATGAGGGCCACGGAGGCGGCAGTTGCAGAGCTAAGCCACTTGGAGGGCGAGGAGCTGCTCCGGCAGCAGGCACGTGTCTAGCTCCTCGTGGTCACGACCAACAAACAGCAGGCTGAGGCAGAACTCAGCATGGCCAGCAATAGCAGAACCCAACCGGCTCACCTAATGGTGTATCCGGCTGCAGGCGGTAGCAAGGCATGTTCCCCAAACGGAGCAAGGCTGAGCCACCGCTCACGCGGTGGATCTACAGGCCGTGGGCACAACACCCGTGACGTGGCAACTGTTACCAGCAAAAATCATGAGCCGGCTGACGAAGCCGAAAAAGGCCAAGCGATGCCCAAGTCCCGCTTGTCTGGCCGACTGGGACCGCTCGAGCTAGAGGAATAGCATGACGCATGCACACAAATCGACCTACTGGTCCAGTCACGCGCGCTAGAAGAAGAAACTCCAACCGGGCCAAGATGTTTCAGACCATGCATCCGGAATGAGCCATTTAAAGGGATTTTCGCTCCCAAGGGATAGGCCAAAATAGAACGGCTCAGTCAATTCGGAGGACTTGTTGGTGGACTACACCACCGTTGTGGGCATCGCAAACGGCATCCGTCGCGTAGCAGTACGCTACGCCCCTCTCATGCTCCTCGACTTAGCCAGGATGTGGCTCAACAGCCTCCCCGACAACAACATCAACCCGTGGATCGATTTCGAGCAGGCGTTCATCCGCAACTTCACTGGAAACTACAAGCACCCAGGCCGACCCGACGAGCTCGCTCTTTGCGTACATGGTCCGGATGAATCGGACCGCTCCTACATCACTCGATGGACGAGCGTGCACAACTCATGCGAGGGGGAGCGCGAGCACCAGGCGGTGGACTTCTTCATCAACGGCTGCAGATACGGCTTCATGCTCAAACACAAGCTTCGCCGGGTGGAACCCACAACCATGGCGCAAACCATGGCCATCGCGGACAAGTATGCCATGGCCGACGCGGCGATGAAAAGATCCGTTCGGGTGGACAACCAAGGGCAAATAATAGTTGACGTCACTATGGATCGGCGCCAGCGGGAAGGAAATGGCCACAATGCCAGGCGACACGATAACCGCCATGGCAAGAGAAAGGATGACCTGCCGGATAACCAGTACGGTTCCAGACATGTAGCGGCAGTGCAGGAGGATCCGGCTGTAGGCTAAAGCCGGATACAGAAGCCTGCTGACTGGCCTCCGAGGCCCAAGTACACCATCGAGTCAATTCTTGATGGGCCATGCAAGTTCCATAGCGGGGCAACAAACCGGCTATGCAGACCACACGCTAGTGCACCTGGACAAAGAATATAGTAGAGATCGCTGGTACACCGGTAGCGCAGGCACCGCCTCCCCCAGCCAGTGGGCCACCAGGAGATCGCAACAACCAACGCTGAAGGGAAGATGATGATAACATCTACCCCCGCCAGGTGGGAAACTACCACATATTCACAACCGATCCAAAGACCAAGCACAACAAGAGGCTTCGCAAGGCGGAGGTGAACACAATCATTCCACCCGTTCCTAGTACATCAATTGGTCGGAGCAAGAAGTTATGTGGAGCCGGAAGGACCAGCCAATTGAGCTGCCTCACCCAGGCACCTACGCGATGGTTTTGGATCCCATCATTGTCTCCCAGAAGCATTCCTACAGGTTCTCCTGTGTCCTTGTAGATGGAGGGAGCAACATCAACCTCCTATACCGCAGCTCGCTAGACTGGCTCGGTATCAGTGAGTCGCAGCTGGAGCCGTCAAGCACCTCCTTCCACGGAGCCGTCCTAGGCCCATCACACTCACCCATCAGGAACATCCGGCTGGATGTCATATTCGGCATGGAGGATAACTTCCGCTGCGAGCCTATCTGGTTCGAGCTGGTCAACCTCTGCAGCACGTACCACGCAATCCTGGGGCCCCCGGCGCTCACCAAGTTGATGGCGGTACCACATTAAGCGTACCTCGAGATGAAGCTACCAGGGCCCAAGGCCATCATCACCGTGGCGTGTTGCTACAGGCGGTCTGTGGAGTGCGCCACAGATGGGTGCAAGATAGCGGAAGCCATGATCATCGCGGAAGAGAATCGCGTAATCATGCAGAACGTGGTAGCCCTATAGAAGGACATGCCAGTTGGCGAGCCCAAGCCGGCCGGAGAAGCGCAGTTCATGCCATCCAAGGGCACAAGAAAGATCCTGTTGAACAAGGTCGAGCCGGACAAGTTTGTCCTGGTAGGAGACAGCCTTGACAGCAAATAGGAAAGTGCGCTCGTCGACTTCCTCCGTGAGAATCGGGATATCTTCGCATGGTCCCCCAAGGACATGCCAGGTGTTCCGAGGGAGCTCGCCGAGCACACTTCGAATGTCAGGGCAGATGCAAAGCCAGTTAAACAGTCACTACGCCGCTTCACGGAAGAAAAAAGAAGAACCATTGGTGAGGAGATCAGCCGGCTACTCGTAGCCAGATTCATCATGGAGGTTTTCCACCCGGAATGGCTGGCAAACCCTGTACTCGTGCTAAAGAAGAACAAGACTTGGCGCATGTCTGTGGACTACACCAGTCTGAACAAAGCATGCCCCAAAGATCCATTCGCCTTGCTAAGGATATACCAAGTGATCGATTCCACGGACAGCTGCGAGCTGTTGTCGTTTTTGGACGCGTACTCCGGCTACCACCAGATCCTGATGAACCCCGTTGATCAAATAAAGATAGCATTCATCACTCCCTACGGAGCCTACTGCTACACCACCATGCCGTTTGGGCTAAAGAACGCTGGAGCCACATACTAGCGCTGCATGCAGAAATGCCCGCAGACTCAGATCGGCAGAAACGTACACGCCTAAGTCGATGATGTGGTAGTTAAGACCAAGGAGCGCCAAACACTCCTTGAGGATATAAAGGAAACATTCACCAACCTCCGTCGGTTCCAAATGAAGCTGAACCCTGAGAAGTGCGTGTTCAGCGTCCGAGCCAGTGAGCTCCTCGGTTATCTCATATCAGAGCGAGGAATCGAGGCGAACCCAGAGAAGATCAGTGCAATCGAGCGCATGCAGCCGCCCCATAACTTGTGAGATGTCCAGAAGTTCACCGGATGCCTGGCCTCCCTCAGTAGGTTCATCAGCCTGCTGGGCGATAAAGCACTCCCGTTGTACCAATTGATGAAGAAGACGGACAAACTCGTCTGGACATCGCAGGCAGACGACGCATTCTGCGACCTCAAGCGCATGCTCACCTCACCACCTATTCTGGTAGCACCAGCAGCGAAGGAGCCCATGTTGATATACAACGCAGCAACCAACCGGGTTATCAGTGTGGTGCTGGTAGTGGAGAGGCTGAAAGAAGGAAAAGTGCAGCCCGTGCAACGACCGGTGTACTACCTGAGTGAGGTACTCTCGCTCTCGAAGAAAAATTACCCTCACTACTAGAAGCTGGTGTATGGCGTGTACATGGCCGCCAAGAAATTGAAGAACTACTTCTAGGAGCACTCCATCCGGGTGGTGGCGCCAGCGCCGCTCTCGGAGATGGCGAAATGGGCCATAGAGCTCGCCCCCCCCCATAACATCCAGTACGAGCCAAGAATGGCGATCAAGTCTCAGGCCTTGGCGGATATCCTCGTTGATTGGGCAGAGACCTAGTACCTCCCGCCTTTCCCTGACTCCACGCATTGGAAGTTGCATTTCGATGGCTCCAAGATGTATGGAGGGCTCGGAGCCGGAGTGGTCATCACCTCTCCAAAAGTAGACCAGCTAGAATACATGCTGTAGATCCACTTCCGCGCGTCCAACAAAATCGCTGAGTACGAGGCGCTCCTCCACGTCCTCAAGATGGCAAAGGAAATAGGCATCCAACGCATCCTATGCTTTGGGACTCTGATCTAGTGGTACAGCAAGTGTCGGGCGACTGGGACGCCAGGGATGCAAATATGACTCTGTACCGTTTCTTCGTGCAGCAGTTATGTGCTTGTTTCGAGGGATGTGAGTTTCACCATGTCCCCAGGGCAAACAACAAGGCCGCAGACACGCGCGCCCGCATCGGATCAACAAGACAAGCAATTCTGCTTGGAGACTCCCTCAAGCATAAGTGCAAGCCATCAATCACGCCGTCTGCCGAATCTGACTCCATAATATTGCATGTGGACCCGGGGAATGCCGGCTCCAAGACCTCCGTGACTGCTCCACCACACCCAGGGACTGCTCCATCGCACCCGGGTACTGCCGCGTCCAGCCTGGAGACTGTCGGCTCCGCTACTTCGCCGGGTCGACCACCAGACGGATCTGGCTCGGCCATCCGCGCAGAGGCGAATCTGCTCATGTAAGCGGTATACGCCATCCGGGAAACCCCGACATGGGCCAAGCCGTTCATGAGGTTCCTTGCAAGCGGAGAACTTCCCGAAGAGGAGGAAGAAGCAAGGCAAGTGAAGCGCAGGTCCAGCACATATACCATCATCAACAACGAGCTCTACAAGCGCAGTGTTGGGGGCATTTATTAGCTGTCCGTGAGCCAGGAAGAAGGAGCCCGACTGTTTACCGACATTCACTAGGGCGAGTATAGCCACCACGCGTCATCACGCAACGTAGTGGCAAAGGCATTCCGCCATGGGTTCAACTGGCCCACAACACTAGAAAACACCGAGCAAATCGTCAAAGCATGTAACGGTTGCCAGCGGTTCAGCAGGCAGAAGCACACTCTGTCTGCAGCAGTCAAGAAAATTCCCATCACCTAGCCGTTTGTCGTCTGGGGGCTGGACATGGTCGGCCCTTTCAAAACAGCTAGATCTGGCATGACACACTGGCTACTAGCGATGGACAAATTCACCAAATGGATAGAGGCAAAGCCAATTAAGAAGCTGGATGGTCCAACGGTGGTCAAGTTCTTCACAGACATAATCACACGCTTTGGCTACACCAATAGCATCATAACCGACAACGGCACAAATTTCGCCGAGGGAGCTTTCGCACGATTCTGCGGAGACAAGGGCATCCGCTTGGACCTGGCGTCTGTGGCTCACCCCCAATCCAATGGACAGTGCGAGCAAGCAAACAGCCTAATCCTAGCCAGAATCAAGCCCCGGCTGATCGAACCACTAATGCGATCCCCGGCTGATGGATTGAGGAACTATCGGCTGTGCTTTGGAGCCTTCGCACCACGCCAAACTGGTCCATCGGCTACACTCCTTTCTTCCTCGTATACGGCGCGGAGGCGGTTTTGTCCAGAGACATCAAGTTCGACGCACCCAGCTAACTGCTTTACACAGAGCAGCAAGCTAAAGAAGTACGGGAAGACAGCGTTGATCTCTTTGAAGAGGCATGCGAGCTGGCCCTATCCAGATCCGCCATCTATCAGCAAAACTTGCACCGGTACCACGCCAACCGGATCCACAACGTCTCGTTCTACGAGGGCGACGTGGTGCTAAGGCTGGTACAAGACACCAAGGGGATGCACAAGCTATCTCTTCCTTGGGAAGGCCCATTCATCATTAGCCGGGCACTGCAGAACAAATCATACTACCTCGTCAACGCCCGCCAGCCGGAAAAGAACAAGATGGATCACTAAGGCGAAGAAACTGAATGCCCATGGAACGCGAGCATGTTTCACCCATTTTACACTTCAACAAGAAGTGTATGTATCTTACCTTTATGTAATGAACAAGCATGGGAGCCTCGACACAGTCTCAGGGACTCCACAATAAATTAGCAAGTCATGTTGCACTGTTTGATTTTTCGGCTGCATTGCTTCAACCTCGGAGCCGGCGATCCGTCTCAGGCACTCGCCGGTTCGCCCAGA
Organism: Avena eriantha; assembly: GCA_910589775.1. Taxonomy (NCBI): domain Eukaryota; kingdom Viridiplantae; phylum Streptophyta; class Magnoliopsida; order Poales; family Poaceae; genus Avena; species Avena eriantha. The sequence continues at coordinate 18,308,668 of OU342746.1, forward strand.
CGGCTGCGCGACCCACGTGCAAAGTACTGTACGTGGTTCCTAGGGCTTCCTCTTCGGTTCCGCCTGCAGACCGCAAGCCGGCTGACAGATCCGGCAAGAGCAGAATGCTCAAAGGCCCTTACACGAAAAAGCCACGAGGGAAACAAAAATGTCTGGATGTCTCGGCTGCGCTGGCTCACCTAAGGCCAATGACCCAAACCTGAAGTATCATGCAGTACGCCTACTAAGCTACCCCTTCGACTCCGGCTAAAAGCCAGCAAGGGAACAACATCAAAACTGGCCAATACTCACTGAGAAAAGGACAAAGACATTGGATTTGGGCGAAACAGCAAAACTTCAAAACTAATAAATCTAAGATTATAGTTTAACTTGCATATGCTTAACCATGCAAACAACTTGTTTGTTTCTATGTGTGCATGAGCCAAAGTTCCACGACGAACACCCAAGGAGAAGGCTAGTAGCTTCCAGGAAGCAGAAGAGCAGGTCAAGGAGATTCGACTCGGCTGTATACTCCACCCGGCCCGAACCTCGGGGACTACACCCTGTGGGTGAGCTTGCGCGCTCCCACATAGAAACCTCCAAACAGGCAACAACATAAAGGAGCTTCGACCCGGCTGTATCCTCTAGCCGGCCCGAACCTCGAGGACTACACCATGTGGGTGCGCTTACGCGCCCCCACACAGAAACAAGCATGCGGATAATGCAAAACAGAAAGTGCAAATCACAAAGCACGAAGAAATATCCAAAGGGAGGCGATGCTCCCACAAAAGTTCAATAACAAACAGACAATTGTTCAACACACGCAAAATGCAAGTTCTTCATTCACAAATACTCCCGGCATACCGGGGATCAGGCTGACTGGTGTGCAGAAGGACCGAAGACATTGGCTGGAGCTTGGCTGCTGGAGACGACGTCTGCCGAGGCGGTACGGGGCGCAGCCGGAGCTTCAGTAGGCGGCACAATCGGGTCGTGGTGATACGCCTACGTGCCGGCCGGGTCACTGAAGTCCCGGTCCAGCTAGACGAAGCTCCCGATCTTCACGCCACAGGAGTGAATATCAGGAATCTTGGCGCAAAGTCGATCGTAGCTGGTGCCCTGGCACAATCCGTGCGAAAGGCTCCGCAGATCCACATCTGGGTACCAGGACTTCAACAGGGCCAACACCATCTCCGTGCCGCCGTGAGCCGCCCAGTACCGAGCCACGTCGATAAGATCCGGAGCGCCCGACAGCTTCCTGGCCAGAGCATCCATGGTGGTCGGCTGGACGGTTTCGGGCCAGACGTAGTCATGCACTACAAGGAATCTGGCTATATATGACCCTCCATTTTCGTCACAGAATCGTCATAGTAGTCCGTTTATGATGATTCTATGACGATTTTGAGATCGTCGAAAGCTAAGCGTTGCAAATGAACTATAACGACGATTTTTACGAAATCGTCATAACCGTCTATGACGATATTATATCATCATAGACGTTATGACAATCTGATATCATCACGGCTAAAATGACCATGCCACGTTGGATCCTACGTGGCCAATCCGACGTTGCCAAGAATCAGCCCATTCCATGTTTGTCATTTAAATGGGCCAAGCCCAGATTTCAGCATGCGTTTTTTTGCTAGCTCTCATCTGCTACATGGGCCAATCCAAAAATTTCAGCCTTTTTAAATTATGGGCCATAGCCTATTTATAGTCCATTTAAATTTAATTCATCCTTATTTCAGGACCTGGTCCCACTTCTCAAATAGGCCCCACCTGTCAATAAATCTGACAAATTGGCTCCATTCATCAATATTCATGACAGATAGCGGAGAATAGATAACCAAAAAAGCACATTCGTTTCAGTCATTGATTTTATTCACCAGTTTGAGATTACATACATTAATCAATATTTGAGAGAGATAACAATCGTAAACCCATGAAATTATTTCAAACTGGCTATTACAATCTTTACAGTCTATTGCAGATATATGCCCAACTATTACAAGAAGTGACTACTATTTGCTGGCTACTCTTCACGTCTTTACTCACTCACTTCAGATTTCTTCGCTCTTGAGATCCTGTAAACAAGCAACAACCACATTAGACATACCTAAGATACAACAAATCAACCTGGCAACCAATTTGTAAATAAAAACTTTCAGTATTCTATAGTATATAAAAAAATAAACATTGAAAGAATCATTAAAGCTTCTTTACAACAATACCATGAGCTGATAACATGACTCTTTACATAAACATGGATGCAGTAGAGAAGCCTAAGCCCTAAACATAACTATATTTGCATAATATGGGATCATTGCCTCTTACTTATTTATTTAGTGATCTAATTTATGATTGGGACATGGATATACACCTTTTGACAATAAAACAACTAGAAACAAAATAATGAACATATGTTGAAGCAGCTAGGAATTGATCCTGAAGCATGAGGGCTTACACAATGTAGAAGCAGCTAAGATATATTAGTACAGGGCAATGACAGTACCAATCCAGTGCAAGATAATAGAGCAGAAAAATTAGTGAGGTTGTTCGAAATACAGTAGAAAAAAGGGATATGCCACATAAAACAAAGGGAAATGCTACTGACATTTTTAGTTGTAGTAACGACAACTTGAGGTTTAAATCATATATCTAATTTGAGTTAACATGGTTTACATGGTGTGCTTAAGTTAACACATCAGCAGTAAAACCACATACAGTATGTGTGCCTAAGTTAACATGCCAGCATCATTTTTCAATTTAAGTAACCACAAGTTTGCACGTGTGGATTACTGCCAAGATTGCACTGGATAAATATGTTATCCACTCTTGAGGTAACCCCAAGTAGAACCAAGCATCATAACATACAGTAGCCACATACAAAGTAGAACCAAGCATCTAAGGCACATACATTCCACTGGGATTTGGCTGGACATTAATGATCAAAGGTCCTATAGCTACGAGAAACACTTAGTACAAGTGACTACAAGTGTCCACTAGAATACCATCTCCACATGAACAGATGTACATCGTCAAGAAAGCATAAACTTGTCAAAAGACACCATTGGACAGAATATGATACCATGTCAATCATCAAATCTGCTACTTATCGTCTATTAACCAAGATTGAGTCAAAACTACACAGGAATAAAGAGTACAAGAACAAAACCCTAAACCTAAAGACAAGTTTTTTTGACAGAAACCTAAACAACAAGTTGGAACAAGGCATTTAACTACATAACTGTTTATTAGAACTTAAGTCAGTTTGAGACCACCTCCATAGAACGTGATACCATAAATCGAGCACAAACCCTGCATACATCGAGCCCAAACCATACCACATCGACAGATTTCAAATCAATTCCACAACGGATGAAGATGGGAGCGGGCAGAGAACTTACTGAAGCGACTAAGTAGTTGTACGAGAACTCGACGGCCCTTCCTGTACATCTTCGAGCCGGGAGCTTGGGAGGTCGTCGTCGCGGCAGGAAGCGCGGTGGTCGCTAGTGCAGTTGGAGGTGACAGCGAGGACCATGAGGAAGCGGACAAGGCCGACGTTGTTGAGGGTCACCGCGCCTACGTGTTGGGGAAGATGCGGGCGCCAGTGATGAGCTGGGTCCACGCCGGAGGAGGAGACCCATCAGGCTCCACCATGACGACCAGGGGTGCCTACAGAGAGAAATAGAGATATTGAGATACAGAGGGGGGAGGGAGAGAGGAGTCCATCGGGGAGGTCCGCAAGCCCTAGAGGAGGAGCAGCACCGCCCACGTCGTGGAGGATGACACGGGGAAGGGGATCTTGCAGCTACCAGCGGAGGAAGCTTGGCCGCCATCTCTATGGCGACTGGTGGCAGGAGCGACGCGGGGGGCAAGCTCGCGACGAGCAAGTGTGACGCCGCCGGATCTCCTCCTGTGGTCCTGGCTGGTGGCCGCCGCTGGCTCTATCGTGTGGAGCGCAGTGCTTCTATCTGGAACGAGCTCGAGGCCGGTAGCGTGCAGCACGCAAGGTGGGAGTAGTGGCGGCGGAGCTTAGCAGCGAGGTGGGAGAGGGGCTCGATCTGCGGCTAGGCCTAGGGTTAGCGGTTGTGACGGCGGGATGTGGCGAAGTGAGATGCAACTGGAGATTCGGGTGGGCACGTGTGTTTGTTTGCCCAAACGACAGCCCTTCGATGGGAATTGAAAGTACCAGATCAGGCACGGAGGGCCGATCCGTGGGAGACAGATTCCTGCGATTTGATTCGTGCAAAAAAAATCAATTCACGAGTGCTAAAAATGGGGTGTTTCGTGAAGCAACCACCAAATAAAAGTTTCAAAATGGTATTGTTGTATTTTTAAAAAATAATAGACCTCCTTACATGGACAATGTCCCAACTGAGGTATCTTAAACCTTTTTGTCCACCCTTGGTAAAAAAGACAAATTCATGTCGAATCAGTAGGAAGTGGGTCCGATTTGTACTACAGGTATATTATATGATGCTCATGATTTTTTGCAAAAATTATTTTTAGATTCAAAACATGATGTTCCTTCAGAGATCCAATGCAAGTTTAGTGAGGCGCATCCCCTATCTTCATGCCCGTCGTTTTGACCATAGTTTGAAATAGGAAAATTTTGAAATGGGCATAGGAAATTTAAAAACCCTCCGAACAATGTAAATCCTTCACACGGTGTCATATTATGTGACATAGTTGCAAGGAAAAATACCAAACTTGGTATTTTGATTGCATCTCTAAAAAACTTTCACAGAAATGACCTATCATGTTCGAGGTTTCATGGCTTTCAGGCCAAACAACCAGTATTATGGCTACATTCGCGGTATAGTTTGTGATAGTGTACGCATATTATGCACAAATGTGCATCTTGCGACAGTGAACGATGTTGTAGGAGGAAGTTTTCCTTTTCGTCGCACGAAAAAGCCATTTTCTATTTTTTGAGTGCCAAGTGAAGCAACACCAAATGTTCAATTCAAAATTGCTACCATCCAATTTTTCAAAAATACTAGACCACCTTACATGGACAATTTCCCAGCCGGGGATTCGCAAACCTTTCCGTCCACCCCTGGTGAAAAAGACAAATGTGTGTCAAACGACCAATGTTATGGCTAGAATCACAGCATAGTTTGTGATAATGTGCTCATATTATGCACCTATATGTATCGTGGGATGGCGAACAATGTTGCAGGAGGAAGTTTTCCATTTTGTCGCACAAAAAAAACCATTATCCATTTTCTGAGCGCAAAAAATGGGTCGTTTTGTGAACCAACCACCAAATGAAAGTTTCAAAATGCTACCATTCCATTTTCCAAAATAATAGGACACCTTATATGGACAAATGTCCCAACCGGGGAATTTCAAACCTTTCCGTCCACCCTAGTGAAAAAGACAAATTCCTGCTGAATCGGTAGGAAGTGGGTCCGATTTGAACTACATGTAAATGATCTGATGCCCATTATTTTAAAAAAATGATTTTTAGACTCATAATATCGTGTTTCTTCAGAGATCCAACGCAAGTTTAGCGAATCTCATCCTCTATCTTCATGCCCGTCGTTTTAACCATAGTTTAAAACAGGAAAATTTTAAAACGGGCATAAGAAATTAAAAAACCCTTCGAACAATGTAAATCCTTCGCGTGGTGTCATATTATGTGACATAGTTGCAACGAAAAATACCAAACTTGGTATATTGATTGCATCTCGAAAAAACCTTCACCGAAATGACCTATCATTTTCGAGGTTTTATGGCTTTAAAGCCAAACGACCAATGCTATGACCAGAATCACGGCATAGTTTGTGATAATGTGCTCATATTGTGCACTCATGTGCATCTTGGGATGGCTAACAACGTTGCAGGAGAAAGTTTTCTTTTTATCACACGAAAAATATATTTTCTATTTTTGGAGTGCCAAAATCGGGGCATTTTGTTAAGCAACACCAAATGTTCAATTCAAAAATGCTACCACCTCATTTTTCGAAAATACTAGACCACCTTATATGAACAATGTCCCAACTGGGGATTTTAAAACCTTTCCGTCCACCCCTGGTGAAAAATACAAATGTGTGCCGAATCGGTAGGAAGTGGGTCCGGTTTGAACTACATGTACATGATATGATGGCTATGATTTTTTTTTTAAATCTTTTTTAGACTAAGAATATGATATTTTATTAGAGATCTAATGCAAGTTTAGCGAGGCTCATCCCCTAGCTAAGAACCTTCATGCCTACCGTTGACCATAGTTTGAAACGGGTATAAGAAATTCAAAAACGGTCTTATCAATGCAAATCCTTCGCATGATGTCTTATCATGTGACATATTTTCAAGGAAAAATATGAAACTTGGTATATTGCAAGTGTCACAAAAAACCTTCTCAGAAATGACCTAGCATGTTCGAGGTTTCATAGCTTTCGGGCCAAACGATCAATGTTACGCTTAGAATCGTGGCATAGTTTGTGATAATGTGCCTATATTATGCACTAATGTGCATCTTGTGATGACGAACAATGTTGCATGGGACAGTTTTCCTTTTCGTTGCATGGAAAATCAATTTTTCAATTTTTAAGTGCCAAAATCGTGGCATTTTGTGAAGCAACACCAAACAGTGAATACAAAAATGCTACCACCGTATTTTTAAAAAACACAAGACCACCTTACATAAACAATCTCCAAACCGGGAATTCTAAAACCTTTTCGTCCACCCCTAGTAAAAAAACAAATGTCTGCCGAATCGGTAGGAAGTGGGTCCGGTTTGAATTACAGGTACATGATCCGATGCCCATGATTGTTTGAAAAAGTCATTTTTAGACTCATTATGTGATGTTTCTTCAGATATCCAATGCAAGTTTAGCGATGCTCAGCCTTACCTACGAATGATCATACCCGCTGTTTTGACCGGATTTTAAAATCAACACAAGAAAATAAAAATAATAGTCAACCAAGCAGTGTAAATATAAGAATTCACCAACACTGTCTTTTTTGTTTCATCGCGATGATCCAAAATGACCTAAGTCCGAGATGGTATGCAAAATGCACGATGAAATTACTCAAAACTTTGAAAAAAAGCATATTTGGTGCTCAATATTAAATAGCTAATGGTTGTTGGCTGATGGTGCATTTGGTGCTCCAAACGCTAAACGGTGTCATGGCCTCCTACCGATATGGCCAAGCCCAACTGCGAGATTTTTTTTATTTGGATCGGTCCACTTAGATCGGGCAAGGTGAAAAGCAGAGAAATAAGGCCTTCGCGCTAGTTTGGACACTAAAAAGTCTTTGGCGTGGTGGTAACCAGGGTTCGTGCTGTGGTTATTGTCACGAGTTCGAGTCACGGCGGCATCCATATTTTTTCGTCATTTATTCTCAAATTTAGCACAGTTATTTTAATAAGTCAACTGCGTGAACGTTTAGCACGAAATCTTGTGTAACATAGTGGTTCAATGCACTCCAGATTGAGTCCTTGAGTCCTCGTGCCTTTCACTTTTTCCACCATTTGTTCTCTGATTGGTACATTTATTTTAATAGGACTACTGCGCGCAAGTTTAACAGTAAGTATGTTGTAGTGTGGCGATTCGCATCACTGCAGATTGAGAGGGAGGTTGCATGTTTGAGCCCATTTAGCAGCATATTTTGGCAATTGTTATCTGAATAAGCATGTCCTTGTCAGTCTAGTGGGCCTACATGTAAGGTAGATGTATATTGCCACATGTATATATATATACAAAGATTGACATATAGACTGCTATGTAGGCATAGTTGCTGATGTGGCTATCCAGTCAATTCAATGTATCATGTTTTAGACAATATGACGATTTAAATTGGTCATAATGAGCTATAAATAAAGCTTTAAGCTGTATCCTAGAGGTTATGACGATTTCATATGCTGCAATTACGACGATTTTAACACAAATCGTCGTAATTATGTAGGATTTTGACCTCCCCAAACAGCATGTGACCATCTTGTCCAAATCATCATAGATTTATGACGAATTCATTTTCCGTCACTATGAGAAGGTCACAAGTTATCACATTTCTTGTAGTGGTGGACCTCGAGAGCAGCAGCACGAAGCTGGTTCGCCTCCTCGCTCACAACCGCCTCCAGCTCCCCCGGATGGAGATCCCGCTCCGGATCTGTCTCAGGGATGCGGGCCAGCGCCTGGTCAGTTGACTGAGGATACTGAGTTGCACCCGGGAAAAGAGACAGTGGTCAATGTGGGCCGTAGAAGACAAAATCGCGACACCGGCTGAGATTGAGAACACTTACTAATGATGATCTCGGCAATCTGGCAGAGCTCTCCCAGCGCTGCCGCCTCCCTGGCCTTTGAAGCTTTGAGGGAATCTTCCTGGGTGTCATAGAGCACCTCTAGATTCTTCAGCGTCTCAGTCCGGGTGTCCGCCACGTTCTTGGCCTGGCCTGAAGGTCATCGTCGCTCACCGGAGCCGCGGAGGGCCCACCCCCCGGCTGGACAGGGACCTCCGGCTGTGGCACCTCCACCAGCTCCTCCACCCGATAGGCGCAAGAGTCAGCGCCCACCGTTGAGCTAGAGGGAGGCGCGGCCATGCCGGTGCGCCCCAGCAGGAGACCCTCGTCAAGCCGAGAGATGGCCCTTCCCCACTGAAGCATCGCGGGCGAAGCCGAAGGCACCACCTCCGTCGCAGCCGGTGGAGCTGATGCCGCCTCGGGGGCTAGAGCCAGCACAACCTCCGGTGCCACAGCCTCCGGCGCACTTCCCTCCCTGCCAGGTGGTGGGGCGGACGCAGTGGTGAGGGTCGTGGAGCCGGGCAAGGCCATCACTTCGCTGCAGAAAAGACAAGGATGGCCAAAGCAAGGGCAAGGACATCATCGCAAGTACCAGAAGTAAAGGAGCACCTACCCGGCAACGCTTGGCATGGTGGCCGCGGGTCTGGGGCGGCGGGCCTTCTTGGCTCCGCCTCTAGATAGCGCAACGCTGGTCGAGGCGGCGCACTTCACCCTACCCCTGGGCGCGGCGGCCTCAGCCAAGTCCACATCCTCACCGTAAGCGGCTGTTCCAATGCAAGAAAAACATCACGTTTGTGGCTAAGAGGGCGGCAGGAGCAAGGCAGGTAAGATCGAGGAAGAAACTCTCATCGAGCGGGAACTCGCAGCCCTCGTCCGCCCGCACAGGGAACCGCTCCGGCTCCGCCGGTAGAGCCGTCGCGGGCTTGAGATCCACGACGAAGCTAGGGAGCTCAGTGTCTCCCATTCTGTCCTCCGCTAGCTGCGCCATAAAAAGCTACTCAACAAGGGAAAATAAGAAGCAGGAAATAGGAATCCCTCAGGAAAATCCACCAGTAAAAGAGAAGAAAAGACACAGCTTCGGCGGGAGCCGGCCACGGTGGTATGGCCGGCAGAAGAACTCCCAGTCCTCCTCCAACACCTCCTTGGAGATGGCGGCGAGCCACTCACGGAGGGCCGCGTACGGCACATCTAGTCGGGACACCCGGGTGGGGTCCAGATGGCCGGAGAGGTGGCACATCTTGTGCGACCGGTGCTGCAGCGGTAGCACACGGCTCGCCATCCAGGATAACAAAATGTCCTGGGTGGTGAGCCGCTCCTTCTCCACCATGACCGCCAGTCGGGCGGCCATCCGGTCGATATCGCCCTAGGCGCCCAAGTGCTGGATGCTCCAGGCCTTCCGGGTGGAAGGGACGTTCGCGAAGACCGGAATCCTGATCCAGTCCACCTCGGTGTTGTTCCGCACATAGAAGTACGAGCTCTGCTAGAGCTTGATGGTGTTAGGAAGATCCAGGTACAGCATCACCACGGGTAGATGGCGCAGCAGCCCGTCTCCGTCAGCGGGCCTCCTTTGCCAACCACCTGAACCTTGAGGTGAAAGATCTTCAAGAAGTTCATGGCGTCAGGTCGGACGCCAAGGTACGCCTCGCAACAGGCCGCGTGATGCAACAGCATCGCCACGATGTTGGCTTCGAGGTGGTGGATTTGGAGGTCGAAGGATACAAGTAGCTCCAGGACGAACCGGCTCAGCGGCAGCCCAAGGCCGCGAGCAAAGTGGGCGAGGAAGACAACGGCCTTACAAGGCTGGGGGTTATGCACCCGCTCACCCTCCGGCGCAAAGCGATGCCTCACCAGCCACTCCGATGGCAAGAACCTCCCCCGCCGATAGTTCCTCACCAATTCCTCGGTGACATACAAGCCGCACCACCCGCCGGCGACATCGGGAAGCATGCTGTTCGGAATGGTGGTCGTGATTGAAGCACGGGGGCCCGTTGTTGCGGACGAAAAGGAGCGGCGCCGGTAACAAAAAAGCAGCGGTGCAGAGAAGCAGTGGAGGGATAGAGCATGAAGGAGAGTAGGGGAGGCAAGCATAGGAAGACGAAGTAAAAAAACCCTGCTCCCTAGCACCCCTATTTATTGGAAAGAAGGGGCGCCGCGCCGGTTACCCTCCCTCCGTGCCACATGGAATGCAACTACCTAAATTCTCCACGACGGTTCAGAGCCAATCGGGTGCGCCAGCATCACGCGCACAGAAGATCCCGCAGCTGTTACCGTGGGAGGCAAACCGCACCCACGATCTCCAAGAAACTGCAATGATGAAAGCATGCACACAGTTACCAAAAAACTGCCATGGCAAACTCAGAAGTCAAACTGACGCGACGCGTGCTAGGAATGGAAGGCGGGGCTGACGCAAGCAATGAAGACAGCAAATTGGTGATCCCTCGCCCGACCGGGTGCGGCAGCCGGTCAAGGGGATCACCGCTCACACCCTGTGGGTGGGGCCATCGGCCCCGCATACGGTAAACCCCAGCCGGGAAACAACAAAGAATCTCAAGCCGGTACAAGACAAAGACTACAAGACAAAGGAAAACGACAAAGCACCTGCGCCATCAATCATTTCAAATGAGCATGCAAGAACTTCTCAACAAGGCCAAGTCCTAACACGCTCGGGGACTAGTATCGGAGGAATAACCCCCGGGTAGGCCAAGACGGGACCAACCGGCCGGCTCCAAGGAGCTCGCGCTGTTTGGACCCAGACCAAGGAACCACAGCCGGATGGAATCCTCCACCTGGTCCACATCCATGTTTCCCCGGCTGGCCCGTCTAGCCGGGTAGCCAGAAGAACCGGTTGGGAGGCCACTCCTAGCCGGCCGCCTCGGATCCGCTGGCGATAGTACGGTGGGAATGACGCTTCCCGCTGAGTGCACCTTTGACCAGACAGGCTGGCTGGCCTGGACGGCGCTACCGGACAACTGCGCCAAAGCTGGAGGCTGATAAGCAAAGCAAGGACTGACCAGGAAAGCTCTGGCTCACACATAAAGAGCCGACTGAACGAATATAGATCTGGCTGACGAGTAAAGAAGGGGCGCTGGACACTGTAGCATGGTCCTTCCCTATACTAGAGGCTTGACTGGACCTAGGCCTACCGTTTGGCCTTGTCTAATTGGCCCAATTTGCAAGGCCCAGTTCCAAACAGTAAACCCTAGAACCCATCTTGTAAACTGCCTCCTCAACTAGTATATAAATGGAGGTAGTGCTAGGGTTCTAGGTAGACAATAACAAGTTAGAAGTTCTCTACATTGGACAAGTTCTCCACCGATAGCATCCTGATTGTCCCCTTTAAGCCATCCCCGATAGTACTGCCGTGTTCCACACCATGACACTCCCCTGTACCCTTGGCCAACGGATTCGAGGCGGCTGGTTATAGGTGGCCACCCAGCCGGCTCTCCTGGCCTCCCGGCTAGACGGTCCAGCCGGGGAATCTCGAGGCGGACCTTGTTGAGCATTCCGCTCGACTGTAGCACCTAAAACTAGTACCAGAAAATCGCTGTGTTTTGTCTCTGTGCATCATCATGATAGCATGCTTATGTCATCATGCCACATTGTATTTGAGCATCGTCATGTCATCATGCATGGTTTGCCTAAAACTATTTTCTAAAAGCCTACCTTTGTTTTCTAAAATGTCCCCCGTCTTTATTTCAAATCAAAACCTGGTCCTTCCGGATATTTTATTTTTGTCTAAAAACTATTTATAAAGGTCTTTTAAAATAAAACTATAGTCTCTTATAATAAAATATTTTTTTTGTTAACTGGAGGAGGCAGCCGGCCAGGCCAAAAGGCCCAGCCAGCCAGCCTACAACACTAGGCCCAAATAACCCCAAGCTCAAACCCTAATCCATCCCTCATCACCAGACCCCGCTGCCACCAACCCTCCACGCGACCCGTGCCAGTAGTGCGCGCATGCCCCACTCCCCACCACCGACGGGCCGGCCCCACTACCACCTACCCCCGAGGACGACGCACACCCACCCTGCACTTATCTCTCTCTCTCTCTCGATCTCGTACCGATGCCATCCCGCGACCCCACCTACCTCGTCGTGCTCATTGCTCCCCACCTACCCCGCCCCCGCATCGGCCACCATGACACGCTCGCTCACCCCCCCAACGCGATGTACGCACGCAACCGCGTGACCCTGTCCTACTCGCCTCCACCCTGCTGTGCTCGACTCGGCCGCCGCCGCCCCTTTCTCTCCCAGCTCCGGTCGACCCCGCCACCTCCTCTTTGTTGGCGCGTTCCTGCCGTCAAGGACGCGAAGCTCCATCGTCGCCCAGCATCTCGCTGCGCTCTGCAACTCGCCCACTAGTTCGTCGGGCCCTGCCGCTTGTCCTCTTCCACGCGGCTGGCCACCCTCGCTGTCAGTGTCATCGTCGTCGGTCTGCGCCCCTATCCTGGGCCTAGCTTGACCACGCCCTGAGCTAGAACCTCTGCCCGCGCCTCACCTTCCCCCGCGTCGGCCCGCGACTCGGTCTGGCCACCTCCGACCATCCTCGCCGTCGCCCGTCAGCATCCGCGCGCTGTCTTCCTGCTCGTGCAGCGCCACATCGACCTCGCCACCTGGACGCACGCGACCACCAGCTAGCTTCCTCGCCCTACGACGCCTTCAAGCACGATGCCCTGCCCACAAGATGTTCGAGCCGGAGTCCGCATGGGACATACCCCATTTGTTTGTTGTGCCTTCGGTGCCACTTGCCCGTGCCTGTCTTACTGATGATCTGTTGTAACAGAGGTGGCCATGGCTCCACAAGATCTGCCCCGGTAATGTGATTGGTCTCAGAAGATCTTCTCATGGACAAACCAACCAGAAGTAACCGATGTCGATTCAAGATCCCCACCGCCGTCCCCTTCACGGAACCCGAAGGCCGTCCTTGAATATCGCCTTCACGGCTGTGACAAGATCTTCGCGACAAACATGACGTGACCTGAAGACGTGCGACACCGTACGATATCGCCGATGGAACCTTGTATGGCCATTTGAAGATTGTACCGGGACATTGACCATGTGAAGTTCTCTCTCTGCGGAACACCATGATCTTCTACACGGATCCACTGACGCCTGAAGATGTACCTGAGGGATTCCGAGAAGACATGCAGGTTGTACTTCATGGACCGCAAGACCTTCTTCCTAGAGTCCGAAGACCGATCCCGGCGAGCCAAATACGAATCCCGTCGACCCCCCAAGATCGCCGATACCCATGTGTGACCCCTTTTTCCGAGATCCCTATTTTATAAATGACATCTATCTTCTTGCATAATTAAATTATTCATGCATGCATACATATTTTGTGGGTCTGGGTTATTTCGTCGATTCATCTAATAATTAATATGGAGGCCATATGCGGGCTATTCTAGTCTTATATCTCCATTTAAATTTGCGTAGCGAATCGATGCCATGATTTGCCTTGTTAAGCCCACATTTAAATTGCGGGGTATCTAAACAACATGAACCTTCTAATTAATTGTCGGGACCCTGGTTCCGCTTAATATTGCCTAATTGCATCGCATCTTTTCCATGTCATGCATCATATCATGCATCATGCCCGATCTTCTGCCGTAGTATTAAATAGTGCACCCGGTGTTTCTTCTAGTGATTTGCTTCTTCGCGGATTAGGCTGTTGAGTGGATGCGAGTATCGACAAGTTCTTCGGCTAATGTATCTCTGATAGTGTTTTCCAGGCGAGCATTCTCCCCCCTTCTACCTATTTTGCATTTATAGTCTTTACTTTCTCCTGTTGATCTATTGCTATCCGTGTTACGATGCTTTAGTTTTCGAGCACCAGTTATATTCCTTGCAGCCTCTATATTGCCTTGGACACATCCTATTGCCTGTTGTTTGATAGACAGTTGGCCTTGCGAGTCGTAGTTGCTTGCTCAGGTGCTGCATCGTGTCGTTGCCGTTCCACCGTTATTGGAAGGTTGACACATGATTAATGGTGGATATGCTTTATGGTGGAGATGATCATGGCTTTAAATACAACTATTAAATTGCTGAGATAACTAATGAAAGAGGCACCGGTGTACAATATATGCTATTTGGTTTTTTATGTCCACTTTTGTCCCGTAGGCCCCGAGTACTTGATACCTGTTCCTTGAGTATTCGCGCTATCCACATCTGGGAGACCTTATGGATCCCCCTTAGCCAGAGCTTGAGTCATTTCTAATTTCTTGGGGCCACAAAGTAGTTTGGGGCTTTATTACTATCATGTACTTATGCCATGCTTTACTGTTTTATTTACGATTGTGCGTGGAGCACCTGTACTGTTTTGGAACGTGGAATGTTTTCGCGGTATCGACAAGCCCAGTCACACTTTCGGGTTCCCAGTAGTTTACAACCATTGACACAAACCCTGGGTCCGTCTCGGAGCCGGCCAACTTCATTGCGGGTAGCTTAGTGGGCTGGCCCCCTGAAATTATTTATGAATCTTATGATTGGTTTGTCGTAAAAGCCTCGTTGGGTTTTGATTTGGTTTTTCCGAGGTTGATCGTGTGTGTGTTGCTATTTGTGCACCCCTACAGGATAAATCTTTCTGAAAGCCATGCCCACGGTTATGGATGACTTGGAGCACAGTATCTCGATCATAGACAACAATAACTAAAGTAGTGATGTGAATTTGACTTAATATATGTGACTAGTAATCAGCTTCACTACAATGGAATGGATAATAAAAGTGCCAACAACTGGTGGAACTGGGGTGTATCGAGTCATGTTATACCTGCCTAGTAAGTATCGCAACTCCAATGGAATGAAATAAAAGTGCCAACAACTAATGGGTTTGGGATGTCACATGCTAATTGTATCTGACTAGTAAGTATTGCAACTACCACTGCATGGTTAACTAAAACTGCCCACTACTTATGCTATCAGGATGACTCGTGCTATCTATATCTGACTAGTAAGTGCTTCAACTATAATGGAATGAATAAAACTGCCAACTGTGTGAGTTCCTTGGTTTGACTTCCTCGTTTGGTCTCGAGGGGGAAGTGCTAGGATGGGTATGATTGGTGTTAGTATCAGGTTGGTCCCGAATAGGTCTTTCTTATCCCTGTCTAATAGCCGACAGATGCATCGAGTCTCTATAGGTTATTTAGTGCATGTTGCGCTGCCACTTCAGTCCACCATACCTATGTAGGCGAGAGCCGCCGAATTCTAGCCTCGCCGTGGACTGGCCTCAGTACTGACGCTCTTTTTCCTTTGCCCTTTGTCGGCACCCCTTTTGTTTTAGCAGGTTTGAGATCAATGTCGTTAGCAGGGCTAACCTTCCGGCTTGGCCTAGGCAGGGTTATGGATGCCATTGGTTATTCTTCAGGGCTCTTAGCCCCATTTGCATCTTATCCGTACTCGGATATTGTATCGTTTTCAAGGTGATTTGGATCTTTGCATAGTATATCTGTATTCTTGACGCATGGAGTCGTTGTTGTATATATATTTCTGTGGGTTCCATCGTGGACTATTGTGTAATGTTAATACTTCGTTTTCCACCCGCACACAAGTCCCTGGTGGGCATCTTTGAATCGTTTCTATGCGGGTTTGGAGGGAATCGCTAAAACTTGCATAGGGCCGATTCGAGGGTGTTACAAAGTGGTATCAGAGCTCAACAGTTGCGATACCCACTGGTCCAGCCTATAGGATAACCTAGCTAACGAACGATGTAGAGTGTCAAAACTATTTTTGCAAAATCGGTTGGATAGATCTCATTAGGTCTGTTTTACTCCTTATCCCTATTCTATTATCCTCTTAGCTCTGCGTGTTTTGAATCTACTCTTATCTTCTCTTCAAGTCCAGGAATTCTCGTGGTTCGGTTTCCGTCGTACCTTTAGGGTTTTGATTCCTTCCTCTTGGAATGGTGTTTCCACATCCGGTTTTCGTGCCATCGGAGTAGCCTTTCATTGGTTGTACCTTTTGGTGGATCTAAATTCACTGAAATCTTTCTTTGTATCTTCCGGTGTTTTCCAACACGGCGACATCATCTGTGTTAGATCCGATGAAGAGTTTGCATCACTCCTTTGTTCTCCGAACATTGTTTGTCGAGATCTTCAGTCTTAATTCTGAGAGTTGGTTACATAATTCTCCTATTCATGTGCAGAATAATGCTTTGGGTGCGTGATGGACTGATCCCCATCCGACTACTCTTATCATTCGCTTTTGTATATTGGATTGGAGTATCAATGCAACTTTACTCCTTTTACGAAAGTTAGAGGTGGCCTTATGTTTTGATACCTTTAGCTTCATCCTTTGTTTCTCCAGAGTGTTCTCTCGATGAACGCGAGTAGCGACCCCTTGTTGTTGGTGTCGCCGATTTCAAGACGAAACAAGAATCCTTGTTAGTGGTGTCGCGAGGATCTACACGAAGCGAGAAGATTCAGATCGTCGGCCTTCTTCCCCGTACCATGAGGCGGATCTTGAGGACGAGATCCATTGTTAGTGGTGTCAAATTGTAGCACCCCGCTAAAACCAGTACTAGAAAATCGCTGTGTTTTGTCTCTATGCATCATCATGATAGCATGCTCATGTCATCATGCCACATTGTATTTGAGAATCGTCATGTCATCATGCATGGTTTGCCTAAAACTATTTTCTAAAAGCCTACCTTTGTTTTCTAAAATGTCCCCGTCTTTATTTAAAGTCAAAACCTCGTCCTTCCGGATGTTTTATTTTTGTCTAAAAACTATTTATAAAGGTCTTTTAAAATAAAAATATAGTCTCTTATAATAAAATATATTTTTTGTTAACTGGAGGAGGCAGCCGGCTAGGCCAAAAGGCCCAGCCAGCCAGCCTACAACACCAGGCCCAACTAACCCCAAGCTCAAACCCTAATCCATCCCTCACCACCAACCCTCCACGCGACCCGTGCTAGTAGTGCGCGCGTGCCCCACTCCCCACCACCGACGGGCCGGCCCCACTACCACCTACCCCTGAGTACGACGCACACCCACCCTGCACTTCTCTCTCTCTCTCGATCTCGTACCGACGCCATCCCGCGACCCCACCTACCCCGTCGTGCTCATCGCTCCCCACCTACCCCGCCCCCGCATCGGCCACCACGACACGCTCGCTCAACCCCCCAACCGCGTGACCCTGTCCCGCTCGCCTCGACCCTGCTGTGCTTGACCTGGCAGCCGCTGTCGCTTTCTCTCCCAGCTCCGGTCGACCCCGCCACCTCCTCTCCGTTGGCGCCTTCCTGCCGTCAAGGACTCGAAGCTCCACCGTCGCCCAGCATCTCGTTGCGCTCTGCAGCTCGCCCGCAAGCTCGCCGGGCCCTTCCGCTTGTCCTCTTCCACGCGGCTAGCCAACCTCGCCACCAGTGTCATCGTCGTGGGTCCGCGCCCCTGTCCTGGGCCCAGCTCGACCGCGCCCTGAGCCACAACCTCTGCCCGCGCCTCACCTTCCCCCGTGTCGGCCCGCAACTCGGTTTTGCCGCCTTCGACCATCCTCGCCGTCGCCCGTCAGCATCCGCGCGCTGTCTTCTTGCTCGTGCCGCGCCACATCGACCTCGCCACCTGGACGCACGCGACCACCAGCTAGCTTCCTCGCCCTACGGCGCCTTCAAGCACGGCGCCCTGCCCACAAGGTGTTCGAGCTGGAGTCCGCATGGGACATACCCCATTTGTTTGTTCTGCCTTCGATGCCACTTGCCCGTGCCGGTCTTACTGATGATCTGTTGTAACAGAGGTGGCCCATGGCTCCACAAGATCTGCCCTGATGATGTGATTGGTCTCAGAAGATATTCTCATGGACAAACCAACCGGAAGTAACCGATGTCGATTCAAGATCTCCACCGCCGTACCCTTCACGGAACCCGAAGGCTGTACCCGAATATCACCTTCACGGCTGTGACAAGATCTTCGCGACAAACATGACGTGAACCGAAGACGTGCGACATCGTGCGGTATTGCTGATGTAACCTTGTGTGGCCATTTGAAGATTGTACCGGGACATCGACCACATGAAGTTCTCTCTCTGCGGAATGCCATGATCTTCTACACGGATCCACTGCCTCCTGAAGATGTACTTGAGGGATTCCGAGAAGACACGCAGGTTGTACTTCATGGACCGCAAGACCTTCTTCCTGGAGTCCGAAGACCGATCCCGGCGAGCCAAAACCGAATCCCGTCGAACCCCCAAGATTGCCGATACCCATGTGTGACCCCTTTTTCCGAGATCCGTATTTTATAAATGACATCTATCTTGTTGCATAATTAAATTGTTCATGCATGCATACATATTTTGTGGGTCTTGGTTATTTTGTCGATTCATCTAATAATTAATATGGAGGCCATATGCGGGCTATTATCGGCTCCATTTAAATTTGCATAGCGAATCGATGCCATGATTTACCTTGTTAAGCCCACATTTAAATTGCGGGGTATCTAAACAACATGAACCTTCTAATTAACACTACTAGGAAACAGCCCATCTGTGGCGCACTGAAATGGGACTTCTGTGGCACATATCCTAGTTGCCACTGTTACCTTGCCACTGATAACTACTTCCTGTGGCGCATATGGATATGCGCCACAGAAGTTCCAGACTTTTGTGGCGCATTTCTTCATATGCGCCACAGGAAGAACTTCTGTGGAGCAATTACGTGTATGCGCCACTGACTATATAATTATATGCGCCTCTGATTGCGTAACACGTATTCGAAGTAAAATACTTTCCTGGTGTATAATCAGGTATTTATATAGGATTTATACAGTATTTATCCATATGAGTATAAAATACATTGCACAAGTAGTAGATGCATGAAAACCGACATATATATATAATACAAACACTTAGAGCCCGATCGAGATACATATATAGTGTCAAGTGCCAAATTTTTACACAAGCGCCGAATACAAAGTTCATATTATCTCACATTACAAATGTGAAGTGGCCACCGCCGCCTACACTAGGATCAAATAGAATACAGCTGTGATAATGGTGAGCAAGAGCATTAGCCCGACCAATATCTTCATCCGGTTCTTCTTCCACAAGTCGTTCCTCCACTTGGCTATCGCCTCCTCTCTAGTCGCGTATCCTTTGTAGATGTTGCCGCTGAACTTGTTCACTTGTTTGTGGCAATCCTCCCACTCCTCGTAGACTCCTGGAACCCTACCCATGTACACCACATACCACCTCGTCGCCATCTCTATAGACGACAATGCATATTAGTAAAACTACAACGAAAAGAATGAATAAAGGGTTCACATCCATATATATATATATATATGTTCACAGAATATAAAACAAATGATCCATAAACCTAAAAGTTAGATCATCATAGAAGCAATAAGTTCAACGACAACATGACCACAAGGTAGTTTAAGTCTAACAACAATGACCATTTCGATCACGAGATAGTAAAGTTTATGACACACACACTAATACGGCAGGCGTCCATCAAGAATATACACACACTGGATCATGCTAGAGGCACACATCGATCATGATGAAGACTTCCTCTTCTCGCTCGGCTTCGGGAACGGTAGATAGCCCTCTTTCGTCATCCACGTCCTTGTGTCACCCTGCTTACGGAGGCGTTCTTCGATCTCCCTCTTACTCAACCCTCTGGCTTGTTGTAGGGCACCGCCCCTTGTGTTGACACCTTCAATGATGATTTGCGACAACTTCATCTGAATGCGATGGAAGTCTTATCTAAGATCAGCGTCGTCGATTTTTGCCAAAGTTTCGGCCCATCATCGGAGACTAGATGGCAGCGTTAGGTTCTGGCAATCTCGAACATAGCCTTTAAGGTGATGGAGGACGTAGAAGGCCTCCTTGGCACCAGTAGTCGACTGCTTGACGCAGGGGAAGTCGAGCACGTGCTTGAACACGTGTTTGCCATCCTTGATACATTCCCCCTTATCTACGAAGGTGCATCCCCTCTTGGTGTAGCCCTCAAGAGCCTCATTGAGAACACCCCTTATTCTGGTGTAGTCTTTCTTCTTCGTCAAACTCCCCGACTCGAAATATGTGGCTAGCGAATACCTCGGGGCAAGGACGATGAGTGTGCAGTATTTGTCTTTGCGCAACACAATTGGAACGGAATGTTGGAAAAAGAGAAAAGGAAGAAATCTATAAGAAATGCATAAGTTATGGTGGCGATGAGCGAGTGTGTGTACTTACCTGGGAAAGAAAGGCAAAAGAAGTGTGCCCTTCCTCTTGTTGTCCACCATGAACTTCTCGAGGTACGCCATCGCCTTGGTCCGTGTCTCTGATCCTTCGACCAACTGGCTATCCTGCATGTAGTAGGGATCCACTATCGCGATTTTTGGGGTACTTTCTCTCTTGATCGTGAGCGCCAGATTGAGCGCGTATAGGCAGACCAAGTTAGAGTCCAGCCGTTTCGTGAGAAACAGCTTGAATATGTCCTCGAAGGCTATGAAGAATATATCCGTGGGGGGTTCATCGACAAAGCCCACGTCCAATGGCACCTTAGCCGTGAAAACCGGGTAATTTGGATCTTCGTCTTTAAGAAGGAGGGCCTCTAGTGTCTTGACACCCTCGTGCAAAGTTAACATGGCTCCAACCGCAATGTGGATCATATCCGGAGTCAATATCGGATCACGAGCTACATGCACTTGGGGCAAGCCAAATTGTGTGGATGGTACGACGACAGCGTCCTGACCCCGGATCCTCTTCGGAAGAGGCTAGCTCGCACCCTTCTTATTATTATTACCTCTCTTCCTGTAGTGCTTCTTCTTCACAACAGTGTCAGCCACTACCATCTGCTCATTAGTGGCCTTTCGGAGTGTGTTGGGGCTGAAAACCAATCACGGTTTCTCTTGTGGTGGATCGGCGGCCGAAGGCGTCTCTTGAGAAAGACCATGGAAGACCAGGCGCTGCGTGCATGTATTGGGCCGACCAGCTTGATGGTCGTCGCGAGCTGCGAAGGGTTCTTACCAATTCATCATCATCTTCATGGGTGCCATCAAGTGGTGGTGGTAGCGGGGGCGACGGCGGTTGCGACACAATGTCTTTGCCATGTGGCGGTGCACACGCTGCCAAGAGTTGATGGTGACAGCTGGTGGTGGTGACGACGGCGGCTACTGGCTTCCGAGGTGGTGGCCGAGCGATCAGTCGAGAGGTGGCGCCGGTGCTCCCCTCGCAAGGCGAATCTGGGTCTTCGGCCATGTCAAGGGCCAGTTGTAGCATTCCCCAAGGGTCTTGTGTTCGTCGGCTCCCTGAGGTTGAAAGGGGGGTCCATGTCGTCGCACCCTGGCAACACCCGAGCCAACCTGACCCTCATCACGTCATCATCCATTGGATTGTTGTGCATCGTGCGGCTCGCCGGTTGTATAAGAGTGCCCTTGGCAACATCCTTCAACTCACCGCCGACATCTTTAAGCAGGAGTACGCAAGAAGTGTCCTGAGGCAAAAACATGTTTTTGGGTGTCATGAGATAGCAGCAGTCATGCATCAAAGGCATAAAGGAGATGACGTGCACTAACTAATTAGTTACTCGGCCGATGCCGGCGGCCGGCCGATGATCATCTGCAATCTCCCGCTCGGGTGCCTCACGAAGCACCACCGCTGTCGGTTGCGCCTTATTGGTATCTTTGGCGGGAGGGGCATCGGTGTGACCAAAACAAGCGGATGCGTCCTGACGTTGATGGCCGGCGGGGTCACTAGGTCCGGCGACACGGTAACATTGATGCCTGAGTTTCTGCCGCTTAAGCTAGGCAGATGTATCAGCCCCTGTCGACCTCCCGCATTCCAAGCAGTAAGCCCCTCGAAAAACTCAGGGGGGATCATCGAGCGGAGCTTCTCTTCCACTAACTTGTCCACCGTTTTCTCGTCCACCGCCTTCTCCTCCAGTGTCTGCACCTTCATCTTCAGCTCTGCAACAACGAATTTATCCTGGTTCTTCCTCTCCCTTCTTTTCTTGGCGTCCTCTTTGTAGTACTCCTTGAACTTCATGCTCATACCGAAGCCGGACACACGGCCAACTGAGGACGACAGCAACCCCTTGTCCCTCTTCTTGTAATCATTGGTCGCCCTGTTGAAAACCGTGTCCCACGGCTCCGTCGAATCCTGGGACAACTCTGTGGCAGTAGCGTTTAGTTCATCCTCCTGCAGAGACAAGGAAAGGTGAACCCATTTAGATTCTTGACTTCATTATCTTAATTAGAACGCAATAGACATGAGATCGGTGATAAATTCCTTACGAGCTTATTCTCGAATGCCTTCACCTCCGGATCGTCGGTGATGAACTCCCCTGTTTCCTTGTCTAGGTAGTAGCGGGCCCGAACAAATTGCCTAAGCTGCAAGTCCGTGATTTTAAGCCAAGGGTTGTATTTACCAAGGCGTTCAAGCTCGGCGTCCTCCTTGTCCCAAATGGCCTGTTTCCCCCTGTAACCACCGCTTCCAAGGCGGTGGTTACTTATGTCCTGTTCCCGCATACTCCTTCCCCATTGAGTCCATTTTATAGCGTCATCGGTAGCTATATCCGACTTGAATATCCTGAACTCCTCTTCATCGAGCATCAGATTTTTCTTACTAATAACCTCCCAGCTTTCACCTTTGTCAATGCTATTCTTCACCCGGGTTTTCCAGCTGCTCAAGGCGTTGCTCATCTTCGTGAGGGCTAGTTTGTTCACCAGGTTCTTTCTCTCGAGGTTTCTAAACCGCTCTAGGAATCTCTATCGCCTGTGAAGCTTCTTAAGGAGGTTATCGACCAAAGCTGCATTGTCAGCATGTCTGATGTACTTCGTGTTGATCGACATGCTTTCCCGGACGATGCACCCGAGTTGTAGGCCGTACCCTTTAGCAATCGCCTCTGGCACAATGGGTAGGCCACTTTCTATGACCTCAGTGAACTCATCGCAGACGGTGGCGAGCACTGGCAACTTCCGCTCCTTCTGTTCCTTCTTCTTCTTCTTCTTCTTCTTCTTCTTCTTCTTCTTCTTCTTCTTCTTCTTCTTCTTCTTCTTCTTCTTCTTCTTCTTCTTCGAAGCGGCCGGGTTGCCGCTACTGCCATCCGTGCGCTCGCCGCCATCGGTGGTGTCATCCTCTTCGCCGCCGCCTTCATTAGTTCCATCGTAGTCGTCTTCGTCCCCCTCGTAATCAGGATCTCCACCCTCATTGGCCCCAGCAGCTCTGGCGACGGTCGCCTCCTCCTCCGGTGGTGGTGTCATCCTCATCGCCTCCTCCTCCTCCTCCTGTTGGGACCCCTGCCAGAATGATTGGTTGGCCTATCTAGCTTGTTCTTCGACGCTGATCATGTGCTTAGAAGGGCCAGACTCCTTGTTGCCCGACATGTTTGCACTACTCTATTTAAAAGAGGCAAAAAGTTAGCACAAATCTCGGCCAAAAAATTCGGCATGACCTTTGCTAATTTTTTGACCTAGGAGTGCCCATTTCTCAACCGAAACGGAAGTGAATCGACACTTCGGGAGAAATGGGCAACTCAACTGAAATCCATGCAAGACAAAACACCCCATCCCCATATTGACATCCCCATGCATTGACCCCAGCATCATCATCCATGCAGCCACATCCATCATTCACGCAAAAATATAACAGATACATGTATATACCAGACATGTGCTTCTACTGAATGAAAACTGAGTAGCAGTTATAGTACACAGAGACACACACATTCTCTCTTCTTCTTGCACACACACAGGCTATCAAGTTATAGTACACACACTTTACCTTGCACAGTTCACTTTTCACACACTTTACCTTGCACATTCTCTCTTCTTCTTGCACAGAGACAGGGAACAGTACAACAGTTGCAGTAAAAAAAGCTGAACATCACAAGTGTCATAGCAATAATCATCAGGAAACCAGGGCATAGAAACAAACATACATAGATGAGTAATAAGAATTATTGATAAGCAATTTGGGCGTCGATCAGTAGTAAAACTTACTCTATTATCATGCTACTCTAAATTCAATATGTTCCGTTGCAAATTTATTCGTTGCAAAAACATGTATAGTTAGTTTGATAAGTGCATCGCTAATGTATCTTTTAAATCTCAAAACAGACCAAAAGGTAGCGACCATGTAGGCTCTATTAATGGAGAAGCTGAAATGCTGGACAAGAGATTGACTTGAACAATTTTTATAGTTTTTTCTTCCATGAGCCAGCTAGTCTGACAGATTATAGAGAGTTTCACTATACTTGTGGACATTGAGAAACCTTTTTAAATTTAAATTGGTACAGTTAATCGAGTGGTTATAGTCCAATAAATTCCAATCATAGATGTCCTGGCTAGATTCCTGGGGATTTGTTCAGAACTGGGACTGTTTGTGGCACATGCTTGGTGAGAAAAATGCTTCTCATGCTTGAATCTCTCAATTTATTTTGGAATGGAGGGAGGAGCAATCTACCGGGTACGCAATTGGCATCAGTATAGTCCTTCCAGGTAAAGAACATCAGCTGCAGCTAAGGGTTGGTTTGAACAGTCCATATAAGCTCTAAATAAGCTGCAGTTAAAGTAAGTGAGCTACTTATAATTTGCGTTTCAAAAGTCTTGTAGATTTGAGCTTATTGGCTACAATGCAAGATGCAAAGTCTGAAAGAGCTTATTAGTGTAACTACCTCGGTGAATTACGCTCTTAGTTAATGCCTGGATGAACGAAAGTGGTTAAAATAGTACGGTGGGGCCCAGGGCCACTCACGGTAGACCTTTCGGCCGTCCTAACCACTTTCAGTCAACGGGACAAGAACGAGCGGCGTAATCGGCAGGCGAAGGGATCAAATACATACACAAATGAGTATGTATGCAAGCCACATACAACAGTACATCAGAGCCATTCCATCTAAAAGAAATAGAAATATTGCAACGCCATACGGCAAGATCCAAATGTCCTAGATAGATATGATAATTTAGGATAGCTCCTCATACATCACACATCAGAGTATCAGGCGGAAGCGGAAAACAAGATCCGAGTACGGATAAGAAGCAAATTGGCATAAGATGCCCCATAAATAAACACATCCCGCCCACAGATCACACGGATCCCCGTTCCCGGAATCTCTACACCGAATGATCGTTGCCAACATCATCTGACTCTTCCACCCAGTATCCATCTTGCGGGTACACCTGTTCATCTGAATCAAACAATTTATCGTGTGAGACCCTAGGGGTACTCAGCAAGTCTTTATGCCACTAAAGGGGACACAACCTGGGGTGACGCAATTGCAGCAAAAGATAATACCTAACAATTCTATAGAGACTCGCTAACCTTCCGCCTAACCAAAGATAGACGGAAGTCCGTGAATTAAGAACAACAGTTATAACAGTATAATTATCAGATCCATCCTCCTCCTCGCTTACCAACGAGGAAGCGGACGAACAACCCCCATCATCCGTTGGCAGTTTTTATTAACCATTCCATGAGTATTGCACTATTTACTAGTCAAGTACTTAGTCAATTTGAAAGCGGTACTTTAGTTATACTTGTCTATGATCGAGAAACTGTGCTCCAAGTCGTCCATAACCGCGGACACGGCTTTCAGAAAGATTTACCCTGCAGGGGTGCACGAATAGCAACACACACTCGATCAACCTCGGAAAAACCAAATCAAAACCCAACGAGGCATTCACGACAAAGCAATCACAGGATTCAGAAATATTTCAGGGGGCCACCCCATTAAGCTACCCGCAACGAAGTTGGCCGGCTCCGAGACGGACCCAAGGTTTGTGTGGACGGCGGTAAACGACTGGGAACCCGAAAATGTGACTGGGCTTGTCGATACAGCGAAAACGTGTCACGATCCAAAACAGTACAGGTGCTCCTCGCACAATCTTAAATAAAGCAGTAACATGGCATAAGTACAGAATAGTAATAAAGCCCCAAACTAATTGTGGCCACAAGAAATAAGAATGAATCAAGCTCTGGCTCAGGGGGGTCCATAGGCCTCCCGGATGTGGATAGTGCGAATAGTCAAGGAACATGAATCAAGTACTCGGGGTCCTACGGGACACAAGTGAGCATGAAAAACCAAATAGCAGATATTGCTCACCGGTGCCTCTTTCATTAGTTATCCCATTACTACTCAGGTTATGTTGTTTAGGTACCTCGTTATCCATCCGACACTCACATACCCTACTCATGCTTTTCTACGACTCGCATGGCTCAAACAACTCCTGTAGTAATGGCTCATGGGACCGGAACAGGCTTAATGTGGTTTAAAAATAAAGGCTATGCAGTACTTGGGATTCAATTTAATGCAATCGCGACTCAATGATGCAAGAATAAGATAGAGGCAATAGGTACTGTATGTATGCAAGCATGTGGTAGTGCTTGCCTGGCAGCTCAGTTGAAGCGAGAGATGGATCTGGGTAATACTCCTATGATTCCTGATAATTCTCCTGCTGGGCGTCTATTCGAAGAAGAACCAAACAAACAAGGGCCAACATAAATAAAGTGCGCAAGCATATAAATTGAAATGCAACAAGCAACCAAGCATGCCATGATGAATGATGCACAATTTACATGGCATTGAAGTAGCATGGCAAAGGTGAGGTGTGGATACAAGAAGTAAAGCATTTTATCATTTATTTGCCCAAGTTTTATTGTCATAAACGGTTCAGATTTTAGATGACAACATGATGCATGCTTCAATTCAGAACAAGGATTGCATAAATAGAACGGGCTCGTCGCGCTGATCGATTTAGACATATTGTTTGTCAAATTTGGAGTTATAAAACAAAAGTTATTAATTAATTAAGTAAAAAGGGCATTTTCTTGTAATTTTAATCAACTCGAAATTTAAAGTGTTCAAAATATAATTTGAAGGGCATATTTGAATTCCTCACATTTTTCTGATTCCAAAACATATATTACATGTATTATTTGGGTTTGTATTTTGAAAATTATTTGAATCTGAAAAGAATTTGAATTGAAATAAATTTGAAAAGATATGAATAAAAACAAACTCAGCGAAAAACTTTTTACACCCAGGCAATTCCAGCCACAGGCACCGACAAGTGGGGTCACAGCGGACTGGGGCCACACGCGCGTGAAAATGCGTTTTGCACGCGGACTGGGCTAGCCCACAGCGACTGACAGGCGGGACCAGCGGCGGAAGGCCCACGTGCCAGCGATGCGGGAGACAAGGGCTGACAGGTGGGGCCGCGGCTGGAGCGTGGGTTGCGAACAGGAAAAGTCGGGGGGTTTTCTGCAAACGTGCGGGTGTGGCTGACTGGTGGGGCCGAAAGGAGCGCGGGTTGCAGTAATTAAAAAGGGGAGGGGCTTTTTGCAAATCGACCACGCGCCCGTACTGTTTATCGTCTTCGCGCATCTGGCGGCAGGTGGGAGCGCGGCGCGGAGC
The DNA here is from genome assembly GCA_910589775.1 of Avena eriantha. Taxonomy (NCBI): domain Eukaryota; kingdom Viridiplantae; phylum Streptophyta; class Magnoliopsida; order Poales; family Poaceae; genus Avena; species Avena eriantha. The sequence continues at coordinate 18,336,221 of OU342746.1, forward strand.
GGGGATTCGATCCCGAGCCGCGGGAGCGCGCGCTGAGCGGGCTGACCGGTGCGGTGGTGCTAGGGGAGCTGTTAGGAGGGGGTTCGGGTGCTAGGTAAGCGAGCTGCTGCGCGGAAAACTGGCAGACGGCGGCGAACTCTGGCGCACTGAGAGCGTTCGACCAAACGCACGGCGAGGCTAGAGCGGTACGGCGAGGCGGAGGTTGTCAGGGAGGAAGGGATGCTCACCGCGGTTTGCCTGGTGGGGTCGGATCGGGAAGGAGCGCGGTGGTTCGTCGACGATGCTGACGCTCCGCGGCTAGGGTTTCGGAGGACGGCGAGGTACTGGTGGCGCTGGGGAGCTCCTCGTCCACGTCGGCGCGTACAGGGAGCAGCAGGGGGTTCCTCTCGGTCGCCCAGGACACCTCCACGTCGAGCTGCTCGGCTGGATCGTCGGGGCAAGGTAGTGCTGGCGGCGAACGGCGGCAGGCGGTTGTCGTCGGGGAGGAAGAAGGAGGAGAGGAGGGGCGACTCGGCCAGATCTGGGGAGGCCAGAGAGGCGTGGGGAGGAAGGGAAAGGCAGGGAGAGAGGGAGGAGAGCAGCTGGGGCACGGCAGGGATAAGGTGGCTCGGGTGCCACCTTTTTCCATCTCCTCCTCGAGCACGTGCTCGGCCGGCTGGAGGGGGACCTGGGGCTGCAGGGGGGCTGCCAGGAGGGACCGCAGGTAGAAGGTTGGAGGGGACCCTCGGTCAGGGAGAGAGAAGGGAGGGAGGGGTAGCTAGGCTAGGTAGATGGGGCATGGCTCGGGTTAGGGTTTGGAGCTAGGGCTAGGGAGAGCCAAGGTGGCTGGGTGGGCCAGGGAGAGAGAGGGGAGATGGTGGCCCACATGTAGAGAGAGGAAGATGAGAGGGGTGTGGTTAGGGTTTAGGAGAAGAAGAAAGAGAGAGGAAAGAGTTAGGTTAGGTTTTATTAGGTTTTAGATTTTAATTTTTGAGTATGAGGCCAACACAAGAAGATCCATGGGGCGTTGAGCTTGCATGGACTAGTGAGGAGAAGAAACTAGAAAGAAAAGAGGAAGAAAAGAAAATGGGTGTAAAAGGCCACATATGATCATACATGGGAAAGAAATAAAAATAAAATGAAATAAAATAAAAGAAGGAGGATAAGACCATCCCAAGTGGAACATGGAAAGGACTTGAGTTAACATGAGGTGGAGGTGGACAAGAATTCCAAGAAAAGAAAAAGAAAAGAATTGTGAAATAGACCTCATATGGTTCATGCATGGAGAATAAAATAAGAAGATAAAGAGAGGGGTGAGACTATGAGGAGGGAGTAATGGTGGTAGATGTTTCCCCGAGATAAGATCCACTAAAACAAAAGAAAACCCAATGAGGTGGAGGTGGTGTAGAGCTTGCATGGCCCATGCAAAAATAATAATGCCATTACTTATTTTGTGACAACAATAATAATATGATGGCATTATTTCTTATGCATTTCCAAGAAGTGGAATAAAACCAAGCAAAGAATTTAGAGGATTTAATCCACCCCAACTACATGAGCTAGAATTAAAAAGTCACAAGAAAAAGAATTACAAGCTCATGGTGAAGGGATGGTGGAATTATAAAGTGGTGGAAGAGAAAGGTGGTGGAATGGAAATAAAAGATATGCCCCCAACTCAACTTGGGCATTTAGACAATATATCAACAACCAGATACAAAATCAAGAGGAAAATACAATTTATAATGCATGTGAGAGAAGAACCAAAAGAAAAAGGAGTTTTTATATGATGCTCAAATGCAAGGTGGCATGATGACATGAGCATGATATAATTATGATGCAACAATAATATATGTGGAGTAGCCAATATCTTACTAGGACAAGTAGCATTACAATTGTTAGACAATTGGGGTGCTACAACTCTCCCCACTAAACAGGAATCTCGCCCCGAGATTCTAGGAAGAAGAAGACTCAAAGAGGGTAGGATACTTGGCACGGAGCTCATCTTCACGTTCCCAGGTTGCTTCATCAACGGAATGGTGCGACCACTGCACCTTACAGAACTTGATGGACTTGTTGCGAGTCCTTCTTTCTGCGACTTCAAGGATTTTTGTGGGGTGTTCTTGATAAGAAAGGTCTTCTTGGAGATTAATGAGTTCATGGTCCACGGTCCTGCCGGGATCCTTGAAGCACTTCTTGAGTTGAGAGATGTGAAAACATCATGGACTTTGAGTTGTTCAGGGAGCTCAAGAGCATAAGCAACTTCTCCTCTTCTTCCACGAATTTTGAAAGGACCGATGTATCTAGGAGCCAGCTTTCCTTTGATACCAAAACAGTGCGTGCCTCTCATGGGAGTGACACGAAGGTAAACGAGATCACCAGGGACATACTCCATGTCCGTGTGCTTTCTGTCATAATTGCTCTTCTGGCGACTTTGAGCGATCTTCAGGTTTTCAAGAATGATGTGAACTTTCTCCTCCGCTTGAGTTACAATGTCGGGACCAAACAATAATCTTTCACCTGCGCCCGACCAACCAATCGGAGTTCTGCACTTGCGACCATAGAGAGCCTCAAATGGTGCCATCTTTAGACTTTTCTGGAAACTGTTGTTGTAAGAGAATTCAGCATAAGGAAGACATTCTTCCCACTTCATGCCGAAAGAGATAACGCAAGCACGGAGCATATCTTCCAGAATCTGATTGATCCTTTCAACTTGTCCTTGCGACTGAGGGTGGTAAGCTGTGCTGAAGTTTAACTTTGTTCCCAAAGCATTTTGGAAACTTCCCCAGAATTTGGAAGTGAAGATGCTTCCACGGTCTGAACTGATCTCAAGAGGAACTCCATACAGAGAGACAATTCTGTTGATATAGAGCTCAGCCAACTGAATTGCAGAAATTGTTTCCTTGACTGGAAAGAAGTGAGCTACTTTGGAAAGCCTGTCAATAACAACAAAGATTGCATTGTTGCCTTTTTGCGACCTTGGAAAACCAGTAATGAAGTCCATCTCTACTTTCTCCCATTTCCATTCCGGAGGCTTCAATGGCTGTAGAAGACCGGAAGGTTTCTGATGGACAGCTTTAACTCTACGACAGACATCACACTCCGAGACATACTTGGCACAATATCGTTTCAAACCAGGCCACCAATATTGTGTTTTCAAGTCCATGTACATCTTAGTGCTGCCAGGGTGGATAGAAAGAACAGAATCATGCGCCTCCTTGAGAACTTGCTCTCTTAAACCCGGGTAGTTCGGAACAAACATCCGGTGTTCAAAGAAAAGAGTGCCTTGGTCATCAACGTGGAAAGACTCATACTTCGGAAGTTGAATGTTGGAGATGATCTTTTTAGTGTAAGGATCCCCAAGCTGAATGGAACGGACCTTTTCTTCCAAGAGAGGTGTTGCTAGAAGGTTCAGAAGATAACCTTGATCCACAATTTCAAGGTTGAGCTTGCGGAATTCCTCGCACAAGAGAGGTTGTTGTTCTTCCACCATGAGGTTGTTGACATAAGCTTTTCGGCTGAGAGCATCTGCCATGACATTAGCTTTGCCCGGGGTGTAGTTGATGGTCAAATCGAAATCATTGATTGTTTCAATCCACCTCCTCTGACGAAGGTTGAGATCAGGCTGTGTGAAGATATACTTCAGACTCTTGTGATCAGAAAAGATCTCACAACGGTTGCCCAGCAAGTAATGCCTCCATACTTTCAAAGCAAAGACAACTGCTGCGAGTTCGAGGTCATGTGTAGGATAGTTGATCTCATGCGTCTTCAACTGACGAGATGCGTAAGCAACAACTTGCTTTTCTTGCATAAGGACCGCACCCAATCCTTGCAATGAAGCATCACAGAAAATCTGGAAAGGCTTTGATGTATCTGGAGGAACCAAGACTGGTGTGGAAGTGAGCTTCTCTTTGAGTGTTTCAAAGCTTGCTTGACATGCAGGAGTCCAAAGATATTTCTTTCCTTTCTTGAGGAGATCGGTAAGAGGCTTCGCAATCTTTGAGAAGTTTTGAACGAAGCGACGACAGTAACTGGCCAAACCAAGGAAACTTCTGACTTCTTTGACATTTATGGGTGGAAGCCAGTCCATAATTGTCTTAATAGTTTCTGGGTTGACGGCAATGCCCTTGGCAGAGATGACGTGACCAAGGTAGGTGACTTGAGGCAGCCAGAATTCACACTTGGAGAACTTTGCATACAGGCGGTTCTCACGAAGCTTGTTTAGGACACACCGAAGGTGTTCTTCATGTTCTTCTTTTGACTTAGAATAGACTAGAATGTCATCCAGATAGACCACAACGAACTTATCAAGATACTCCATGAAAACCGAGTTCATAAGCCTCGAGAAGGTGGCAGGTGCATTGGTTAGACCGAAAGACATGACCGTGTACTCATACAGGCCATAGCGAGTGGTGAAAGCTGTTTTGGGAACATCTTCCTTGCGGATCTTGATTTGATGATAACCACTTCTCAAATCAAGCTTAGAGAATACCACAGCTCCAGCTAGCTGATCAAAGAGATCATTAATCCGCGGAAGGGGATATTTATTCTTGATTGTTTTAGCATTGAGTGCCTGATAGTCAACACAAAGTCTATCAGTCTTGTCTCGCTTCTTCACAAAGATGGTTGGACTACCCCAAGAAGAAGTACTGTGCTGAATGAAACCCAACTTCTCTTGTTCATCCAACTGACGCTTAAGTTCAGCCAACTCAGCAGGACCCATTTTATAAGGCCGCTTGGAGATAGGAGCGGTACCAGGTTCAAGTTCAATGACAAACTCAACCTCACGATCCGGAGGCATACCTGGCAACTCTTCCGGAAAGACATCTGGAAACTCACAAACTACAGGAACACTCTGAATACCTTCCATAGCACCATCATTCAGAGCCGCCAACGAATAAAGCTGAATTGCAGGAGTCAGACTTGGAGAATAGACTATATGGCCTTCAGGAATTTTCAGAGAAACCGAACGTTCAGCACAATCAATCACAGCTGCATTTGCTGTCAACCAATCCATGCCCAAGATAACATCAATATCAGAATTGCCCAGAATAATTAAGGAAGCCGGAAAAGAAGAACCACCAATCTCAATTTAATTGCCATGGCTGATATGAGCAGCCCTCATGTTTGACCCAGGAGATTGTACCACAAGACGGTGTAATAAAGGAACCATAGCTAGATCTTGCTCATGCGCAAACTTGTGAGAAACAAAAGAATGCGAAGCACCAGAATCAAACAAAACTCGTGCAGGAACTGAGTTAACAGGAAGCATACCCATCACAACTCCAGGAGCATGCTCAGCTTGAGCGGCGTTGACACAGTTGGCACGAGCAACCGTAGATCCCGGCTTAGTGTTGATGTTGAGAGCCCGAGGTGGAGGTGCACGAATCATAGGAGCACTTGCCGCAGGTCTTGGAGGTGGTGGTGGAAGAGCTTTGTTGTTCATTGGACAATTCCATTGCTGATGCCCAGTGTTTCCACAAGTATAACAAGCACCAGGTGGACGTGGAGCAACGTAGCCAGGGACTCCGCCAGGCGCTCCAGGGTAGTTGTGGTTGTAGCCCCTGGGAGCCGCAGTGAAGGAGTTTGGTGGCCTTGGTGCGTAGCTTGAAGGTCTTGGTGGAGCAGGGAGCGACGGTGGGGTGTTAGGAACCCAGACACGACGCTTAGAAGGAGCTGTCATAGCAGAAGAGCTTGCTGTATCACGGCTGTGTTTCTTTGACTCCTCAAACACTTGCCTACTTGCTTCTTCCTGCAGAGCTGTGTGTTGAAGTTCTAGGAAAGATGCTGGCCTTGCATGAGTGATTGCATATTTGATGGAAGCATTGAGGCCTTGCCGAAACCTCTTTTGCTTCTTCTTGTCATCAGAGATCTCATCGCCACCATAACGAGACAGGTTCATGAAGTTTCTGATGTAGGTGTTGACATTGTCAGTGCCCTGCTTGAGGTTGAGAAACACTTCCTTCATCTTTTCCATGACAATTTCTGACAGATATTGCTCTTTGAAAGCAGCAGTGAATCGCTCCCAAGTAGGCTGAAACCCAGAAAGATCTGCCTTGAGGTAATTTTCCCACCAGAGAGCTGCATCTCCCTTCAGAAGGTGAGTAGCACACTTGACCCATTCTTGCTCGGGAACATCCGCAGTGATGAGCAACCTTGACACTTCACGAAGCCAATCATCCGCATCAAGTGGCTGATCAGACACTTCAAATTGACGTGGGTTGAACTTGAGAAAACTCTTGATGTCTCCTCGCTTGGGAGGTGGAGGTAGCGGAGCAAACTCATTCCTCCTCACACTTTCCTCGAAGCGCTGCTGGTTCTGCTGCATAGTGCCCAAAGCATTTGCAATACTTGCCAAAGCAGCCCCGAGTTCAGGTGGTATATCCTCCTCAGAATGGCGTGGTGGTGCCATCCTGTGATTGATATAAAACACAAGTCAGTACTATAATGGAGAATGATAATAATCCAAAATAGTACCAAAATGGAATTAATCAAGGTTAAGGAATGCAATTCACTGAGGTGATATTAAAATATCAACAAATTTCAAGGAAATTAGAAGATATTAAGCATAACACACACGACTGAACAAGGAGTGTGGTATACAAACTAACAAAGAAAAATTTTCCGCAAATTTTGGCATTAAAATACCACTAAATGCGCAAAACCACTTAACGAATCAAGATTAGCAACTCTACTAGTTCAATATACAAAAGCAAATGACAAAAGTAGTGGTATGGTCGCGACTCCATCCCGCACTCAAATCATTACTTCGCACATGAATCAGTAAAACACATATCCCAACAACTTCTTCTTAAGGTGAACCTAAAGATTGGTAACTACGGAAAAGAACACCCCAACAAGATAACGTCGGATAACAAAGAGTAAGATAGATCGCATCGGTGTACAACGAATCAGAATAGATCGCGTCGGTTTACAAAGGACTGTCGGTAGGGAATGTACCAACAGTTGATAACCAAAAGGCAGATAGTGCTAACATTTGGATGCAACAGATAGACAAGGAATTCACACACACACACACACAAACATAACCTATGGTACTACGGAACCCAGAACACGTGAATCCTAGTTTGAAGTTTAGAAGAGGATTGAAAACGTTACCTTCCTTACCAGAAAAGGGTGGGTAGGTGGGTAAGAAGAAAAATGGAAGCAATCTTACTCTCACGTTTGTTTTTCCCTAGTATACATAACTACCAAAATATTTGCTAGACTGACAACGACCATTTTGGCTGAGACCCTGAAGGGCGGGATGGCTCTGATACCAATTGTAACTACCTCGGTGAATTACGCTCTTAGTTAATGCCTGGATGAACGAAAGTGGTTAAAATAGTACGGTGGGGCCCAGGGCCACTCACGGTAGACCTTTCGGCCGTCCTAACCACTTTCAGTCAACGGGACAAGAACGAGCGGCGTAATCGGCAGGCGAAGGGATCAAATACATACACAAATGAGTATGTATGCAAGCCACATACAACAGTACATCAGAGCCATTCCATCTAAAAGAAATAGAAATATTGCAACGCCATACGGCAAGATCCAAATGTCCTAGATAGATATGATAATTTAGGATAGCTCCTCATACATCACACATCAGAGTATCAGGCGGAAGCGGAAAACAAGATCCGAGTACGGATAAGAAGCAAATTGGCATAGGATGCCCCATAAATAAACACATCCCGCCCACAGATCACACGGATCCCCGTTCCCGGAATCTCTACACCGAATGATCGTTGCCAACATCATCTGACTCTTCCACCCAGTATCCATCTTGCGGGTACACCTGTTCATCTGAATCAAACAATTTATCGTGTGAGACCCTAGGGGTACTCAGCAAGTCTTTATGCCACTAAAGGGGACACAACCTGGGGTGACGCAATTGCAGCAAAAGATAATACCTAACAATTCTATAGAGACTCGCTAACCTTCCACCTAACCAAAGATAGACGGAAGTCCGTGAATTAAGAACAACAGTTATAACAGTATAATTATCAGATCCATCCTCCTCCTCGCTTACCAACGAGGAAGCGGACGAACAACCCCCATCATCCGTTGGCAGTTTTTATTAACCATTCCATGAGTATTGCACTATTTACTAGTCAAGTACTTAGTCAATTTGAAAGCGGTACTTTAGTTATACTTGTCTATGATCGAGAAACTGTGCTCCAAGTCGTCCATAACCGCGGACACGGCTTTCAGAAAGATTTACCCTGCAGGGGTGCACGAATAGCAACACACACTCGATCAACCTCGGAAAAACCAAATCAAAACCCAACGAGGCATTCACGACAAAGCAATCACAGGATTCAGAAATATTTCAGGGGGCCACCCCATTAAGCTACCCGCAACGAAGTTGGCCGGCTCCGAGACGGACCCAAGGTTTGTGTGGACGGCGGTAAACGACTGGGAACCCGAAAATGTGACTGGGCTTGTCGATACAGCGAAAACGTGTCACGATCCAAAACAGTACAGGTGCTCCTCGCACAATCTTAAATAAAGCAGTAACATGGCATAAGTACAGAATAGTAATAAAGCCCCAAACTAATTGTGGCCCCAAGAAATAAGAATGAATCAAGCTCTGGCTCAGGGGGGTCCATAGGCCTCCCGGATGTGGATAGTGCGAATAGTCAAGGAACAGGAATCAAGTACTCGGGGTCCTACGGGACACAAGTGAGCATGAAAAACCAAATAGCAGATATTGCTCACCGGTGCCTCTTTCATTAGTTATCCCATTACTACTCAGGTTATGTTGTTTAGGTACCTCGTTATCCATCCGACACTCACATACCCTACTCATGCTTTTCTACGACTCGCATGGCTCAAACAACTCCTGTAGTAATGGCTCATGGGACCGGAACAGGCTTAATGTGGTTTAAAAATAAAGGCTATGCAGTACTTGGGATTCAATTTAATGCAATCGCGACTCAATGATGCAAGAATAAGATAGAGGCAATAGGTACTGTATGTATGCAAGCATGTGGTAGTGCTTGCCTGGCAGCTCAGTTGAAGCGAGAGATGGATCTGGGTAATACTCCTATGATTCCTGATAATTCTCCTGCTGGGCGTCTATTCGAAGAAGAACCAAACAAACAAGGGCCAACATAAATAAAGTGCGCAAGCATATAAATTGAAATGCAACAAGCAACCAAGCATGCCATGATGAATGATGCACAATTTACATGGCATTGAAGTAGCATGGCAAAGGTGAGGTGTGGATACAAGAAGTAAAGCATTTTATCATTTATTTGCCCAAGTTTTATTGTCATAAACGGTTCAGATTTTAGATGACAACATGATGCATGCTTCAATTCAGAACAAGGATTGCATAAATAGAACGGGCTCGTCGCGCTGATCGATTTAGACATATTGTTTGTCAAATTTGGAGTTATAAAACAAAAGTTATTAATTAATTAAGTAAAAAGGGCATTTTCTTGTAATTTTAATCAACTCGAAATTTAAAGTGTTCAAAATATAATTTGAAGGGCATATTTGAATTCCTCACATTTTTCTGATTCCAAAACATATATTACATGTATTATTTGGGTTTGTATTTTGAAAATTATTTGAATCTGAAAAGAATTTGAATTGAAATAAATTTGAAAAGATATGAATAAAAACAAACTCAGCGAAAAACTTTTTACACCCAGGCAATTCCAGCCACAGGCACCGACAGGTGGGGTCACAGCGGACTGGGGCCACACGCGCGTGAAAATGCGTTTTGCACGCGGACTGGGCTAGCCCACAGCGACTGACAGGCGGGACCAGCGGCGGAAGGCCCACGTGCCAGCGATGCGGGAGACAGGGGCTGACAGGTGGGGCCGCGGCTGGAGCGCGGGTTGCGAACAGGAAAAGTCGGGGGGTTTTCTGCAAACGTGCGGGTGTGGCTGACTGGTGGGGCCGAAAGGAGCGCGGGTTGCAGTAATTAAAAAGGGGAGGGGCTTTTTGCAAATCGACCACGCGCCCGTACTGTTTATCGTCTTCGCGCATCTGGCGGCAGGTGGGAGCGCGGCGCGGAGCGGGGATTCGATCTCGAGCCGCGGGAGCGCGCGCTGAGCGGGCTGACCGGTGCGGTGGTGCTAGGGGAGCTGTTAGGAGGGGGTTCGGGTGCTAGGTAAGCGAGCTGCTGCGCGGAAAACTGGCAGACGGCGGCGAACTCTGGCGCACTGAGAGCGTTCGACCAAACGCACGGCGAGGCTAGAGCGGTACGGCGAGGCGGAGGTTGTCAGGGAGGAAGGGATGCTCACCGCGGTTTGCCTGGTGGGGTCGGATCGGGAAGGAGCGCGGTGGTTCGTCGACGATGCTGACGCTCCGCGGCTAGGGTTTCGGAGGACGGCGAGGTACTGGTGGCGCTGGGGAGCTCCTCGTCCACGTCGGCGCGTACAGGGAGCAGCAGGGGGTTCCTCTCGGTCGCCCAGGACACCTCCACGTCGAGTTGCTCGGCTGGATCGTTGGGGCAAGGTAGTGCTGGCGGCGAACGGCGGCAGGCGGTTGTCGTCGGGGAGGAAGAAGGAGGAGAGGAGGGGCGACTCGGCCAGATCTGGGGAGGCCAGAGAGGCGTGGGGAGGAAGGGAAAGGCAGGGAGAGAGGGAGGAGAGCAGCTGGGGCACGGCAGGGATAAGGTGGCTCGGGTGCCACCTTTTTCCATCTCCTCCTCGAGCACGTGCTCGGCCGGCTGGAGGGGGACCTGGGGCTGCAGGGGGGCTGCCAGGAGGGACCGCAGGTAGAAGGTTGGAGGGGACCCTCGGTCAGGGAGAGAGAAGGGAGGGAGGGGTAGCTAGGCTAGGTAGATGGGGCATGGCTCGGGTTAGGGTTTGGAGCTAGGGCTAGGGAGAGCCAAGGTGGCTGGGTGGGCCAGGGAGAGAGAGGGGAGATGGTGGCCCACATGTAGAGAGAGGAAGATGAGAGGGGTGTGGTTAGGGTTTAGGAGAAGAAGAAAGAGAGAGGAAAGAGTTAGGTTAGGTTTTATTAGGTTTTAGATTTTAATTTTTGAGTATGAGGCCAACACAAGAAGATCCATGGGGCGTTGAGCTTGCATGGACTAGTGAGGAGAAGAAACTAGAAAGAAAAGAGGAAGAAAAGAAAATGGGTGTAAAAGGCCACATATGATCATACATGGGAAAGAAATAAAAATAAAATGAAATAAAATAAAATAAGGAGGATAAGACCATCCCAAGTGGAACATGGAAAGGACTTGATTTAACATGAGGTGGAGGTGGACAAGAATTCCAAGAAAAGAAAAAGAAAAGAATTGTGAAATAGACCTCATATGGTTCATGCATGGAGAATAAAATAAGAAGATAAAGAGAGGGGTGAGACTATGAGGAGGGAGTAATGGTGGTAGATGTTTCCCCGAGATAAGATCCACTAAAACAAAAGAAAACCCAATGAGGTGGAGGTGGTGTAGAGCTTGCATGGCCCATGCAAAAATAATAATGCCATTACTTATTTTGTGACAACAATAATAATATGATGGCATTATTTCTTATGCATTTCCAAGAAGTGGAATAAAACCAAGCAAAGAATTTAGAGGATTTAATCCACCCCAACTACATGAGCTAGAATTAAAAAGTCACAAGAAAAAGAATTACAAGCTCATGGTGAAGGGATGGTGGAATTATAAAGTGGTGGAAGAGAAAGGTGGTGGAATGGAAATAAAAGATATGCCCCCAACTCAACTTGGGCATTTAGACAATATATCAACAACCAGATACAAAATCAAGAGGAAAATACAATTTATAATGCATGTGAGAGAAGAACCAAAAGAAAAAGGAGTTTTTATATGATGCTCAAATGCAAGGTGGCATGATGACATGAGCATGATATAATTATGATGCAACAATAATATATGTGGAGTAGCCAATATCTTACTAGGACAAGTAGCATTACAATTGTTAGACAATTGGGGTGCTACAACTCTCCCCACTAAACAGGAATCTCGCCCCGAGATTCTAGGAAGAAGAAGACTCAAAGAGGGTAGGATACTTGGCACGGAGCTCATCTTCACGTTCCCAGGTTGCTTCATCAACGGAATGGTGCGACCACTGCACCTTACAGAACTTGATGGACTTGTTGCGAGTCCTTCTTTCTGCGACTTCAAGGATTTTTGTGGGGTGTTCTTGATAAGAAAGGTCTTCTTGGAGATTAATGAGTTCATGGTCCACGGTCCTGCCGGGATCCTTGAAGCACTTCTTGAGTTGAGAGATGTGAAAACATCATGGACTTTGAGTTGTTCAGGGAGCTCAAGAGCATAAGCAACTTCTCCTCTTCTTCCACGAATTTTGAAAGGACCGATGTATCTAGGAGCCAGCTTTCCTTTGATACCAAAACGGTGCGTGCCTCTCATGGGAGTGACACGAAGGTAAACGAGATCACCAGGGACATACTCCATGTCCGTGTGCTTTCTGTCATAATTGCTCTTCTGGCGACTTTGAGCGATCTTCAGGTTTTCAAGAATGATGTGAACTTTCTCCTCCGCTTGAGTTACAATGTCGGGACCAAACAATAATCTTTCACCTGCGCCCGACCAACCAATCGGAGTTCTGCACTTGCGACCATAGAGAGCCTCAAATGGTGCCATCTTTAGACTTTTCTGGAAACTGTTGTTGTAAGAGAATTCAGCATAAGGAAGACATTCTTCCCACTTCATGCCGAAAGAGATAACGCAAGCACGGAGCATATCTTCCAGAATCTGATTGATCCTTTCAACTTGTCCTTGCGACTGAGGGTGGTAAGCTGTGCTGAAGTTTAACTTTGTTCCCAAAGCATTTTGGAAACTTCCCCAGAATTTGGAAGTGAAGATGCTTCCACGGTCTGAACTGATCTCAAGAGGAACTCCATACAGAGAGACAATTCTGTTGATATAGAGCTCAGCCAACTGAATTGCAGAAATTGTTTCCTTGACTGGAAAGAAGTGAGCTACTTTGGAAAGCCTGTCAATAACAACAAAGATTGCATTGTTGCCTTTTTGCGACCTTGGAAAACCAGTAATGAAGTCCATCTCTACTTTCTCCCATTTCCATTCCGGAGGCTTCAATGGCTGTAGAAGACCGGAAGGTTTCTGATGGACAGCTTTAACTCTACGACAGACATCACACTCCGAGACATACTTGGCACAATATCGTTTCAAACCAGGCCACCAATATTGTGTTTTCAAGTCCATGTACATCTTAGTGCTGCCAGGGTGGATAGAAAGAACAGAATCATGCGCCTCCTTGAGAACTTGCTCTCTTAAACCCGGGTAGTTCGGAACAAACATCCGGTGTTCAAAGAAAAGAGTGCCTTGGTCATCAACGTGGAAAGACTCATACTTCGGAAGTTGAATGTTGGAGATGATCTTTTTAGTGTAAGGATCCCCAAGCTAAATGGAACGGACCTTTTCTTCCAAGAGAGGTGTTGCTAGAAGGTTCAGAAGATAACCTTGATCCACAATTTCAAGGTTGAGCTTGCGGAATTCCTCGCACAAGAGAGGTTGTTGTTCTTCCACCATGAGGTTGTTGACATAAGCTTTTCGGCTGAGAGCATCTGCCATGACATTAGCTTTGCCCGGGGTGTAGTTGATGGTCAAATCGAAATCATTGATTGTTTCAATCCACCTCCTCTGACGAAGGTTGAGATCAGGCTGTGTGAAGATATACTTCAGACTCTTGTGATCAGAAAAGATCTCACAACGGTTGCCCAGCAAGTAATGCCTCCATACTTTCAAAGCAAAGACAACTGCTGCGAGTTCGAGGTCATGTGTAGGATAGTTGATCTCATGCGTCTTCAACTGACGAGATGCGTAAGCAACAACTTGCTTTTCTTGCATAAGGACCGCACCCAATCCTTGCAATGAAGCATCACAGAAAATCTGGAAAGGCTTTGATGTATCTGGAGGAACCAAGACTGGTGTGGAAGTGAGCTTCTCTTTGAGTGTTTCAAAGCTTGCTTGACATGCAGGAGTCCAAAGATATTTCTTTCCTTTCTTGAGGAGATCGGTAAGAGGCTTCGCAATCTTTGAGAAGTTTTGAACGAAGCGACGACAGTAACTGGCCAAACCAAGGAAACTTCTGACTTCTTTGACATTTATGGGTGGAAGCCAGTCCATAATTGTCTTAATAGTTTCTGGGTTGACGGCGATGCTCAGAGGGGGTGGGGGTGGGGGACGAACTGTGCTCACTTGTAGGAGCAACTAGCTAGGGTTCAAAGCATGCAGACAGCAGGCTGCTCCTTGTGTAGTGACAATAGACAAGAGGGGGGACGAACGGTACATGTGCGCTGTTGCTGCGGTGGTCGACGACGACGAGGTGCTGGGGTGGTCCGGCGCGGCGGTGGCGGGGCTTTGGCGAGGTGTCCCCTTCTCCTCCTCCTCCTGTTGCGGACGTGCTCCGGCGGCTCCTCCTCCACGCTGCAGGGCTCTCCTCCATGTACGGGTTCGTCGGGCGGCGCTAGGGCCCCGGCACGGCGGTGGCTGTAGGGCTCCAGCGATGGGGGCAGGCTCTGGTGGGGGCGGGCGAGAGCTAGGGTTATGTCGGGCGCGATAGATTGGGGAAAATAAAGTGGAAGGGGAAAAGGAGAAGGGGTGAGCCGTTTTGGCTAAGTGCCAAGGTTCTGTGGGGCATTACTCCGAAATGGGCCACAAACGAGGTTGTACTTAGACAGTAAACACACACTAGCCTAGTAGTTATGATGCATATTCAGAGACCTATGTCAGCCAGGTTCGAATCCTGGTTGGGTCAATTTTTTTTCTTTATTTAAAAATGATATGTTACAAATATATTTAAAATCAAGCATATACACATGCATATTTATTCAAAAAACCCTCCCGAATCATATATATATATATGCGTGTGTGTGCTTGTCACACATAAATGTGAATTTGTCAAATATCACATTATATATTTTAGTCTCTAACTAATACCCACACTAATATCATATTATACCCACACGAATTAATACACCAAAAAGTCACATAATTGCTAGTGTCTCTTCACAATCTTCTTGCCTTTTTTCGTCGCGGTTGAATACTTTAGCCCGTGCACTTTGAGATTTCTTCTTGTGAATGGACGACCTTTAGTAGGTAGTGTGGTCTTCCTTCTTACTTTAGTAGTAGTAGGCATGACGAAGTACTTGTCGAATTCCTCTTCGATCTTTGGGTCGCTGTGTTTGTCGAAGTTTTGTTCGTTGGCGGCTCCTTCCATTCCGATGATGCTCCTCTTGCCCCTCCTAATTACAACACGGTTGGGCTTTGACGGGTCGGTAATAAAAAAGCATTGATCAACTTGGCTAGCGAGTACCCAAGGCTCAATTTTTGTGGAGGTGTTCTTCGTCGATTTGGCATCTGGTATAACCACTGTGGTGAAATAGTGGCCTTCTTTTTCCACGTTCTTGGCCCATCTAACACGGAACATCGGTACGATCTCTCCACAATAGTCGAGCTCCCATATCTCCTCGATCCTTCCGTAGAATCTTTCCATCACAGTAGTCTCGTCATCAGCAAAGGATAACATAGTTACTCCTGAGTTATGATATTCACTATTCTTGTCCTTTTCCTCGGTGTAGAATCTGTAACCGTTTATGTCGTATGACTGATAGGTCCTTAGGTTGTGCCCTGGGCCCTGCGACAAGGAGAATATGCGTTTTTGATCTTCCGTAGAAGGCGTCTGTGGGGGATTGTCCAGTTGCCTTTTCTTGAACCAACCCGTGAAGCTGGAGTTGTGCTCTCTGGTTACGTCTCCCTTCTTCCTCGGCCGGCCCTGGTCGACGTACTCCTGCTTGATTAAGCTTTTGTGCTCTTCGACCCAAGGGCTGACCACTTCAATGTGTTGTAGCGCGACTCGGTGTACCCTTTCAAAATCAGTGCGTCGACCATCAATGCCGACATGCAGTGAGCGGAAGCTGTCGCGGTGACCATATCCACCGAGCCTGCCGAGGTGCTTCTTTGTGGGTATTCCAACATCCTCGTTCTCGGTGGTTAGATAATTCTAGCAGAAGGAGATGCACTCGTAGATCAGAAAGCCCTTGGCTATGCTTCCATCTGGACGAGACCTATTGCGAATGAATCCTTTGATGACACCGTTTAGCCTTTCAAACGGCATCATGTCGTGCAGGAATGTCGGCCCGAGCTGGATGATGTCGTCCACGACATGTACAAGCAGATGCACCATGATGTCGAAGAATGCGGGCGGGAAGTAAATCTCAAGATCACATAGTATCATCACGATCTCTTCCTGTAGCCTGTCAAGCTGCTTCACACCGATCGACTTCCTAGATATGATGTTGAAAAAGTTATATAAGCCCAACAACGTCTCACGGACATGCTCATCCATTATCCCACGGATCGCAACGGGGAGTATCTACGTCATCAGCACGTGACAGTCGTGAGACTTCATACCGCTGAACCTCTTCTTCACCACGTCCAGATATCTGCTTATCTTCCCCGAGTAACCGTGAGGAGCTTTCACTCCTAAGAGGCACGTGAAAAACTGCTCGAGCTCCTCTAGACTCAGAGTGAAGCAGGCAGCGCAAAGCACCACCTCATTCTTCTTAACGCTTTTGCGACGACCTTGAGTCCCTTCCGTATGATCATCATCATCATCATCACTATCAGGGTACTGAAGATCTTTCTTTATGCCAAGCAATTTAAGGTCCTTTCTTTCTTTCGGCCCATCCTTGGTCCTCTCCGGTATGTTCAGTAGAGTGCCAAGCAGACTCTCGGTAACGTTCTTTGTGATGTGCGTTACATCGAGGATATGGGGAGTGTGAAGGACCTTCCAATATGCAGGTCCCAGAAAACATACCTTGCTTTCCATACACCTAGTAGCGGCTTTGTCCTCGGTCGTTTTTTTCCAGGCACAGGGCAATCTATCCAATTATTCAAAAGCTCTTCGATTTCTTTGCTGCTCCTCAGACACGGGGCTATTTCGAGCTCGTCCTTACCATTGAACAGGTCACCACGTTTTCTCCACGGGTGATCCATGCGGAGCCACTTTCGAGTACCTTGGAACACGGTTTTCGAAGACCCGGGATCCCTTGGTACCTGGAGTTGCGGTGTCTCATCCATTCAGTGTAATTGTCTATCTATAGGTTGTTTCCTAGTAGTGTAATTGTCGGGACCCCGGTTCCGCTTAATATTGCCTAATTGCATCGCATCTTTGCCATGTCATGCATCATATCATGCATCATGCCTGATCTTCTGTCGTAGTATTAAATAGTGCACCTGGTGTTTCTTCTAGTGATTTGCTTCTTCGCGGATTAGGCCGTTGAGTGGATGCGAGTATCGACAAGTTCTTCGGCTAATGTATCTCTGACAGTGTTTTCAGGCGAGCATTCTCCCCCTTTCTACCTATTTTGCATTTATAGTATTTACTTTCTCATGTTGATCTATTGCTATCCATGTTACGGTGCTTTAGTTTTCGAGCACCAGTTATATTCCTTGTAGCCTCTATATTGCCTTGGACACGTCCTATTGCCTGTTGTTTGATAGACAGTCGGCCTTGCGAGTCGTAGTTGCTTTCTCAGGTGCTGCTTCGCGTCATTACCGTTCCACCGTTATTGGAAGGTTGAAACATGCTTAATGGTGGATATGCTTTATGGTGGAGATGATCATGGCTTTAAATACAACTATTAAATTGCTG
Source organism: Avena eriantha (assembly GCA_910589775.1). Classification (NCBI taxonomy): domain Eukaryota; kingdom Viridiplantae; phylum Streptophyta; class Magnoliopsida; order Poales; family Poaceae; genus Avena; species Avena eriantha. The sequence goes on from OU342746.1 coordinate 18,353,824, forward strand.
GGATAACTAATGAAAGAGGCACCGGTGGACAATATATGCTATTTGGTTTTTCATGTCCACTTGTGTCCCGTAGGCCCCAAGTACTTGATACCTGTTCTTTGAGTATTCACACTATCCACATCCGGGAGACCCTATGGATCCCCCTTAGCCAGAGCTTGATTCATTTCTTATTTCTTGGGGCCACAAAGTAGTTTGGGGCTTTATTACTATCCTGTACTTATGCCATGCTTTACTGCTTTATTTATGATTGTGCGTGGAGCACCTGTACTGTTTTGGAAAGTGGAATGTTTTCACGGTATTGACAAGCCCAGTCACACTTTCGGGTTCCCAGTTGTTTACAACCATTGACGCAAACCCTAGGTTCATCTTGGAGCCGGCCAACATCATTGCAGGTAGCTTAGTGGGGTGGCCCCCTGAAATGATTTATGAATCCTATGATTTCTTTGTCGTGAAAGCCTCGTTGGGTTTTGATTTGGTTTTTCCGAGGTTGATCGTGTGTGTGTTGTCATTTGTGCACCTCTGCAGGGTAAATCTTTCTGAAAGCCGTGTCCGCGGTTATGGACGACTTGGAGCACAATATCTCGATCATAGACAACAATAACTAAAGTAGTGATGTGAATTTGACTTAATATATTTGACTAGTATTCAGCTTCACTACAATGGAATGGATAATAAAATTGCCAACAACTGGTGGAACTGGGGTGTATTGAGTCATGTTATACCTGCCTAGTAAGTATCGCAACTCCAATGGAATAAAATAAAAGTGCCAACAACTAATGGGTTTGGGATGTCACATGCTAATTGTATCTGACTAGTAAGTACTTCAACTACCACTGCATGGTTAACTAAAACTGCCCACTACTTATGCTATCAGGATGACTCGTGCTATCTATATCTGACTAGTAAGTGCTTCAACTATAATGGAATGAATAAAACTGCCAAACTGTGTGAGTTCCTCGGATTGACTTCCTCGTTTGGTCTCGAGGGGGAAATGCCAGGATGGGTATGATTGGTGTTAGTATCAGGTTGGTCCCGAATAGGTCTTTCTTATCCCTCTCTAATAGCCAACAGATGCATCGAGACTATATAGGTTGTTTAGTGCATGCTGCACTGCCGCTTCAGTCCACCATACCTATGTAGGCGAGAGCCGCCAAATTCTAGCCTCGCCGTGTACTGGCCTCAGTACTGACGCTCCTCTTTTTCCTTTGCCCTTTGTCGGCACCCTTTTGTTTTAGCAGGTTTGAGATCGACGTCGTTAGCAGGGTTAACCTTCCGGCTTGGCCTAGGTAGGGTTATGGACGCCATTGGTTATTCTTCAGGGCTCTTAGCCCCATTTGCATCTTATCCGTACTCGGATATTGTATCATTTTCAAGGTGATTTGGATCTTTGCATAGTATATCTGTATTCTTGACTCATGGAGTCGTTGTTGTATATATATGTCTGTGGGTTCCATCATGGACTATTGTGTAATGTTATTACTTTGTTTTCCACCCGCACGCAAGTGCCTGGTGGGCATATTTGAATCGTTTCTATGCGGGTTTGGCGGGAACCGCTTAAACTTGCATAGGGCCGATTCGAGGTTGTTACACCGACCATGGTTCTCTGTCTTGCGGCCATCCGGAAAGGTCTCCCTGGAGCTGGCCAGTTGATCTTGGCTTCGCCTACCCAGGGGTCATCCCCCCAAAATCCATTACACCTCGGAGGAATTCCATCTTTCCTTGTTTCCAGGGACTCGAGTCAAACAAGAAATGGTTGAGGTCGTTCTTCTATGTGAAGAATAACACCACAAAGGATATGATTCCGCTCCCTGCTTTCACAGTTGGCGTCCCCACCAAACTCAACATGATTGACAAGTATCTTATCGAGATGAAGGACACCCGGTTATCTAGTAGTGATCTGATGGCAACCTTCATCAGTAGCCGAGTCTGCCCCGTACAGTGCCACCGCCACAAAATCTGTCACATGAGCGGTCGCTTTAATCTAAACCATGTCTCCATAGTCGAGGTTACCAAGGCTCAAATCTACAAGTGCAAGTCCATCTTTAAGACAGACATGACAAAAACATGGGATTGGAGCATGGCTCCTTTTAGCGGAGATAACCCTGTTCCCTAGGTAATTTCCGAGAGTCATCCTTACCGATATATAAGTTATGCCGACAGATTTTTTACCTAGCCTCTATGTTTCTTTATGAAGAAATTCCTTCAACAAACTGTTGAAGACACCCCGAATCCATTCCCTCACTTGGGGCAAGGATCGCAATACCTTCAATCCGGAAGAGCAGGACTCCGAGGAATTCATCCATATCCCTAAGACCAGTTCTGGGCGACCCCATGGTAAGACTTCTGACTTATCACCATTAAGGTACTGGCGAGATGATGATGATGAGGAAGATGATTGCTTTGTTCTTGAGGTACTTGAATATTGCGTCTCGCCTACACTAACATCAGGGATGTTGGACACCCCCTATTTGTTTGGTAGTGTGCACGAAGGTGTTCCTGCCTCATCGTCGATGAAGGTACCTGTTGATACGAGCACACAACACACAAAATCATTTTTTACCTAGGTTCGCCGCCCTTTGGCAAACAACCCTACATCTTGATTTGGTGGATTATCTAGGGTGGATCGAGGTACAGGAAGATGGTCTCTACGGCACCGGGGAGCCGCTTTCTCTCTAGCTTCTATGCTTCCCGAGATTCCTCCTTCTTTCTTCCCTTCCTTTTCTACCTCTCTTCCTTCTCGCTGACATGGAGGAAGATATTCACTATATCTCTCTCTATCTGCTATTCACAATCTTCCTTCTTCTCTCCAACTCTCACCCTCTCTTTCTTGCCTTCCAGAAAACCCCTAAAAACCTCCCCCTATTCCCTATGGCCAAGTGCCTCCTTTTATACTCCACGGGGTCACTACAAGGGCCGGCATGGAGTACCGCCAAGAGCATTCCCGGGCTCAATCGTGGGTTTCCATGCGGTCTCCAGGCAGACGGGCGGTGCCCGTGGCCAATGGAGGGCCAAGGGCAGTGTACAGGCACACTTGATGGCCAAGTGACACCTCAGGCTCCAAGTTGTCACTCTTGTCGGTGTTGCGCTACAGTGGACTGTAGCGCCATGATGATGCGCAGTGGCGCTAGCGTGTCACCAGTACCCAAGGCCGGGCCTAACATGCCTTGTCAGGGTCAGTTGACTCTAGTTTAGGGGCCGATCCTGGCCCAGGAGAAGCGTTCCCATGGTCCATTCAGGGCTCATTCGAGGCCGCTCCTTGGCTTCGCTGTCCCTAGCCATGGGTTTACCCTCCATCAAGGGCAGCCCCCCGGAAGGAGAGATCGGACCGCCTCGCGTCCGTCTTTGTCTTTTGCTACTTGTCCATGCCTAGCTGGCAGATCGAGGCTCGTCTTGTAGCGTTCGTCTCATCCATAGGTACCTACATCATAGCTGACATTTAATCTCTCATAGGATCATCAAGCCAAATCCATACCTGCTTGGAGCACACGGTGCTCGCATCCTTGCGATGCCCTTGTCGGCCAGGCCAAGCATTTGCTGAGTCGCTAACCGATGGGTCCCGTCCCATGCGCTACGGTGCAATGTGAGGGACCCCCAATCTCATTATGCTGACATTGACCCAATGCCACTATCATTTACCTATCCACCTGGCTTTACCCTAGCTAACCCAGCTGGTCAGGTGCATGATGTGCCTCCCGTTGCTATGAGAGGCCACGGTTTTGTGAACCAACACGCCGCAACCTCCGCTATGCCAGCAGAGCCATCTAGGCCTAGGAAGAGGTTCCAGAAGCCCAGGAAGACACATGTGCAGTGGAAGAAGCCGCCAGTTGTTACCGCGTAAGATCTCTCCTCCGAGTTATCTTTATATTTTTTGTTTCTGTCTTTCTGTATTTCTTGTTTCTCGCTTTCTGTATTCCTTTTTTCTCTCTATATTATCTAAATCATTCTATTTCCTTGTTTCACTCGGTAGGGCTGCTTTGAACATCCCCCATAGGGGTTCTAGAATGGCCTCCCCGATCCATGGGCCATCATCTTCTCCACCTCGTGAAGATACTCAGGTCCGCAGCTAGGTTCGTGGCAACATTCCTCATGTGCTAGATAATAGTCTATCCCGGTCAGAGGGAGAAAATGTTGGTGGAGGTGGAGGTGGCTCCCTAGAGGATGTGGCCATGCCAGACCAAAGGGATGATTCCTTCGCTCCTGAGAAAGATAGTGAAGATCATGGCGCTAGCAGTACCGGCGTCAAGAAGTCTTCGTCCGAGGTGACGGTAACCCTGACACCAGTTCGACCCGAATCTCAGCAGCAATCAACCCCTGTGTCTACTTCAACCCAGTAGAAGAAACCGCCACCGACATCATCCGAGTATTCTAAGACTTGGCCACAAGACCAACCTCGACAGAGCCCATAGCCCAAATCTCAACAGACCTCGCAGTATCAGCCTCCTCCAACTTGACAGCCTCAACCTCGGCCAACAACATCTCAGCAGTGAGTCAATCCAACTGGCAAGCAAAATAAAACAAGTGTGGCGACTAAGGTAATTCATAAGAAAGCGGAGGTTGTACCCCCATAGCCATCAGTCACCAAAATGATGTAGAAAGGTGCTTCTTTCTATGCCTCGGCTAAGGACAAATATCTTACGCTACACATTAGCCCAGCTACTGCGATGGCCACCCAAAAAGCTTCTACAGGGAAAGGTTTAGTCCTGACTCGGACTCCGAGTGGTGAAAGCTTTGGTCACTTACTGAGTATGCGGAAAACTAGAAAAATGCCGAATGTCAGGGGGATGACCCCTAGGTACCCTGACTAGAGAAGATAAAGGGCAGACGGCTCGTTTCCGGCTAGAAGATAATAGCCGGATGCAGGCACCTCGTCTTGGCTACCACCAGTAGTCGGAACAAAGAAGGGCGGAAAGACACGAATCCGGCTACACGGACGTAGCCGGACGCAATGAGGAGGACAGGACGACCGGCTGCACAGTGCATGGTATGCCCTAGTACAGCGACAAGACTCACAACTACGAGGGCATACCGAAGACTTTGTGGGCGATGCATTTTCGAGCAACGTGGGTACAATGGACAGTTGGTGACGATAGGCTCGCATGGCGTTCCCTGTACCAACGACGACCCGCACGGCGTGTACCTTCCACATGACAGACACTACTAGACACTATAGATGACCAGTCGGCTGGGCCTGCCTGTGGGACCCGCCAGCCTGGCCTGGCCAGTGAGACCGTTGCCCCTTTGCCTATATAAGGAGGGGCAATGCTCTAATAGCAAGGGTTGAGCATTTAAGAGGTAGCTAGTTCATACATCTTGAGGAGCAAGTGTACTCTGTATTCTACCCATAGTCAGATCGACAGGAGTAGTAGTTTTACCTCACCATGAGGGCTCCGAACCTGGGACTTCTTGTGTCTCGCTACACTTGCTCGTACCCAATCCCGCATGTGGACGCCGTCGAGAGCTTTCCTGCTACTCCCCACACCTCTATCTAACCTACTTAGGTACTGCAATTCCCAATACAACGACAATTGGCGCCCACCGTGGGGCAATTATGGCTTCGACCGGAGTCACCTTCCGCACGGGACCCTGTACTTCAGCCGGTGAGCGCGTGGCCTCTGGCCTCATGCTTATGCTAGGCAAGTTTGACTGCGTCATCGACAACGCGTCGAGTCTCGCTAGATCCACCTTCCTGGTAGATGGTCCATCCTGTTGTTCGGTGACTCCCCGTATACGTCGCCACCGTCTCCAAGATCGTCTCCGTCTTGGAGTCGCTGTTCACCAGTAGCATTGTTCACGTTGCTCCGTGCACGCAACCTCGCCGTCCTCGAGAGCAGGGCAGTGATGAGGCTAGATCTTCCGCCCCTGCGCGACCGAAGGATCTGGTGGAATGAAGCCATTGACCGGCTCCTCACTTCGGTTACCCTTAGGGACAACCCGAAAGAGCATGAGGCATGGAGAGAGAGCTCCTCCTGTGGGAGGCCATCGACCTAGCCGCCACCAAGAAGCAAGTCAACATCACCATGCGTGAGTATGACCGCGCCCACGGCCACACCCTAGCTACCCAGGAACCAAGCCGGCGCGGACAGGTGCGGTGCCGCGCTGGCGAGCTAGGCGGGAAGATGGAGAGAGATGGCAAGTCGGATCCACCGCCTATCCTTGTCAGGCCCACCTACAGCACACCCATCAAGAACATGCGTGCGGCGCGAGCAACAGCGGACGAGCTGCCCAACCTGGAGGGCAAGGAGAAAGACCGGCAACACGCCCGGGTGTAGGAGCTCCTCCAGATCATGGACGAATAGGCCGACGCCATCCAGCAGATGCACGAGGACCCCAGCAGCTCTTGGGGAAGCAATTTGCTCGGCAACAGCAGGGGCACACCCCGCGAGACCCAGCAGGCATCCTCTCCTCTGGCGTGGAAATCCCACAGCAAGCGCCACGACTCGGGCCAAAAGGGCCAGCCATGTCAAGGGAAAACGGTGAACAGCAACCCACCACTGCCCCCTCCACCAACCGGAGTGCCACGACCTGTAGGCTCCCGCCTCTCGGGCCAATTAGGAGCGCCCAACCCGGACCGTCCAATCGCCCGTGACCGCATCAAGCTCCTAGCTCAACCGCGCATCACGGAGGACGAAGATTCTATCGGGCCGGTCTGTTTCGGACCCCGCATCCAGAACAAACCGTTTCTGGATAAGTTTACCCTGCCATGGGACACCCCCAAGTACGACAACAACATGAAGCTGAAAGACTGGCTAACCGACTACACCATGGCACTCGTTATCGCCCAGGGGAACAAGCGCGTAGCGGTGCACTACACCCCCCTCAAGCTAACCAGGTCGGCGAGAACATGGCTCAACATTCTTGCGCCCAACCGCGCCTGGCCATACTTCGAGAAGGTATTCGTCCGCAACTTCAACGGCACGTACAAGTGTCCTGGTTGCCCTCGCGATCTGGCCCTGTGCATCCAGGGACACTGCGAGTCAGACCGTGAGTACCTTGCCAGGTGGACCGAGTTGTGCAACACTTGCGAGGGCATCCTGGAGAGCCAGGCGATCGGGTTCTTCGTGGAAGCCTATTGAGAATGCACCATGCTTCGCCACCGGATACTGTGTGAAGAGCCGAAAACCATGGCGGAGCTCATGACAGTCATGGACCAGTACACCACGGTCGACGCTGTGGTGAAGAAGCACCTTCGAGTGAATGCTGACGGCTGACCGACTCTCACCGAGCCAGGTCGCGACCGACCGAGTAACCCGGGCGGCAAAGCCGGATCCTCCAGGTGGCACGGCAACAACGACAACTTCCAGGGCAACAGACAAGCCAGACAGCAGAAGCCCCAATACCATGTGAGGCAGGTAAATGTTGTGGAAGGCGCACCCTATGCGCCAGCTGGCGATGAAAGGAGGCAGAAGCCACGGTTCACCTTCAAAAAAATGTTCAACGGCCCGTCCAAGTGGCACAACGGACCCTTCAAGCTGGCTACTCATACTACCCGGAACTGCAGTTGGACCCGCCAGATGAAAGATCAAGGCGGCCAACCCCATCCACCACCGCTTCCTCCCAGCGGACCGCCACCACCGGCTAGGAGAGCAAGCAACAATGGACACAAAAAAAATGGCTACCCTCAGCCACACACCATCTACCACATCTTCGAAACCGAGCCGGACGACAAGTAGAGCCGCAGGCAGCCCTCCAAGGAGGTCAACTCCATTGTTTCCCCGGTCCCTCAATACCTGAACTGGTCGGAGACCCCCATCACCTAGAGCCGGGAGGACCAGCCGGACCCCCTTCCGAATCCTAGGGGCTATTAAGGGGTGCTAGGACCCCTCATCGTCTCCAACGAGCTCACCTGCCGCTTCTCGTGCGTCCACATCGACGAAGCCAACAGCCTCAACCTTCTTTACCAATCCTCCCTAGAGAAGCTAGGCATCCGCGAATGTGACCTGCGCCTGACTACCATGGCATTCCATGGCATACTGCCAGGGCCGGCCTGCGCTCCGCTGGGTAAAATCCGGTTTGATGTCATATTCGGAACCGAGGAGAACTTCCTCCGCGAGCCGGTATGATTCGAGGTGGTAAACCTGACAAGCTCCTACCAGGCTCTCCTCGGGCGTCCTGCCCTCACCAAGTTCATGGCGGTCCCCCACTATGCATATCTCAAGACAAAAATGTCGAGGCCTAACGGCGTGATCACCGTCGCCGGCTACTTCAGGCGGTCGATGGAGTGCACGTCGGTAGGATCAAAGTTGGGTGAAGCACTTATCATCGCTGAGGAGAAGTGCGAGATCATGCGCAACATGGCATTGGCGCAGCAAGAAGTGCCAGCTAACAGGAAGCCGACTAGTGACATGGCTTTCCAGCCGACCAAAGAGACGAAGAAGATCCTACTCGACCCCACCGCCTCGACCAAGTTCGTCACCATCGGTGCCGGCTTGGACAACAAATAAGAAGGCACACTCGTCGACTTCCTCCATGAGAATTGGGACATCTTCGCATGGTCACCCAAGGACATGCCGAGTGTTTTGAGGGAGTTCGCCAAACACTCACTCCATGTGCGGCCGCATGCCAAGCTGGTCAAGCGGCCCCTCCGTCGGTTGGCGGAAGAGAAAAGGAAGATCATCAGTGACGAGATCACCTGGTCCTCGCAGCCGAATTCATCTTGGAAGTGAACCACCTAGAATGGCTGGCCAATCCAGTCATGGTGTTGAAGAAAAACAAGACATGGCGCATGTGTATCGACTACACCATCCTGAACAAGGCATGCCCAAAAGACCCCTTCGCTTTGCCCCGTATCGATCAAGTTATCGATTCCACGACCGGCTATGACTTGTTGTCCTTATTGGACTATTATTCCGGCTACAATCAGATCAGGTTGAATCTAGCTGACCAGATAAAGACATCATTTATCACCCCATACGGGGCTTTCTATTACGTAACCATGCCTTTCGGTCTGAAAAATGTAGGCGCTACTTATCAGCGTTGCATGCAGAAATGCTTGCACTCACAGATTGGCCGAAACATGCATGCTTGTGTGGATGATGTCGTCATCAAGACGAAGGAGAAGCGCACCCTCCTCGAGGACTTGGGGGAGACGTTCGGCAACCTCCGCTGGCACCGGATGAAGATGAACCTACAGAAGTGCGTCTTCAGCGTCCCATCCAGTCAGCTACTCGGTTTCCTCATTTCACAATGAGGGATTGAGGCAAACCCGGAGAAGATTGCAGCCATCGAGAGGATGCAACCACCCAAGAGCTTTGTCGAAGTCTAGAAGTACACCGGATGCCTAGCCTCCCTCAGTCATTTCGTCGGGTGGCTTGGGGAGAAGGCACTCCCACTATACCAGCTGATGAAGAAGACACACAAGTTCAAGCGCATGCTATCAACATCATCGTTTCTGGGCATGCTGGCTATCAAGGATCCGATGTTGCTCTATATAGTAGCCATCAGCCGGGTCGTCAGCGTAGTCCTGGTGGTGGAGGGCCCCGAGGAAGGCAAGGCTTAGGCGGTACAGAGGCCCGTCAACTACCTCAACGAGGTTCTCTCCCTCTCCAAGAAAAACTACCCCCACTATCAGAAGATGTGCTACCGCGTGTACCTGGCGTGCAAGAAGCTCAAGCACTACTTCCAGGAGCATCTGATTAAGGTGGTGTGCAATGCACCCCTTTCAGAGATCATCAGCAATAAGGACGCAACCAGCCGAGTCACCAAGTGGGCACTCGCGCTCGCTACCTACTCCATCAAGTATGAGCCAAGGCTCATGATCAAGTCGTAGGCTCTGGCGGACTTCTTGGTCGACTAGGTCGAACCCAATACCTACTGCCGGTTCCTGACTCTGATCACTAGAAGATGCACTTCGACAACTGGAAGATGCTTAGGGGCTTTGGAGCAAGCATCACCCTCACCTCGCCCAAGGGAGACCGGCTGGAGTATGTTCTCCAGATCCACTTCAAGGCCTCCAACAATGTCGCCAAGTATGAGGCAATGGTGCATGGCCTCCGGCTAGCCAGGGAAATTGGCATCAGCCGGATCCTTTGCATCAGCTATCCAGATCTGGTGGTGCAGCAAGTATCCGGAGAATGGGACGCCCGCGACGCGAACATGGCCCTCTACCGCTACCACGTACAGAAGCTCAGCACTTGTTTCGACGGATGTGAGTTTCATCATGTCCCTTGCCTAAAGAACAAGGCAGCCGAATCACTCGCCCGAATCGGGTCCACGAAGTAGGCGAACCTTCCAGGGGTCTCCTTGGAGCACCTGCGCAAGCCCTCCATCACACTGTCTACGAGTCAGACTCTATCATCTGGGCCAGAAGCCCAGGGGCTGACGGCTCGGCAGACCCAGAGCCGATGGAGCCATCAAAGAAGAAGGCCCGCACCAACTCTAGGGCATCCGCATCCTCCGGCTCGAAAGACCCGGGGGCTTCCGACTCATCAAGCGGCCCGAGGGCTGCCATCCCTGGTACCCCACCCGGACGACCCCCTGACATGCCTCAACCTGAGCACGGGAGCGTTCTCACCATCCCGGAGATACCATCCTGGACACAACCCTTCATGAACTACATTGCCAATGGGGAGCTTCCAGATGATGAGGTAGAGGCCAAACAAATCTGGCGATGTGCGCACACATACACCATCAAAAACAAAGAACTGTACAAGCGCACCGTATACGGCTTATACCAGTAGTGTGTTGATGTAGACATAGGCTACCGGCTACTAAAGAACATCCACCAGTGTGAGTGCGGACACCATGCTTCATCTCAGGAAATAGTCGCTAATGTGTTTTGCCAGGGCTTCTATTGGCCCACCGCCCTCGAGGATGGCGAGAAGCTAGTCTGCGCTTGCAACGGATGCCAGCGCTCTAGACAGCTGAGGCGCATGCCGGCTGCAGTGCTCAAGACCATACCGATCACGTGGCCATTCGCCATCTGGGGGCTCGACATGGTCGAAGCAAGCATGTGCGGGCATGACCCATCTGCTAGTGGCGGTGGACAAGTTCACGAAGTAGATATAAGCCAAGCCCATCCAGAAGCTAGACAGGGCAACAATCGTCACCTTCTTCATGGACATCATCAACCGGTTCGGCTACCCCACCATCACCATCACGGATAACGGCACAAACTTCGCCAAGGGGGCCTTCGCCCTATTCTGCAGCAACAAGGGGATCCGGCTGGACCAGGCATCCGTCGCACACCCGCAACCCAATGGGCAAGTCGAAAGGTCAAATGGCCTAGTACTAGCCAGCATCAAGCCACGACTTATCAAGCATTTGGAGCGATCTCCTGGATGCTAGATCAAGGAACTGTCGGCTGTGTTGTGGAGCTTCCGCACCACCCTGAACAGATCAACCGACTTCACCCTATTCTTCCTCGTCTATGGCTCGGAAGCCATCCTCTCTGTGGACATCGAGTTCGACCCACCCTACAAGCTCCTCTATGACGAGAGGGCCAACCAAGAGGCAAGGGAGGACGGCGCGGACCTCCTTGAGAAGGCCCGCGAGTTTCCATTGTCTAGATTGGCGGTATACCAGCAACGACTACGTGACTACCATTCGAGCCAGATCCGAACCGTCGTGTACCACAGGGGCGATCTGGTTCTTCGGCTGGTGCAGGACACGAAGGGCATGCACAAACTGTCGCCACCTTGGTAGGGCCCCTTCATCATCAGCTGGGCGCCGCACAACAATTCCTAGTACCTAATCAACGCGCAGCACGCGTGCAAGAACAAGATGGACAAATCGAACAAGGAGACAGAGCGCCCCTACTCCGTCCAATTTACACCTAGTCGTGAGACAGTGTATGTATCCCACGAACCCTATGAATGAAAAATGTGGAACCCCGAGAGATACTAGGGGGCGTCTTGCTAGAAATTTGCATATGTTTCTCCGATTCAGTTTTTTCCGGCTCCAGCAACCCCTACCTAGGGGCTCGTCGATTGGCTCAGCCTGCTAATTCTATAAACCGACTGAGTAGTGTGCGACTGTGTCAGAGGCCTACTCTTTGTCTCAGCTACAGACCGCAACCCGTCTGTCTGTCTAGCAAGAGCAAAAGCCCGAGGCACCCCACACGAAAAATGGCGAAAAGATGCGAAAAATTGAACGGTCCGGCCTTGTGCCTAGTTTGGGATTGTCTGGCTACTAAGCCTCCAGTACCATGCACAATGTATTGTCAGCTCCCTTCGATTTTGGGTGCAGACCGCAACCCGGGTGCCCGGTAAGGACGAAGCGTAAACAACAGAGTGCACAGGAAAGCGACTAAGTAACTTGAGAAGTGCAAGCTAGTTTTTGAAAAAACTGAAGCTATTATTCGGCTAATAAGTAACACCTTAACCGACTAACATATTAACAATTAACCTATATATGTGTCTGTTTTGCACGACTACAACGAGTCGATCATCAAAAGGAGAGAAGATTCGAAGTCCTTGCCTTCATCAAGCGCTCCGAATCTTGGGGGCTACACCCACTGGGTGCGCTTGCATGCCCCGAGTGGAATCATGTAGTTCTTACCTGCTAAAGGAGTTAACCAGATATTTTTGCCCAGGTGAGGGCAAGGGTAGGAAAAGAAGAGAATATTCAAAGAACTTGGCTTCGCCAACTACTCCGAATCTCAGGGGCTACACCAAGTGGACGCGCTGTCGCGCCCCCACTATTGGTCGTGGTTGACCGGTTTTCCAAGCAAGGCCGGGCTAACCGGCTATAGGCGTCTAGCCGGAAGAAACTAAGAGTTTGAAGGAAAGAAAGAAGGGAAGATTCAAAGTCCTTGTCTTTGCCAAGAACTCCGAATCTCGGGGGCTACACCCAGTGGGTGCGCTGGCGCGCCCCCACTGGAGTCGGTAGTCATCCGGCTATAGGAGTTTAGCCGAACAAAGATAATCGGATAAATATAATCAACAAAAGAGAAAAGCTTCAAAAAATAGAAGATCACAAGGAAAAAAACACGCAGTGCATAAAAATAAAGGGAGTCGAAGATCCCACAAGTTCACTAGTACAGACAACAAGGTTCAACAAAAGAAATCATTACGAATTCACCCGGCATTCCGGGGATCAAGTCTAGGCGGCGGGGCCCTTGCCGTGCGGCTGATCCTTGTTGTCCGTGGTTTCTGGTGGGGGAGGTGCGCAAGATGTTATGGCTCCAACATCCCCACCCTCCGGCTGCAGCGTCGACGCGACCTCCGTATCTAGCATCCTGGCGGACTCCGAGTCGCTGAGGACTTCATCGACATCGGTGTAGCCGACGATCTAGATGGCGGAGGCACGGAGTTCGGGATGATCCTGGTGGATGGCAGCAAGGTCTGCACTGGCACGGAAGCCTCCGTCGATCTTCTCGATGTGCACGTCCTTATACCAGGATAGCATCAGCGCCAAGGCCATCTCTGCTCTGGCTCGCGCCGCCAAGTCCCTTAGCTGGTTGATGGTAGCCGGCACCTCCTCAACCTTCATCGCTAGCTGGGAGATCATCAACGGTGTAGCTGTATCCGGCCACAAGAAGTTGAAAACCGCGTGGGCTGGCTTCCGCAGCTTGGCAACCCCCTCGCCAACAAGGCAAACCAGCTCCTAGGACGTAGGCTGCTCCCTCGGCCAGTTCCTGGAGCCGGTTGTAGGCCAACAAGTCTATGCCTAGATAAAAAGCTGAGAGAAAAACAAGTCAGGTCCAGCTACCGGATGCGGACAGAGAAAAGCAAGTCGGCAAGAAGATTTACCTTTGGTTGTGCAGCCAACCTGCATCACCTCCTCCAGCAGGGCCTTCTCTCGCTCCCCAACCATTTGATCTCCTTCTCTTGGTCTTTGCACTAAGCATCGAGGAGGTAAAAGGCCTGGGCCTGGCTGGCAAGGGCGGAATCGCGCTCCTTGATGATGGCCTCCAACTTGTCCATCTTGGAGTGCCATTCCTTATTTTGGAGCCGGATGGAGGAGTTGGACTTGGTCATACCGGGTAAAAGATTTACTCTGGGAGGTCCCGTTTTCCGTGGGAAGTTTCTGCTCATACGTCCGGTTACTCCTGGCCATGGCTTCGAGCAAAAGGATCTCCTTCACCGCCACCTCCAAGGTAGCGGTCAGATCTGCTAGGGATGCAGAGGAGGAGGAGGAGTCATCGACGGTGTTGAGGGTCAAGGACTCCTTCGCCTCGCGGAGCTCCACCCGCCATTCCTCCCCCAGCTCACCGTCGGAGTTGTCGTCGGCGACCACCACAAGCTCCTTGCTGGTCGTGGCCCTCCTCGCCCCCGCGGAGGAGCCTCCACTGCTTTGGGGGCTCGGCGCAGGAGTGTCTATCTAGGCCACCGTGGTCGGCAGAGCATCTCCGCCCTCAGCTCCCGTAGCTGGATCCGCATGAGGCGGAGGCGGAGGCCTGGACGGCGGAGTGGGGGCGGCAGCAGCAGCAGGAGCCAGATTGGTAGGTGGCACACGGGGCGTCGAGCCGGGAACGCCAAAGGAGAAGAGCATACTAAAAAGGACACGGAAAAACCAGTAAGAAAAAGGAGAGAATTGCAAGACAAAAAGATCGGGAAAAGGCCTAACCCTTGCACCATCGGGGGTAGCGCCTTCTTGCGGACAAGTCGGCTCAGGGGTGGGGCGTTGGTCCGGCTCCTCTTGGGAGCTAGCTCCTCCACCGGGGGCTAGCTTGATCCACTCCCTCCTGCGCTGGAGCGGCTGGAGTCGCTATCCATCGTTCGGCGGCGAGCCAGTTCAGGAGCCGGGACGGCCTCTTCCTCCTCGTCAACCGGCGCATGAGGGTCATGCACCGGCTCGTCATTTCGGTTAGGGAAGACATCGGTGTCGCTGTCCGACTCTTCGCCAGTCCAGCACGAGCGCGGCTCAAAAGGTCATCCGTGAAGTCCTAGAGGGGGTAGGACCCTCTTCCCGGAGGATGTAGGGGAAGTTCTGCGATAGAAATAAGCATAAAGCCTTAGCCGGGTGAAGTAGACAAGACAAAAGGCAGAAAATAAAGGCTAGAGCAGAAGACTTACCCGGGGTGCGCGGTTCTCGCGCATGTACGGGGCCTGCCCGAATTTCCAGTTCTCCAGCAGCTTCGCCTTGGTGATCTTCCACACCCACTCCTTAAGGTTGTGGTAGAGGGGATCGCGGGATAGTCGGGTGGGATCTAGCTAGCCGTAGTAAAAGCACATCTTGTGGGCCCGTTGTTAAAGCAGCATCATCAGCCGGGACATCTAGCTGAGTGTGATGTCCAGGCCAGTTAAGCCGGTGGTGACGAGGGACCGCATCTGCTACAACATCACATCCGACTCCGCCTTCTCACCATGGATCTTCAGGTGCCAGTTCTGTCGGGTGGACTCCACATCCTGGAAAGCCGGCAAATTGATCTGGTTGACTTCGGTGACGTTGCTGACGTAGAAATACGTCTGCTGCCACAGTCGGACCGTGTCATGAAGTTTGAACTTCGGGTAGCCGGTCTGCGTGCGAGAGTAGATGGAGGCGCCACCAAAGGGAACCAGCGGGCCCTGGGAGAACTTAACCTGCAGCCAGACACGGAAAATCCGGCAGAAAAGCCCGAGATCTGGCTGGATCCCGAGGTAGCACTCACAGAAGGCTGTGAAGTGTGCAAGGATACCAATGGCGTTGGCACCAAGGTGGTGGAGGTGGAGATCGAAGAAGGGGTTCGCCGGGAGGGCGAACCCACGGGCGAGGTGCGAAAGGAAGATCACCTGCTCCTCCTCCGGGTGGTGCGGCCACTCCACTTATGGCGGAGTGAGCCGCACCGCCACCTCCGTCTCTGGCGGCAGCACCCGCATCCCGTGATACTTGGCGATGTGGTCCTCTGTCATGGACGAACCGCACTAGGCATCGTGCTCGGACGCCATCACCTCTTCGTCGGCCGTGGTGGCGGGGGCTGAGAAGCAGGGCCCGTGTTGCCGACGACGCTAAACGGGTGGTCCATCGAATCTGGTGGTGAGTGCATAGAGGTAGCGAGGAAGCAGCGGAAGCGTAGGGGGAATCGTGAAGGCAAGGAGCAGAAGGGGAGAACTGCTCCCCTAGGCGGTATTTATGCCCAAGTGAGGGCAATCGTCCATGTTGCCACGTGGCACCCACTGGGCCGCACCACACCTCCGCCACCGGCTCTGGATCCCCTATGCTGGCACCGTGCGTGCAATGGATCCCGGTCCAAGCGGCAAACGGCGGTTCCCTAGGCTACGTGTGTGACATGCGATGGGACGCAGCGTTGCGTGTGTCAACGCAATGATGGTGTGTGCGTGCGTGGCCATCGTCAGCACTGACGTCCCGGGTAGCGCAACCGTCAGCCGATAGCCGGATACAAAATTCAAACGCAAGAGGCGAGGGCTAGTGTCAGGGGGATGACCCCCGGGTACCCTAACCGGACAAGAACAAGGGCAGACGGCTCGCGTTCGGCTAGTAGATCATAGACATATGCAGGCACCTCATCCCGGCTACCAGCCGGTAGCTAGAACAAGGAAGGTCGACAAGACACAGATCTGGCTACACGGGTGTAGCCGGACCTAATCAGGAGGACAAGACGACATGCTGCATAGTGAACGGTGCGCCCTGGTACAGTGACAAGACTCACAACTACGAGGCTATACCGAAGACTTTGTGGGCGACACGAGCACATTGGCCGATTGCCGACGACATGCTCTCACGACATTCATTGTACGCACGACGACCTGCAAGGCGTGTACCTGCGACATGATAGACACTACATGACACTATGGATGACCAGTTGGCTATGGCCTGCCTGTGGGACCCGCCAGCCAGCCTGGCCAGTGGGACTGTTGCCCCTTTGCCTATATAAGGAGGGCAATTCTCTCGTATCAAGGGTTGAGAATTTAAGAGGTAGCTAGTTCATACAGCTCGAGGGGAAACTGTACCATGTATTCTACCCATAGTCAGATCGGTAGGAGTAAGAGTTTTACCTCACCACGAGGGCTCTGAACCTGGGTAATTTCTGTGTCTCGCTACACTTGCTTGTACCCAATCCCGCCTGCGGACGCTGTCGAGAGGTTTCCTTCTAGTCCCCACACCTCTATCTATCCTTCTCAGGTACTGCCATTCCCAATACAACGACATCGAATATGGCGAGGTTACCTCTGGAAATCCTCTACCTCAGAAGTTTGGCCTGACAGAGATTGGCGAGAGGACGTATACTGCCAGGAAGGCTCTTGTGGATGCTGACAGAATGATGTAGGTTAATATCTTGGCTGCATTTTTCTACTTGCAATAGATCACACATAACCACTAGTCCCCGAGCCTCCGGGGGAGTAAGATATTACTTGGCTAGATGCTCTTCTATGCCAACTCTTAGTCACTTAGTTTCGAACCTTAGCCTTTCCGAAATATTGGGCCAAGCCACCTAGATTTGGATCGAGTTTACTT
The DNA here is from genome assembly GCA_910589775.1 of Avena eriantha. Classification (NCBI taxonomy): domain Eukaryota; kingdom Viridiplantae; phylum Streptophyta; class Magnoliopsida; order Poales; family Poaceae; genus Avena; species Avena eriantha. Next base: position 18,371,158 of record OU342746.1, read on the forward strand.
AGTTCGAATCTTGAGTAGAGTCGAATATCCAGCTACCTAGATTCGGATCAAGTTTACTCGGTTACAATCTTGAGTAGAGTCGAATATCTAGCCACCTAGATTTGGATCGAGTTTACTTGGTTCGAATCTTGAGTAGAGTTGAATATCTAGCGACCTAGATTCGGATCGAGTTTACTCGGTCTGAGTCTTGAGTAGTGTCGAACATTAATTTTACTCAGTTACTAACAGCTATCTTTTTCAGATCTCCAACAACCGACACACTGCCGAATTTCAAAGACTGCTCTTTGCGCATAAAGGACTCTCCACTAAGCACAAAAAATTGTTGACAGAGTTGAAGAGTAAATGTATGTTTCAGCCATATTGCCACGGTGCTCTGTTATATTTGACCTGCCGAATTCACTTGTGACTTGCTTTTTGCCAGCTGAGGTTGATGTCTAGAACAAGGAGCAACAGAAGTGTGTTGCTGAACTAGAAGATACTTTGCGTCTTGAACTTCACTTTTGCACTTACCCCATTCCGACTCGCCTTGCCATCTATACCTCTGCTCAGCCGGATCAAAAGCTCTTGCAGAGTCTCATCGGGATTGCATATTTATGCCTGAACCGATGACTCATTTTCGCAATCAAGCAGGAGAACATCAAGCTCGGCTGATGGAGAAGGATGACGAAATCTCTTGGCTTCACGCCGAGAATGAGAATCTGAAGAAGCTCTAGAAAGCTAAGGAGAAAAACCAACTCATGACTCATCTAGAGAAAGACAAGAATCAACTCAAGGAATCTGAGGTCAAGTTTGACTCAGTTGCTATTAAGTTTGATAAACTCAAAAAGAAAGTTGTGGCATGGTTGTTCGAGATCACCTAGATCAACAATATTGTGGCCCGTGAGTTTACTCTTGCAGACTTTTTCCTTTCCTGTCGAGGTTTCCCTTTCGCTCTTACTACTTTGCCTGACATTGTTCTTTTGTGATTACTATTTTAGGAAACTTCCCCAAGTCCAAAACTCGTGCCACTACTACCATCCTAAAGTTCTGGGAGAAGAAAGCTGAGGTTGGTCCTATCTCATCAGAATATGGTATTGATGATTCTATGGTTAGTCTTTCGGCCAGCCTTGGGCAGATGTAAACTTTCGGTATGGACCTCCTCGACACTTCTATCTAGGTTTTCAAGGTCCTCTGGCCAAAAGATTCCACCCCCAAGCATGTCACAAAATTGGTTGAGAGACTGATAGATTGTGAAGAAAGGGTCAGTCTGTGGCGTGGGTGACCCGCTCGGGCCGGTGCTGATACTTCTCTATATTTTGTGCTCTCATGGTACGATGATATCAACTTGGATATTCTCTGGAATATGCGCACTAGTTCCAGATGGACCAGTGACCCAAACTTCATCAATCAATGTCAAGCCCGACCCGATGAGCTCATTCAATATGCCATGGTTCATGCTTGAAATGAAGGGCCGAGTTATCTGGGCAAGGTTGATGATGAGTTCGAAGAAGCCCTTGAAGGAAATCAAGAAAATCCGGAAGAACATACGGAATAGAATGAAGGAACCTCAGATGGTGATGAATAAGCCGAGGATGATACCCTGACTGCCATAACTTCCCCTCCTCCATCAGCTAAAACCGCTAATGCAGCTACCCCAACACCAGATACGGCTACTGCTTCTCCTGACAAAGTTGTCACTGCTCCTTAGGCAGAAAAACTTGAAATTTGATTAAATCCCCAGTATGCCTGGTGCAAATGTAATATATAGTTTAAGTTGTTTTGGTACTGCTATATTTTTATGTTCAATCCCATTGGGCAGAGTCCTCGAGTTTCATTTTCTTGTTTGCTCAATCTTATGATCCAGCTCATGTTTACCATTTTTCGGCGTTCGACTTATGAGTCCAAGATTAGAAAATTAAATTAACAATACTTAAAACCACGAGAATTAGCTCAGAGTGATTTGGCAAAATAATAAATAAAGTAAATGCATGGGTTAGTACAAAAAACAAGTGTCATCTTGCTTATTTTTCTATCCTTAGTCGTTTTTCATGTGTGTAATACTCCCCATCTTTTTCTCTTGCTTGCCATGAAGCCAAGTTTCAGACAACATCAAGTCAAAGAGTGGGCCTTTGGTGCCGACACACTATGAACTCGGCCTAAAGGGGTAAGAAACTTAAGCCAGCTGACATAAAAATGAAAGTACAGAAAAATTCAATTACTATTAAGGCAGTCCCCAAGTCACTACTCGAGGTGTCTAGGTTTATTTAATAAGCTCATTGCCGACATATAAATCAACGTATGAGGGTTCGAGATAAATCCGCTCCTACTAAGTGTAAAATGGACGAAGTAGCGCTACATTCCATGGCCTTTTCGACTCTTCTCCTAACCTGTCTACCTTATTCTTCTCTTGTGGTTGAGCATCTATGAGATAATATGCATCATTGTGTAGTACTTTGCTCACCATAAATGGCCCCTCCCATGGAGGTGGTAGTTTATGCATACTGGCAGTGCATTGCACTAGCCGAAGCACCAGATACCCTTCTCGAAATACTCGAGGGTTTACTTTCTGACTATGGTAGCATCGGAGATTTTGATGATATATGGTGGATCTGTATAATGCCAATTCTCTCGCTTCTTCTAGCAGATCAACATCATTTTGCTAGGCTTCTTGCACTTCAGCTTCTGTGTACTGGGTGACTCTTGGGGAATCATGCACTATGTCAGCTGGTAATATACCATATGTCTCATATACCAGAAAGAATGGCATAGAGCCAGTTGATCGATTTGGAGTTATCCTTAGGCTCCATAGTACTGCCGGGAGTTCATCAATCCAGCATCTAGCTAATTGCTGCAGTGGGTCAATGAGCTGGGGTTTTACCCCGGACAATACTAGCCCATTAGATCTCTCCACTTGCCCGTTCGATGCGGGATGTGCGACTGATGCAACATTGTCAGATAGCTGGTACAAGGTGGTACCCCGATCCGTCTATGTCTGGCTGCTATGGTGGGCTCGGGTAAACCTCGAGAGGGAGGTATTACTCCCCTCGTGAGGTGCGCCATGACCGACCCTCCGAAGGGCTTCTAGAGGGAGGTGCCGCTGGGAGAACACAGCTTCTTCCTAAGGGAAAATATAAGCGCGACCGTCGCATTGGTTGCCCATGGTCCAATGGTCCCCGTGACCAGGTCTTCGTCAAAGGTGAGATCGACAAGGCTCTGGCCAGCAGGACATGTGGCCTAAGCAAGAGCGGGGAAGGTTAGTACCACTTTGCCACAAAAGAGGCAGTGAGCAACATCGAGCCAGGACAAAGGGTTAAAGAGGATATTACTTCATGAGCGGATGAGGGAGCACCAGCGTCCAAGACCTAGTCCACCATAAACTTGTATACTACATCCTTGGGGCCGACACTATGGTGATCCTTCCCATTCATAGACCAGGGGAAGTGGCCCGACACCGCCCTATATAAGGAGCCCTCCTCCTAACTTGGAGAGGATGGATCCTTGATATCTAACCCATAGATTTTCATCCTCCATTGTACCCTCGCGAACCACGCGAGCAATACAATAAAGCAGGAGTTGGGGCTTTACCTCCTCACGAGGGTCCTCGTACCTAGGTAAAAAACTCGGTGTCATCTCTCTATCGTGGGCTTTCTCTGCCGCAGTCGCTGTCGCTGAGTTCTTTCGTAATCGCATGTTCATCCCCCTCAAGAACCAAGGGACCTTTGGTCCCTAGTACCTTCACGGGACAAATCTCTGACAAACATCAATTCTTATCCTATTATCTCTACAGAATCGAGCAAATGCTCCCTCGACAAAGTTTTTGTTATTATCAGTTATTATGCTTTGTGGATACCCATATCTCAAGATGATATCTTTGAGGAATGATACGGAAGTGGACCATTAATTTTTATTATTGGCTTAACCTCAATCCACTTTGTAAATTTGTCAACCATGACCAGGATATGAGTCATGTTGCCATGTGCCGACTTAAACGGCCCAACCATGTCCAAACACCACACGACATATGGCCAAGTGATAGGTATAGTTTTGAGTTTAGAGGCTAGCATATGTATCTTAATCGAATACCTCTGACACCCATTGCATTTACTCACAAATCCTCATCTTCTTGCAAAGCATCGGGCCAATAAAACAACACTACTGCCACGTCTAGATCATCCTTCTTCTTTTCCACTAGAACCGCGTTAGATAGCCAATCCGGATGAAGTATCTTCATAATAAACCCGTCTGCAAGGAGCCGAGCTATCTCATCACCTATAATCTTTATCCTATCCTCGGCGAAGCAGCGGAGAGGTTGCCTCACCAGCCTTGCATCAGGCCTCACATGCAAAGAGTGCTCATCCAGCTCCCTCGGAACAACTTGCAGGTCTTGTGTGGACCATGCAAAAATATCCCGATTCTCACGGAGGATGCTCATGAGCTCACTTTCCTACTTGTCATTCAGGCCCGCATCAATAGTGATAGTGCGCTCCGGGAACTGCTCATCATTATGATCTTTCTTTGTGTCTTTAGTCAGATGAAAAGACACACTCCCATGTGGGTTACTCAAAACCAGCATATTCAGCTGAGCTGACTGAGCCAATGCCACTGCATTGTGAATCCTCTTCTTCTCCCATTCTATCACCAATGACTCAACCAGATTTGATCCGGTCGAGGCACACTCCATTGAGCGCCTAAAGTTCCTAGTAATGGTGATGAACCCATTCGCCCCTGGTATCTTCATCTTCAAGTAGCTTATGTGGGACTGGCCATGAAATTAGAAATTGCCATCCTACCAAGCAAAGCATGATACTAGATCTCAATATCCATGGCCTCAACAACAAATTTTATGTCTTGTAATTATCTCTCTTGCCAAATAACACATCTATCCGGACTTCCCAATCGTCTTGCACGACAAACTTAGCAGAATGCCATGGAATTTGGTTTTAGTCGCTATGAGTTTATTCTCTGAGATTCCTAGTTTGTGCATTGTGTCATTGTACAGTATATTGATACTGGTACCATTGTCGATGAGCACCTTGGAGAACTTCACATTTATGTTTGGCCTGATAAATGTCGGGTCAAGCACTAGAGCATATGTTCTAGGACTTGGCATAAGCTTGGTATGATCGTTTATGCTCTAGGTGATCTCCTGGTCTGGCCAATACATATACTTCGGCACCGTCGACATAACCACGTTGACCTCCATATGTTGCCTCTGCACACTTTGCCTATCATTTTACTCCGTCGTGAACATGACATAACTCTGGTGATGTTCTCTATATTCATTCCGGCCATCATGGCCAGGGTTTCCGTAGTTCCCCTGGTTCTAATTTCCCACTAGATGCACAATTTCTCTTATCTCCTGGTTCTCATACCTCGGCGGTGGAGGAGGTAAAACTAGCTGCTGAGCATTTCCCCCTGTGAGGTGTGGCGGGTGACACGCCTGAGGTGGACCCATGTCACCCTCTGCATGTTGCATCCATGTGCACTGCCGAGTCGTACGATTTTTTGGTTTACTCAGATTTTGCGTGTGAAACTTACATGGCTGATCCAACATAAACTCATAAGTGTATCTCGGCCTCTCCTACTACTATTTCTTCTGCTCTACACTCCACTGATTCTTCCCATCAGTTTTATGTGTGCATTGATGGCCACTATAATTTTGTCATTGGCTACTCCTAGCACTCGGCTGATCTTTGTTCACAGCAGCAACATGATCCAAACCATACCGATAATCTAGCCTCTCATCTCTTTTTTACCTCGGAAATCATTCCGTCAGAATGACCCGACCCCGTCCTAGGAGTAATACTCCTCATTCGGTTCTACCGACATAAGCAAGGGTTGGGTCCAATCTCCCAATGCATATGACTCTCCAATCTTGATAGTTTCATCCAACATAGTTGGCATATCTCTATATAGCCTTTTCCACAATATGATTGCATGTCAGCACCTTTATGCGAACCAAGCAGTTGCCTGTGACTCGATTACTCCTTCACATCAGTTGCACAACATGCACCACCGAGCTAAAAACACTCGGTCAGTCTCATTCGACCTTTGTTTACAAATTTCTAGGTGATGTGGCATATTCGTCCTCTTATAAGTATTTGTAAAGTTACTAATGAATATCTCTTCAAAATCCAACCATGAATTGATACTTCCTGCCAGCAGATTATTCAGTCAAACTCTCTCTTGTGCCTATAGCATCTGAGGAACATATCTTATCGCCCATATGACATAAGATATCTTATTTCCTTGTGCGATGTGCACAACAGTGGCATAGTTAATCAACCAATCATGCGACTTGGTGCTTCCGTTATATGTGTTTGTCCCCCTAGCCAGCTGAAAGTTTGTCATAGGTGGCTCCCTCATAATCCGAGGTCCAAAGCACATAGGACCTGGAGGACCTTCTCCCTCCACCAATTCCGACATATAGATTCTATCCAACTTTAATCTTGCATCGTCTGACTACAAGTTCATGTTCCCCAGCCGGGATCCCATCACATTCCCCATCATGTGATGATCCAGCCTAGGAAATATAGCATTGACCATAGCCAAATAACCATCATTGTATATGTTATATGTCAGGTGAGATACTTGTTCTACATAGTTGGTCCAGCACTTTGTTGTTGGCGAGGTGGGTTATGCTGCTGGTGTTGTGCCTCTCCAGCCGAATAATGTCCTTGATGATTTAAGTTATGCTGGCCGGCATTACCGCACCCAGCATTCCCCTGACTCGCATTACCTTTGCCAGGATTTCCTTCACTACCATTACCTTGGCCAGAATTTCCTTCACCAGTGTTTCCCTGTACTGCTTTGCCTTTCCTGGCCACCTTCGGTTCATCAGACACCATCTGTTTGTTCCATCTACTAGATGTTGCTCCCTTGTCTCTTCTTGGACATGTGTTGAGTGATGATGCTGCCCTGGCTGATCTTGCAGGAGCGCCTCCAGCCGAATAAACGATGCGTGAGCCACCTTCTCTTGCCGGATTAGTCCTGAGCATCTCCTCATTTTGCTGGTTTGCAATGCACACCAGCTCTATGATTCTTTCATGCTGTCTGTGTTAGGCTTCGCTGGATAAAGAAGGTATCTCGGCTGCTGCAGTATCTATGGCTCTGAGGTTCTTTTTCGGGGTACTATACCTCGACAAACCTATAGATTGTGGTTCAACCGAAACTACTGACCTAGGAACACATTCCTTATCTATCTCATTGATGAGGTTATTTCCTTTACTCTTTACTCCATCTAGCTGAGTTAGACTCGTGTTAATCTTATTAGCCTTATTTTACTCACGTCGGGTGATGTTCAACGCCTGCTGAGCCATAGCCACTTTCTTGGCCCCCTCAAAGACCTTTTCTGAGTCTCCTCCAGCTCGGCCTGTGCTTGAGCCGGATCTACTATGGGAGACACTAGAGTAGCTAAACTCTCTATGTCTTGTTGGATGATATTTTGTGGCCTCTCCAGCGGAGGGAACCTTGAACAGGTGGCCTTGGGAGTGCTCTCCCCTTCATCGTTTGGATCTTTGCTAGTGCTAGCCACTACTGCGGTAATCATCACCTCGATGCAGTTGGAAGGGCGAGTGATACGCGGTCTGTGAGCCACACAGAGAGGTGGATCTGCCGCCTGATGACTTGCTGAAGGAATGGGCATGAGACGTCGACCACGACGTAAACCTTGTGTACACAGAAGCTGACGAACTTCCATTGCGCGAGAGAGGGCGGTTGCCGAAGTTTCCCACGTTATCATTGACGAAGAACAACGAGCAGAATCACTGAACCAAGCCAGAGACGATGTGTTCCCCCGATGCGATGAAGTTTCCCAACCGGATGAACACACCACCTAGTGCCACTGCTGGCCTGACGGTGGGTGCCAACTATCATGGTGGTGTCACGACAGATGCCATGGGTAGGCTAAAGATGGGGCCGTATGGACACTAGTGGAATCTGGGGAGGGATGGTTCGGTGGATACGGCACACGAAGAACACACACAAACACATGATATTCGCAGGTTTGAGGCTCTCCTAGGGAGATAAAACCTCTAGTCCTGCCTATAGATCTTTTATTATGATCTGTGGACTAGTAAAAGTGCTCCATGAGCTGTACCGAGAGGAGGAAGAAGATGAAGTGCTTCTGCTTCTCTCTCCCTCTAGAGCTTGAGCGTACTGCTAATGGACTCACCCCCTCCTTGGAGGCCCTGGCTCACCTTATAAATGGGTGGCCAGGTTACATATAGGGCATACGTGGCCCGAATATTCCTGGCATATATTTGTACCGAAATAGAAATGCGACAGACTCCTTTCCTTAGTCGCTAGTCTCTGCACGACGATTGTCCAGAGCCCATGTTGACTGACCGCCAATGGTCAGACATTGTCACATCCGTGAACCCTTTCTCAGGCCTCGTTCTAGGTGCACATGTCCTTAGTGCTTGTGTCCCCAAGAATTCCGGGAGAGAGAGAGATAAGCGCTAACCTCGGGGCCGGCACACTCCTTCCTGAGAACGCTAACCCCTGACTCGGCCCTGCCCGAATGACTTGGCCAGGATGGTACCTACACACAAGAAACAACATAGATGTCGTGCTGACATAAGTTATATGTTGGCTAGGTATTGTCAGCCTAATCCGGCTTTGTGGGTAACTCGGTTTCAACTTGGCCGACCCACCTATATTTCGGATGATTCGTACCTCGGCCGACTTATACTTCAGTCGACTCTATCCTTATACTATAGCTTGACCCTACCTGGTGTCATCCCCCTAACAACTTGATTTTAATTAAACATCTTGCGTATGACAGTTATGATTCCTATTTTTCGAGAATATTTGTGAAAGTCCTTAGGAGTGATAATCTCAATTTGGTCCTTGCTAGATATGTGGAAGACGACCTTTACGTGGTCGATCTCTCCCAAGGGAACCAATCTCTTTCCACATGTCAAATGGCCAAGGTTGATGAGGGATGGCTTTGGCATCGCCGCCTTGGCAACGTCAGCATGAGAAATCTTAAACAACTCCTAAAGGGTGAGCATATTGTTTAACTAACATGTGTCTCTTTTGAAAAGGATTGTTTGTGTAGTGCTTGCATCTCCGGAAAGCAACGGGGGAAGAGTCATCCATCAATATCAAAGGTGGCCACCTCAAGACCTCTAGAGCTTCTCCGTTTGGATCTCTTTGGTGAAGGGTAACGGGTAGGCTACACTAGCGTAAACTCAAAATTTTCTACCGCGTCAACCAGGAATACTGTTGTCATAGATCACGGGATTATCGCTAGACGCGCAGGTGCGGAACTCGACGAAGCACGTTGCGGCAGTGTAGATATTCTACGTCTCCTCCTCGTCCTCGTCCCATGAGCAGCTCCCCTTTGCGCGGCTCGTCCAAGTGCTACAGATGCAGCACCTCCGAGGTATCCACACGTCCGGAGTGGAAGCCGTCACATGCCAGACTGCTAGGTCTGCGCGTGCAACACAGGCAGAAGAGGAGTGGCGGCTGGGTGGAATGCTCTACCCTATTCAGCTCGCCTCACTCTCTCTTATATAGGCATCCCTGGTGGGCTTCTACATTAGCAGCCCATTAGCAGCCTAAGCCTGGTCTAATTCGGATCCAATCCTCATTAGGCTTCCAGCCCCTAAAGTGTGTGACCCTATAGGTTCATACACGTATAGACATGACGCGAGTACACTTACTCCGTCAATAGTTGGTAGCGGCCTCTAGCAAGACGTGCCAACTCCTAAACGCATATAAAGATCATTCGGAGGAACCATCACAAGGTTGAGTACATGTCTTTCCCTTTGCCTCACGATATTTGGTCTAGCTCCAAGCTGACCTCTCTTTCTCGATACTGTGATTCGGAATCCCTTTACTAGGTTAACTCTTAACCATATGTAGCACGGCCATGCATTTCTGGATCCGATCACTCGAGGGGCCCAGAAATATCTCTCTCAAGTAGAGAGGGGCAAATCCCATATTGATTGACCGATGCCTTGCAGCATGTATCAGGACAAACCCGAAAGCTACCTTTATAACTACCCAATTACGGAGTAGTGTTTGATAGCCCCAAAGTAGGTCGATCCACATCTCAAGTACATGCGAAAATCTCAGGTCTAAGGACGAAATGTACACGATGTGTAGAGAGAGATGCAAGTATTATTGCTAGTCTCATGTTGGGTCAGTCCAACCCCATGTTCATAACATGTGTCCACATCATTGGTTTGACATCTCCATGTCAATGACTTGCGAAACATAGTCATCAACCAATCGATGTGCTAGTCTAATATTCACGTGTGTCCTCGCATGAACTCCGACTAGGGACAATTATTAGATAACCATACAAGTAAAGAGTTTCACAAACAATTCACATAATTGCCAATCAATACAAGTTGCCTGGTATATGGATATTCAAGGAACATTATAATAACTCATGGATACACATGAAATACAATCATCTCTATGATTGCCTCTAGGGCATATTCCTTCATTTGGGACATCAACATATGATACTCTAGGTGGAAGAAAGTATGGTCTTGTCATCATTGATGAATATTCAAGGTACACTTGGGTATTCCTCCTCAATACAAAGGATGAGACCTACAAGTACTTCATGATCTTCGCCAAGCAAGCTCAACATACCGATGAAGTGGAGATCAAGACCATGAGGATCGACAATGGCACCGAATTCAATAACTACACCATGCAAGAGTTCGATCAAGATGAGGGAATCAAGCATGAGTTCTTAGCTCCATATACCCATCAACAAAATGGTGCTGTTGAAAGTAAGAACCGGACTATCGTCGAGATGGCAAGAAAAATGTTGAGTGAGTTGAAGTCACCCCACAAACTTTGGGGAGAAGCAATGGCTACCGCGGTTCACTACTTAAACCAGCTCTTCCTCCGAGCTCACTTTGACATGACTCCGTATGAGATTCTCACAAAGAACAAGCCCAATGTCAAGTACTTTCGTGTCTTTGGGTGCAAGTGCCTCGTTAATAAAAAGAAAGAAAATCTGGGTAAATTTGAATCTAGAACTATAGAGGGTATCTTTGTTGGTTATGTAGAAAACTCTCATGCCTATAGGTACTACAAAAAAACCAATGGTTGTGTTGAAGTATCTTGTGACGTGGAGTTTCTAGAGAATAATGGCCCCCAAGAGGGGCAGGTTGTTCCACGTGTTGTAGGTGATGGAGATTCCTCTCAAGTCATCAAGTTGATGGGAATTGGACATATTTTGTCCACCGAATATCATATCTATGATCAAGAAGTTGATGGGGAGGATCAATCCCAACTCAAGAACATCCTAGCTCTACTCAAGTTGAAACAAGACGAACAACTCTCGCAAACCGAAGAACAAGAACAAAGCCCTCAACCCGTTGAGAAATACCAAGATGGCGAACAAGTTCCTCAATACCAAGATCAAGCTCAAGAAGTTGTCAATGATCAAGGACCATCAAAAGATGAATGTGTTGATCATGAAGTCACAATCCGAAAGATCAAGTCTGCCTCTATTGCAAGTGGAATCCAAGTCAATAATATACTTGGAAGCATATCAAGAGGGATCAAGACTCGCAACAAGAAGAAGCATCTCACTGCCTTTTCTGGCCATCATGCATTTGTGTCCAACTTTGAGCCATTCAAGGTCCATGAATTTTTGGAGTATCCAGATTGGGTCATTGCCATGCAAGAAGAACTCGAGTGCTTCACCCACAATGAAGTTTGGTCTCTTGTGGAGAGGCCTAAAGAGCATTGCATCAATGTCATTAGGACCAAGTGGATGTTCAAGAACAAGCAAGATGAGAACGGAACCGTCACATGAAACAAAGCAAGGTTAGTGGCGCAGGGGTATGCCCAAATAGAAGGTAATGACTATGAGGACACCTTTGAGCATGTTGCTCTCCTTGAAGCTATTTGTCTCTTTCTTGCATATGCATCTTTTCATAACTTCAAGGTTTATCGAATGGACATGAAAAGTGCATTTCTTAATTGTCCCTTGAAAGAGGTTGCATATGTATCTCAACCCTCGGGTTTTAAAAACACACACTATGCCAACCACATGTACCTACTCCTTAAGGCTCTCTACAGACTAAAGGAAGCTCCTCGTTCTTGGTATGAGCACCTTAGGGATTTCTTATTCATGGACGGATTTAGCGTGGGTAAGGTCGATTCCACCTTGATCACCAAATGGGTTAAAAGGGGTGGCTTATTCATTGTTCAAATTTATGTTGATGATATTATCTTTGGTGTGGCTAATGAATCTCATAACAAAGATTTTGCCAAGTTGGTGACCAAGAAATTTATAATGTCCATGATGGATGAGTTGAAGTATTTCCTAGGTTTCATTGTGAAGCAACTTTCTTAAGGCACCTTCATCTCCAGAGAGAAGTACATGAAGGGCATGCTCGTGAAGTTTGAGATGACCAATGCCAATCCCATGAAGACACCCGTTCCACTCAATGGGTAACTTTGTCTTGGAGAAGGTGAGAAGGACATGGAACAAAAGGTATATCGATCCATGATTGGTTCCTTGCTATACCTTTGTGCTTCTGGGCCGGATATCATGTTAAGTGTTGGAATGTGTGCTCATTTTGAACCTGCTCCCAAGAAGTGCCATTTGATGGTGGTCAAACGGATTTTTAGGTACCTTGTTCTCACTCCTACACTTGGGCTTTGGTATCCAAAGGGGTTAACATTTGAGCTTGTTGTATATTCGGATTCCGATTGGGCTAGTGATAAGGTTGATCTGAAATCAACCTCGGGGATTGCCAATTCCTTGGTCGGTCGTTGGTGAGTTGGTCATAGAAGAAACAAAACTCCACCTCCCTATCCACCTCCGAAGCCGAATACATTTATGTGGCATCTTGTTGCGCTCAATTGTTATGGATGAGGCAAACCTTGAAATACTATGGTGTGTCTCTTGGTACGGTGCCTCTTCTATGTGACACTAAAAGCACAATTAGGATCGCCAATAACCCAGTCGACATTGCTGCACCAAACATATTGAAATCCGTCACCACTTCCTACGCGGGCATGTCGCAAATGGTGACATCAATCTCACTCATGTGGGAACGATGTTCCAATTGGCGGATATTAACCTTTAGATGATGCCTGTTGTGTCATGATGAGGTGAGAACTCGGTATTCTCGATCCTAAGAACTTGGATTGATTTACTTCTTGCATTATATTGTTGCTCTTAACTTTCTATGTAGCCTATCTGCATAACACATATGTGGATAGTCATCCTACCATGCCTTGGTTTCATGCATACCTATGATTGCAATATTAATTGATCTTGTGTCAGGATATGGGTCCAAGCATCTACCTTTGATGCACCAAGACATGTGTGCTTAAACATAGGGGGATAAATCCCCCACCAACCATCGACTTCTCTTTTTTGCTCTCATCACGTGTAGTTCTTGATATTCTCGAATCATTCCTATTGTTGTTATTGTGTGTTTGAACTTGTTTTTTTTTCAATATGCATTCCTCGATCACCTGCTTACTCTACCCGTTTGGAGTCAACTATCTTCTTCTACCTGCACATGCCATCCTCGAAAAATATTTGTTTTTTGAAAAAAATCAGAGTTTTTCTAGGATTTCCGGTTTGTAGCCCAGTCTGACCGGTAGCAGGACCAGACCGTCCATTGCAGCGGCTGGATACGAACCGAGTCTATCCGACCTGTGAACAGAAGAGTTCCCTATTGAAGTTCGGTGGTCAGCATGGTCCAGACCGAGCGCTCCGGTTTAGGAGCCGGTTGACCGGACTCGTCACCGAATCTTCCCCGTGACCTCCCCGTTCCTAGATTCGGTGTTAAGTTCAGTTATCTCGCCCAGGGACCGACCAGTTCAGTCTGCATCTCGGTTGAACTGGGCCCCAAACCGGATCTGAGAATTTTCTCCTTCCTCTTCCTCCTGGCCCCACCCCTTCCCTCACAAGTTACATTTTCACTTCCCCTGACCCCTTCTCTCTCCATTGTTGCCCCTCCCACCCTCCCCTCCTCTCTTACGGTGATTAAACCCCTAGGATCCTTAGATTGGGCCACCAAATCGTGTACAAGGACCTTTTGAGGCTCTCCCCCAAAGTAATCTTCACATCTCGCGGGGGTTTGGGAGCATTTTTGTGATCCTCCCCCTCAAGCGCTCCTTGTTGCTTTCCTCCAAGGGAAACCATGTCCTTGGGTAATCCTTTGGTCCCACTCTTGTGCTTTTCAAATCCCCATGATTTGCTATACATCTTGTTGGATTTGACAAGTTAGGTTTCCACCTTTGTTCTTGTATGCCAAGCACATCAAACCATGGCCTATACTTCCTGTTAAAATTTATATTTGTGAATGTTTTTTAGTCATGGGTAAATCTTTACATTACATAGAAGGGATTTTGGATCTCCCCGTGACATTCGGTTCCTGCCCTAGTTGAACCGGACCTGCTATCGGTCTGAGTCTGGTCCTCCGGCTCGGGCACCGGACTATACGGTCTACTTTCGGTACACCGGTGCTACCATCGGATCATCCGGTCATGGACCCAGTCCAACCGGTCGTACCACCAGACCTCTCTACAATGTTCTTTTTTAACCATGCAATTGCCTAAATCCAAGTTTTCTTTTGGTTTTGCTTGTGGCATGTGTACTTATCTTTGTGCTCCCCAACATCTCTCTTTTTCATAGGTGAAGATGATGACTATGTGAGTGAGGAGTATGTGCCTGAGGAAACTGGAAGGGGCAAGAGGGCTCGTCGAGCCAGTTAGTCTGTGCAGTGTGAGGCTGAGAGTAGCACTCGTTCTGGTTGCATAGAGATCAAGGCCAAAAGGGGTAAGCAAGCTCTCATGCAGACTAAGGATGAAGATGTGCCTACTCAAAATCATAAGAATATGGATATTTCTCTGTACCAGACTCCTCGCAAGAAGAATGCCTATCGTTTCAAGACTCGTACCTATACTGGTCGTAACAAGAAGTTTTGGAGTGATACTCAATCTTTGACAAATCTTTTGGTTGTAACAACTAGTGACGGGTTTGGCCTCAATCCATTTTGTGAACTTATCCACCATCACTAAGAGGTGAGTAAATCCACTTGGAGCCCGTTTAAACGGTCCTACCATGTCAAGCCCCCAAACCGCAAAAGGCCATGTTATAGGTATTGTTCGCACCTGATCAGCCGGAACATGAGCTTGTTCGGCGTACTTTTGGCAGCCCTTGCACGTCTTGACCAGCCGTTCGACATCTGCCTTGGCTATAATCTAGAAAAAACCGTGTCTGAAAGCTTTTGCCACTAAATATTTGGCTGTAGCATGGTGACCACACTCACCTTCGTCGATTTCTCTTAAGATTTCCACTCCTTCTTCCGGAGATATGCACCGCTGAAAAACCCCAGAAACACTGCGCTTATAGAGCTCACCTTTAACAATAGTGTAGGTTTTTGCTCGTCGGATGATCTATCAGCTCAGAACCTCGTCTTCGGGTAATTTGCCATCTACCAGATAATCAAGGTAGGGTTGGGTCTAGCTAGGAATTACAACCATAACTGCTATTAGAGGTGAGTCGGATTTGGTCGGATATTCCTCATCCACTCCCTTTATTTAGGGAACTTTGAGATGCTCTAAAAAAGTGCTGTTTGGGACCTCTTTCCGTGCAGAGCCTATTCGAGATAATGCATCTGCTTCCTCATTTTCTGCTCGAGGGATGTGTTGAACCTCAAACCCTTCGAACGATTCAGATAAATCATCCACGACAACTTTGTATGCTGCCATGTGTTTATGATTCCATGTAGTAGTGCTTCATATTCAGCAATATTGTTTGTCGCTATGAAGTGGATCTGCAACACGTATAGCAGTTTATCTCCTTGGGGTGATTTGAGCACCACACCAGCCCCCGAGCCCCCGCGAGCCTTAGACCCAGCAAAATATAGGGTCCAATATTCCGACTCAGGGAGGGTCATATTCTCCTTTGTCTCTGTCCAATCAGCAACAAAGTCGGCAAGGATTTGGGATTTGATTGTTGTCCGAGGTTTGTACTCAATATCGAAAGCTGAAAGCTCTATGCCCCATTTGGCGACGCGTCCTGTGGCGTCACTGTTGTTGATTATATCCCTCATGGGAGCTGTGCTCACCACGGTAATTGGATGCTCCTGAAAATAATGTCGCAGCTTACGAGATGCTAAGAAAACACCGTAAGCCAGCTTTTGATAGTGTGGATACCGCTATTTTGATTCTGTTAGAACCTTGCTGATAAAGTATGTCGGACGCTGCACCAAGTGTTCTTGATTTTCCTTCGGTGTCTCTAATACCATGACAATACTAACGACTTTATTTATCGCAGCAAGATAAAGCAACATTGCTTCTTGTGGTTCCGGTGCAGCAAAGATAGGAGTAGATGAGAGTACTTTCTTCAGGTCTTGTAGTGCAGCTTCAGCTTCGTCGGTCCATACAAAATCCTTGGTCCTTTTCAGGAGTTTGTATAATGGTGCTGCTCTTTCACCGAGCCGGCTTACAAACCGACTGACTGCAGCGATGCAACCAATTAGTCTTTTTACGTCCTTCATGCGAGTTGGCCTGGAAATATTGAGTATAGCCTTGATTTTGTCTCGGTTCACCTCTATGCCTCTTTGGGACACGATGAAACCTAACAATTTTCTGGCTGGGATTCCAAAGAAGCATTTCTTCGGATTAAGCATGATGTTGTATTTTCATAGATTGGCGAACGTTTCCTCCAAGTCGGAAATTAGTGTTTCCTTCTGTTTGGACATCACCGCAATATCATCCACATATGCATGTGCGTTGCGTCTGATTTAGTCGTGGAGGCAATGCTGCATTGTGCGCTGGTATGTAGCTCCTGCGTTCTTCAGCCCAAAGGGCATCGTAACAAAATAGAAGGTTCCGAAGGGGGTTATGAATGAAGTTTTTTTACTTTGTCAGATTCCTTCATCCGGTTTTGGTGATAACCGGAATATGCATCGAGAAAACAGAGGAATTCCGAGCCGGCCGTAGAATCGATAACTTGATCAATCCTAGGTAGAGCGAACGGATCTTTTGGACAAGCCTTGTTCAAGGCAGTATAATCAACACACATCCTTAAATCAGTGGTGTCCTTTTTAGGGACCATTATAGGATTGGCCGACCACTCAGTGTGGATGGCCTCTTCTATGAATCCGGCTAACTCGAGCCGTGCTAGTTCCTTAGCTATTGCCTTACGCTTTTCATCGCCGAAACGTCGTAAGTACAGTTTGACGGGTTTAGCATTCGGGTTTACATTTAAAGAGTTTTTGGCAAGTTCCCTAGGTACTCCAGTCATGTCAGATGGCTGCCATGCGAAGATATCTTGATTTTCTTTGATGAACTTGACGAGCGCGCTTTCCTACGCGCTATCTAGGCCTGCGCCTATCTGGGTCACCTTGGAGGGGTCATCATCCTTCAACGGTGTCTTCTTCGTCTCTTCTGATGCCTTGAACTCCATATTCAACTTTGTCACCTCCTTCTTCGTTGCGGGCATCTCAGACGGATCTATGCTCTTCTTGATCTCCTGGTACTCCTGGGCGTGTAGCACGGCTTCAGCAAAGGCGGCATTTCCATCCTCGCACTCTCGCGCTTTCTTCGGGTCTCCCCTGATGGTGATTACACCGTTGGGACCTGAATTTTTCATCATATTGTAAATGTAACACGGTCGAGCCATAAAAGCCCAGTAAGCCGGACGTCCGAATATAGCGTGGTACGCGCTCTTGAATGGGACTACTTCAAAGGAAAGTGCCTCCGTCCGATTGTTCTTTGGAGTTCCAAAGGTAACATCCAAAGTGATTTCTCCCAGGGAATTAGCTTGTCTTCCTGGGACAACTCCATGAAAGATCACAGAGCTATGGTTCAACTGGGTCTCCGAGATCTTCATTCGGCGTAGCGTTTCGACATACAGAATATTGATATTGCTACCACCGTCCATGAAAGTCTTGGAGAAATCATAACCTTCAATAAGTAGATTGACAATTAAGGCATATTTTCCTCGCCTATGCAACTTAGGCGGATGATCAGCGCGGTCAAATGTGATTGCCACTTCCGACCAGTCCAAAAATTGGGGAACAGCCGGAACTGTTGCATTGAGCTCATGTAGAACTGCTTTCTTGACCTTTGCTGGTTGAGATCCGAGGAAGGTGACATAAGTGTCTTTCTTGGTCGGAAATTTTTTCTTCCCATCTGGCTTGGGATTTGAAGCATCAGCTTCATCCATGTCGGAATCTTCCTTGGTCTCTTTATCTTTTTCGGGATTCTTCTTTCCCTTCTTCTGCTTAGCTTTGTAGCCAGTGGTGTCATCTCTTTTAATGTCGTCATTGAAACGACACTCGGCGTTGGTGTGGGACGAGCCCCCATTGGCATCTAAGTGATGCACACATGGGTTATTGGCAATGTCGGCCCAAGAGTAGGTTTTTCCTGGTTGCTGGTCTCCTCTACCTTGAACTCTCGAAGTCACACGGCCATGCCCGCGTCCTCCTCGTCCTCCAGACCCGAAAGTAGCAGTGACCACTGCTGTTTCCGCGTTGGGTTTCTCTTTTGAGGTATTCTTGCGCTTCTCAGCTTGTTGCTTTGGTTGTTTTGCCGACTGTGGCACATCTAGGGCATTGAGTAATCCCTCTGCATCGTCATCAGCATTTGCATACTTGCTCGTTATTTCTATCATCTCTCCCAAATTAGTGACCTTGTCACACTTCAAGCGATGACGCAGTAGACCAATTGGGAGACCTGCAATGAAAGATTCAATCGCAATCTGATCGTTTACTCCTTCACAGGAGTTCTTCGTGTCGATCCATCATCCGAGGTAATCCAGGCAAGTTTCTCCGGCCTTCTGGGTGCAACGCTGTAGGTCTCCGACCGTACAGGGCCTCCAGTATGTGCCTTCGAAATTCCGAAAGAATGCACTTTGCATGTCATACCAGTTGTGGATGGTGTTCTCTGGAAGTTCATTAAGCCATGACCGTGTCATCTTCCGGAACATGAGTGGGAGATATCAGGTTGCGACCAGGCTGTTTCCGCCTTTGGCGATGCAGCAAGCTTGGAAGAAATCCTATAGCCAAGTATCTGGCCGAGCAATGTCGTCGTAGGCTTGGATATGTCATGAGATAGCAAATCCTTCCGGGAATCTTGTAGCTCTGATGCGTGGTCTGAAGTACTTTGGGCCCACGTAGATATCATCATTTTCGTAGCACCACGCCTCTATATTGGAGATGATCCTTTGCCTTGCGTCATTCGGGGATAGAGATCGTCTCGAGTGTCGGCTGTGGCTGCGGTGCGTTGTAGCCGGAATTTGGCTTCTGCCACCACCTCCTCCACCACGACGCCCTCCCTGGCCTCCTTAAGAGCCGTTGTGATGGCTACTTGGTGGAGAGGGTGGAGTAGCTGGGTTATTTCCGGCTGATAGCGGGCCTCCGTCCGGAGCGTCATTATTCCGGTTCTGGGGAGGGTCTGCATTGTGACGAGCCCCCTACCGGCTTGTCTCAGCACGGTATCCGTCGTTCCTTCATCCATCATCCGGACGGCTTGCATGTCTAGGAGGTGGCATTTTTCGTCGGTCCTCCTCTCGATGTTTATCCTTATCATCGTCCCTGCGGTCTTTCAACTCTCACCGAGGCGGGTTCCTTGGATTCACTGCAGCAATTCTCTTGCTCTGCAACTGGGTTAACGTTACGCCAGTCACGTGCAGCTTTGTGGTGCTGTCCCGAAGATCGGGTTCTTGAGTAATTGTCCTCCTGGTGATCGGAACAGTGATGCTGTTCCGGAACGCACTGGGGTCTTACGTCAGCCCATGCCGGGTCTGTGCGACACTGGTCGGAATCAGAGACCAGCTTTTGACTTCCGGACATGGTGACCTTTTGCTGCTCCAGTCCTTTGTTGAGTAATTTGATTCCCAACCGGATCTCCTTCGGGCTTGGATTAGCCGATAGAATTTCTTGGGCCGCCACGGTGTTCTGTACTGGGGTTGGATACACCCAATCCCCTGTGCTATATTTACGAGGCTTCCCCATTTCTTCTCTGAAAAGGACGGCGTGAATCTGCGGGAATTGGTTGTCACTAGTATGACGTTTCGTGGTCTTCTGGTATTGCCTGGAGTTGTACCTTTCCGCATATGCTATGCGTTTCTTTTCCTCCTCAAGTTTTTGGCTTCATCGAGGAGTACTTGACCACGCGCTTCTAGGGCCTGTGCCCTCTCGTCTATTTCTTCAGCGGTAAGCTCTGCAGTTGTAGGAATAGGTGTGGTTAATGCAGCATCGATGAGTTTACGCACACTTTCTAGGGCCATCCACCGACTCTTCTTTTTTGGGCTCGTCTGGGATAAGTGCTCCATCCGAGTATTCCTCGTATTCCTCGGCAATCACCTCCTCTGCTAGAGTGTTTGTTTCTGGGGTCTTGTTTTTCTTGTTCTTCTTCTTTGCCTTCTTTGCAGTGCCGATAGCAAAGACGGCTTTGGGCCCGTTTCCCAGAGTCAAGCTCTGATCGGTACTTTCGGACATCTGGACTTCGGGATTATCTCTGAATTCCATGTCATCCTACGCTTTGGGAGAGTGTTCCCCGGATCCTTCATCCATGGCTTCTCCTTCCTCTATAGCTTTGGAGTTATACTCCTCTTCTTATTCGGTGGAAAACTTTCGGAAGTCTGCTGACGTCATCGATTCATCCGAGGATGCGGGTACGTTGGCTTTTGTTCCAATTGCCTCCAGCAAAGAGTCAGTGTTGTCTCCAGCATCGGCGGAGCTGGATCCGGATCCCACATATCCG
The DNA here is from genome assembly GCA_910589775.1 of Avena eriantha. Lineage (NCBI taxonomy): Eukaryota > Viridiplantae > Streptophyta > Magnoliopsida > Poales > Poaceae > Avena > Avena eriantha. Next base: position 18,391,855 of record OU342746.1, read on the forward strand.
ACAAAGTGCGACGCGTGCTTCCTGAGGTACCTGTGGCTCTCGCAATCAGCTTCGTCGAAACTTTTGATGGTCTCGAGAATTGCATCTACGCCTGAGTTTTGCATTACCATGCGTCGCAGCGTGTACCTCAGGAAAGGCCTGTCTGTCCCGGCGTCATTACAGCCGGAATCAGTTTCATTGATATGCTCCTCCTGGATTTCGACTTCAGCGGGTGGGTCGATCTGGGATTCGGTCTCTCCAAGGAGATCCACTCCAGATTCGACTTGGACCGCTAGGTTTGCTTCAGGCTCAGATTTCTCCACTATCTCCTCAACTGGTGCGGGCTGGGTGGTATTAGGGTTTTCTGAGATCCGGAACTCTGCCGCCTCCGCGGACAAAGGGGACCCAGAAGTTTCTTCTGCCCCTATCATCACCGCTGGGGTGGGTGGGACAGGTTCAGCAAAACCGATGTAAACATCGATCTCGCCAAAAGACATGATGGTGTAGGCAGTCACAGCCTCCCTAGCTAGAATCCAGGTCTCGTCGAGAATGATGAGAGGGACGTCGCTGGCGTAGAGGATGCGACCGACGACAATAGTCTTGCCGATTCCAGTTCTTGCAGATTCGACTCGGAACGTAGATCCAAAGCTCACTTGCCCCACGGTGGGCGCCAACTGTCGTCGGATTGATGACAAGTACGCCATGAGGGGGTCCTCAGGGCGTGCGGAAGAGAGGGGTGTGAGATCTACGGTGTTCCGAGACAGTGAGCACACAAGTTTACCTAGGTTCGAATCCTCCGGCTTTGGACAGATCCTACTCCTGCTAGCAAACTAGTAATACGGCAGTGCCAGAATACGGGTTACAAGGGTTCGCCTGTGCGAGTTGAGATTGTAGACTATTGAAGGTGCCCTAAAGGCTTTCCCTAGGATGACTTATATAGACATCCAGCCTAGGGTTTACAGGAGAGACCTATCCGGCTACGACTAAGAGTCGGTTATAGAGTACATCTTGAACTACAAGTAACACTATGGGCCTATGTCGGTAAGTCTTCTGGGCCTTGCCGTAGCCGGACTGGACTCCGTCTCTTCTCCCTGACTGGGCCGCCCGTGAAGCAAAGCTCTAACCCCAAGTGGGCCACCCTGGTCAGTGAGGAACTGTGAGGATACCCAGAAAGTATATCCCCAACAAAAATCAATCTACAATTAACTCATTTCTATTAGTTCAATAATTTTGACCTATAGCTAGTTTCGATAAATCGGCATAAAGTCATTCAAGTGGGTAGATTTTGCTGGGAAGCTTGAAAACTTATAAAAATTGGAATCCTAAGTTAAGCTTGTCTGCTATGTCTTTAAACCGGTGTTTGTGCATTCAGAGCCATATTATTTGGACTTCCTTTACAAAAAATTTAAAACCTCTTTTCATGATACACTAAAAGAATAGTTGGCTTTTACAACAGACATTTTTCGTGGTTGAAGGCTTGCTTTTCGTGCTGGAAAAGTCTTCCGCAAGGGATGACCTCGGTGGTAAAAGCCTCGTCACCAAATAATCTACAACGGTTATTTCCCCAACCATGGTGGATTGCACCTTTTAGCTACGGAAATTTGTTTCGTGGTAGATCGGTTTCTCGGCAGTATTGACTGCTAACGTCATGCAAACTGCCATGTGGCAAGTGCCGTTAGCGGTCAGTTACAACCATTAACGGTCAAAAAAACCGTGGTGGAACCCAAGGCTTGCTAACCATTAAGTGGGTGGGCCCATGAGAGAATCCCAATAAGAATATGGCCCATTACTGTTTCGGCCTACTGGAGGCCTACCCTACATTAACGGGGCCCACAACTTTGCAGCCCAGCTGCAGACTATTAATTTTCAGGTCTGTTACTATTTCGGCCTTCTTAAGGCCTAGCTCGGTCCAACACTGTGCAACCCATTAGCGGTATGCGCCATGTCGACTTTACTATAAGGCCTGCCCTAGGACCTTCAGTGTGCATAAAGCCCATCGCTTTTAGTTTGTTCTGAGCCTTTTTGCTAGAAGGCATGTTGTTATTCATGATCTCTTCCAATATGGACTTTCACTGCTCTAGCCTATTACTGTTCTGGCATGCTACTGTTCCAGCCTGTTAATGTTCAGGCATGCTTATACTTTCTGGACATTTACTGTTCGGTCCTATCATGAATCATAACTTTTACTTTTTGGGACCGTTACTTCTTTCTGTCCTTTTATTGTTTAGGACATTGATTGTTCATGCCTCTTACTATTTAGACCATTTAAAATTTAGGACTTTACTATTCAGGCCTCTTACTATTCTGGCCATTTACTATTTAGGCTTGTTCATGCCCTTTACTATTCATGTCATTTACTATTTAGGTTTTTTTAATGTTCGGGCCTTTTACTGTTCATATAACCCCATCAATGTTTGACCAATCACTTCCTTTCACTATTCAGTATATTACTATTGTGGTCTTTCACCGTATGGCGTGTTACTGTTTTGGCATTTTTAGCAGCATCCACGTTTTGCAGAATATCACAGTAATACCAACAAGTTGATTAATAAACATGAGAAATTTAAACTCCTCTCTCAAAAAATAGAAATTCAAACTTCTTATTACATAATGATAAAAGTTGGTCTCTCCAAATTGAAAATTACAGATCATTAGACAAGATTTGCATTTTAAAAGATCACAAAGAAGAGTTTGCATCATCAATACGAGATTGTTACATGGCAATGCACTTCATCGTATCATACTTCAACATTTCAGCTACAGATCTAAGAGCAGCTACACCCTTTCTTTCTGCATGCAATACAACCTTTATATATATATATATATATATATATATATATATATATCACCTGCAGGAGTTGTTCTAGGTGGAATGTTAAGAATGTTGTTTCCTTCAAAAATGCATCAGAAGGATGAATGGGAAGAGGGATCACAGCTTCCAGCTCCACCTTCCGAGGACTCCTGCTTGGTTTTAACTATAGCCTGTTAAAATATGGTGAAATAGTTTAAAACAAGGAACAAGGCAAACATGTATTGTATGAAGTACATATCATTTAAGTAAGTATGAACTTACAGTAGCTCATTCAGGATCATAGTAGTCCGTTCTCAAGTGGGTGCGACTCCTAGTCAATCTTCCAGTAGAATCTGAGTCGAGCAGCTAGAACTATAGTCCTTGTACTCCTCTGTCCTTTCTCTACATTAAGGCATGGCATTTAAAACCGAGTCAGCTGGTTCGGAAGGATGAAATAAGTTGAAAACACCAAAAAATATAACATTAAAATTGACTAGGTGTATGATTCAAACTAGCTAGCTGGTTTGGAAGGATGAAAGCACTTGAAAACACCTACAATATATCATCAAAATGGACCAGATGTATGATTTAAACTTAATAGCTGGTTTGGAAGGATGAAAGTAGTTGAAAACACGAAAAATATAGCATTAAAAACTAACAGATGTATGATTCAAACTAGATTGACATTTTCTGAATTACTACAAGCATTTTGTTGGGGGGATACCCCCGGGTAGGGTCACGCCGAGGTATAAAGGCTGAGTTAGCCGATGTACGGCAAGGTCAAAGCAAGTGATGGCTGAGTCACCTCAAGGCAGGCCGAATCACGGAGTAACCCAGACCAGAGGATGTCCGCCTAATTGAGTCCCGGCCGACGTATGTCGTATGCCGGCAGGATTTATCTAACTTGTATGCAGGTACCAGTATGGCCGGATTAACCAGGCATGATCCGGGTTATATCAGGCTTGCAAGAGAAGGAAGGTGTCTCGCTGGTCAAAATGAGGTCACTGTACGCTGGAGCGTGAGCGAAGCAGACAAAGGCTAGGACCACCGAGGTGTGGCCGATAAGGGTGATGCTGCCTGTGTCGGATGACGCTGGCGTTGTAGAGGCTCATGTAGCCTCTGCATGGCTTACGATGGGGAAAAGTGACCCGATCGGTTTACTATTTTGGGAAGAGGCATATTTCCTGGAATATGCCTCCACGTATGCCCTAACTGGAGACCTAGCCACCCCTATATAGGAAGGGCTAGGGCATTTGTAGAGATGGTTGAGCTTTACTTGGTTGATCCCTAGTTGGTCCATGAGAGCTAGCTAGTGGAGAGAGTAAGAGAGTTCCTTCTTCCTCCTCTCCCCAATATAGCTCAAGGAGCACTTCTAAACCTTGGATACCTACTGAATACAAAATATCTGTGTGTGGAATCACCACACTATCCCTCCCTGGATTCCTCTAGTGCATATTCTCCCCACCTTTAGCCTATCCATGGCATCTGTCGTGACACCACCACGACAGTTGGCACCCACCGTGGGGCTAGCGGCTCTAGCAGGAGTGAAGATCCGGACGGGAAACCACATCGGTACCGGCGAACACATCGTCTCCTGGCTCGTTCAACGCTTTCGAGCGCTGGACTTTGTCAGCGACAATGCTGGCTGCTTCGGGAAGCGACCTGTCCCGCGCAACGGCCTCTTCGTCAATCTTGGCGCGCACAAGATCTACGTCGTTGTCGATGTGTCGTGCGTTCGACCGCGGCACATTGTCGAGGGAGGCGAGCCACCCCTTAGCGCGGCCCACGGGGCACGTATCACTCGCACCCCTGAGCGCGCCGAGGTGATGATGACTGCGCCTGACACTGGCGCGAGGAAGGATCCGGCACCAGATCCGGAGGTAACACCCAAGGCACCAAGGAACAGTAGAGGTCCCCCACTAGAGAGGCTAGAGAATGTACTGCAGCAGGCAATAGATAGTCTAGAGAACCCCGTAGCACCTATAGTAGATCCGGCTCAGGCACAGGCCAAGTTAGAGGAAACCAGGCAGAAAATACTAGAGGGTGCAAAAAAGATAGCAGTAGCTCAGCAGTCATTGAACATGACACTACGTGAGTATGCAAAGGCAAATAAGGTAGATGCTATAAAAGTGAAGGGGAGAAACCTCATCAGTGAAATGAACAAAGAGGGTGATACTAGAGTCAAGGAATCAGAGAACCTTCTGTCCATGGGGCCGCCGAAGTATAGTACCCCGGCAAAGAACCTCAGGGCAGCAGATGCAGCTGCGTCCGAGTTAGAGGGCCTGACGGGTGAAGCCCGACAAAGGCAACAAGATAGGGTCAATGAGTTAGTTCAGATCACGAATAGACAAAATGAAGAGTTTCTCAGGGCTAATCCGGCAAGAGATGGGGCCTCCAAAATCGTTCACTTAGCAGTAGGTAACCTGGAGAAATCTACTGGAGCTGCATCGTCCCCTCGTGGTGGACCAAGAAGAGAGGAAGTTGTAACCTCGGCGAGGAGAAACAAGAAGATAGTCCCATATGACCCGGCGAGGGCAGGGAAAGGAAAAGCAGTGCAGGAAAATGAGGGTCGACGAAGTGTGAGCCGAGGTGAAGCTGGCCGAGGTAACCGCGACCAAGGCAATGCCGGTCAAGGAAATGCTGTGAACGGAAATGCCGGACAGCGTACCTCGGTGGGTGCAGGGCAACCGCATCAGCGGAATATACCACGGCAAGAGCGAAGTGCCGGCCAAGGTATGCAATAGAGAGGAGCTCCACAAGAGCAAGATACATACAATGATGGTGATTCGGAAATGGTGAACGCAGGATACCCTAGGCCAGACTATCACGTGATAGGGTCAAGATTAGGAAGCAGGAACTTGATGCCTGATGATGCCAGGTTAAAACTAGACCGGCTTTATAGGTCGGAGCAAATTGAGTGTCAAGGTCCTCTGGGTCCTGCGTGTTTTGGGCCCTGGATCATGAAAGAGCCTCCCGTACCTAACTTCTAGTTACCCAGAGGCACAAAAACATATGACGGTAGCACCAAGCCAGAGGATTGGTTGATCAACTACGCGATAGCGGTGAAAAATGCTACAGGCAACTTGAGATGGGCTGTGAGATATGTACCTCAGATGCTCGAAGGGCCAGCGAGGGTATGGCTAAACAATTTGCCACCCAGAAGTATTAACTTCTGGATCGATTTTGAGGAAATGTTCGTCAGTAACTTCTCAAGCACGTATCAGAGGCCCAATAGGCCACAGACCCTAGCAATGTGCAAGCAGAGACCGAATGACACGGACCGGGAGTTCTTAACCCGGTGGTGCACAGTGCGAAACTCATGCGAGGGTGTGATTGAGTCACAGGCCATAGCTTGGTTTGCACAAGGGTGTAAATATGCAAGCATGCTGTGGCAAAGGCTACAAAGGGATATGCCAACTACACTGGCAGAGACGATCCGGATTGCTGATTCATATGCCTTGGGTGATCCGACTCAACCTAGACTTGTGTCAAACGAGTCAAATGAGGAGTACTACCAGCGAGATGGAGCCGGATCATCCTGGCGGAATGATTATCGGGGTAAGAGAAGAGATGATAGGCCGGATTACAGATACAGTTTGCAACAAGTTGCAGCTGTCAATCAAGACCAAGCCGGAGCAGGAAGTAGTCAGCGCCATAAAACTGGAGGGCAATGGACTCCAAGAAATGATGGCAAGAAAACTTGGACGCCAGAACAAAAGAAACAGTGGCAAGAAAAGAAGGACTGTCCGAGGTATACCTATGAGGCAATGCTGGATCAGCCGTGTAAGTTTCACACGCCAAATCCGAGTAACCCGGTGGGTCACACGACTAGGCAATGTGAGTGGATGAGGAAGATAGAACAAAGTGGTTCGGGGAATGCTCAGGCACCTCGGAACAATCAACCTCGGCAGGAGTTACCCCGGCAGCAATTACTCTCTAGAGCGAACATGCAACAGTTAATGTTGCCTCCACCTCCGCCGAGGTATAAAACCATGAGAGAAGGGATGCGGTACATCAGGTGGAAAATCAGCATCAGCCAGATCAAAGGTACCCCGGAAACGAGGGGAGAAATGAATACAAAGAGCATCATCAGAGTTACTACGTGTTTACCATAGAGGAAACAGATAGAAAAAGCTTGCAACGCCGACATATGGAGGTGAACGCAGTTATGCCGGTAGTGATGAGGTATATGCCTTGGTCGGATCAGGAAATCACATGGAGTATCAAGGTATATGCCTAGTCCCAGTTCGTATGCACTGGTGTTGGACGCAACGTTCATTGGGCCAAACATCAATGTAAGATTCTCTAAGGTATTGATTGATAATGGCAGCAGCATCAATATTATGTACGTGGATACAATGCGCAAGTTGGGTATCTCGGAGAACATGCTCTAGGCCACGAGAACAACTTTCTAAGGTATTGTGCCAGGCATTTCATGTGAGCCCATTGGCAAGGTCCTGGTTGACGTATTGTTCGACACACGAGATAACTGCCAAACTAAAAATTTGGAGTTTGAGGTGGTGAACCTAGAAAGTGCGTATCACGCGTTGCTCGGTAGGCCTGCCCTGAATAAGTTCATGGCAAGTTGTCACATCAGTTACCTGAAGATGAAGTTGCCCGGGCCAAATGGAGTAATTACTATAGCGGGAGATTTCCGATGTTCCATTGAGTGTGCGTCAGCCGAGGCTAACCTGGCCGAGTCACTTGTGATTGCACAAGAGAAAAGAAAAATCCAGGAGGTGGCGGCATTGGCTCAATCCGCTCAGCAGTATATGCCGGCGCTGAGTAACCCGCATGGAGGTGTTTCATTTCAAGCAACGAAAGATACAAAGAAAGTGCCTGTTGATGATCTGTTCCTAGAGCGCACTGTAACAATTGGTGCCGGGTTAAAGGACAAATAGGAAAGCGAGCTTGTCAACTTCCTCCGTGAGAATCGGGATATCTTTGCTTGGTCCACACAGGACTTGCAAGGCGTTTCGAGGGAGTTGGCCGAGCACTCTTTGAATGTGAGACCTGGGGAAAAGCCGGTGAAGCAACCTCTCCACCGCTTCACCGAAGATAGGATAAAACTCATCGGAGATGAGATAGCTCGGCTCCTAGCAGCTGGGTTTATCATGGAAGTGCTTTACCTGGATTGGCTATCTAATCCAGTGCTGGTGGAAAAGAAGAAAGATGATCCGAATGTGGCAGTGGTTTGGCGTATGTGCATCGATTACACAAACCTGAATAAGGCGTGCCCAAAAGATCCATTCCCACTGCCAAGGATAGATCAGGTCATAGATTCTACTGTTGGGTGTGAACTGTTGTCATTCATAGATGCATATTATTGTTTCCACCAGATAACTCTGAATCTGAATGATCAAATAAACACTGCATTTATCACCCCATATGGGGCTTATTGCTATCGCACCATGCCTTTTGGTTTACGTAATGCAGGGGCAACGTGCCAAAGATGTATGCAAAAATGTTGCACGACCAAATCGGCCGAAATGTGCAAGTGTATGTGGATGATGTGGTTATAAAAACCAAGGAAAGCAAAACGATCCATGATGATATTAGGCAAATGTTCGCGAACCTAAGAAGATTCCGAATGAAGCTTAACCCGGAAAAATGTACCTTCGGTGTCCCGGCTGGAAAATTACTCAGATTTCTTGTCTCCAGTCGAGGTATCGAAGTTAACCCAACTAAAATACGAGCCATCGACCCGAAGTGTCTTAACGATGTCCAGAAGTTCCTGGTTGCCTGGCATCTTTCAGTCGGTTTGTATGTCGGATGGGAGAAAAGGCATTGCCTCTCTATCAACTAATGAAAAAAGTGGACAAGTTCGTATGGATGCCGCAGGCTAACGAATCCTTTATCCAATTAAAGAAGATGTTAGCCACTACACCAGTGTTAGCCTCTCCACTATCAAAAGAGCCAATGTTGCTCTATATAGCCGCAACCAACCGAGTTGTAAGTGCAGTGGTGGTGGTAGAGCGCGATGAAGAGGGTAAGTCAGTGCAAAGGACAGTGTATTACCTAAGCGAGGTATTATCCGTATCGAAGCAAAACTATCCTCACTATCAGAAAATGGCATATGGTGTGCACATGTCAGCAAAGAAGCTAAACCACTACTTTGAAGAACACCCAATCAAAGTGATATGTGAAGCCCCCATATCTGAGATAATGAGTAACAAGGATGCAAGCGGCCAAATCGCAAAATGGGCAATTGAGCTAGCCCCTTATGCTCTGCAATATGACAGGAGAGATGCGATCAAGTCTCAGGCTGTGGCCGACTTTTCGTGGATTGGGCCGAGATGCAATACGAACCACCGTTACCAGATCCGAACTACTGGAGAATGCACTTTGATGGATCAAAAACAAAAACCGGGTTAGGTGCCAGAGTTGTACTTACCTCGCCCAAGAACGACCAACTGAAGTATGTACTGCAGATCCATTTCGCAGCGTCAAGCAATGTCGCCGAATATGAGGTACTTGTGCATGGGCTCAAAGTGGCAAAAGAAATTGGAATACGTCAGATCCAATGCTTTGGCGACTCGGATTTGGTAGTTCAGCAAGTCTCGGGGCAATGGGACGCTCTTGATCCAAACATGGCATTGTACAAATTCCATGTGCAAAAGATATGTGGGTACTTTCTAGGATGCGAGTTTCACCATGTACCCCGGCTGGAAAACGATGCTGCCGACGTACTGTTGAAGCTCGGATCAACCCGACAAGCAATTCCACTGGGTGTAGCACTAGAACACCTCAGAGAACCATCTATCAGGCCGTCCCCAGAAACCGACTCAATTTACATCCTGGCAGATCCGGAGTCCGGAGCTGTACCCATGGACATTGACGTGGGAAGTGATTCAGGAAACCCGGGGACTGCTTCGCAGAACCTGGGGACTGCGCAGCGAGATCCGGCCGAGGTTATGCCAGTGGAGCAAATGGAAGTAGTTGACGATGTATTTCCAGTGCGAGCTATACGGGCTTGGGCACTGCCCATATTTCAATTCCTGAAGGATGGAACTTTGCCCAGTGAAGAGGTGCTCTCTAGGCAAATTCAGAGGCGCGCAAAGGGATACACAATTATCAATGCTGAACTATACAAGAGGAGTGTGACAAACGTCCTCCTACGATGCGTTGACCCGGAAGAAGGGCTTGACATTCTCCGGGATATACATCAATGGGAATCTAGTCATCACGCCTCATCCAGAGCGTAGGTAGCAGAAGCCTTCCGGCATGGGTTCTACTGGCCAAGTGCCTTGGAACAAGCAGAAGATCTAGTAAGAAAGTGCAATGGTTGTCAGAGGTATGCTACCAAGACACATATGCCAATGTCAGAGTTCAAGACTATACCAATTACCTGGCCATTTGCCGTATGGTGTTTGGATATGGTTGGCCCACATCTTAGTCATGGTTGACAAGTTTACAAAATGGATTGAAGTGAAGCCCATAAGAAAATGTGATGGAGCTACCGCCGTGACATTCCTCAAAGATATCATCTTGAGATACGGCTATCCTCACAGTATCATAACAAATAATGGCACAAATTTTGCTGAAGGAGCATTTGCGCGATTCCGCCGAGATAAGAAGATCCGGCTAGACATTGCCTCGGTAGCCCACCCCGCATCGAAGGGACAAGTGGAGAGATCCAACGGATTAGTATTATCCGGGATAAAACCCCGACTCATTGAGCCACTACAAAGATCAGCGGGGTGCTGGATAGAAGAACTACCAGCGGTACTATGGAGTTTAAGAACAACTCCGAATCGATCAACTGGCTATACACCATTCTTTCTGGTATATGGGACAGAAGCTGTATTACCAGCTGACATAGAGCATGATTCGCCTAGGGTCACCCAATACACAGAAGCCGAAGTGCGAGAAGCCCGGAAAAATGATGTTGATCTACTAGAAGAAGTGAGAGAATTGGCATTGTCCAGATCGACCATATATCAGCAAAATCTCCGACGCTATCATAGCCGGAAAGTAAACCCCCGAGTCTTCCGGGAAGGTGATCTGGTACTCCGGTTGGTACAACGTACTGCTGGCATGCATAAGCTATCCCCCCTCATGGGAAGGGCCATTCATTGTGAGCAAAGCATTGCACAATGACTCTTATTACCTCATCGATGCAAAACCATAGGAGAAGAACAAGGCGGACAGGTCCGGTGAGGAATCTAAGCATCCATGGAATATAGCTCTACTTCGTCCATTCTACACTTAGCAAAGAAGTGTGTGTATCCGAGTCTCTCATACGTCGGTATGTATGCCAACAGTGAGTTTATCAATGAAATCGTGGTACCTCGAGCAGTAACTCGGGGACTGCCTTAATAATATTCGTTGTCTTCTGTACTTGTTATTTATTTTTATGTCAGCTGGTTTAAGTTGCTTCTGCCTAAGCCGGATTAGTAGTGTGTGAGCACCAAAAACTCAACTCTTCGACTTGCTGCTGTCCAACAAGATTTGGCTTCATGGCAAGCAAGAGAACAAGTTTGGAATTGCGTAGCACACGAAAAACAACTAAGGAAAAGAACATAATCGAGCCGACATTTGTTATTTGGACTAACTTTATGTTTACCCCATTTTTACTATGCTGAATTGTTTTGAGCTAGTCCTAAAGTTTCCAAGTATTGTTAAGTCAATTTTCGAAACTCGGACTCGTAAGTCATAAAACGAACCAAGGTAGACACGAGCCGGGCCAAGAAATTGGAGAAACAAGAAAATGAAACTCGGGGACTGCGCCCAAGTTAATCCGGCATGAGCAACTTAGTTGCAAAATATAATTTGTGTGCTCAATACATTTGCACCCGGCATACCGGGGATCTGATAAACTGCAAAGTGTTTGTTGGTGATCAAGGAGCAGCAGGGGGAGGTAACTCGGCGCCAGCAGATTGTCGGGGGGATACCCCCGGGTAGGGTCACGCCGGGATATAAAGGCCGAGTTAGCCGAGGTTCGGCAAGGCCAAAGCAGATGCTGGCCGGGTCACCTCAAGGCAGGCCGAATCACGGGGTAATCCGGACCTAGGGGCGTTTGCCTAACTAGCCCTCATCCGACTTAAGCGGTAAGTCAGAAGTGTGTGTTCTACCTGTATGCAGGAAAGGGTGTGGCCGGATGAACCATCATCTGGGTCGCAGCAAGCTTCTAGGAGAAGGAAGGAATCTCGCTGGTCAAAAGGAGCCCCGGTACGCACTGCCTGAGCGAAGCGAGCAAGGACAGGACCACCGGGGCGTGGCCGACAAGCATGACGACGCCCGTGTCAGCTAACGAGGGCGCCGCAGTGGCTAACATAGCTAAAGCATGTGTGACGCGGGGGAAAAAGCACCCCGGTCGGCTTACCACTTTGGGTGGAGGCATATTCTTAGGAATATGCCTCCACATATGCCCTAGGCAGAAACCGAGCCTCCCCTATAAAAGGGGGGCTAGGGCTTCGGTAGAAGGGGTTGGCTGTTTTTGTCTCTGTACAATTCTGTTAGAGTCTAGGGTTTCAGGTGAGATCTGTGGGTGAGAGTAAGAGAGCTCCTTCTTCCTCCTCTCGCCAATACAGCTCTAGGAGCACTTGTAACCTTGGAAGGAAATCAATACAAGTTCTTGTGTGGAGAATCACTTCACTATCCCTCCCTGGATTCCCCTAGCGTGTATTAGTTCCCACCTTTAGCCTATACATGGCATCTGCCGTGACACCACCATGACAGTTGGCGCCCACCGTGGGGCTAGCGGCGCTAGAAAGGGTCAAAATCCGGACGGGAAACTTCATCGCCACCGGCAAGCGCATCGTCTCTGGGCTCGTTCAGCGCTTTGAAGCGCGGGACCTCGTCAGCGACAATGAGGGCTGCTTCGGCACGCGCCCTCTCCCACGCAACATCATCTTCCTCAAGCTCGGCGCGCACAAGGTCTACGTTGCGGTGGACGTGTCTTGTGTTCATCCATGCCACGTCATCGAAGCAGGCGAACCGCCCCTCACTGTGGCTCGTGGGGAGCGTATCGCTCGTTCCCCGGACCATGCAGAGGTAATGATGACAGCGCCGGGTGCGGGTGCGAGCAAGGATCCGGCGCCAGATCCGGAGGTGATGCCCAAGGCACCAAGGAAAGGTATGGGTCCTCCGCTACAGAGGCCGGAAAACATGTTGAGAGAGGCAATGGATAGCTTGGCAAACCCTGTAGTAGCAGCGGTAGATCCGGCTCGTGCACAGGCCGAGCTGGAGGAAACTAGGCAGAAAATACTTGAGGGCGCGAAGAAAATAGCCGCGGCCCAGCAGTCGTTGAACATGACGCTGCGTGAGTATGCTAAGGCGAACAAAGTTGATACTGTAAAAGTTAAAGGGAGAAATCTCATGAGCGAGATGAACAGAGAAGGTGATGTTGGAATCGAGGAATCAAAAAACTGTTTGTCCGTGGGGCTGCCGAGGTATAGTACCCCGGCCAAGAACCTCAGAGCGGCGGATGCAGCTGCATCCGAGTTAGAGGGACTGACGGGTGAAGCCCGGCAAAGGCAGCAAGACCGGGTTAACGAGCTAGTTCGGATTGCGAATAGGCAAAACGAAGAACTGCTCAGGGCAAACCCGGAGAGAGCTGGGGCCTCCAAGATCGTCTATTCGGTGATGGGTAACCCGGAGAAATCCACTGGAGCCGCATCGTCCCCTCATGGTGGTCCAAGGAGAGAGGAGGTGGTAACCTCGGCCAGACGGAACAAACAGATTGTCCCGTATGACCCGACACGGGCAGGGAAAGAAAAAGAAGCGCAGAAAAATGATGATCGACGGAGTGTGAGCCGAGGCGAAGCTGGCCGAGGTAACCGTGACCAAGGCAATGCCGGTCAAAGGAACGTTGTCAACAGCAATGCCGGGAAGCAAAACTCAGCAGGGGCAAGACAACCGTAGCAGCGGAACATGCCGAGGCAAGAGCACAGTGCCGGCCGAGGTATGCAAGAGCAAAACCGGTACAACGACGGTGATTCGGAGATGGCAAATGCGGGATACCCGAGACCGGATTATCATGTGATAGGGTCGAGATTGGGAAGCAGGGATTTGATGCCGGATGATGCGGGGTTGAAACTGGATCGACTATATAGGTCGGAGCAGATTGAATGTCAAGGTCCACCGGGTCCAGCATGTTTTGGACCCCGGATCATGAAAGAGCCACCAGTCCCGAACTTTCAGCTGCCCAGAGGCACCAAGACCTACGACGGTAGTACCAAGCCAGAGGATTGGCTGATAAACTATGCTACGGCTGTAAAAATTGCCACAGGCAACCTGAGATGGGCTGTACGGTACGTACCCCAGATGTTGGAAGGCCCGACAAGGGTGTGGTTGAACAATTTGCCACCAGGAAGCATCAACTGCTGGATAGATTTCGAGGAGATGTTCATCAGCAATTTTTCGAGTACGTATCAAAGGCCAAATAGGCCACAGACCCTAGCTATGTGCAAACAAAGACCCAACGAGACGGACCGGGAGTTCTTGACTCGGTGGTGTACCGTGAGAAACTCATGCGAAGGCGTGATAGAATCACATTCCATGGCATGGTTTGCACAGGGGCGCAGATATGGAAGCGAACTGTGGATGAAGTTGCAACAGAAAATGCCGGCAACGTTGGCTGAGATGATCTGGATCGCAGATTCGTATGCGTTGGGTGACCCGACCCAACCAAGGTTCGCCTCAAACGAGTCAAGCGATGAATACTATCAGAGGGATGGATCCGAATCATCTCGAAGAAATGATTACAGAGGAAAAAGGAGAGATGATCAACCGGATCATCGGTACGGCTCGCACCAAGTGGCAGCCATGAATCAAGATCAACCCGGAGCAGGGGGTAGCCATCGCCAGAAAACTGGAGGCCAATGGACTCCAAGGAATGATGGGAAGAAAACTTGGACTCCGGAGCAAAAGAAGCAATGGCAAGAAAGGAAAGACTGTCCGAGGTATACTTATGAGTCGATGTTGGACAAGCCGTGTAAGTTTCACACGCCAAATCCGAACAACCCAGTGGGTCATACGATGAGGCAATGCGAGTGGATGCGCAAGATCGAGCAAGGTGGTTCAGGGAATGCTCAGGCACCCCGAAATGATCAGCCTCGGCAGGAGTTACCCCGGCAGCAATTGCTCTCCAGAGCGAACACGGAATAGCTAATGCTGCCTCCCCCTCCGCCGAGGTATGATAACAATGAAAGAAGGGATGCAGTGCATCAGGTAGAAAATCTGCATCAGCCGGATTAGAGGCACCCCGGAAATGAGGGGAGAAACGAGTACATGGAGCATCACCAGAGCTATTGTGTGTTTACCACAGAGGACACTGATAGAAAAAGCTTGCAGCGTAGGCATATGGAGGTGAATGCGGTAATGCCGACAGTCACGAGGTACATGCCTTGGTCCGATCAGGAAATCACCTGGAGCATTAGGGATCATCCAAAGCTCATGCCGAGCCCTGGTTCGTATGCGTTGGTGCTGGATCCTACGTTCATTGGACCAAGCATTAACATAAGGTTCTCAAAGGTACTGATCGACAACGGCAGTAGCATAAATATCATGTACGCGGACACAATGCGCAAGTTGGGTATCTCGGAGAACATGCTCCAGGCCAGGAGGACAACTTTCCACGGCATTGTGCCCGGCATTTCTTGCGAGCCCATAGGTAAGGTCCGGGTCGACGTCTTGTTCGGCACGAGGGACAATTGCCGAACTGAAAATCTGGAGTTCGAAGTGGTGAACTTAGAAAGCGAGTATCATGCGTTGCTCGGAAGGCCAGCGCTGAACAAATTCATGGCAAGTTGTCATATCAGCTACTTGAAGATGAAATTGCCCGGGCCAAACTGAGTGATTAGCATTGCTGGGGACTTCCGACGTTCGATGGAGTGTGCGTCGGCCGGATCAAACTTAGCCGAGTCACTTGTGATCACGCAAGAAAAAAGGAAAATTCAGGAGGTGGCGGCATTGGCTCAGTCCGCGCAGCAGTATATGCCGGCGCTGAGTAACCCGCATGGAACTGTCTCCTTCCAGGCCACGAAAGATACCAAGAAGGTTCCTGTTGATGACATGTTCCCAGAGCGCACCGTAACAATTGGTGCCGGGCTAAGCGATAAATAGGAAAGCAAGCTCGTCAGCTTCCTCCGTGAGAATCGGGACATTTTTTCTTGGTCCACACAGGACTTGCAAGGTGTTCCGAGGGAGTTGGCCGAGCACTCTTTGAATGTGAGACCCGGAGCCAAGCCGGTGAAGCAACCTCTTCGCCCCTTCGCCGAAGATGGGAGGAAAGTCATTGGGGATGAGATAGCTCGGTTGCTAGCTGCAGGATTTACCATGGAGGTTCTCTACCCGGATTGGCTGTCTAATCCGGTGCTGGTGGAAAAGAAAAAGGATGATCCGAACGTGGCAGTGGTTTGGCGCATGTGTATCGATTACACGAACCTGAACAAGGCGTGTCCAAAAGATCCATTCCCGCTGCCAAGAATAGATTAGGTCATAGACTCAACTGCTGGATGTGAACTGTTGTCGTTCATTGATGCTTATTCTGGTTTCCACCAGATACCTCTGAATCCGGATGATCAAATAAAGACTGCGTTTATTACCCCGTATGGGGCTTATTGCTATCGCACCATGCCGTTTGGTCTACGTAATGCAGGGGCAACGTACCAAAGATGTATGCAAAATGTTTGCACGACCAAATAGGTCAAAATGTACAGGTGTATGTGGATGATGTGGTTATCAAGACCAAGGAAAGCAAAACGCTCCTTGATGATATCAGGCAAACGTTCGCAAACCTAAGAAGGTTCCGGATGAAACTTAACCCGGAAAAATGCACCTTCGGTGTCCCGACTGGAAAATTGCTCGGCTTTCTAGTTTCCAGCTGAGGTATCAAAGTTAATCCAACCAAAATCCGGGCCATCGAACGAATGGAACTGCCGAAGTGTCTTAACGATGTCCAGAAGTTTACAGGTTGCCTGGCCTCGTTAAGTCGGTTTGTATGTCGGTTGGGAGAGAAAGCTTTACCTCTGTACCAACTCATGAAAAAGTCGGATAAGTTCATTTGGACACCGCAGGCTGACGAAGCCTTTACCCACCTAAAGAAAATGTTAGCCACGGCACCAGTGCTAGCCTCACCACTATCAAAGGAGCCAATGTTGCTCTATATAGCCGCAACCAACCGAGTTGTAAGTGTAGTGATAGTGGTGGAACGTGATGAGGAAGGTAAGTTGGTGCAAAGGCCGGTGTATTATTTGAGTGAAGTGTTGTCAACCTCGAAGCAGAACTACCCACATTATCAAAAAGTGGCATATGGCGTGTACATGGCCACCAAGAAATTGAAGCACTACTTTGAGGAGCATCCCATCCGGGTCATATGTGAGGCCCCTATATCCGAGATAATGAGTAACAAGGATGCAAGCGACAGAATTGCAAAATGGGCAATTGAGCTAGCTCCTTATGCTCCGCAATATGACCGGAGAGAAGCCATCAAGTCTCAGGCTGTGGCGGACTTTTTCGTGGACTGGGCCGAGGTACAGTACGAACCACCACTTCCGGATCCGAACTATTGGCGGATGCACTTTGACGGATCAAAAACCAAAACCGGGCTAGGTGCCGGAGTTGTACTCACGTCGCCAAAGAAGGACCAGTTGAAATATGTGCTGCAGATCCACTTCACCACATCAAACAATGTCGCTGAGTATGAAGCACTTGTGCATGGGCTCAAGGTAGCAAAAAAAATTGGTATACGTCGGGTTATATGCTTTGGCGACTCGGATTTAGTGGTGCAGCAAGTGTCCAGAGTGTGGGACGCCCTTGATCCAAACATGGCACTATACAAATTTCATGTGCAGAAGATTTCCGGTTACTTTGAGGGATGCGAATTTCATCATGTACCCCTGGTGGAAAATGAGGCTGCCGACATGCTGTCGAAGCTCGGGTCAACCAGACAAGCAATTCCACCGGGTGTAGCATTAGAGCACCTCAAGAAACCATCCATCAGGCCATCCCCGGAGTCCGAGTCAATCTACGTCCCGGAGGACACAGAGTCCGGAGCTGTGCCCATGGACATTGACACGGGAAGTGGTGCGCAAAACCCGGGGACTGCTTCGCAAGATCCGGGGCCTGCTCAGCATTGTCCGGTTGAAGTTATGCCGGTGGATCAAATGGAGATAGACGAGGACATGTTCCCCGTGCGGTCAATACCGGCTTGGGCACTGCCTATATTTCAATTCCTGAAAGATGGAACGTTACCCACTAAGGAGGTGCTGTCCAGGCAAACACAGAGGAGGGCAAAGGCCTACACGATCATCAATTCCGAGTTATACAAAAGAAGTGTGACCAATGTCCTCCAGCGGTGTGTTGACCCGGAAGAAGGGCTTGAAATCATCCGAGACATACATCAGGGGGAATGCGGGCATCACGCCTCATCCCGAGCCTTGGTAGCAAAGCTTTCCGACACGGATTCTACTGGCCAAATGCCTTAGAGCAAGCAGAAGATCTGGTGAGAAAATGTAATGGTTGTCAGAGGTATGATACAAAGACACATATGCCAATGTCGGAACTCAAGACCATCCCAATCACTTGGCCATTTGTCGTATGGTGCTTGGACATGGTGGGCCCGTTCAAACCAGCAAGAGGAAACATGAATCACATTCTGGTAATGGTGGACAAGTTTACAAAGTGGATCGAGGTAAAGCCTATAAGAAAATGTGATGGAGCTACGGCCGTAACGTTTCTCAAAGATATCATCTTGAGGTACGGTTATCCACACAGTATCATAACTGATAATGGCACAAATTTTGCGGAAGGAGCATTTGCTCGTTTCTGCCGGGATAAGAGGATCCGGCTTGACGTAGCTTCGGTAGCCCACCCCACATCGAACAGGCAAGTGGAGAGATCCAACGGATTAGTATTATCCAGGATAAAACCCCAGCTCATTGAGCCGCTGCAAAGATCAGCGGGGTATTGGATACAAGAACTACCAGCGGTACTGTGAAGTTGAAGAACAACTCCGAATCGATCAACAGGCTATACGCCGTTTTTTCTGTTATATGGGGCAGTAGCTGTATTACCAGCCGACATAGAGCATGATTCGCCTAGGGTCACCCAATACACAGAAGCCGAAGTGCAAGAAGCCCGGCAAAATGATGTTGATCTGCTGGAAGAAGCGAGAGAATTGGCACTGTGCAGATCCGCCATATATCAACAAAATCTCCGACGCTATCATAGCCGGAAAGTGTGCCCCCGGGTCTTCCGGGAAGGCGATCTGGTGCTCCGGTTGGTACAACGTACTACTGGAATGCATAAATTATCCCCCCATGGGAAGGGCCGTTCATCGTGAGCAAAGCATTGCACAATGATTCTTACTATCTTATAGATGCAAAGCCACAGGAAAAGAACAAGGCGGACAGGTCCGGTGAGGAATCGAAGCGACCATGGAACATAGCTCTACTTCGGCCTTTCTACACCTAGCTAAGAAGTAAATGTATCCGGGTTATCTCATATGTCGGTATGTATGTCGGCAATGAGCTTCTCAATGAAATGTGGGCACCTCGAGCAGTAACTCGGGGACTGCCTTAATAATATTTGTTGTCTTTTGTTATTGGTGCGTCGGTTGGAATAGGTTATTCTACTTAGCTCGGATTAGTAGTGTGTGAGCACCAAAAACCCAACTCTTTGACTTGCTGCTGTCCAACAAGAATTGGATTCATGGCAAGCAAGAGAACAAGTTTGGAATTGCGTAGCACATGAAAAACGACCAAGGAAAAGAATTTATTCGAACCGACGTTTGTTCTTCGGACTAACCCTGTATTTATTTTCAAGTTATTATGCAGTTTTATTTTTGAGCTAAGTCTAAAGGTTTCCCAGTATTGTTAAGAAAAATTTTCAAGCTCGGATTCGTAAGTTGTAAAACCGAATCAAGGTAGACACGATCTGAGCCAAAAGATTGAACGAACAAGAAAAAGAAACTCGGGGACTACGCCCAAGTTAATCCGGCATAAGTACTCAGTGGCAAAATATCACATGTATTTGGAATACAATTCCACCCGGCATACCGGGGATCTCATGAATTTTCAAGTGTTTTTACTTAGGAGCAGCAGGAGGAAGTTCGGCATCATCGTCGCCCTCTTCGATATCCGAGGCAGTGTCCTCCTCGTCTTCACCTGAGTCATCATCAATGTTCTCAACATCCTCTTCACCTGCGGCTTCCAGGAAGCTCGGACCCTCAGTCCATTCATGAATGGGGGAATATTCAATGAGGCTGTGGGCGCAAGCCTGGCGCCGAGCTACCCACTCCGGGTCATCTGTCCATTTGGACCCGGTGCGCAGGCGTGTGGGGAGGCCTAGGTCTATCTTCTCGTACCACGTCAAAATGTGGTGAAGGACGGTATCGGCAGCAGCGCGTCCAGTGGATTCTCGCTAGAGGTCGAGCTGGGTCTCAATTTCTGAAAGCCTTTCAGCGAGCTGCGTGACTTTCTCCGGAGCATCATCGGCGGGCCAGAAGGCGTTGAAGACCCGGACTGAAACATCGAGGAGGTCCCTGCCGTAGTTCTTGATAATTTCCACGCGAGATGACATGCTGACCAACAGGTCCTCCATGTCAAAGGGAATGCTCTCACCCTCAACAGCGACCGGAGTACCCCTTTCTCGGCGGAAATTGGCAACAGCAGCACTTGCAATGGCAGTACCCTCTGGAAAGTGGCCTGGGAAATAAGGCAAAGGACAAAGTTGAGAAAGCAAGGCATATGAAATAACCCGGAGAAATAAGGCGGATAAAGGAAAATAAGTTACGTGAGATGTGACTGTGAATCCGGGACAACTCCTTGATGCAAGCATCACGCCTTTTACGAAGCCGCTCAAGCTCAGCATTTGCCGACTCAAGTTTGACCTCGGCTTCCTGAAGAAGCTCACGATCCTTAGCACTTTGGAGTTTGAGGCGCTCGTGTTCTTCGGTGTAGTCCTGGCCAACCCTTTTCAGCTTGGTTTGGTGCTGCGCCTTCATCTTAGCCATTTCAGCTTTGAGCTTGGCTATGTCATCATCTTTGGTCCGGAGGAGGGCGAGCTCATCATCTTTCTTCTTCAGCTCGGCTTGACGTTGTCCTGCTTGTTCGAGAAAATGCAGCATCATGTTAGGCACATGCACACTTTCTTCAAGCAATGCTGAAACCGTGTGTTGGCCCGGCAGAGCCGAGGTATAAATGTTTGCCGAGCCAAGGAGGTAAAATGATGAAAAGCATAGTAAAAACAGACAAGAAGGACGTACCCTTGATCTGCTCCAAGTTCTTTCGCATTATTTTGTTTTCAGCTTCCACCCCAGCTGCAGAAACTGAACAATCAGATTAGTTCGGCAAGCGAAGTGGAAGAAAAATGAGGAAAGGAATGAGAAAGAAATTTACCCCTTTTCTCGTACTCAGCGATGAGTGCAGCCTGTTTCGTACGAAGATTTTTGTGTGTATCCAACAAGCGCTGGAATTCGGCACTTCGGCGGTTGGTGGTCACCTAAAAAAGATACAGAAACTTAAGTCAGCCTAGTGCATGTTCGAAGTGTACTAAAATCCGGGCCAAGTGGAACTTAACCCGGCTCCAGGTGTGTGCATGTTCGAAGTGTACTAAAATCCGGGCCAAGTGGAACTTAACCCGGTTCTAGGTGTGTGCATGTTCGAAGTGTACTAAAATCCAGGCCAAGTGGAACTTAACCCGGCTCTAGGTGTGTGCATGTTCGAAGTGTACTAAAATCCGGGGCAAGTGGAACTTAACCCGGCTATAGGTGTGTGCATGTTCGAAGTGTACTAAAATCCGGGCCAAGTGGAACTTAACCCGGCTCCAGGTGTGTGCATGTTCGAAGTGTACTAAAATCCGGGCCAAGTGGAACTTAACCCGGCTCTAGGTGTGTGCATGTTCGAAGTGTACTAAAATCCGGGCCAAGTGGAACTTAACCCGGCTCTAGGTGTGTGCATGTTCGAAGTGTACTAAAATCCGGGCCAAGTGGAACTTAACCCGGCTCTAGGTGTGTGCATGTTCGAAGTGTATTAAAATCCGGGCCAAGTGGAACTTAACCCGGCTCTAGGTGTGCGCATGTTCGAAGTTATCATGGAGCTACGTTAATTCTATAAAAGAGCATCCGGCCGAGTAACAAGTTACTCCCCCGGAGGCTCGGGGACTAATGGTTATTATCTACAATTTGCAAAGGAGAAACGACGTACCTCCATCATTCGTCCAACGAGGTTAATGGCCTTGGCGGCGGTATTCACCTGATCAGATTCATGGACTACCTCGGCCTTGTTCCAGTTCATGACGAACTCCATCAGGCTCGGGGGGTACCGTTCACCTGTGGGCATATGAGGCGTCACCAAACCTTTAGCACGTGCTTCCTTCCTCTCCACCAAGGCAAGGGCAGGGCTGCTGTGCAGAACCAACTGCTGGGCCTCGGTTGGCTCGGCAGGCGCGTCCTTTGCCGCTGATGTCTTCTTGGGGAGCATGGACTCAAGGGTACGTTGCCCAGGCTCGGCGGCACTGGGCTTGGCAG
This sequence comes from Avena eriantha, assembly GCA_910589775.1. Lineage (NCBI taxonomy): Eukaryota > Viridiplantae > Streptophyta > Magnoliopsida > Poales > Poaceae > Avena > Avena eriantha. The sequence goes on from OU342746.1 coordinate 18,414,099, forward strand.
CGTCTTGAATCTTCTTTCCCTTGGCTTGCTGGGAAGAAGAAGCCATAGCAGCGGTTTTTCCCTGCCGAGGTTGAGAGGACTCAGAAGATGCAGAGGAACTGGGCGCTGGTACTTTCGTTGCTGGACTTGGTGCCGGCACTGATGTTTTCGCTGCCGGAGTTGGTGCTGCTGCCGAGGTTGGAGTTGGTGCTGGTCTGGCTGCTGGTACTGGAATAGATGCTGGAGTCAAAGTAGCCTTAGTGGCCACTGGTTGTGGCGTTGCCGAGGTAGTGGCTGCCATTGTTTTGGCTGGGCCAGTTCCCTCCACCCAGGATGACCCGGAGCGGCCGTGGAGCTCTCCGGAATAGGGCTCAGCGGACGTGACTCGTCGTCACGACAGGGTGAAGGGCTGGCCCGGAGAGGTGATGAGATACTGGATCCACTTTGAGGGACCTCCACCGGAGCCCTGTGAAATCAAGTAACGTCAGAAGAAAAATTACGACGAGGTAAGGAAGAGCGAATTACAAAAGAAAGAAGGACTTACGCATCCGAGGTTTCGGCTGCTCTGGGTTTCCGAGCCCTTCGTGCTCGGGCCTTCTTTCGCCTTTTAACGGGCTGGGAAGGTTCGGAGGAAGAGCTTGAGGAAGCCCCGCGCTTTTTCTTCGACGCCACCGGAACTGGCTCGTCCGTAGCAAGGGGAGGATCCTCGTGGATATGACCACCGGAGTGAGCTGATGGCAGAAAAGCAAAAGAAAGGGGGACAACCTCAAAGGGTTCAATTATCTCGATATCCGATTAATCTTCATCATCGGGCCAATCTCTAGCAGAAGAGAAGTTACCCGTGGGTCATTTCGTGGCGTCGGTCATGGGGAGAAACATCTCTTGGTCCGGCTCCTCCTAGTCCGAAGTCACCCGGTCCGGTGCCCACTTAAGGGTCGGATCGGTGCCATCCTCGAGCGTCTGCTGAAGGAATAGCTGAGGAAAAGAGTAAACAAACGAGTCAAAAATACAACAATAACAGACAAGGGATTAGTCCGGGGTAAGTTTGCAGCATGAAACTTACCATGGGAGGAAGCCGGTCACGGCAGAAATGCTCAATCCCCTAAGTCCAGTCAGAGGAGAAGTCCTTGTGAGTGGTGAAGAGAGCCTTAACCCGGCGAAAGATCTCCGTGTTGTTCGGTTCGAAAGATGAAGTCCGGTTGGGATCGCGGCCGTAGCTCATATGGCACACCTTGTGGGTGCGCTTCTGGAGAGGGGAGATTCGGTTGCGCACGAAAGTGATCATTGCATCCTCGTTGCGCAACCCGAGCTCCTTCAGCTCCGCGAACCTCTTATTCACTTGGTTGGCCAGGGCCGTAGGTTTCCTGGGAACGGCGTCCCACAGATCCGTGTTCGGCCGACCCGGTGTATAGGGGAGCAACTGGATCAAATCTTCGGTGCCCTTGTTCCGGACGTAAAAGAATGTCCGGGCCCAACCTTTGCAGGATTCTAGCCCTGTGACCCGGGGGAAAACAGAGAACCTCCGGGGTGAGATGGAGGCCGCTCCGAACTGAGTGAGACGCTTGTCCTCCGGATCAGTGTGAATGTCGGGAATAACGTTGCGGCGAAGGGCGAAAAACCGGATCCACAGCTCCTTCGTGGGCCATAATCCGGCGTAGCCTTCGATCGTAGAAGCGAAGGCAGAGAGAGAAGTAATGGCATTGGCTGGAAGATGGTGCGGCTGGAGATGGTAGGTGCTGAGCCAATCATGGAGGAAATCGCTCACCGGGAGTCCGAAGCCCCGTTGAAAGTGAGACAGGAACACGACGAACTCCCCGGGATTGGGTGAAGGAGCTAGCTCGGCGGAGGCGAGGCGAGCGGCGACGCCGGCGGGGATGCATCTAGTCTGGTAGAGCCAGTCCAGATCGTCCTGGCAGACCCAGGAGCCGGCCCATGCGCCACGGTCCGTAGCAGCGGCGTCCTCCTCCATCTCTTGCTCAGCAATGGCAAGTTCTTCTTTCGCCATCTGCTCCTCGAAGCCCTCGCTGGCGCTAGAGGCGGCGGGGGACAGTGGCTTGGATTGACGAGGACCCGTAGCGGGAGATTTGCGTCGCAGTAACAGTGACGCAGAGGCACGACGGAGAAGTGCGGCGGTGACGCTGCTTTTTGGCAGTGCTGGCGGCGACGCAGTCGCGAGGAAGACGAAGAGGAATAGCAGCGGGCAGAGGGGTGCGGAGGGGGAAAATCCTAAAGGATGCACCCCTCCGCTATTTAACCACCCCCATCAGGGGTGAGTGGGATCGCACCCTGGGGACCGGCTACACGCTGTTGCCATGTATCACCCGTTCGGACCAATCAGTAAGGAGCCACACGGAAGGCCACAGGGCGGAGAGAGTCCTGTGACGTGACGCGCTGATGCGGTAGACGAGGAGGCAGGCGTGACGTGACCTGCACACAATGATAACTGACAGTTACTGCGCCGGTTACTGTACCGTCCCTTAAAATAAGACAACATAATGATTACCCTTCACATGGGCTAGCGTACAAGAGAAGGAAGTAAGACCCGGATAGAGCTGTGGTAACCCGGCCGGCAAGTGAAAACTTGCAATGTGCGAAGGGAACATAAATCCAAGCCGTCCGAGGTACAGAGGTAACTCGGCAACAACAACAGAGGCACAAAATGGAACCTGGTGTGGCCTTTGCGGCCAAGGCGGCTAAGGCCGCACCAGCTTCGGGGACTAATGTCGGGGGGATACCCCCGGGTAGGGTCACCCCGGGATATAGATGCTGGCCGGGTCACCTCAAGGCAGGCCAAATCACGGGGTAATCCGGACCTGGGGGCATTTGCCTAACTAGCCCTCATCCGACTTAAGCGGTAAGTCAGAAGTGTGTGTTCTACCTGTATGCAGGAAAGGGTGTGGCCGGATGAACCATCACCCGGGTCGCAGCAAGCTTCTAGGAGAAGGAAGGAATCTCGCTGGTCAAAAGGAGCCCCGGTACGCACTGCCTGAGCGAAGCGAGCAAGGATAGGACCAACGGGGCGTGGCCGACAAGCATGACGACGCCCGTGTCAGCTAACGAGGGCGCCGCAGTGGCTAACGTAGCTAAAGCATGTGTGACGCGGGGGAAAAAGCACCCCGGTCGGCTTACCACTTTGGGTTGAGGCATATTCTTAGGAATATGCCTCCACGTATTCCCTAGGCAGAAACCGAGCCTCCCCTATAAAAGGGGGGCTAGGGCTTCAGTAGAAGGGGTTGGCTGTTTTTGTCTCTGTACAATTCTGTTAGAGTCTAGGGTTTCAGGTGAGATCTGTGGGTGAGAGTAAGAGAGCTCCTTCTTCCTCCTCTCGCCAATATAGCTTTAGGAGCACTTGTAACCTTGGAAGGAAATCAATAAAAGTTCTTGTGTGGAGAATCACTTCACTATCCCTCCCTGGATTCCCCTAGCGTGTATTAGTTCCCACCTTTAGCCTATACATGGCATCTGCCGTGACACCACCACGACACAGATGGATCTCCGGCCTCGGCTTCAGCGTCATCTTCACCTTCTTCGACGTCCGAGGCTTCGTCATCTTCCTCCTCACCCGAACTATCTTCGACATATTCGACGTCAATAGCTTCGAGAAAGCTTGGTTCCTCATTCCATTGATGGACAAGGGCAAACTGAATGAGGCTATGGGCGCAAGCCTTGCGCCGAGCTATCCAATCCGGGTCATTGGACCACCTTGATCTGGTGCGCATGCACTCGAGAAGGTTCAGATTTATTTTTTCATACCATGTGAGCACGTAGTGGAGGACGGTTTCAGCTCCAGCGCGTCCGGTGGATTCCCTCCAGAGGTCAAGATGGGTCTCGCACTCCAATAACTTGTTCATCAGAGCAGTGGAGCCCTCCGGAGTGTCTTCACCAGGCCAAAGAGCATTGAAGATCTGGATGGCTGCATCTAGGATATCCTTACCATAGTTCATCATAATCTCGACGCGAGAAGATAAGCTGACCAGCAGATCCTCCATGTCATAGGGAATATTTTCTACGCCAGGACCACTTGGGGTACCCCTCTTCTGGCGGAACTTGGCAACGGAAGTAGTTGCAATAGCATCACCCTCCGGAAATTTGTCTGAAAACAAGACAAGTGAAATAGGTGAAGGAGGTTGACCCGGAGGGACTCATACCAGCTGAAGGAAAAGAACTTACGAGAAATATGGCTGTGGATCCGAGTCAGCTCCTTGGTGCAGTTGTCATGCCTCTTCCGGAGTTGCACAAGTTCAGCATTCGCCGACTCAAGCTTAATGTCGGCCTCCTTCAGCAGTTCTTGATCTTTGGCAATTTGGAGGTTGAGACGTTCTCGCTCTTTAGTAAAATCTTGGCCAGCTTTATCCATCTCGGATTTGTGGAGCGCCTTAAGCTTTTTCATATCTGCCTTGAGCTTGGCAATTTCATCATCCTTGGTCCGGAGGAGGGCGAGCTCATCATCCTTCTTCTTGAGTTCGGCCTGATGCTGCCCCGCTTGTTCGAGAAAATGCAGCATCATATCAGGCACGGGCACACTATCTTCAAGAGACGCTAAAACAGTTTGTTGACCCGGCAAAGCCGAGGTATGAATATTTGCCGAGCTCAATGAGAAGGGAAAGAGAGCACAGAAGTTAAGTAACCGAAGTGACTTACCTTTTATCTGGTCCAATTTCTTCCTTATGAGGGTGTTCTCAGCCTCCACTCCGGCTTCCCAATCCGAATAACAGGTTAGTTCGGCGGGAAAAGAAAAAGAAAGATGGGAAAAAGCCAAGGAGAAAACTTACCCCTTTTCTCGAACTTAGTGAGAAGTGTAGAGTGTTTCGAGCGCAACGCCTTATGTGTGTCCAGGAGGTGCTGAAAATCAGTGCTTCGGCGATTGGTGGTTACCTGAGAAGAGCAAGGTTAGCTTAGTCATGTGCATATTCGAAGTGTACAGGATCTGGGCCAAGTGGAACTTAACCCGGATCTAGGTGTGTGCATATTCGAAGTGTACAAGATCTGGGCCAAGTGGAATTTAACCCGTCTCTAGGTGTGTGCATATTCGAAGTGTACAAGATCTGGGCCAAGTGGAACTTAACCCGGCTCTAGGTGTGTGCATATTCGAAGTGTACAAGATCCGGGCCAAGTGGAACTTAACCTGGCTCTAGGTGTGTGCATATTCGAAGTGTATAAGATCCGGGCCAAGTGGAACTTAACCCGGCTCTAGGTGTGTGCATATTCAAAGTTACTAAGGAGCTACACTAGTTTTCTAAGGAGCATCCGGCCGGGTAACAAGTTACTCCCCCGGAGGCTCGGGGACTAATGGTTATATAACTAAGCACTAGTGCATGTTGAAGAAAAAACAAGGTAGCGTACCTCCATCATCTGGCCGACGAGGTTGATAGCCTTGGCAGCTGTGTTCATCTGTGCAGCAAACTCGACAGGCCCAAATTTCTCCGAGAGATCATCGTTATGGACGAACTCCGCCTTGTTCCAGTTATTGACGAACTCGATCAAGGCCGGAGGATAGCGTTCTCCGCTAAGCATGTGGGGTGCGATCAAACCCTTGGCGAGGGCCTCCCTCCTTTGAACTTGTGCAACAGCGGGGCTGGTGTGCAAAACAAGTTGGGCATCAGCTGACCCGACAGAGGTGTCTTTCTTTGGGGGGGTCTTCTTCGAAAGCATGGACACGAGCGTGCGCTGTCCAACCTCGATAGATACTGCCCTCGCGGCATGAGAAGCTTTCTTGCCCTTGGGCTGCTGCTGAGAGGTTGAAGTTTGTGCTGCGGATTTTCCCTTGGGCACAGCCTTGGTGCTAGCATTGGTGCTAGTTGTGTCTTCTCGCTGAGCCTTGGAAGACTCGGACGAGGCGGAGGGAGTTGGTGTTGCTGCTGATGCTTGTGCTGCTGCTGTTGGTGCTGGTGTTGGTGCTTGTGCTGGTGCTTGTCTTGGCGGGGATGCTGTTGGTACCTAGAGGTAGCTGGTTGTGGCTCAGCCGAAGTGGAGCTGGGAGCAACCGCTGCCTCAGCAGAGCCACTTCCCCCTACTCCGAGGTTGCCCTCCTCTGGACGAGGTGGGCTAGAACCCGGAGAAGCCACAGAACCCTCCTGAATGGGGCTCAACGGGCATGAATCGTCGCCATGAGGGGGAGAAGGGCTATGCCGGAGGGGCGAAGCGATGCTAGATCCGCTGTGAGGAACCTCCACTGCAGCCCTGCCAAATCAAACGATGAACAATAAGTTTTAACCGAAGAAAAGCGTGAACCAAAGGATTGGACAGAGAGAAAAGTAACTTACTCATCCGAGGTCAATGGTCCTTGGGCTTCCGAGCCCTCCGAGTTATGGCCTTAGTCGTTGTCTTGGTGGCGGCTTTATCTGCGGACTTCTTTCGCCTCTTGGTTGGCTTAGAAGGACCGGAAGAAGAAGCAACTCCCCTTTTCTTTGACGCGACCAGGATAGGCTCGCCCGTGGCGAGAGGAGGATCTTCGTGAATCTACCCACCCGGGTTAGCTGATGCCGGAAAGGCGTAAGAAAGGGGGACAGCGTCAAATGCTTCCATCACCTCAACGTCGGAATCATCTTCATCGTCAGGCCAATCTCTTAAGGAAGAGAATTTACCGGTGGGTCGCTTGGTCGCATCGGGGAGTGGCAGGAACATTTCCTAATCCGGCTCCTCCTCGTCTGGGGCATCTCGATCCTTCGCCCATTTGAACGAAGGCTCGGTGCCATCTTCGAGAGTTTGCTGAAGAAACATCTAAGATAGAAATACAAAAAGATCAAATAAACAACATACTCCGACATAGAATGTAACTCGGAAAGAAATTGGAACGCGAGAATTACCATAGGAGGAAGCCTGTCCCGGCAGAAATGTTCTATTCCCCACTCCCAATCAGCGGAGAAGTTTTTGTCAGCGGTGAAGAGGTCCTTGAGCCGGCAGAATATCTCGGTGTTGCTCAGTTCAAATGAGGAAGTCCGGTTGGGGTCAAGTCGCCAGCTCATATGGCACAGCTTGTGTGTGCGTTTCTAGAGAGGGGAGATCCGGTTGCGGACAAAAGTGATCATCGCATCCTTGTTGCGCAGCCCAACATCTTTCAGCTCCTGAAACCGTTTATTGACTTGGTTCGCCAGAATAGTGGGTTTCTTGGAGATCCGGTCCCACAGATCCGGATTAGGAGGACCCGGAACGTAGGGGCGCAGCCGAATCAGATCTTCGTTCGTGCCATTTCTGACATAGAAGAAGGTTCGGGCCCAGCCCTTGCACGAATCAAGCCCCGTGACCCGGGGAAAGATGGACTATTTCCGGGGAGAGATAGAAGCTGCGCCTAACTGCGTGAGATGTTTGTCCTCCGGGTCAAGCTCCTTATTCGGAATCACATTCCGGCGAAGACCGAAAAACGGGATCCAGAGCTCTTTAGTGGACCACAATCCCACAAACCCCTCTATGGTGGAGGCAAAGGAAGAAAGGGAACTGATGGCGTTCGCCGGAAGCTGGTTCGGTTGAAGCTCATAGATGTTGAGCCAATCGTGGAAGAAATCGCTAATGGGGAGGCCGAACCCACGCTGGAAGTTGGAGAGGAACACTACAAACTCACCCGGATTAGGTGAGGGAGCAAGCTCCTCGTAGGCGAGACGGGCAACCACACCCTCTGGGATGCGCTGGGTGCGGTACAACCAGTCTAGGTCGTCCTGGCACACCCAGGAGCCAGCCCAGGCACCGCGTTCGGCGTTCTCCGCTCCCTCCTCCATCTCCGCCTCCGCGAAGGTGAGCTCCTCTTCTATCATGTCCAAATCGTTGTCCTCGCTGGCCCTATCAGCGGGGGGGTGCAGTGCCCTGGACTGGCACGGACCCGTGGCGGCGATGGTGGTCCGAAAAGGCACGGTGCGGCGGGGCGCTGCTAAGCTGGTGCGGTGGCGGCGGCGCTGTCGCTGGGAAGAAGAATAAGAAGAAGAGGCAGAGGGGTGCGAGAATGGGGAAAACACCAAGGGGCGCGCCCCTCCCCTATTTAACCACACCCCAGATGGGGTAGTGGGATCGTGTGGTGCAGCAGGGCCACACGGAGTGGCCATGTATTTTCCGGGTCAGCGAATCAGAGGCGAGCCACAGGAAGGACCACAGGGCGCAGGGGATCCCACGACGCGACGTGGTGATACAGTTAATGAGGAGACAAACGCGATGTGATGTGTGCAACAGTAACACGTGACATTAACTGCAGCAGACCGTTAAAATGAGGCAAAGTAATGATTACCCTCCACGTGGGACGTGGGGAAGCGTACGAGAGAAGGAAGGATAACCCGAATAACCTAAGGGTGACCCGGCCAGCGAGTGAAAACTTTGAATGTGGCAAGGCAAAAGCTAGCCAATGAAATCCGCGATATGAGGTAACTCAGAAAAGGGAGCAAAAGGCTCGGTAAAATTGAACCTGTTGTGGCCTTAGCGGCTGAGGCTGCTAAGACCGCACCAGCTTCGGGGACTAATGTTGGGGGGATACCCCCGGGTAGGGTCACGCCGGGGTATAAAGGTCGAGTTAGCCGAGGTACGGCAAGGTCAAAGCAAGTGCTGGCCGAGTCACCTCATGGCAGGCTGAATCACGGAGTAACCCGGACCGGAGGATGTCCGCCTAACTGAGTCCCGGCCGACGTATGTCGTATGCCAGCCGGATTTATCTAACTTGTATGCAGGTACCAGTATGGCCGGATTAACCAGGCATGATCCGGGTTATATCAGGCTTGCAAGAGAAGGAAGGTGTCTCGCTGGTCAAAAGGAGGTCACTGTACCCTGGAGCGTGAGCGAAGCGGACAGAGGCTAGGACCACCGAGGCGTGACCGACAAGGGTGACGCTGCCTGTGTCGGATGACGCTGGGGCCGCAGAGGCTCACGTAGCCTCTGCATGGCTTACGATGGGGAAAAGTGACCCGGTCGGTTTACTATTTTGGGAAGAGGCATATTCCCTAGAATATGCCTCCACGTATGCCCTAATTTGAGACCTAGCCACCCCTATATAAGGAGGACTAGGGCATCTGTAGAGAGGGTTGAGATTTACTTGGTTGATCCCTAGTTGGTCCATGAGAGCTAGCTACTGGAGAGAGTAAGAGAGTTCCTTCTTCCTCCTCTCCCCAATACAGCTCAAGGAGCACTTGTAAACCTTGGATACCTATTGAATACAAAACATCTATGTGTGGAATCAACACACTATCCCTCCCTAGATTCCTCTAGTGCATATTGTCCCCACCTTTAGCCTATCCATGGCATCTGCCGTGATACCACCACGACACATTTGCAGATAGAAAGACAATAAAACATGAATGTAAAATGTTAGGGCAAGGTTTTAGGTAGAATGACTTATTAACTTATTATGCATACAGGTTATATGAGTTATTAACATGACAAGAAATTGGCCTAAGTAAAACATGAAAACCTCACACTTCAACCTTGCTTGGCGACAGATTGTCAGTGTTGGATCCTATATGAGGAGTTTGCATGACCCAAGAAAGAACTCATAAATAATAGCATCTAAGAGTTAGTGTTGTAGGATTGTATAGTGTGACAATGCAGTAAAGGAAATAATAGTGAGAAGCTAATGATGTGGATAGGACCAACTAGATGTGGGTGCAAATGAAGTGGCAATAGCAGGCAGGATATTGAGCAGCATTCTAACGCTTTAGTATCTTAAGAGTAACAAAAAATAACAAACGGGCAAGATATATTACCACTCCGCGGTGGGAGCAGTTGGGGCGGGCAAGAGGGTGGCGGGGGAGGTGACTAGGCATTTCGAGGTCAGCGAACGAGTGATTCAGTGAAACGCCCCCTGTGCGGTAGATGATGATGTTGGTGAAGCTGACCCGGTGCCGTGAGGGAGATAATAGTTCCGGTGTCCATGATGTAGGATTCGTTCATGTAGAAGGGTTGTAGGGGACGAGGGCAGCGAGAGGTGGATCCGGTGCATGGAAAACAAAAGGCGGGGAAGAAGCTCCCTCGTGGAAGAGTGTGCCAGTCGTGTATGAGCTCCGGTGTGGATGAGAGGCCTGGTGGTGAAGCAGGTGGAGGAATATGGAGGGCTGAGGGGGGTGGGCGGGTAAATTTTGGGGAAGGGAGGCGAAGAGGAGATAGGGGGATATAGGTTGGATGACACCCATTTACCACCTATACACCTCTATTATTGTAGTACTCCTCGGGTTCTTGTTTCAGGACCAGGGATAGAAGAGGTATTTTGCATACGTAGAAACAGGGTAAGATATTTGAATAGATGTGTGGGATATTTTCATGGATGCGTAGGATGTTTGAATGCATGCTCTAGATGTTTGAGTGGATGCCCGAGATGTTTTGGCACTCTATGAAATTTTTGAGGTTGAATCTTCCAAGGTATGCTACTCCGACGTGTGGCCGCTCATGAGGTGTCTTGTGCTGGCCACGTCTGGAATGACATGTCAACTATGGTGTGCTTACCAGCATTTAAATGAGTTTCTAGACATTTGCAAAACCTGATAATCATTATTGAAGGCTTTCAAACAATATGACCAAGGTCATAGCCTTATCTCTGCCGTAGTTTCTGATAACGTGTCCATATTTGGTAGAACGGTGCATCTTGGCATTTAAAGCATTGTTTATAAAATGATAATCCATATTTGTTCGATAACACCGTACTTTCCTGAATTTCAAAACTTCCTACCTAATTTATTTAATAAAATGACTTTTTGACGATCTAATCAAGATTCAACTTCTTGATACAAATGGAAATGATGCCAAATTTGGGCCATTCTTAACAAATATACAAAGAAACAAAATATAAAATAAAATACTAGCATTTTGTTCTCTTGGTGTCTCACTATGTGCACTATCTAGTTTCCATGAAAACAATTAAACTTAACATTTGACAATCTTGAAAAAACTTGATTCACAATATGGCGTACCATGTATGAACATTCATACCTTTAAAACTAGATAACCAATGACAAGGCCATATATTTACCATACTTTATGATAATGTAACCATATTTGGTAGAATGTTGCATATTAGCATTTAAACATTGTGTACAAAAAGAGCTTCCATATTTGAAGTTATTTTAAATTTTCCAATTGATGATAATGGCTTTTACCATGAATCAACCACAAAGATTATTATGGCTCGAAAGTAGACCACCCAAGTTTTATGCAAAGTATATCCTATTTAATTGATATTTCTCAAGTTTTATGGCTAGATTTGTGCAATAGAATGAATTTATGGATATTTAGTGGAAGGGTCTTATATTTTGGTGTGCAAGTGCATGCTACCAACTTGCTCATGTTTTTTAAATCATTTGAAGGTATCCAAGTAGTAAAACAAGGGAGAACCACCAAGAGTTCTACAAGAATCAACTTCTTGATATAAATATGCTAATGCCGCCACATTTGGGCCTTATGAATGCAAACGATCAAGAAAATTAAATAGAATTTGAAGTAATTCCTTTCTTTCGGATGGTGTCTTACTATTGCACTAGCTCGTTTCCATGAAAACATTTGAACTTAAAATTGGACAAATTTGAAAAAACTTGCCAGACGATATGGTATACCATGTATGAATATATATGCATTACTTTTAGACCATATGACAAAGTTCATGGAAATATCTTTGTCATAGTTTATAATAACCTATCCATATTTAATAGATTGGTGGATATTTTCATTTCAATTATTGTTTACAAAGGAAGCTTCTAAATTTTAAGTTATTTTCAGTTTTCCAAGTGAAAATAATACAATGGATTTTTTCGTGAATCAACAACAAAAATATGGCTTAAAATCCCATGGCCCCAATTTTCACACAAAGTATAGCCTATTTATAATTGATAATGCCCAAATTTCAATATTTTCAAGCTTTATGCCTGTATTCCTATAAAGAATCACAATATGTCAATTTAAGAAAAGTATCTCAAATCTAGATCTATAAGTGCATGACACCTGCTTGCTCATAATTTTTGTTAAATTCATTTGAAGGTATCCAAGTAGTAAAACAATGGAGAACCACCAAGATTTCCGCATGATTCAACTTCTTGATATGTGAATGTTATAGCTACCAAGCAAATTTGGGTCTTATGAATGAAACAATCAAGAAAAATAAATATAATTTTGCAGTAATGCCTTTATTTCACATGGTGTCTTAGCATTGCACTAGCTAGTTTCCATGAAAACATATGAACTTAAAATTTGACGATTTCAAAAAAAACTTGGCAAACAATATGGCATACCATGTATGAATATGCATGCATGGCTTTCGAACTAGATGAACAAGTTCGATCATGACAATATATTTGCCATAGTTTATAATGTATTTTCCATATTTCATAGATTGGTACATGTTGGCATTTCAAACATTGTTTACAAAGGAAGCTTCTAGAACTGAAGTTATTTTCAATTTTCTAAGTGATAACAATGACTTTTTTCATGAGGCAACTACAAAAATATGGCTCAAAATCCTACTGCACCAACTTTTAAAAATTCATTTCAAGGTACCCAAGTAATAAAACTTGGGAGACCTACCAAGAGTTCTGCAAAATTCAACTTCTTGATATGAATGCTAATGCCGAAAAATTTGGGCCTTATGAACGAAAGCAATAAAGAAAATTAAATATAATTTGAAGTAATGCCATACTTTCGCATGGTGTCTTACCATTGCACTAGCTAGTTTCCATGAAAATGTTTAAACTTAAAATTTGATAGTTTTGAGAAAAACGATATGGCCTACATGTATGAATATGCATGGCTTTCAAACCAGATGAAAAAGGCCATGGCAATATATTTGCCATAGTTTATAACAACATGCCATATTTGGTAGATTAGTGCATATTTGTATTTAAAAATTGTTTGAAGTTATTTTAAATTTCCCAATTGGCGACAATGGTTGTTTTCATGAATCAACCACAAAGATAATGGCTTGAAAGCAAACCGCCCCAATTTTCACACAAAGTATAACCTATTCAATTGATAATTCTCAAGTTTTATGGCCACATTCATGTAATAGAATGATTTTATGGCTATTTAATGAAACTATCTCAAATTTTCGTCTACAAGTGCATGATACCTTCTTGCTCATGATTTTTAAAAAAAAATCATTTGAAGGTACCCAAGTAGGAAAACAAGATAGAACCACCAAGAGTTCTGCCAGATTCAACTTCTTGATATGAATGCTAATTCCACCAAATCTAGGCCTTATGAATAAAACAATCAAGAAAATTAAATATAATTTGAAGTAATACCTTTCATTCACATGGTATCTTAGTATTGCACTAACTAGTTTCCGTGAAAATTAAATATAAATTGAAGAAATTTCTTTACTTCGCATGGTGTCTTGCTATATGCACTACCTAGTTTCCATGAAAAAGTATACATAAAGTTGGTTTGTGATAATCTATGATAACTTGTTCATTTCTGGTAGATTGGTGCATTTTGGCAATTCAAACATTGTTTAGGAACGATGCTTCCAATATTGAAGTTTAGGAGTGAAAACAATGGTTTTTTGTGACACAACTACAAAAAATATGGCTCAAAATCTCACCTCCACAATTTCTACACAAAGTATAAATTTTTGGCGGGTAATGACCAAAGTTTCATGAATTTTCAATCTTCCGAGCTAATTTCACAGATTTTAATGAGTTTATCTCGATTTAGTGAAAATTGTTTGAATTTCGAACTGGAATTGATAGGAATCTCTACCTACAGTAACTCTAAGTCACTGACATGAGGGTCACGTGGATGGTGGGTCCACAAAAGTTAGTGTAGGTCAGCGTGTGTGGGCTGGTAATTATGGAGGAAGGGTAGGGAAGCGGCGATGGGGTGATGTAGGTGGGAGATTGCAGATTTACCACATGTATCCCTCTATTATTTTGGTGCTCCTCGAGTTCTTGTTTTTGGACTAGGGATAGAAGAGCAATTTTACATTCTAAAAAAAGGTGAAGTATATTTGAGTGGATGCACGGGATAATTGAATGGCTGCACACAATGTTTGGGTGTTGTACCAAAATATTGAGGTTGAAGGTTACGTTACTCCGACATAGGGTCACTCACATTATGTCCTCGTCTAGACCCCACAAGTTAGTGATAGTATGCTTTGCAGCATTCAAATGAGTTTCTAGAAATTTGCTGAAATTGTCAGCCAATTTAAGCCTTTCAAAAATAGGACCAAGGACATGGCCGTAGTTAAGGTTAACATGTCTATATTTCATAGTAGTAGATCAGTGCGTCTTGGCAAATCTAACAATGTTTCTGGTTTTAAATTTGAAGTCTTTTTTCGAATTTCCAAGTTACAACAATGTGTTTGGTTGTGAAGCAACTACATAGATGATGGCTCAAAATGCCACAGCCCAATTTTTCACACAAAGTATAACCTATTTAATTTATAACGCCCTCTCAAGCTTCCTGGCTAAATTTGTGCAATATACTCATTTTTGGGGCTATATGTTTGAATGGATGCGCAGGATATTTTGGCGCTCTACCGAAATTTATAAGTTGCAGCTTATATGGTACGCTACTACCACTAGGGGCCTCTAAGATGTTGTCCCTATCAGATAGAACCGCACACCACCGATGGTATGATTTCCAACAATTAATAAGACATCTCCCAAAATTGATGAACATTTATTCACGAAAAAAATTGATGAACATTCTGGGCTTTCAAACAAGATGACCAAGGTCACAACCATAGTTTTTGATAAACGCGTCCATGTTTTGTACTCCGTACATTGGTGTATATTTGGCAAATCAAGCAATGTTTACAAAGAGAATCCAAATTTTAAGTTCTTGTCATTTTCCAAGTGACAACGATGCTTTTCTTGTGAAGCAACTAGAGAGACTAGTAAGTTGCACGTGAGACTCAGATTAAAGAAGTATGACATATCATCACTGTATACAATTATAATAGGTAAAGCTCAAAACATAATTATAATCTTGAGCAACATGATATCCATAAAATGTCGGGTGTATATTTGGTTCTTGTACCTTATATCATGTAGGAATCCACTTTTACTTTCAACTATCTAGTACTCGAAAAATTTGGTAACATGCTCTAGATAAAATGATAGAGAAGATTATACAATGATGGAGGACTGCGTTTTGAGATTTGTGCATACGTAGAGTTCATTGTTCTTAAGACTATCAATAGAATCTTCTAGATGATGCAATGATAAAGAACATCCAGATGTTAGCAATATTGGGATTTGCCAGTCTTGATCCAACTATCAACATTCAATGTTATCTGTACACCGTAGAGTGGTAATATTATGGCTCAATCTATGATCGTGCCAATTTTCATACAAGGTAATGTATTTAATGGATAATGCACATTCAATATTACTGGCTAAATTATTGCAATAAATTGACTTTATGGCAATTTAACTAAAGTATTTCAATTTTTGGTTCTGCATGTGCGATATAGGTTGCTATTTTTTTTAAATAATCAATTGAAGGTACTTAGTTAGGCAAATATGGGAGAACCCCCGAGAGTTCTGCAACATTTGACTTACTGATATGAATGTTAATGCCTCCAAATTTGGGTTCTTTTTGGAAGAAACACAAAAAACTAAATATAAAGATAAATCAACCATTCTATTCTCCTAGTGTGTTCCTATGTGCACTAGTTTCCATAAAAACGATAAAGCACAAAAGTTGAAAACCGTTGAAAAAATCTTGATTTGCAATATTTTGTCTAGCATGTATGAACACAATCATGTCTTTCAAACGAGAAAACCAACATCATGGCCATATTGTTGCCATACATTATGATAGTGTGTGTATATTTGGTAGATCGGTGCATCTTGCCATTTCAAGTAATGTTTACAAAGGGAGATTCCAAGTTTCAAGGTATTTAAGGTACACATGTACTGTACTAAAATATGGGAACCACCAATAGTTTTAGAAGATATTTAGGCCTAGCTAGCATGTATAGACATATTAATGGCTTTCAAACCAGATGACCAAGGTCATGGCCATAAGTTTTCGATAGTTTGTGACTACATGTCAATACTTTTGTTGTGCTAGTGCATATTGGCATTTCAAGCATTATTTACAAAGGGAACTTCCAAATTTGAAGTTATTTTCTATTCTCAAATTAAGTTACAACAATGTTTATTGTGAAGCAAATACAAGAAGGTACATGGCTAAAATGCCACCGCCCAAACCTATTTCTTGGATATTCCCTAGGTTTCATAAATTTTCAAGTTTGCTAGCTATATATAGATTCGTGCAATAAATTGTCTTTTCAGGGAATTTACTGAAAGTATCTGAAAATAGAAACCACAAGCGTGTTATATCTATCCCATGTGCCAAGATTCTTGAGTACGAAATAAGGGATAACAACCAAGACTTCTGCAAGATTCGACATCTCGATCTTAAAGCTAATGTAGCCAAAATTTGGCCCCTTTTTGAAAAAATAGGGACAACATTAAATATAAATTGAAATAAAGCAATTCACTCGTAAAGTGTCATGCTATGTGCATTAGTTACCATGATAAAATATAAAATAGTATTTTTTACATCTTTTGGAAAAACTTTCTTCACATTGTGCATACGATGTATGAATTCATGGATTTGAAATGAGACCAAGGTCATAGACATATACTTGGTGTAGTTTATGATAACATGTCCATAGTAGGTAGTTTGATGCATATTGGCATTTCAAACATTGTTTACAAAGGAGCTTCCAAAAGTTAACTTATTTAGAACTTTTCAATTGACAATAGTTGCTTTTGTTTTGAAGCAACTACACAGAACATGACCCAAAAAGCCATCTTCCCGAATTTCACACAAACTAATACATTTTGGTCTGTTACTGTTTTGTCATGTTATTGTTATACCCAATTGTCGTTACTATTTTGGTAATTCTGAAGGCCATGCAAATATCATAAAAGGAGTATAATTAGCGATCATCTTTTACTGTTCATGGAAGGCGCAATAAAAAAAGGGCAAATAACAAAACCCTATACAACAACCTGATCGACCTGGCTGGCGCAGTTATGGTACCTCCATTCGTGGACGGCGTGAACTAAATGCCTACATGGCCTATGCGAGTTATCTAGATATTACATCAGCTGCAAACTTCATAAAAATATTACATAATATGAACGAAAGGGAAAGAAAATTCAGCATTTCAGTTGCCAATCAAGTTGATAGCAGAGTCCTCAATTTGCTTTCTCAATCCATCAACTGCATCTCCCTTTGAGTGTGACATCTACATTGGAAAACCACCTTGAGACGTGATCTTGTAGTCCCCTCTTTGGTGGCGATAGCAATAATTGCAGTCTGAAACTAACTAATAACAAGTTAATACAACAAAGAAGACAAACTACTCATAGATAAGAATGATCCAGATAGGAATTATAACTGCATAATACGAACATGTAGAGCAGGAATGCAAACCATGAATTAACTATATAGTAGAGGATAGTTATGTTGTTGCGTAGGACGAACCAGATCTAGATACGAGATATAATGGTGTGGGTTGTGAACCTGTAGAATAGGACAAACAAACATTAGACAAGTATGCCAACAATGAAATGAGCAATCAAACAAAGGGTTTCTTAGAATTTCAGTATAAACTAGCCAAGTCATTTCAGCAAATATATATGCAAGCAGTGGTATCTCCTGGAATGCAAGAGTCGTTGGGTGACTCGGAATTTGCGGTGAGCTACACAATGGCATGCAGTTACTATCGTAGCTAAGCATGAACCACATAGAAATTATAACCACAACATACCAGAACTTGTTGAGAAGGAATGGAAAACACAAATGAACTATACAGTAAAGAATAATTATGCTATTGATTAGGACGAACCAGCACTAGATACAGAAAATATATAATGGCATCAGTGGTGGACCTGTAGGCTGTGTAAACCAACATGTTCAGTGTTGCCTTTTTGAGCTCTAGGCAAAGAAAACGAAAATAGTCAGTGTTGCAGCTTTTGAAGAACCAGATGGCAACAACAAAATTATAATTGAACTAGTACGAAGAATTTGAATGGGTACCATAGGATAGTAGAACAATGCCAGGGAGGAAATAATAGCAGGAACTTAGCTCAGGAATAACCAGATAGAGTAAGTAACTGTATGTGTTTGGGTTTTCTCTGTTTGTAGTTTGGTTAATCATCAGTGTCAATGTAATATTCAGATCTGTGATGCTAAGAAAAAGCTTGTGAGGGTTCTAAAAAGATGTTGTTTTCCTAATCTTATCCTATACTCCATTTATTTAATACTCCCTCTGTTCAGAAATATAAGACATTTTAGCTTTGTGAGTCGAATGTATCTAAATGCCCATACACTAAAAGGCTTCTAGATACATTCATTTCACAAAGCTAAAATGTCTTATATTTCTAAACGGCGGGAGTATTACTCGGCATATTAGGTTTAGTCAAAGTGAACCGTTAGAAAGTTTGACCAAACTATATACAATATTAAATAGTAGACTCATTAAAAAAATCAATATACAATAAACAATGTGGTCGGTGTGAGTTTCGAACTATCAGGAAAGAACATTCAGTTCTCAATTTTCTGAGAGATGACAAGCGAGATTGTTATTTTTCGTTAAGGAAGTCCGAAGAATATGGATCTGAATGCCACAATCGAGGTTTCCAGACATATATATATAGTGGACCGACTTGTTGTACTGACAATACCCATGTCTTATGTGCTTTCAAACTTCCTATCTAACTCTGCCAACTTGAATGACTTTATCCCGATTTATCAAAATTATATTAGGTCGAATTTGAACTACCAGTAAATTGTAGGTTGCTTTGAAAGTTTCATGAAAAAGCTTTTCGAGGTACCCTTCGGGGGAGGGGTGAATTAATATATCAGAAACCACTATGATCTTTGATGATAGGTTCAACGTCTTTCTAAGATTTTGTATCTTGACAATTTAACAGAATTAAGTCAGAATTGAGCTACATGTAAGCACGATAGATTGCTCTTGAATTAAATGTCTTTTCGAAGGTAGATGGGTGCATATTCTTCGAGTAAACAATGTCGTAGGTGTGAGTTTCCAATTATCAGGAAAGACAACTCTCAATTTTCTGAGTGATCTCAACATTATTCTCTCTCGTAAAGGAAGTTCGAAGAATATCGATCTAAATGCCAGAAGCCAAGTTTTCACACACATATATATAGTGGACCAACATATTGTACTTATGATTTCCTATGTTTAATGAATTCCGAAACTCGCTACCTAACTTTGCGCACTTGAATGACCTTATGTCGATTCGTCAAAATTTGGTCAAATTTGAACTACTACAAGCAAATTGTAGGTTACTATGAAAGTTTTACGAAAAAGCTTTTGAAGGTACCCATCAAGGGGTCACAATTAATATATGAGAAACCATCCAACGAGATTTTTGACGACGACCTTCTTGCTAAGATTTGGCATCTTGCCAGTTTAACAAAACTAGGCCAACCTTTAGCTACAAGTAAGTGCAATAGACTCCTGTTGATTTAAAAGTCTTTTCGGAGGTAGATATAGGTGCATCTTCTTGTAGTAGACAATGCCACTAGTGTGAGTTTCCAACTATCTTAGGAAAGAACATTCTTAATTTTTCGAGTGATGACTAGATTGTACTTTCCCCTAAAGAAAGTCCAAAGACTATGGATCTGAATGCCACAAGCCAAATTTTCACACATATATAGTGGACCAACATGATGCACTTACAATTTCCCATGTTTTACCAGTTCTCAAATTTCCTAGCTAACTTCACCCACTTGAATGATTTTATGTCGATTTATCGAAATTAGGTAAAATTTGTACTACTATAGGTAAATCGTAGGCTGCTTTGAAAGTTTTACGAAAAAGCTCTTGGAGGTACCCATGGGGGGAAGGGTCAATTAATATATATCAGAAACCACCGAGAGTTTTGACGACAGGTTCATCTTCTTGCTAAGATTTTGCATCCTAACTATTTAATGAAATTAGGTCAAACTTTCCTCACCGTTTCATGAAATTAGGTCAAACTTTGCTAACCGGTTAACTTTGAAAATTGACCGTTGGATCAAGACTGGCAAATCCAAACATTGCTAACCGATGGATATTCTTTTCCATTCTTAGCATCTAGAAAGATTCTACTAATAGTCTTTAGCACGATGAACACTAGTATGCGCAAACCTCAAAACACATAATACTTCATTATTACTCGCTTTCAGGGTCCTTGTGCCAAATGCACGGACTTGGATGGATTTTTTATTTTTTATGAGGTCCTTGATGTAACTTGTACTTCCACCGACCACTCGAGCACCTCTCTCTTACGAGACCTACCATTAGATCGGCTATTTGTAGTACTTCTTATCTTTATCTTGTCTCTTATCTCTTATAATACCATATATACCACCACTACATAGTGTAGGGATTAACTTAGTTTGAACATTTACCATTGGATCTTTGAACGGGGCAGCGACGAGCTGGTGCAGGCGGGCTCGGGGTTGCAGGGGAGGGCCCGGCAGAAGGAGCGGCGACCGGCGCTGCGGGATCGGGGACGGGCGCCCATCAGTGGGTGTTGTGGCCACGAGATTGAGGCGGCGAGGCACCATGCCGTGGGGAGAGAGCGGGAGACGGAGATCGGCGACGCCGAGGTAGCGACGGCGGCTGATTCCGAGCTTGCGAGGAGGCGGAGGAAGGGCTGAGAGGGGCCGGTGGGGGAAACAGAGAGGCGGGAGGAGGACGACGACTCGGTCCTAGGCGGCGAACCGTCAGTGAGGTTGACCGGGGCGGCCTGCGGCCGGAGAGGGACGAGGAAGGAGCGGCAAGGGGAGCCGCTAGCGGCGGGGAGCCGAGGCGGAGGTTGGCGGCGCGGCGGCGGCCGGGCGCACGCGGGAACCATGCGATGGCGAGGTTGGGGAAGAGGAGGCAGAGGCAGCGGCGGCCGGAGATCTTGCAGCGGCGAGGCGACTCGGGGCAGGCGTGCTCGCTGTGGCGGAGTGCAGAGAGGGCGCGGGGAGAGCCGGTGAGGGGGACGGTGATGTGGAAGAGAGAGATTGGCGGTGGGACACGGGGTGCGGGATGCAGCGGTGGGCCTGCGGGAGAGGCAAGTGGTGGCGAGTTGGCCCGGGCGTACGCGGGGGTTGGTGGCGTGCGCGTGTGTGCGTGCCAGGGTGGCGACCAGGGGAGATGGGGATCGACCCAGGGGTGGGAGTTTGGCGGCTGGGGAGGGAAAAAGAGGGAGGAGGGGGTAGGGTGTGCCACGTGGGGGTGAGGTGGCGTTGGCGGGTGAGGTGGCGGCTAGTGGTTGGTCGGTGTGAGGTGGAGGGAGGCTGGGTAGGATAGGATTGGGTGGGAAAGGAGGTGAGGCTGGGTTTTTGGGTAGGTGGCTTAGGGCTAGATATTTTTAGACTAGGGTTTGGAGGTGGCCGGCCGGGCTTTCAGGCCTAGCGGGATGCCTGCAAAAAAAATTAAATATTTTATTTGTTTAAAACGGAGCGTTTGAAATCTGTTTGTAGGCGAAACAAAATATTCCAGAGACCCGGGTTTTGTATTTTAATAAAGACTGGGCATTTAGAAAACAAAACCAGACTTTTCGAAAATAGTTTTTAAACAAACCATGCAAGATGACGACGATGCTCAAATGCAATGTGGCATGATGACATGAGCATGCGGTCATGATGATGCAATGCATAAAAACACAACGATTTTCTAGTAGTGGTTTTGCGGGGCGCCACACTTCCCCACCATCCTAGAATCTTCTCCCTTGTTTCTCTAGACCATGTTATCAAAAATTTCATGTGTTAGGTAGCTAATAATCTTTGACTTCTACATGATGATACAAAGTACAAGGATCAAATATACACCCATATACTTTATATATGCTGATGAAATTTATAATGTTTTGTGCTATACCAATTATAATTTTATCTAGTGATGATATGTCACACGTCTACTATCTGAGTCTCCTGTGCAACTTACTAGTAGCTAATAATCGTTAACTTTACCACTATATAGTGTACAAACAACTTACTGAATATTGACCGTTGGATCAAGAGTCGCGAATCCTAACTTTTACAGTCATTGGATCTTCTTTTCCATTCTAGCATCTTGAAGATTCTATTGATAGTCTTCATTACAAACCACTATATAGTGAACAAATAACTTTGAATGTTGACCGTTGGATCAAGACTAGCGAATCCTAGCATTTCTAGCTGTAGGATCTTCTTTTCCATTCTAGCATCTAGAAGATCCTATTGATAGTCTTCGGCATAATGAATGCTATGCACAAACCTCAAAACACACTTCTCCATCATACTAGAATCTTCTCCCTTGTTTCTCTACACCATGTTATCAAAAATTTCATGTTTTAGCAGGTAGCTAATAATGTGACTTCTACACATGATGATACAAAGTACAAGGACCAAATATACACCCATACTTTATAGATGTTGATCAATTTTATAATTTTTTGTGCTTTAGAAATTATAATTTTATATAGTGATGATATGTCATACGTCTACTATCTGAGTCTCATGTGCAACGACTAGTAGCTAATAATGGTTGACTTCTACATGATCTTACCACTATATAGTGTACAAACAACTTTGAATATTGACCGTTGGATCAAGACTCACAAATCCAAACATTTCTAGTCATTGGATCTTCTTTTCCATTCTAGCATCTTGAAAAATTCTATTGATAGTCTTCATTACAAACCACTATATAGTGTATGAATAACTTTGAATGTCGACTGTTGGATCAAGACTCGCGAATTCTAGCTTTTCTAGCCGCTGGATCTTCTTTTCCATTCTAGCATCTGGAAGATTCTATTGATAGTCTTCGGCATAATGAATGCTTTGCACAAAGCTCAAAACACACTTCTCCATCATACTAGAATATTCTCCCTTGTTTCTCTAGACCATGTTATCAAAAATTTCAGTGTTAGGTAGCTAATAATCTTTGACTTCTACATGATGATACAAAGTACAAGGATCAAATATACACCCATATACTTTATATATGCTGATGAAATTTATAATGTTTTGTGCTTTACCAATTATAATTTTATCTAGTGATGATATGTCACACGTCTACTATCTGAGTCTCCTGTGCAACTTACTAGTAGCTAATAATCGTTAACTTTACCACTATATAGTGTACAAACAACTTACTGAATATTGACCGTTGGATCAAGAGTCGCGTATCCTAACTTTTACCGTCATTGGATCTTCTTTTCCATTCTAGCATCTTGAAGATTCTATTGATAGTCTTCATTACAAACCACTATATAGTGAACAAATAACTTTGAATGTTGACCGTTGGATCAAGACTAGCGAATCCTAGCATTTCTAGCTGTAGGATCTTCTTTTCCATTCTAGCATCTAGAAGATCCTATTGATAGTCTTTGGCATAATGAATGCTATGCACAAACCTCAAAACACACTTCTGCATCATACTAGAATCTTCTCCCTTGTTTCTCTACACCATGTTATCAAAAATTTCATGTGTTAGCAGGTAGCTAATAATGTTTGACTTCTACACATGATGATACAAAGTACAAGGACCAAATATACACCCATACTTTATAGATGTTGATCAATTTTATAATTTTTTGTGCTTTAGAAATTATAATTTTATATAGTGATGATATGTCATACGTCGAATATCTGAGTCTCATGTGCAACGACTAGTAGCTAATAATGGTTGACTTCTACATGATCTTACCACTATATAGTGTACAAATAACTTTGAATATTGACCGTTGGATCAAGACTCACAAATCCAAACATTTCTAGTCATTGGATCTTCTTTTCCATTCTAGCATCTTGAAAAATTCTATTGATAGTCTTCATTACAAACCACTATATAGTGTACGAATAACTTTGAATGTCGACTGTTGGATCAAGATTCGCGAATTCTACCTTTTCTAGTCGTTGGATCTTCTTTTCCATTCTAGCATCTGGAAGATTCTATTGATAGTCTTCGGCATAATGAATGCTTTGCACAAAGCTCAAAACACACTTCTCCATCATACTAGAATATTCTCCCTTGTTTCTCTAGACCATGTTATCAAAAATTTCAGTGTTAGGTAGCGGCTGCAAGCAAGCCGCGACAAAGTAAGGGCGGTGGGGAATGCTAGTTGCGTTTGGTGGTAGGAAGGAGAGAGGGAAGGTGGGTTCGCCCCAGATTAGGTTAGGAGCTGTTTTTATTTCCAGAAATCGTTTTCTTTTTGTGATTTCCTCTTTTCCAATTGTATTTCAATTACTTTTCTATTTTGTATAATTTCAAAAATACAAGAGACTTTGTAAATGTATTGAAATATTGTAGGGGCCCTATTAGTCCTTTTGGGCTCCAAACATTTTGGTACTTTTCGAAATATTCAAAACCTTTTGAATTCATTTATGAGAAAGAGGAAACTAGGGTTTTATTTTCTTTCTTGCATGTATTTTTAAAAGATGATTCTCATGAATGCACAAATCAAACCCTAATTAGTATTAATTAAACTAGGGGTGTTACACCAATGTCTTTGTATCTTTTTCTTAATGGCTGCTCCTTTCTTTTCAGGGTCTCTAGCTTCACCTAAGGTCCTCTCGGGGAGGGTCAACAAGCCCTCGACGCCTCCGAAAATACCTTCGCTTGGATCCCTTCCCAAGTGGGAGACAGGGGAGGGGTCCATGCTGGCCTCGTTGGCGGGTGCATGAGCACTCGTGTCCTCTGCTGTCGAAGCTAGTCCTGGATGAGTGTGTCTGCTCCCTCGAGAGCATCCGGACGGTGCAGGTGACTAGGAGGCCTAGGTCGCCTGATTCTCAAGGCCCCCGAGAATGTTTTGCCCCAGCCGACTGATGAGGCTTATCTCCGGAAATGTCTCCTGAGTGACACAGGATCCTCCAGGCAGTCCAGCCTAGATGACCCGTGTCCCCCAGAAAGAGACCTTTGATGCTGGGGGGTCTCTTCCCGGACTGCATACAGAGGGTTCAGGGCCTGAAAGCCCAGCTGGATGGGGGCCGGGAGGAGGCCGTGGAGACTATGCACACTCTTCATGATGAGAGAAGGGCTAGCGACAAAGACTTATCCTCTTTCCTCTAGGTGGCTTCCAGGATAAACGACCTCCTGAAGTCCCTTCATCTGTCACCGGTCGAGCCCCCGAGCCAGAGGGCTATCACTGGCCAAACTCTTTTGTCTTCTCTACTATCCCGACTTGATACTCTATGCGCATCCATAGACTTGGTGATGTTGGAGGAAGGCAACGATGTGGCGAGCGGCGTAGCCCAAGAACTGTTGTCTCGGGTTCACCAACATATCTCTGGCTTCGATGTTGAAGTGATCTTCTAGGACCCTTGCCTGGGGTAAATCATGCATCCTTCCCAGAAGGCCATGGAGGCCACGGTGTCCAAGGTGCTCGCGTGCCTTCAATGTGACCATGCTGCATGAAGTCATCCACATATTTCTATTTATGTTTAGGAATAAAAGAGGCGAAGCGTTGAGCTTGGTAATCTTGTAATTCTTTAGGCATATGATTTTTCTGTTTGTTTATTCTAATAAAAATTGTTCCGGGGTGCTCCCATGCTTGGTGTTGACCCTTAATAGTGTACTAACAGCCCCACGTCTCTCCGGTAGACCATTTGGCGTGACTACACCAGCCGTAGGACTAGGAGTCGGGGTCCCTAGTACAAACTAAGGTGTGCAGCTCCACCTTGTAATATCTCCACCTTTCGGTCGAGAGCGCCCTAGCCTTGAGGACCCCAGGACGGACCCAGGTGACTCCCAAGGGTACGCTTCCTTCCTTGGGTGCCCTTCATATAGTTTGGCGTACGCTGTTAATGGTGCAATAACTTAGCGGGAGCACACTCAAGACGCGGTTGTGACTTTTCATTCAAAGAAAGCTTATTGGCGATTCACAACTGAAAGACACTTATGTTTAGTCAAACTCGAATGGAGCGCATGACACTTGCTCGATATTGACTCGGTCCGAGACTAACTTTGCTCGACACCAACTTTGCTCGATACTGCCTTTTCTTGATACTCACTTCTGGACTCGGGGTGCGGCTGCAGGCGGTGTTTGAAGGGGTGTCGTGCCCGGAATGGTGTTTGGTCCCGGGGACGCCCATTTTATCTAACAGCTCGAGTAATCCACCCACCTCACCACCCTGCGACAGCCAACATGACATTGCTCCGACGGTGAGGCACTAGGCCGGTATTCCCCTTATTTTTTTTGGAAATGGGCGCATATATTACGCAAAGCAATATTTACACCCGGCCTTTGCATAACTAGGATGCACACAGCCGTTCAACCACACACATTAGGTCCAACTGTCAAAATTAAAAATACAAATCATAGTAATAAGATAAAAGCACCTCCAGCTAATGTTGATCTATACGGAGATCACGCAACCATCCATGTCGGGACAAAATATCCGTTGCCGTGTCCTCCAATCGCGTACACCCCTCCACAAATAAGTGGCGGAGGTCCATACGCTAGAGAGTAGTCCATGAAGAAGAAGAAGACACACTGTTATTGAAAATCTTGTCGTTCCTACACAACCAAAGGGACCAAATAATGGCAAACGCTCCCACCCTAAACACAGTCCCATATTTATCATGTATCCCATATAACCAGTTGCCAAAGACATTCGCAACCGATCGAGGGGGCGATAAACCAGAGGCCATTTGGATGATTGACCATATAGAGCGAGCAAATTTGCATTGGAAGAAAAAAATTTTAATTGTCTCGTCTTGATGACAAAAACACACTGTGTACTTCCGTGGCAATTCCTCTTAGCAAGATTGTCTCTTGTGAGAATTACCCCTTTACGAAGATACCGTGCAAATATTTTCGTTTTAAGGGGTATTTTCATATTCCAAATTTTACTATTATTATCGACTGGAATATCAGGTTGAATCAAAGCTCTATACATCAAATCCACAGAAAATTTACCACTCTCTAGTAAATTCCATTTGAACTCGTCCACACCCTCCGGCAACTGTATCGTGGCTAATCGAACTAAAAGATTGTTCCATGATAGTAGTCTAGGGCCAATTAGACTTCTTCTGAAAGTCACACTAGGAGTATTATTTTTCATTACCATGGAAATTGTATCTCCTTTGTGTCTAACGATCGAGTAAAGAGCTGGATATTGTTCCCAAAGAGTAGATTGCCCAAGCCACTTATCTTCCCAGAAACGAATCTGTGAACCGTCCCTAATATTAAAAGTACCAAAACGAAAGAAGTGTTTTTTGGAACCCATGATTCCCGCCCAAAAATGTGAATCTCCCGGTTTCCAAACCATTTGAGACACCGCTTTGGATCCAACATACTTCCTCCACAACATGGTTTGCCATACACCATCTTCTGTAAGTAGTTTGAACAACCATTTACTGAATAGTGCGGTGTTTTTGACATGCAAATCATATATGCCCAGTCCACCATACTCTTTAGGTCGGCAAACTACATTCCATTTGGCCAGTCAATATTTCTTTTTTTCACTATCCCCTTGCCAAAAGAATCTTGATCAGAAATAGTCCACTTTCTTCAAGACCCCTTTCGGCAATTGGAAGAACGAAATCATATCCAGTACCATATTGGTGAGTACTGAATTTATGAGAACTAGTCTTCCACCAAGGGATAACAACTTGCCTTTCGAACTATTTAAACGTTTCTGTATTCTTTCCTCAACGAGTTTCCATTCTGCAATCGTGAGACGCCGATAATGGATCGGTATTCCCAGATTGTTGATAGGAAATTGCCCTAGACCATAGCCGAAAAGATCAGCATATAGTTGGGCATCGTTAATGGCCTCGCCAAAACAATATAATTCACTTTTATGGAAATTAATTTTTAATCAAGATAATTGCTCAAATACTGAAAGAATTAACTTTAGATTCCTGGCTTTCTCTAGATCATGTTCCATAAATAAAATTGTATCATCTGCGTATTGGAGAATAGATAGACCTCCATCTACCAAATGGGGAACTAAACCTTCAATTTGGCCATCAGCCTTGGCTCTCTCTATAAGGAATGCCAACATATCAGCCACTATATTAAATAGTATAGGCGATAGTGGATCCCCTTGCCTTAGTCCTTTTTTTGTTTTGAAATATTTGCCAGTGTCGCCATTGATATCTATAGCAACACTACCACCAGACACAAAAGACTGAATGAGAGCACACCACTCCTTTGAAAACCCTTTCATTCGGAGTGTTTTCTGGAGAAAAGACCAATTAACTTTGTCATAAGCCTTCTCAAAGTCAATCTTGAACAATACCCCATTTAATTTCTTAGAGTGTAGTTATTGGATTGTTTCATGCAGAATTACTACACCATCTAGGATGTTTCGTCCTTGCATAAAAGCAGTTTGAGATGGGCGTACAACATGATCAGCAACCGAATTTAATCTAATCGTAGCAACTTTTGTGAAGATTTTAAAGCTAACGTTAAGAAGGCAGATTGGACGATACTGTTGTATTCGTTCTGCATTATTAACCTTAGGTAATAAAATAATGTTGCCAAAATTAAGACTAAAAATGTCTAGCTGACCAGCTTGTAAAAACTCAAAAAGCTGCATTAGGTCCCCCTTAATGACTTCCCAGAATTTTTGGTAGAATTCCGCTGGAAAGCCATCGGGTCCTGGCGCCTTATTATGTTCCATTTGAAAAACTGCTAACTTGACCTCCTCCTCCGTATAGGGGGCGGTTAGAAAGTTGTTCTCCTCAACAGAAATCTTAGGAATATCAGCTGTTTGGGACTCATCCAAAGAGAACGAATTCTCATGTGATGCCCTAAACAGAGACTTGTAATAAGCAGTAATATATGATTTCAGTTGTTCCTGACCCTCAATGGTACCTTCATCCTGGAGAAGAGAGTGAATAAGTTTCTTTTTATGCTTGCCATTGGCAATAGCATGAAAGTATCTTGTATTCGCATCTCCTTCAAGAATAAACTTTGCTTCAGAATGTTGATACCATTTGAGTTCCTCCTCACAGAGTAATTTGGCTATATCTGCATTCGATTGTGTTTTAATTACAATCTCTTGTGCAGTCAATAGCCTTACTTCCACAGTAGCCTCTAAATCATTAATAATAGATGCAAGGCGTAATTTCTCCTTTTTAAGGATTCCAACAGTATGTCTAGCTTAGCCACGAAGGAACTTGTGCAAGGCGCGCATTTTAGTATTCCATCGTTGTATGGGCGTCTGACCACTACCAGTTTTCTCCCAAATATCCTTGACTAAATCATGGAAACCATCACGCTCCAACCATCCAAGTTCAAATTTGAAACTGTGTTTGGTCTTTCGTATTGGTGTTCCAACAGAGAGTAGTAAAGGAGCATGATCGGACAAAGCCTCAATTCGCTCTAAAGCGCGAACAGTTACCATAGGAAATTTATCTTCCCATTCAGTATCCATAAGCACTCTATCCAACTTTTCATATGTAGGCTCTGGAAGACTATTAGCCCATGTGTATTGTCGTCCTAACATCATAACCTCTCTCAGGTTCAAACTGTCAATGACAGCATTAAACATGAAAGGCCAATGTTCATCGAAACGACCCCAACTTTTCTCATGAGGGAATCTTAGCAAGTTAAAGTCCCCCCTATAAGAATAGGGTATGGATTATCCTTAGCCAGATTAACCAACTCACGCAAAAAGTCAGGTTTCTAAACATCTTGGGCAGCCCCATAAACATCGATTAGAGACCATATGAAATCATCCGCTTTGTTACGAATATGGAGCTTAATAAAAAAGGCACCATTCGAACTAGCTAAGGCTTCTATAGTCTCATCTCTGACGCCTAATAAAATACCCCTAGATCTGCCTCGCGGAGGACGTGATACCCACGTAAAGTCCACTCCACCAGAACGGCGATTGAGTTGGGCAAGTGAGAAATCCCGTCTCCTGGTCTCAAAAATACCCAAAAAATCCAACTTATAATCTCTCACACAATCGGCAAAAAACAAATGTTTAGCCAAGTCACGAAGACCTCTGCTATTTGAGAACATGCCATTCATTGAGAAACAATAGTAGATTTGGATAAACGAGTCCTTTTGCGAGACTTCAGATTTTTGGATTTTCGACCAGAAGCTTTTAGCTCATATAATGCGCCCAGCTCGGTCTCATCATAACCCATGTCTGACACTTCACCAACTAAGTGAGGAAGGAGTTGACCATCTACTATGGCATGCAACTCATCCTCCTCCGTTGATAAAGCATCAGGAACAACTGGGACTTTAGGAGTAACTGTTAGACGGTCAACCTCCATATGTCTCAGAACAGAACTAGAAAGATTAATTTCCTTTACAGATCTACCCATGCTAATACCAACATTGGCAAGCTTATCAATAATAACAGGGGTTGAAAAAGAAAGGAAAGAAGGGGAAGAATTCAATATACCATGAGAATCCAGATTCTTCCCCGCCTTCCTTCGCATGGCCTTGGCCAACGAATCCTCGTATGTGGCCGACGCCCCAAGTGCATCAGTACCGTGCCTGGAGCTCTTGCACACCGGAACCTCCACCGCTGGAGGCAAACGAAGGCCACCTGTAGCCCCGCCTGGGCTACAAGGCGACACAAGAGTGGGGGAACCCGACCCCTCCTAGGCCAGGTCCCCACACACAGGCTACCCACCTGGGCGTCGACCAACGGGCGCCCCGCCTGGGCCCCCGAGTCCGCCACCACCGCCCTAGGGGCCACCGTGGACGTGTCCACCAGCCCCACCCGCGGCACCGCCACGTGGCCATCCGCGATGGGGGACGAACCCGCCGGCACAACGTCAGCACACAAATCAGCCAGGCCCGCCTGGGCTAGCCCATCGGACTCCACCACAGTAAAAACCTCCTCCTGCACTGTCTCCGGTCTAGGGATAGACCGACCCAAGACGTTCGTCCTACACCTAGCCGGTGCGACCAAAGCAGTAGAAGATCCCTTGCCCGACCGAAGAGCCTCTTGCAGCTGGGAAGACCAAACACGCGGTGAACAAGCAGACAAGCCACTCCCACGCAGCGGTGAATCCAATGGCAAAGCGTCTAGGAGTTCCTTTCCACGCGGGGTCGAAGGAGAAGCATTAAAAGGAGTAACCGCGTAAACTGTTGAAAGGACCTGCCGCGTCGAGGAAGAAGAAGGACCTCCCGGACTGGAGGGCTACCCAGAAGAAGACCCGTCCCCCTGCTGTGGAGCAGCAATGTTTGAGGTATCCATCACATCATCTCCATTGTTCCCCATACCATCACCCTCAGAGTCATCATGCGGCCGCTTCCACAAGAAAGGTGAAAAATCTGGCTCCGGAACATACCCCGTAGGTTCCAACCGGAACCGCAACTCATACCCCTTCAGCTTAACCACAACATCAGAAGTAAGAAAGGAACCCAAAGCATCATGTTTCCTGAACACCGTAATGTCAAACATACCAACCAGAATGCGAACCACACCCCTCCTCCGCAAAGACAATAAATCCACGTCCAGGGGTGTACCCAAAAGAGAACCAACCGCCCACAAACCAAGAAAAGTGCAAAGGGAGTGCGGAACCCCTTCCACATGCAGCCAAACTTGATGTAATTCACATTTGTGCGGCACTTCCTAGGTCTTGTAAGCAGAAACAGCTAGCTGGGTCTTGCCCAACGGCATAGAAATCAGGCTCCCATCCACTCTATCCAAGTCATCGAAAGAAGGGAAACTGACCAGAAAAGCATTGTCCCAATGTGGCACAGCTTCCCACTTCTAGCTCAGCCTGACCTAACATCTTCGTGCAATCTGTAGCTAGACCACTTCCGCAGTGACCGCCTCTCCTGAAATCTAGACCAAAGCAATAGGAATCTGGCTGGGTCCCATATCATTACGAACCACACTATCAGGTATTTGCGCAAAAAGTGTCTTATCATGGCCACACCCAACCATGTAAGCCGTCGGATGAGGTTGCTTAAGCACCGAGCAACGCAACGTTGGGTGAGAAGCAACATCACAAATGTAACTGTAATGCACGGTCTTACAATCCTTGGTAGCATGATAATCAGATGCACAGTTCCAACATCTGATAGCCTTCTTAGGCTTCTTTGGGACCACCGTAGGACTTGGAATAGTCGCGGCCTCCAAGCCCCCAACATGAGGAGCATATTGCTGCACCATAGGCTGGTAATGTTGCTGGGCACCAGAACTAGGAACCTGTAAGAAACCACCCTGCTGCTGCCCATAAACTGTGGTGGCGTGGCTGCAAAATACCCATTATCAAAGATCCAGTCTGCATTGGCGGCTGAGTAACCCCAGAAGGCTTCTTCTTCTTCCTCTTCAGCACAACGTTCAAAACTATGCCAGCAGTCGCACCAAACTGTGGTCCCCCTCTAGAGGGCATTGTGTGGGTAGCCCCAAACTATCCAGAGGTCGGAGCCACACCAGATGTGCCTCCAATGAAACCATGGGGCGGACCCATAGCAAATGCCACCGGATTCGGGCCTCGGTACGGTGCCTGGAGAGGTTGCATCAGCATCTGAGCAGCAGCAAAGTAAGCATCTGGTGGACGGAACTGAACCCCGGGAGGGAAAACCGGTGGTCCGACGTAGGACGTCGGTGCATAGGGTTGCCCCGCGAATGCGGGAACCGGCGCACCAGTAGGCGTCGGAGCAGGCCTAGGCACGGCCATCGCTGAAGGAGTCACGGAAGAGGGGCCTCGAGGCGGGGGCGCGCCCACAGCAGGATGGCGCGGTGCCAAGGCCGCAACATGGGGACCTCTAGGGTTCAACCCTGCCATGGCAGCCGGCGGAGAGGCTAGGGTTGCCGCGTACGAGCGCCTCGGAGGAGATGGTGTCCGCGTGACCGGGAGGATCGGCGGCACAGCAGGGGACGCGGACCGACGCGAGGAGCAATCGGTGCGGCAGGGAGCGCAGACCGAGGAGGAGCGAGTCAAAACAGTCGAGACGGATCGCGTCCACGCCGCCTTAAGGCGCCTCACAATCGTGAACTAGGAGAACCGGTCGTACTCCGAGTCTGAGTCGGCCTCCACAACGACTAGGCCAACCAAGCTCGAAACGGCCACCGTGGGCCCATCTCTGCTGCCAGCCGCGTGGCCTACCGACCTGTCCGTCCCCTCCGACCTAGGGCGAGCGATCGCCTCCTCGATCAGCCGCCCCAATAGTGGCGGAGCGGACAAACGGCGGTGCGGAAGAGGCCCACGCCAAGGCTTCGACGAAGCCGGCGAGGCCAACACCGGGCATCGCACACACCACCGGGCTCCGTTCCCCATGACCGGCCTCAGCAATGACTCTGGAGAAGGCCACGTCGGGGAGACGCACGACGACGACTCCCAGAACCTCGACGCCTTCGTCGGAAATCCCATCTCCTCCCAGAAGCTTTGCCGCATCTCCTCGTCCGTCAGCCGCCACCGACGTGAAACCGAAGTCCATCCGAGTCTGCCGTCTGCGTCTTCCAATGTCTCCAGAGCCTCCCTCTCCGTGAGCGCCTCCTCCCCATCCAACCCGGTCTCAGATCTGAGGCAGTGAAACCACGAACCCGAACCATGGCTAGACGGAGACGCGGAGGACCAGAAAAGATCGCCGGGCGCGAGCGTTAGCCGGCGGCGCCGCCCCATTTCCCTACCTGCTGTTGAGTTCTAGCTCTTTTTGGTGGCTTTGCCGGGTACCAGAGCGTCTCTGACAAATGGCTCTAGTCTCGGTATTCCCCTTATGTTTCCTCAAAAGGAGAACCCTGCGCATACCAAAGTCATGCATACGGCACGGTGTTCCCCGTGACAAAATTTGCCCAGCGCCTTTGGCCCTATCTTTCAGCTTGTATCCCCGGAGGGGTATCCCGGGGGTCCCCTCGGCTCGCCTCTCGTCTCCCCGGGCATCCGTCCCAGGGAGACTTCTCGGCAAAGCCTTTGGTCATGGACCCCACGGTCCTCCCCTCTTCATGAAGGACAACTCATCTTCTTATTCCTGGCGTAGAGGTTCGGCACGCTAAACAGCCCGGACAACATGCTCATGCTCAAACTTGTATTTCTCTCCGGAGGAGTGCATAACGCATTCCGCTCCGGAGGGACTGGATGACAAGTGCGGGGGGCGCCTCGTGCACGGTGTCGAGGATGATTCGGAATCGACGCAACTAGTCCCGAGGTGCTCCCCTAGCCATTGGTGGAGATTGTTGAGGTTGCTGATGCGTCCAGGTTGGCACCACTATATTGGTAACCATACCCTGTTTTGGGGATGTATTGTCATCTGGGAGACGGGCCGTCCTGGCAGCACGTCAGGTGCAGAGTGGAGTAGAAGGGTTGGGGCCGCTAGTGCGCACGATGGCACTCCTCCTCTGCTAGCCTCTACGGGCAGCGCCAGGGACAGCCAGGCCCGCAAGCCTTCCTCCGAGCTCCCGGGCGAGTCTCCCTTTCGCTAGGAGCTCACTCGGGCCTTAGCCATGATCCCTGTTGGGCCTTGATTGTGGGTTGACGGATTCGGACAGCAAAAGTCACCAGGGTTATGCTGGCTACCTGGCTCCCCATATGTCGTGTCGTGGTTTTCGACACCAGGGGTATGAGTCCCCGGTTGTTGTTCGGCCAGGGGAGCAACATCCGGTGATGTCGATCGGTGAGCTAGAAGAACACAATCACATAGAGAGAGATGCGCTTTTTTTACCTAGGTTCAGGTCCACCATTAGCGGAGCCCTACGTCCTGCAATGTCTGCTAGCTGATTGTCACTGTACTGCAACTCGTTCCTTCTCTCGGGAAGGAACCCTACTCTAACCCAATTGTCTCATCCTTGTAATTTGACCTAGGCATCCTTTTATACCATAAGGGGATACCATAGTGGTTTAAACACATGCAATAGTGTGAGTCCTGCCACATGGCTAGCCAAGGCATGCAACGTGGCTGCACGGTCCTTCCCTGGTATCGCGTGTTGTCTGGCTCCTACAGACTGATGCAGAGACTAATCACGTCACCTTGACTCTTGTCTCCCATGCCATATTCGTGAGGGGCATGCAGGCAGGATATCCTCCAGGAATATGGGCGTCCCGGCAGAAGTCCCCACACGGTCTCCTTCCCAGGCTGTGGCCCGCCCCGTCTAGGACTTAGGGATGCCCCATCTTGTCTTCCGCGTGTTCTTCTTCCTGAGCTGCGGCCAACTCTCCTTATCTTGAGTACCCTGATTCCGTGTATGCGACAATTGGTATTTCGTATGGATTGGGGATCGGGGCCTAGTCACCACTGTTCTGATTGGGTCATTTTCTCAGGTTCAACCTGGGTGTTATTGTCTCTATTGACTATTGTAATCTTTAATTTGTACTAGTAATGTTCAGTGCATTTTGCATCAGATTTTGTATGGAGAACAATGGGTCATTGGCGCGCACGGCCACTACTCACAGGGATGGTCCCATAAATTCCCTAAAAAGATGCCTGAAAAAGGTATTGTAGAAGTATATTCCTTCTGTTCTTCCATACTTTTCCATGCTGAAAATGGTTGTCTGCAACCTTGATGTATCAATGTGCTATAAAAGTTGTTTCTATCAGCATCCTATTTTGCGGAAGCCTTTGTGGCACCATCTTCTTATTTATTTCTATATCCGGATGGTACATACCTATAGACGTGTGGTCCTCTAGTTGTGGCAAATAGGATGATACCCAAACATGTCGTAGGATTCGGCCAGTACCACTACTCACCAAACAAGTGAAAGTCCACTGCCTAGCTAGGAGGCTTAAAAATAAGGGTATTTTATCTTCATCCACTTACCATGGTGTAGTCTAATTTAATTATTATCCACTTGGTTTCATGCATGCTTATCAGATGTTCAGAAACATATGTGTGATTTTATTAATTTTGACACTATGTTTATGTGAATCCAGATTTGGATCTGTCTGTCTAACTGTCTCCCATAGTCATATGACTACTACTGTATTAAATAGTTGACCTATGGTGCAATTTATGCAGATTGAAGGTGTTGTTGCGGAGACTGAGGGAGTTGTAGAGGCTGGTAGATTGTTCATGGCCCCACCAAAAGTGGGCATCATGTACAGTTCGAGGAAGCACAAACACAATACCCAGGTGGGAAGTTACCTCTCTAAGAAGTGGGTATAATTTGGAAATCCATAATTTCACATGTTATGGTTTTCTGTCTTATTGCTATCATATTTATCTTTACGCTTATCAGAAGTTCACAAACATCAAATCGGTTTTCTTTACATGCAATGAGTATATCTAATATTATTAGATTTACATGCTCTCTACATAATTTAACTTTTCAACTTAATTTGATTTAGCACAACGCACCAGCTACTCAACCATTTGTTATACAGTCCTCTTCTCAAGCTTGTGGGTTGAAAGGGGGCCTTGTATACCCTTCCAAAGAAAGAGGGAAGAAAAATGGTGCATGGCCACCCTTCGCAAAGGGTACCCATGTTATCAGGTATGGTTTCCAAGTGGTTTAGAACAAATTGATGTAAGATCTTATTTCTCACTTTTCTTGCTATCGTCTTACTTCTTTATCAATTTTCTCATGAAGGTTGTCCCTTGTGTTGCTTGATGGCTCAATGCACGACGCCCAGAAAAGTGCTGGTGCGGTGTTGATGTAGAGCTCGTTGGGAACCCCAAGAGGAAGGTATGATGAGCACAACAACAAGTTTCCCTTAGTTATGAAACCAAGGTTTAATCGAACCAGTAGGAGCAAGGAAACACCCCAAAGGTGTTACTAGCTGAGCTTTGGCAGGGCGCACTACCGGTGCTAGTAGCAACATGGAGACCTACACAACACAGCCACAGAACTTTGTCCCCAACTTGCGATGAGGTTGTCAATCTCACCGTGTTTTGTGGAAAACAAAGGATTAAACGTATCGAATGGAAAGAAGTAAAATTTTGATAAAGTAAACACAAAGCAGTAAACAATTTATAGATTGTAGTGTAAAAGACAAGGACGGGATCCATAGTTCACTAGAGGTGGCTCTCCTTAAGATAGATAACATGCTGGGTGAACAAATAACAGCGGGGCAATTGACAAACACCAAGAAAGCAATATATGCATATAGTAATCATCTTGACTCCTTTGAGACTTGATTGGGCATTACAACATTATACATAGACCGCCATCCAACTGCATCTATGAATAATAATCCACCTTCAGTTTATCATCCGAACCCCCTCTAGTATTAAGTTGCAAGCAACAGATTATTACTTTACGAACTGCATGTAAAGTAAACAATACGATTGTTCTATGAACAAAGGATTGTTGTTTTCTCCCTAGTAGCAACATCACATCTAGTACCTTAGAGATTTCTGTCACATCCCCAGATTACCAGAGGCATGAACCCACTATCGAGCATAAATACTAACTCTTGGAGTTGCTAGCATCTACTTGGCCAAGATAGCTACTAACAACGGAAAGCATGCAAGATCACAAATAACAAAGACATGATAGAATCAATAATCAATCTGAAATAACATCTCAATATCCATCGGATCCCCGCAAACACAACATGCAGAATTACAAATAGATGATCTTGATCATGAACAGAGCTCACAAGATCTAAACATGAAAGCACAAAGGAGGAGAACCAGCCATCTAGCTACTACATGGATCCGTAGTCCAAGGATGAACTACTCACGCATCACACCGGAGGCTTGCATGACGATGAAGAAGGCCTCGAGGGTGAATTCCCCTCTCCGGCAGTGTGCCGGGAAGAGCTTCAGATCCCTCCTAATCTAGGGATGGAGATGACGACGGCTACAGACTCTTTCGTGGATTTTTGATCGGGTACTTAGGGTACTTAGGATTCCCCACAGATTTTAAGTATTTTGGGTTAAACCCTAAATAACCAAGCTCAAAACTAGATCTACAACTCCAATCTACCTCGAGACAGATCTGAACACCCTAAACATGATATGCCAATTTTCTACAGAAGGTCTCGTCGATACAAAGCCAACGCAACAAGAATCAACTAGAACGGAGCTATGGATAATTTTCTAGAATTAAAATAATCTAATCTAAACTTTAAATCCTACTGTAAGATTGCTGTGGTAGAGCAGCAATATTATTGTCGATCTGTGTTCTACTCAAAAACATGAATCCAATGGTATATTAAACGCAATTTTTGGACTAATACTCGAATTACTATGGATTTTACAAGATTAAAGTATTTTCTGCCTATTTAAAAGAAAATAAAAAGGTGGCCAGCTACACGGTGACAAGTGGCGGCTCAGGATTGGCCAGCGGGGCACGCGTGACGCTGACAAGGTGATGACGTGGCGATGACGCAGCATGTGCCACGCGGCGCGACGCGATTGGCCGGGGCGGTTTGACCGTTTTGTGCCGTTGGATCTCGATCTAACGGTCGGAGAGGGGGAGGTGGCGGCTTACCGGCGGTGGCGACGGTGGGTGGTGGTGGAGCGGCGGCGGCGGTCGGCGATGGTCGACGGCGGCGAGGCAGTGCTCCTCCGGCCCGGTGAAGTAGACGACGGCGACCGGCTCCTCGCCGTGGTTGCGTTCCTGGGGGCAGCGTCAGCTCCTCCTTCCCGAGGTGGAGGCGGACGGGGGCTGGAGGCGGCAGAGCTCCGGCGAGCGATTGGCGGCGGCTCAGTGGTGGTGGGGTAGAAAAAGGCTAGGGTTTCGCGGGAGGCATGCCAGGGTACTTATAGGAGGCCTTGCTTGGCGCCGGGGTCACGGAATGCGCTCTGATTCGGCCGGAGTCGGTTGTGCCGACGCGGCGACGACGACGTGCTCAAGCCGGACTCGGAGGAGGGGGTTGACGGGTGGGTCTGGCCTGTCAGTGGCTACGGCTGGACGGGCTGGCTGCTGGCGGCAGTTACTAGGCCGGCCCACATGCTGCGCGTCGCCCACCCGGCCAGGCGGGCGGTAGGTAAGTCCCATGCTGGTTCGGCCGGCCCGGTTAGGTTAGGTTTCGTTTTTTTTATCTTTTTATTTTTTTCTGTTTTCCTATTTGTTTAATAACTTTTGCAAACGGACTCTGAATTAAACGAAATTTGTTTCTAAAATTTTGTAAAAAGAAGAGGGTTAGAGTAGGACTATAAAATAACACTTTTGCAAGGGTTTTGGTGGTTCCAAAAGGTTTTACCCCTTTTAGTCTATATATGACTATGGGATTTAGGAAGAAATATCTATGCAGTTTTTATTATGCGATGCCATGATGCAAGGATATGATGCATGCTTCTAGTAACATCTGTAATTGCTAAAATTTTGGATGTTACACCAGGCCTAGCCGCGTGGCTAGGTGGTGTGGTGGCCCTCTGGCCCCTATCCGTCTCGTATTTTGGCACTTGATGACTTCCGGAAAAATAGGCACTTTGGCTTTTGTCCCGTCCAATTCCGAGAATATTCATTTTCTGACTTTCCTGGAACCAAAAATAGCAGAAAATAGGCAGCTGGCACTGTGGCTCTTTTTAATAGGTTAGTCCAAGAAATCATATGAAAAGTACTCCAAAGTTGGAACAAAACACAAGAAAGTGGATAAAACAAAGCATGGAACATCAAAAATTATAGATACATTTGCAATGTATCATTGCTCGCCCCATTATAAACAAATTGTGCGGAAATGATAAGTTTCTGACTTTGTATTGCGAGGGCCCTCAAGGCACGCGGCAACTATATGATGTCGATGTCTTCCAGACGATGGTCACCACTTATTTGGGTGGATGAGGTTGGTACAAGTATGTCAGTGAGAATTATATGAAGCAGGGGGATGTGGTGGCCCTTGATTATAGTAAGGCTAGGAAGATACTTGCTAGTCATTGTACACATGTTCCCCTAAGGACCAAGAATAGATGTTGTACTAACTTAATATTCTTCTATACTCATCACAACCTATGATGACTTTCTTGTGAGTAATTGTTCTGCACCATTGTCTTGTACTCAACATATGACTCTTACCACTTCTGAAGTCAGCTTCCCCTTATCTACCTCCAAGAAGGAATCTAGCATCAAGTTGCTTGCACTGGAAGCAGCCCTAGTTCCTGCAATGGCGCATGTTGACCTAATTAGGAGAAATAATAGATGTAGTGACTTAATTTTATTGAATACTCACCATATCCTTTGATCAATATCTTGGGAGTAACTGTTGTATAAGAAACCATTTATCTTGTACACATCTCATATGCCTCTCTAACCACTCCTGCAGTCCCCTCACCCACCCCTAGAAGGTAACTAGCATTAAGATGCTTGCACTGGCACCAGCGTCCGCACTGGCAGCTACCCTAGTTCCTGCACTAGCACCTATTTACGTAAGGAGAAAGAATAGAGGTAGTAACTTAGTTTGCTTGTATACTCATCATATCCTATGATCACTACCAAGCGAGTAATTATCGTATAAGAGAGAATTTTCCTTGTACACATCTCATATCTCTTTACCACTCCCACAGTCATATTACCTACCCCTCATAACAAATCTAGCATCAAGATGCTAGCACCGGCACCAGCACCAGCCCTAGCACAAGCACCAGCCACAACACCGAAACTGGCACTAGCCCTAGCATAGGCACTAGCATAAGCTCTTGCATCAGCTCGGGCACTGCCTTGTCACATATTATCCTACACATGTGTGATCATCAGGTCACATAGGACAATGTTTGTGAGTATATGGCGGCTGATAAACTGGCCTGAATGTCTTCTCCTTAAGTTTCACTTGATTCAGTGCATTGCTCATATTAACTGTATATCTATCTATTGCTTTGACTCAGAAATTTCCTTAGAGTGCCACAAAGCAACTCCAGACCAGACGATAGGGCACAATAGTCTTCAAGATGGAGAGCGAGGGAGTGCAGATCGAGGGACTCTATGCCATTAACTGGACAGACGGGAGCTTAGCAGCTACTTCTAGGTCGATCAAATTTAGGAAAGCAGCCAAACTTACCATCATACTAATGGTCAGTGTCAACACCCGGATTTTTAAGTCCAGATGCCTGTTATGTCATACATCACAATCCCAGGATTACCATTTTTGCGGGACTTAACACACGTAGTACCACAGTACATCATCCATTGCAAACAATCATAAGGTTCTTACAAACAAAGGATCTCATGATCCAGTCTTTACTACAATCAAAGCAGCGGAAAGTAAACATAGCGGGGCTTCATCTTCAGGGTCATAGGCAATGCCGATGATGGGAGATGATCCTAGTTGTCATAGACCTCCTGCTGTCCATCTTCCGGCTAATCCTCCTCATAGTCTGGCCATGGGAATAGCCCGGGACAAAGCCATGAGTACTCTTTCAGTACTCGCAAACTAGCACTAGTATAGGTAAGGTAAAAGCTAATAGGAATCTTAAGCTCTAGGTTTGTTTGAAAAAATGCAGATTTACTTCATAAGGGTTTTCAAGAGAAATACCTACTTTAAATCTCTATATCACTTAAGGGGGAAACAAGTTTCCATGTCCAGAACTCTGTTGTGGTCAAGTCAAGGTCATCTTTCAAGTCACAAATCATTTTGAAAACATCTGACAATGGAACAGTATAGCCACTCCAACTGTTCATAATCGCAGACGTGGCTATTCAAATAGTTTGACACTCTGCAGAGATTGTACACTTTCACCAAAAAATTCGATACATCTGTCAGGAATAACCATGAATCATCATACTTGGTATGCAGATAATCTAACTTAACCTTTCAATTACACACCCTAGTATAGGCACCTCCCCTGTGAGTTTGGCCTCCCAACCATGACCCTCTGTCATCTTGGGTATTGCATAGGTGGACATTCATCACGAGGTATCCTCGGCTCAACCTCTTCCGTAAGGTAACCCATACTAAGACATATAAACCTCCAGTCAAGCCCTATCCAACTCAGGTATTGTGGTTGTACAAAAAATTTGGAATGGTATCGCATCCGAACCCAACCATTAGTTTTTATAAAGGGTCAAAGCTCATGCCTCAACATTTTCATCATCAACCGTTATGTTTCTCAACACATGTCAAAACATTTCAATAGAATGAATCATCATTCCAAGGTTTTCATAATCATTTTCACCAAGTATTCCCATCTAAAGTGATCAAGTTTTATGCTTAGCACTAGCCACTAATATTGTGGGGATTCACTATTGGGGGTGCTAATCTGGTACAAGTATCCCAGACTAATCCTAAGATCTTGATAGGATCCATTCAATTTTCCACTAGTCCCAATTCATTAACTAAGAAAGAACTGTAGTAAAGGGGAAGGTAAAGCTTGGAGTAAAAACTAGGAATTGGTAAAGTTGCACAACTACATATGCCTAGTGCATCTGGTATAAGGGGCTTGCATATATAGTATACATAGTTCTAGCTTGCATTTAGTTCTATCTTGCATTAATAGCTTGCCTTGAGAAGAGCAGTTGTTCCAGTCGTTGAAGTTTTCCTCCTCCTCCTCGAAGTACTCCTCTTCATTGAATCCCGGGTCGGTACTAGCGTGTATAAATATATCCAATGTACACAATCACCAAACAACACTTTACTACTCCTATTTAGCACACAAGGGTCATACTAGATGATCTAATATCATCTCAATCATTCCATGTTATAATGGCACATTTTTATTTCTCTTTAATGAGAAAAGTAATTTCTACTCATTGAAATTGTTTAAGATTTAATATTCTCCAACTATAATATAGCTTCATATGGACCATGTCCTCACCATATATTCTCAAGCTTGGGAATGTGATTTAAAAAGGTGGTTAAGCATTACAAGATTTAATATTACTATTTAATAATATTTAAATGACTAGAAAAGCTTATATAGCCTCCTTTTAATACTAGTCTAAGTTTAATATCTATACAACTAAATGTTTTTACATATTCAGGTAGAGCATGGAAAATGTGATTTTTGAGAGGTGGAAACATCTCAAAAGCTTTTATAGTTTACTTTAGAAAAATGTTTGAAGTGCCAAAAGTCTCTGTCTTGTTATTTTTGGTATAAGTGATCTATAATTCCAATTGGTTTGAATCCAACGGAAACATGCATTTTGGTTCAGTGAATCTATTTGAATTGATTTTTGTATCTATTGACAGAATCTAGTTTTAACTAA
Source organism: Avena eriantha (assembly GCA_910589775.1). NCBI lineage: Eukaryota > Viridiplantae > Streptophyta > Magnoliopsida > Poales > Poaceae > Avena > Avena eriantha. Next base: position 18,456,931 of record OU342746.1, read on the forward strand.
AATGGAAAAATCCTATTTGAATAGGTGGGCTCTACACTGGTGCAGCTGGCTACTGACAGATGGGTCCTACTCGTCAGTGACTTAACTAACCCGAATTGGTAAGTTTCAATCTTAGCCCTATGATTAGAACACGATCTAACGGCTGAGGTTCATCTTCTACATCGAACAGCTCCGGCGAGAACTGGAACCTAACACGGCGGTGGGGGTCGCGTGAGGCTCACCAGAGCTCCAGTTAAGGCCGGCAATGGGGGCGAATGGGGTTGTTGTGGACAGCGGTTCGAGGTGCGGTCACGGCGGCTCCTAGGGTGGTCGCAATCAACGGGCTCCTTTCTCCTCTGCACCGGCAGACTTCGGCTAAATACCAGCGATGTGGTGCTCGCCTTGCTCCAGGGAAGGGACAATGAGGTTCGGTGGTGAGTGGGGAGTTGAATTGTCTGGAGATTGAGGGCTGGGGTGGTCTCTATTTATACACTCAGTGTGGCGGTTGGGCGACATGGTCGGGCAACTCCGGCGATGCTGCTACAGGCTGCAATCGTCACGGCAGAGGGCATGGGTCGAGGTGGTGGACTATGGTGGTCCTCATGGAAGTGATGGCACGACAAGGGGTGCTTTCCATTGTCCGGGACACGTCGGTGCTCTGGGCCGGTAAGCAGGCGTTTGTTACTTGGTGAAATGGATCATATGGGCACCTAGAGGGGGGGTGAATAGGTGCTACACCAAATTTTAATACTTTTTCAATTTTAGGGTTAGCACAAAGGCTAAATTCTCTAGATAAACTATTAGGTGGAATTTTCCTATATGCAAACCTATCTACTAGTGAGTAAAGAGCGAGTGGAAGAGGAATGGGTAAACCGAAGTGAAGCACGCGGAGACACAGGATTTGTTTGACCGCAATTCCTTCCTTGTTAAGGGAAGTACGTCTGCGTTGGAGGGGTGGGCGGTACTAAGACCACAACGCCACAATAGGCCTCAACCTGTTCTCCGATGGATCTCGCCACCAAAGGCATGATCCACCTTTCCACTATAGGTACCCTTCGAGGCGGGCACCGGCGCCTTTACACAAGTAGCGGGGCAACAACTCCACAACAACTTGGAGGATCTCGAAATGACAACAAGCTGCCACAAGAACAAAGTTATCAAATACAATGAACAAGATCTAGGTATTGACAAGAATACTCGATCAGGGATTTCTCCAAGTGAATGGAGAGGAGTTGAAGCGCTTGATTCGTGATGATGATGATGAACTACTCCTCCTTCAATTCGCCCAAAGATCAAGACATTCGGGTGGTTGAAGTGGGAGATCGAGAATGAGAGCTCTTGCACAATGTCTGGACAATTTCGAATGAATCAAGAATTATGAACGTTGGGGAAGAAGGGGTATTTATACCCCCTTCAGAAACCAGCCGTTCGACACTTTGGGGGCCGGATTATCTGGCCCAAGTGAGGGCCGGATTATCCGGTCTGGGGGAAAACGCCGCCCCAGACTCGGAATATCCGGCAGATAGTCCGCCCCCTATCAGAGCGTCGCGTCGAGCTTGCCCTTGATCAACTTCTAGGGGTCGGATTATCCGGTCCTATGTGAGGGCCGGATTATCCGGCCTAGGGAGGAAAAACCGCCCCAGTTCGGATTTTCCGGGAGAAAATCTGACCGGATACCGAGCGACGCGCCTTGGCTCCTTTTGCTCGAAAGCTAGGGGGCGGATTATCCGGCCCATGCGACAACCGGATTATCCGGCCTGGGGAGGACAAACCACCCAGTTCGGATTTTCCAGGAGAAAATCCGACCGGATACCGAGCGACGCGCCTTGGCTCCCTTTGAGCAATGAGGTAGGCCGGATTATCCGGCCCTTGGTGGGGCAGATAATACGACCCCCCTCAAAGCTTCCTCCACACTTAGCGCACATGAATAATCTCCACAGTATTGTTATCTAACACGCAAAACATAGGAAACCATGAAATGTTCTTTCAATCTCCCCGTTTTGGCGTTAGATGACAATACCAGGATTTGCTGGAGAAAGTCACAAGACAAACAGTAATGGTCATGGAAGAGACTCCCCCTCAATGTGTGCATAATAGAATTTTGCATTGGAATACAAATGCACACAATAGGTGGATCTATTGCATAGACATATGAGCAACATAAACATACCACCGAGGTAGACGGAAGGCATCCTTGACGTAAGTCACAATTATTACCGGATAACCAATATGAGTGCCTTCCGTGATAAACCTCCAGCAATAGGATATGAATAGATAGATCTATAAGCATAATCCATGAGATGAAATCCATAGGCATAATATAGACAACCACATAAAGTCTCAAACAACCACAAATCACAAATTTAAAGTTCAACGCTAAATGGGCATAAGCAAGAAAATGACAAATAGAAAAATGCAAGTACTTATGCCCGACCCATGCAAATCCATGGACATCCTAATATAACTACTTCTCCCCTTTGGTATCGAGACACCAAAAAGGGAGAAGAGCGATGCTAGCGCCCCACGGGATCACTCGTAGTCCTCGTCCTCATCCTCTTCCTCATCTTCATTCTCATCCTCATCCTCATCTTCAAGCTCCTCAGTGTCACCTTCCTCATCCTCATCATCATCAGCAGGCGCAGAGGGGAACAAGTGACGCTCCAGCTCACCATAGTTCAACCCGGAGGAAGAGTTTCACCGAGCATACGGAGTGGGAGGTGTAGGAGTTGGAGGATCACCCGAAGCACCGGACACGTGGTGGAGAATGAGCTGTTGGGAGTGAGACAACTCATGGCGCTACTTGTATGCCTCGTACTGACCCTTGCGCGTGTCCACGCCCATGCAGAGAATGTTACGCTGGAACCAGTTCAGCTGCTTAATCTCACGGGCAACGGGAGGCACAGGGGGCCTGCGAGCATCCCTCATGAGGCCCTCAGGAGCAGAGGAGGGGTGAGAGGTCTTCCGAACCTTGGTGTAGATCTTCTTGGCCTTGTGCACCGAGTTGATGTGGAACTCCTCAGCAGGAAGCAAGTGTCGGATGAGCATCATAATGTAGGGTGCATAGGGAATGGACAGACGGTTGAACATAGCATGACACAACTCATGGTAAATGAAGTCCATGGCATCCACCCTGTACTGCACTGACTCGTCCTCGCAAGAGCCAACCTCATGAGAAAATTGAAGTAGCTAAACAAGGTGACCACGGATGCTGTCATTGTTGCCCCCACTCAGAGTAATGGAGTCACGGAAGAGACCCACTAAGTCAGCATAGATGGGAGCAAGGCCAGCCAGAGTGCCCACAATGCCATTGTCCACAGTGCAAGGAGAGAGAGCTGCATCTTTGTTGGGCTTCAGCTGGGTGATGATGCGGTGGCCACTGGCTCTATCCCTGCTGTGGAAGGAGTATCCAAGAACCTCAGCAAACACGTGAAAATCAGCAGTCATAGGCCTGTCATGAGTCATCCACTTCATAGTGCGACACTCATCCCCATAAATAACCAAAGTGGAGAAGAACTGCTTCACCACCTCAGAGTCAAAGGAGCACTGGAGAGACATGAGATGGTGCAGCCCCATCCTCTCAGCCACATACATCGCATCCACAAGATGAGCCTTCTCCAATGCATCAACAAGTACCAGTGGGTGCATAGGCCTAATGTTCAGCCTGGCATATATATCTTCATAGATCCCCTTCTGTTCTGCAGACCAAAAACGAGTATCCCCCAGCTCATCATCACGAGGCAGCTCAGCAAACAAGTCACGGTGACAGATGGCGGAATAGGAGACCGCATCCAAAGTCCTGTAGTTGATCTTGGGCTCCTTGCCCTTCCTCTTGGACACCCCCTTCCTAGTCCTCTTTGCTTGTTCAGCCATGCGCTTCTCCTCGTTCTTCCTTCTCCTCAACTCAACTTTGTCCACTAAGTTACCCTGTCCGTCGTACAAAAAGTATTTGGCGCGAGGGCGGCACTTGTAGGTCTTGGGAACACTGGAACCACCTGTGAGGAGAATAAGGGCGATAGCAAGGGGATAAGCATACACACAAGTGCAGGAGAGAGCAGGGAAAAAGTAGTCAAAAAGTTCATAGGACAAATCTACGCAATGCATACTCCATAGTGAAACTGAACCAGAATCGAATCTGTTAGGCTGGACTATCCAGCCTGGCCAAGGACGGATAATCCAGCCCTGGCAGAAAATTTCGATTTCACCTAGATTGAATGCAAAAAAGTAGATCGGGCCTAGAAACTGCAAGACTACGATTTGTATGCGAAACCACATCCTTCTAGACAACGTTCCACCCAACAAGTAACACATCTAGCCAAAGATGGGGAGAGAGGGAGATACCCTCACTCATTGGAGGAATAACACGGAGGAGGAGGTACCCGGAGGCACGGAGAAGAAGATCCGGGGAGGCCCAGAAAATCCAGTGGCCGGAGAGGCCCCGGGAAGGGTGGGGGACAGCAGGCGGCGGTTGAGGAGGAGGAGAGGGTTGGGGAGAAGTTCTGCTCGTTATGAGCCCTTCCCCCTGATCCCTGACCTTTAAGATGAAATCCGCCAGGGCCGGATTATCCGGCCTACACTTGGGCCAGATTATCCGGCCTCAAATCCGGGATTCTGTTGTACACAGAACCAGGCCCGCGCATCCCCAAACAACACCCGCACAAGGTGTACAAGGGACTTGTGTGCTAGAATATATGGCTTAGGGGTAGGGAAAGGCTTAGGATTAAGAGAGCCAAACTGAGATGGTACTTGACACTCAAAATTGCAAAATCCAAATCAAATAAAAGCAAAGATTGAGTGTGATTCCCATAAGAACATGAGATAGCAAAGAACATCCAAAAAGAGCCAATTCTCCTCAAGGGAGAGGGCGGTGGCCGAGGCCACCTTGTTGGAGTGTATGGTGTGACACCACGAATATATATCTTGGTTCATGACCAATACTTGTCCATAAGCTCACATATCAGAAAATGATATTAAGAGAAATGATTTATCTTGCTTTTGGCATTATGGGGGGGGGGGGTTAGCCCAAAGAGTTAGGACCACACTCCCCCTATATCCATGCCCACACCTAGACCAAATAAATATTGAGATGTACGAGTGACTGCATGGGTAATCAAGACAAGCTCCTGGAAGCAATGATATTTAGCTCATTCCTCAAATAGCAGAATCGTGCTTCATCAAGTGGCTTTGTAAAAATATCCGCAAGTTGGTTCTTCGTGCTCACAAAGGAAAGATCAATATCACCGCGAGCAACATGGTCTCGAATAAAGTGATTCCGAATCTCAATATGCTTCGTGCTTGTGTGCTGAACATGATTATACGCAATTTTGATTGCACTTTCATTATCACATAAAAGAGGCACTTTGTCACAATTGACACCGTATTCCTTTAAAGTTTGCCTCATCCACAATAATTGGGTGCAAGCGCTGGCAGCAGCAACATATTCAGCTTCGGCGGTGGAGAGAGATATACAATTCTGCTTTTTAGAGGAGCAACAAACAAGAGATCTTCCCAAGAATTGACAAGCTCCAGAAGTGGATTTCTGATCATCCTTATCACCAGCCCAATCTGAGTCAGTATAACCACATAAAGAGAAATTGGAGCCCTTGGGATACCAGACACCCAAGTTAGGGGAATGAACCAAATATCGAAAGATCCTCTTGACCGCAACTAAGTGGCCTTCTTTAGGAGCTGCTTGATACCTTGCACGCACTCCCAAACTCAACACGATATCGGGTCTAGATGCGCAGAGGTAGAGAAGAGAACCGATCATGGACCGGTATACCTTTTGGTCCACATCTTTACCATGAGGGTTAAGTTCAAGATGACATTTTGTTTGCATCGGAGTGGCGATACCATTTAGATCCGTCATCTTGAATCTCTTGAGCATTTCTTGGATGTACTTTGCTTGATTAATAAAGGTTCCTTCTCTAAGTTGCTTGATCTCGAATCCAAGAAAGAACCGTAATTCCCCCATCATGGACATCTCAAACCTGTCAGTCATAAGCTTTGAAAATTCATCATTAAAAGCTTTATTAGTAGAACCAAAGATGATATCGTCTACATATAGTTGGCATACGAAGAGCTCCCCCTTAACCTTATTAGTAAAAAGAGTGGGATCGATTTGCCCAACTTCGAAGCCACGATCTAGAAAAAGCTCTTTAAGGTGCTCATACCACGCACGTGGGGCTTGTTTAAGGCCATAGAGTGCATTATCAAGTTTGTAGACATGGTTCGGAAAGTTAGGATCCTAAAAACCCGGGGGTTTCTTTATGTATACCAACTCATGTAGAGGACCGTTAAGGAAGGCACTCTTGACGTCCATTTGCTGCAACTTAAAATAGTTATGGGCAGCATAAGCAAGAAGGATACGGATGGAGTCAAGGCGAGCCACTGAAGCATAGGTCTCGCCAAAGTCAATGCCCTCAACTTGGGAGTAACCTTGTGCCACAAGTCTTGCCTTGTTCCTCACAATAATGCCATTCTCATCTTGCTTGTTTTTCAATGTCCACTTGGTGCCGATAACATTGCGGCAATCTTTGGGTTTCTCCACGAGTTTCCAGACTTTGTTACGCTAGAAATTATTCAATTCTTCATGCATAGAAACAACCCAGTCTGGATCTTCAAGATCTTCAAAGACCTTCTTAGGTTCCACCATAGAGATATGAGCATGATGCTCACCAAAACTGGCCAATTCTCTTCTTGTAGAAACCCTTCGTCGAAGATCACCAACAACCTTGTCGAGAGTGTGACCCCTCAACTCAAGGTTTCGATCAGCTCGAGCCTTGCGACGAAGTTCAATGAGTTTATTGTCTCTGGGAGGAGGGGATTCATCACTTGAATCTACATGGAAGCATTTACTCGACCTTGATCTGGAACTAGAATATCAGCAGCAGGTGGTGGAGACGTGTGCCCTTGAGGTGAGTCAGTAGCCTTAACAGGAGGCTGCTGAACTGGAGAGTCAGCGCCGGATAATCCGACCGATGGAGAGGCCAGATAATCTGGCCTGGGAGTATTTGTAGCAGCTTCATCAGGAAGCCTGGGCTTGCTTGAATTGGCGAGGGGCTGGATAATCCGGGGCTTGCCGGAAAATCCGGCCTGGAGCTTGCATTGAGATCTTCACCACTAGGGGCAGAAAGGTCAGCTGGAGCGGGGTGGCCAGATAATCCGGTGTCCACCGGATAATCTGGCCTAGAGTTTTCTAGAACGCCTTGACCTTCAGCAGTTGATGGAGATGGTGCATAATTTGCTCCCGTGGTGGGAACATGTTGTGCATGTGTAGATGAGGGCTCTTCATGGGAAGAGCATTGTCCTTCCCGATCCGCCATAAGGGGTTCCTCAATGGGGCAGAAAATACCACGCCCATTCTTCTTATGGCATATTGGGGTATTTCATCATCTGCATCACAAACACCAACTTGCTCCGCACGGGAACTGTCATTTTCCTCGAACACCACACTACAAGATTCTACAACAGTTTCGGAGAGCTTATTGTAGACTCTATAAGTGTGGGATTCGGCACCATAACCAAGAAAAATACCTTCTAGAGACTTAGATTCAAACTTAGATAAACGAACTCCTTTGATAAGAAAGAAACACTTACACCCGAATAACCGAAAGTATGAGATGTTTGTCTTGTTACCGGTAAGTATTTCATACGGAGTCTTGTCCAAGATCTTGCGGAGGTATAATCGGTTGGATGAATGACAAGCAGTAGAGATTGCTTCAGCCCAGAATTTATATGGAGATTTAAATTCAGCTAACATTGATCTTGCCATATCCATTAGAGTTTGATTCTTCCTCTCGGCTACACCATTTTGTTGAGGGGTGTACGGAGCGGAATATTGATGTCTTATGCCCTCTTCACTTAGGAACTCATTTAAGGTGTAGTTCTTAAACTCAGAGCCGTTATCACTTCTTATAGCTAGAATGGGGACGTTGTGTTGACGTTGAACCTCGTTGGCGAAGTCGATGACTGTTTGTTGAGTTTCACTCTTCAACTTGAAGAATTATACCCATGTGTATCTTGAGTAATCATCAACAATCACTAGGCAATACTTCTTCCCACCGAGGCTTGCATGAGATGGAGGTCCGAATAGGTCCACATGAAGGAGCTCCAAAATCCTTTTTGATGAGATAATAGTTTTCCTTCGATGAGGTGAGTCATGCATTTTCCCTTCAACACACGCCCTACAAACACGATATTTGGCAAAGGAGACATTTTCTTTTAGTCCAAGGATGTGGCCACCCTTGTGGAGACTTTGGAAAGTTCTCATATTGACGTGGGCTTGTTGGCGATGCCATAGCAAACCCGCGTCAGCCTTTCCGAAGAGACACATCGGGCCTGTAGTGGTTTTCCCCGAAAAGTCCACCACGTATAGGTCATTTTCGACATATCCCACGAAAGCGACTTTTAGAGACTTGCTCCACAAGAGTACCACCAAATTAGCATCAGTATAAACTGCAAAGCCCATCTTACCAAGGGCGCGAACAGAAAGTAAGTTATATCCGAGGGTCTCAACAAGCATGATGTCCACGAGAGAGATATCATGAGCCACCACAACTTTGCCGAGACCCAATACCTTAGATTTTGACTTGTCACCATAGGAGACGGTTATGTGATCATGGTTTGGCCGCATCTCCGTGATGATCTCCTTGCTTCCGGTCATATGACTCATACAACCTCTATCTAGAACCCATTTAGAACCAGCGGAAGCATAGCCCTGCAAGAAAATTACTTATTGGTTTTAGGTACACATTTTTCAATGGGTCCTCTCATGTTAGTGAGAAGGGTCTTGGGAACCCAAATAGACCAAGGAATGTAACAATCATAAGGGCCTACATAACTAGCATAAACATCACCATAATAATCACAATATAGTTCAAAGTTAGGATTGTTGACCCCTGCAAAACCATCATAATTAGTCTTGTCATTGGTAATGTTGCTAGTCTTTGGTTGAGCAGTCTTGCTCTTCTTCTTCTTCTTCTTCTTCTTGTTTTTCTTGCTCTTTGTCTTGAAAATGTAACCAAGACCTTCTTTACTATTGTTTCTCCTTTGCTTGCTCAGTATCTCATCAATAACTTCTTTTCCTTTGGGTTGAGAACCTCTTGCAAGGTCTTCTTTTCCATTGGGTGAAGTGGAAGTACTTGGAACATCATACTTGGCAAGAGCATGGTCACGTTCTTTAATGAGCTAAGCCTTAGCTTCCTCCTGTGACTCTTCAATGGATTCGAGTCTCTCTTCCAAAGACACTCGAGCTTCCTCTTCTTCTTCCAAGGGATTCTTCAAAGACGTTTTCTCCAAGGCATCTTCTCTTTCAATTCTGCCCTTTTCTTCAAGGAGATCTTCGGCTTGAGCAAGTTGACTCATAGGAGCATCAAAATGCAGTTTGTGCTCACCTTGCAGGTTAGTGAAAAAGGTATCCAAAGCAATAACTTCTTCTTTCATTTTAAGACTATCATGATCATCCATATCCAAAATTATGTTAGCCTGAGGAAATGAAGAGCTAGAAGTTGATACCTCGGACCCTCTTGCCATTAGGCAAGTAGCGTTGTTGTTGATGACATTCTCATTTGGCGAATCAAAGAGAGATGAAGGGGTCGATGTGGTGGCTATAGCAGCCACCTCACGAGAACTATCATCATCCTCTTCATCTTCACTTGTAGAGGAGTATTCCTCTCGTGCTACCAAGACAATCTTGGGTTGCTTCTTGAAAAGGGTCATTCTTCTTAATAAATGGCTTCTTCTTAGGTGCTTTAGATTTCTCTTTAAGAATGAGCCTTCCACCATTGTCTTCTCTATTTTGATATGGACACTCGTCTACAAAGTGCATTATATCTCCACAGTTGAAGCAAGTTCTCAATCTTGGGCCACTTTATCTTCTTCCATTTGACTTGTTCTTGCGCTCAAGTTCAGACTTGGCTTTGGCAGAGTCCTTCCAAAAGTTCCTTGCATAAAACGCCATATACTCACCATGGGCACGTTTTACTTCATCGGGGCAGTCCATGGATGCCCCCTCAAGAGCTCTTTCATCTTCCTCTTGCTCAACAACATTGGCTTTGAGAGCCACATTGACACCCTTTTGCATTCCAATGGCCCGAGCACGGGCATCTTCAGCATTCTTTGCTGCCACTTTGAATGACGCCATTTCTTGCATGACTTCGTTGGATGTCAATTGATGATAGTTATGTCTACCTTGCAGACTCTTCAAGTCCGTTGGCTCGAAAGGCATTAAGGCACTCACATATTTCCTTTTTATCCATGCATCATCAATGTGAGTGGCCCCATGCTTTAGAAATGTTGTTGCGATGCCCTTGAGTCTTCTATACATGTCCTCATGGTTTTCACCATCCAACACGTAGAATCCCTCAGCTTCATTACTAAGGACATCATACATGTTCCTTCTCATGCTTTCATTTCCAACAAAGAGATCCGTAAGAGCATCCCAAGATTCTTTACCTGTGTGTCCTTGGGACCCACACCCAGCTGTATCATGTGGAAAGGGTGGCATTCAACTGGCTGTCCACAACTTCTCTTGTCGTTAGGTTGGTTTGATCTGCAATATGAAGACCCTATTCAATAATCCTCCACAATTCAATAGAGGAGCTGCAAACATGATATTTCATTAGGAATTTCCATTGATTGAAAGAGGATGCAGTGAGCTTGGCTGGATCACCCCTATTGTTTATATGAGGATGAGGGATAGGTGGGTCGGGGGAATATACATGGCGAACCTCACTATATTCCTCCTTACCACTTCCCTTCTTGGAGGTGGAACCATTAAGTTTTTCACCTTCCGCATCATCATCCTTGGATCCAGTGTTACCCTTTTCCTTAGATGATGGTGTGGAAGCCTCAGAGGAGGATTGAGATGGGGTTATGGATGATGTGAGGTGAGCAATCATTTGATTCATCTCCTCCATCTTGGCCTCACAGGATTTCAACAAGGTTGTTTCCAATGACTTGAGATCATCCATTGTGACCTTATCCATAGCCTCATTCCCATCATCCTTGGTACCCATACTACTCTTAGGCGGTTAAGCCCGAATTAAGAGCCAGGGCTCTCATACCAATTGAAATGGATCGTATGGGCACCTAGAGGGTGGTGAATAGGTGCTACACCAAATTTTAATACTTTTTCAATTTTAGGCTTAGCACAAAGGGTAAATTCTGTAGATAAACTATTAGGTGGAATTTCCCTATATGCAAACCTATCTACTAGCGAGTAAAGAGCGAGTCGAAGAGGAATGAGTAAACCGAAGTGAAGCACGTGGAGACACAGGATTTGTTTGACCGTAGTTCCTTCCTTGTTAAGGGAAGTACGTTGCGTTGGAGGGGTGGGCGGTACTAAGACCACCACGCCACATTAGGCTTCACCCTGTTCTCCGATGGATCTCGCCACCAAAGGCCTGATCCACCTTTCCACTATAGGTACCCTTCGAGGCGGGTACCGGCGCCTTTACACAACTAGGAGGGCAACAACTCCACAATAACTTGGAGGCACCCGAAATTACAACAAGCTGCCACAAGAACAAAGTTATCAAATACAATGAACAAGATCTAGGTATTGACAAGAATACTAGATCAGGAATTTCTCCAAGTGAATGGAGAGGAGTTCAAGCTCTTGATTCGTGATGATGATGATGACCTACTCCTCCTTCAATTCCCCCAAAGATCAAGACCTTCGGGTGGTTGAAGTGGGAGATCGAGAATGAGAGCTCTTGCACAATGTCTGGACAATTCCAAATGAATCAAGAGTTCTGAACGTTGGGGAAGAAGGGGTATTTATACCCCCTTCAGAAACCAGCCATTGGACACTTTGGGGGCCGGATTATCTGGCCCAAGTGAGGGCCAGATTATCCGGTCTGCGGGAAAACACCGCCCCAGACTCGGAATATCCAGCAGTTAGTCCGCCTCCTATCAGAGCGTCGCGCCGAGCTTGCCCTTGATCAACTTCTGGGGATGGATTATCCGGTCCTATGCGAGGGCCGGATTATCCGGCCTGGGGAGGAAAAACCGCCCCAGTTCGGATTTTCCGGGAGAAAATCCGGCCGGATACCGAGCGACGCGCCTTGGCTCCTTTTGCTCGAAAGCTGGGGGGCGGATTATATGGCCCATGTGACAGCCGGATTATCCTTCCCGGGGAGGAAAAACCGCCCCAGTTCGGATTTTCTGGGAGAAAATCCGACCGGATACCGAGCGACGCGCCTTGGCTCCCTTTGAGCAATGAGGTAGGCCGGATTATCCGGCACTCCTCAAAGCTTCCTGCACACTTAGCGCACATGAATAATCTCCACAGTATTGTTATCTAACACGCAAAACATAGGAAACCATGAAATGTTCGTTCACTTGGTACGGTGGTCACGGGGCTCGAGACGGCGAACGATCATGTCTAGCGGCTCACTAGTGCTACGGCAGACGCGGGTGAGTGAGGCGTGACGTATGTGAGCGAGGCGGTTGTAGTGTTCCGTCATGCTCTTAGCATGGCCAGGGGTTAAATGGGTGCGGCTGGTTTGGCTCCTTCTCGCCTTGCCGTTGGTCCTGGGGTGGTCAGGGGGTGGCAGTGAGGTCAGGCCTACCTCGTGGGGGTTGTGGTAGAGGGAGGCACGGCGCGCAACGCCTGGCTCGTGCTCGATCGGCATGTACGGCTCGACATGGGCATGTCACTGGTGCAATGGTGGGCAAAGGGCTCTCCATTGCATGACAAAGTACCAGGGATGGTCTAGGACAATTCAATGTGTTGATTGAAGTACAATTTGCGAGGAAATGACAACTCCAAATAGAGTTTAGTTGATGAGGTTATACTGTGCATGCCAAGTGTTCGACACAATGGCCGCATGAATTCATATTTTGAATTTTCAAAGATTTTTGGTGAGTGATCTTGTTGTTTCCTTGGTAGACTGTGGTTGCTAGGATTTTTCAAGTGGAATTAATTTGAGTGGTTCTTGAGAAAGTGTGATCTATACATATGATCTTGATTCAATTTTTCACTGCCTCTTAAATAGATTTGAATTTAATTTCTGCCACTTTGTAAAGTTTGCTTGGATTCACTTTTAGTTGCTCTAGCAAGGGGTGAAGAGAATTGGAATTGTTTCTATTGAAAATTCTTTACTAGGAACACACAAAGTGGTCTAGAGGTTTAGTTTGGCTAAAATGACCATTTGCTTATATATCTTATATTTGATTTTTCCTTTATTTGATTCTGCTTGGATTTGATCTAGATGATGTAGTATTCATCTTTAAACAAATGCTTATCATTTGTAACAATCAAATATGGCAATTGCAATCATTCACACGCAAATGAAAATCACACATACACTCTTAGTAGGTTTAATTATAATTTTTTTGTTAACCCTAAACTTGGGCGATTAGAGCTTGATTAAGCTTGATTAATATTTTAAGGATGTTACAGTCAGGGTCAATATATCTCCCATCCCTGTATGTTTCACTCTATTCATGAAGTTCCTAGCTATCTAGATAATTGGTCGCATGCTTTTGTAATTAATTATGTGGTTGTCTTATCTCCACTAATCATGTATGAGTGGTAAAACTGTGGCAGCCTCTTGCTAGATTGGAGATATGACTAGTACGTACTGGTATGGTATATCTGTATCTATATGATGGTTCCCTATATGGCCAACTATTATGACAATGGTTGTGTTCCATTTTAATTTGTATTTTGGCCATGGACAGCTGGGGAATAAGAAGATCGAACTCTAAGAGAAAAACTGACCGTGCACCAAGGTATGTAAAGCTGAAACAACTAATTCTGTCTGAATAGTTTTTATACCCCCTCTGGTCCATATTAGTGTTCACAACTTTGTCTAGACACGAATGAATCTACTCTAAATACCTAATTATAATACTAGATACATATGAATCTAGACAAATTGTAAGATCCGACGTCTAGCAACCCTGATTAGTTATCTAGAATGCAAAAATCAGGGACAAAAACTTTTTCTTGTTTAGTGATGTAGTGTTTGCTTGCTTGTTTGTTGATGCTTATGCATCTAAATGTGATATACTCCTTACCCCACCCTTAGTTGACAAAAGCTATTTAACAAAATTGTCTTGGCTCATTTTACATATTCTCAAATGTTTTGGAATTTCAAAAACCTGAGCCAAGATTATTTTGCAACAACCCTTACTTTTCTAGCTTGCATTAACAAAATTATGGAGATCTATAAGATAAAATCTCCTTATGTTTTCAAGACATAACTTCCAACTACTCTTACCCCTAGGAATTTCAAAACATTTTATAAAACCTTGAACTCTACTCTTGGTAGAAATACCAAGGGAATCTTATCTACTTGAAAACACAACCTTTTCAAAATACCCATCCTTACGTCAAGCTAGGCTTGATGGTAAGCCTAGTAATAGTTTGATTTGCTTATTAAGATGAATTACCTTGATCTGCTTTTGACTTGTTTGCTTAGGAAGTAGTATGAGGTACCCTAGGAGCCCATCCTATGGGATCTAGCTAATCCAAGAAGGTCAACCATAATCAAGATAACCAAGCATGATCTGATCTCTAGCCACTAAGTGATCACCTAAAACCCTTAACATATCACTTCTGAAATTAACCATTCTAGAAGTTTCCAAGTTAATGAAGACCAACTCCTAGCATGGATCCTTTCTACTCAGTCTACACTTCATCACTATCCACTTGGTGATGATTAGGAATCTTGCATCATCTCAAACCCATCCTCTCTTACCTTCTTGTCAAAAAACCTAAATTTTCCAAATATGATAGTGTGGAAAACTGTTATCAACATCACATCTTTGAGACTCCCTCTTTCTCAACACTTGTGCATTTTTGGAAATGCACTTGAACCATATTGTAGGCCATCTTAAGGAATACCAAGTCCCACTCTTTCCCTTGGATAGACCATCCTTTAACACACTTGTTCTTGAGGGTTTGGCAGGAAACAAATTAATATTTCCTGCAAATCTTACCAACGTGCCTACTTTGGCAGAATCTCACATATCCATGTTACCTTTTTTTAACCAACTATTTGCATGGTTGTGATCTACTCATAAAGGATTATACACACCTACTTCACTTGTTTCAATTGGATCCTCGTGCTTCTAAAACCCACATGGTTTTGAAAGCTATTTGATAATCTGTTTTGGCACCCTTATTTTATTCAAAGTTTGGCATCAATCCTTAGAGAGCTCAATCATGATCAACCTCAAAAATTTGTACCATAATGACCTACATCACTTGGTATATCCATCCATATAGACCATGACCCAAGGGGAGGTCTGAGCTCCAAGATCAACCAAAGTTTTGATGGTATAAAAATAACTTTGCCCAACATCATCAATCCCATGTTTTCTCCTCAAAATCAAGCTTGAATAAAAACAAAAGGTTGCAAATGATTGACACAGGATGTGTACATCATCTACGTTGGATATAAAATTTATCAAATATTATCCATAATTATTTTGAACCAAAAACTATTTAATACATTTACTTAACTAAAACTCCAAAACTCCCTCTATAAAGGGAAGTATGTTTTTCCAAAACACTTGTCCAACTTTAAGCACATTCGAGGCATATATATAATACCCTATCCTCCCACTTCAAAAATAAATATATTTGAAGAATTCTAATAATTATTTTCGCCTATTTCCCTAATTGGTAGAAATGGAATAAAAAATTGCTTTAAATACTTTTATACCTCAATAAATCATGGGAAAATTATCAAAAGTGTGAATTCCTTTTTTGGACCTTCTCAAACCAAAAACCATCTCTCTAAATTTCAAAAATTTCAAAACAAGTCCATAAAACAGCTTCAACACTTTTTGAACAATTGATAAGAGAATGACCTAAAAATATCTGAATATTCCCAAATAAATCCTGAAGCCTTGCCTTGACCATACCTATCTGCCAGTACCTCTAACTCGTCTTGCCAAGATCAAAATTCAAGAAATTTCTCATAATCAACAATATGCACAACTTGCATTTATTCAAAACAACTACCAAAACATCCCCAATCCCCATCAAAACTTGTCCAAGACTTCTCTCCAGCATCAGGACCCTCTTCTGGTCATGCTATAGTGTAGCCCCAACACTATAGCAAACCTCGCCTCTTGTCCTATATGCTTGGATCAATGAGAGACATAGGCCATTATTTGTCTTGCCCTTCTAAAAATATTGTAGCAGGCACCCCACCTCCTCTCTTCCTCTCTGCTCGTGCCAGACCTCTCACAGCATGACCCCGGAAGTGCCCAAGTAGACCTGTCTCTGGATAGCCCTCCTCACAAGCTCCTCCATGGAACTAAACCACCATGGACCATTGTCCATCGGTTTATAAGGGCAGAACCACCCCAACTCTTCTCCCCTCCCTCTTTTCACTCCCTAGACACCAGAGAACCATCCCCACCTCCCTACTTCTCTCCCCCGAGCTCCATATCTAGCGCCTCACCTCTCTACCTCCATGGATAAAAGAAAACCTCCCCTCGGCATATTTCCAGAAGAAGCGTAGGTGGCCAACTCAGAACCCTCCCTAGTCTCTCTCTCATATCCTTTCTGTTTACCCTCCTCTGATCGACCCTCTTCTTCCATTTCATGCATGCAGGTCCACCGGAAATACCAATCGCCAATCATGCCCAACCGTAGCTCCACCAATGAAGCCCACAACCCCGACCAGATACAGCCACCACAAGGTCACCCCAAGATCTCCATGTCCGAAGGGACCGCCCCACCTCTACATGCATGTACTCATGGAGTTTCCCCAGCCCGCACCCGAGCGTGCTCGCCGATACGAACATGTGAGTCCCACTCTACAACCAAAACCTTCATTTCCGCCCCTCTTTTAGCTCGTAGCGGTGGACCGCGTCGCCTTCGACAAACCTCCGTCGCTGGTGGCACCCCTGGTGAGCACCCCATTCATTTTCTAGCACCCTAGGGTTCCTTATCTGTGAACGAGGACTAGGGACCATCCAATTCCACTTAATCGGATGGACACCGGCTGATGATACCCCTCCGGCGTTCGCCACCACTGACAAACGGGCCCCACAAAGTGAGGATTTGAACACTCCTCCCACGCATGCTCTACTTCGGGTGCGCCAGAATTTGTCCCTGGATGCCCAGTTAGTCTATATTTCTAGCGCAACTACCCCTTTCCCTTTTTAACCCTTTATTTTTCTAGATTTGTTAATTTAGCTGCTGGTTTAAATACACAATAAAATGGAAATTTCCTCAAAACCCCCCGATCTAAATTTTCATGAATATTATAGTATTTTATCTAACACGCATCACCAAAAGTTTGACCTAATATTACTCTTATACTTTTCGTAAATTGATGTCCTAAAAAGTGCCTCTTTCAATCCATAAATCTCCCAAAGAGTTTCACTTGTTCAATATGAGTAACTCCAACTCTCTCTAGAGCTATTCAAAATACCCATTAGTACGCGAGGGAGTACACTTTTTTGAATTGTGTATGTCCTGAGGGAGCATGATTCTTGAATTAACACGGTCATTGGATGTACATGTTACATCAAGGAGTTCAAAAAATAGAAAATTACATCCAAGTCCATACATTTGGCACAAAGGACCCTAATAAAAGCAAGGAAAATAGTTGGATGCAGCTCCTTCTCCACTTGGAGCTGAGCCATGCTCTTCATAGTAGTACCGGAAAGTTGCACGCGCCTGGCACTTGAGACTCGCATGATAGAAGTATGACATATCATCACTATATAAAATCATAACAGGTAATGCTTATAAAAATTATAAATTTGAGCCATATCTATAAATATATTGGGTGTATATTTGGTTCTTGCACTCTATATAATGTAGAAATAAATGTTTATTAACTGCCTAATACTTGAAAATTTTGGTACCATGCTCTAGAGAAACAACGGAGAAGATTCGAGAATGAAGGATAAGTATGTTTTGAGGTTTTTGCATAGTGTTCATTGTGCTAATAAGGACTGTCAATAGAGTCTTGTACTACATACTAGGATGGAAAAGATGATCCTACCATTGGAAATGTCGGGATTTGCGAGTCTTGATCCAATGGTCAATATTGAAAGTTATTCGTACACTATTCAAACTAGAAAATTTTGAATTCTACTATTTTTTACTGCCAAGGCCCAAAGTGGTTCCTTCCAACTGTAGCTAGTACACCAACACAACTGATGAATCATACCTTTGATCCGGATTAACAAATGTAGTATAATAGTCGTTTTTCCTAGTATACATAGGTATAATCGAACCTTGGGAAACAACGCTAAAAGGAATTAAAAAGGACATGTCTACAAGACTTTGTTTTTTTGTTTTACCTTTGTTTACCGTACCAATCTAGTTTACTTTTATCGTGGGTTAATTCAATGCATGGAGATAGGCTAGGGTTAAAGATTCACCTACGATTGCACATCATATGAAATAGAAGATAATAAGAACAGTCATGTGTAATGTTTTAATGGAGATAATCTCTTATGGGCAACACATCCTAATATACTAGAGCCCTTGTGAGCAGCAGTAATAGCAATCTGAGAATGGCAGATGGAAGGGATGAACTATGGTGTGGATATCATTTGGTCGTGTTGTGATGCAATCTGAGAATGGCGGCCTTCTATGCGGCTAAGGCCTCAAAATATATAGGCTTCTTCACAAAACTTGTAGGGTTTTACACGACAAAGACGCCTCCACATGGTACGGGCAGATGGTACGAGCAGACCCTACCCGTACCAGTGGTCGTTATGGCTGTAGACGCCTGGAATTTTCTCCAGAATTATTTGGTCGTGTGGACTTCCTCAAAACCTGCATTATGACTCCCGATTTTGCATTAAAAAGCGTGATTTCCTAAACAACACAAATCAAAGCAATAGTTTGCATATCTTTGCAATTATTAGTCATTAGTGTCAAGGATAGAGAGATTCTTGTCAACAGCTAGACTACAAAAATGTTTAAATACGAGAAAAGATGGCTATTTTTGGAACCATCAACTGTCCCAAAGCTCAAACCTTGATCGCCCTCGAGCAAGAAGAAACAAATGAACTATAAGGAATTCAGCGTTTAAACTTGCAACGACGAGAATATGAATTCACTTATGGTTGGCGGTCATATGCATCCAACATGTTATCCATTTGAAAGCCTTATCAAAGTTAGAGAGATGACAAGAATACTATACAAGCTTCGGAAAATCAAGACAATCAAAATAGAGTTTAATATAGGTATAAATAACTAGAAGTGTAACAAACAATCCAATTATTCTAGTTAAAATCTTAGCTTGCCAAGGAACACTAGGATGTTATAATAGTAGAATTGAGTAAGAGAGTTCATGTCCTAAGTAGCATAATAGTGAAGTATCTTATTGACACCCACATCAGTAAATCAAGGCTATCAAAACACTTCCATTCCAATCATTTCCTTTCAAGAGAATTCATAAATAAGTAATGAGACCATGCCAAGGACTTGTTATGTGGAACTTCATTTTTTATTCCTTCTTTTAAGGATCTTTGAGCGATTCTTTTGAACAATGGTTGCACAACCTTTTGATAGTACCAATACTTCTACTCATTACGGTGACATTTCTGCCACCCATGTTATCAACTCATGGCCAAAATCAGGGGTTGTACCATAGATGGTTAATAGGATAGTGGAGTTCTTGGCATCCAAAGGTGTGCATAAGAAACATAGAACTCTTTACATAGTATCACAGTTTGATCCACAAGTTTAGCCTTGGCATGCATAACAATTACCGCTAGACTTCATTTCAATCAAACAACTGCTTTCAAGAGTGTCGTCAGGTCTATCAAAACATCTATGGAGTTAAGTATCTTCAAGGGTACACTCTCAAGACAATCATTTATCAAACAAGTCATAAATTTCAGAATTTTTGTTGTTGTACTTGTTTGGCAATATTTATTTCGAAGGCAAGACTCAGTTAGCTAGAAAAACTAGAGCAAAAGCTTTCACAACTAATTCATCCATACCAATAAAAATCTTTATTCTAACTATTTTGAATTACTCCCACTAGCATGGTATCTTAGCAAATCAACCAACTAAAATAAATAACTCAAACTTCAAAAGTGGGAGACATAGTACATATCTCTCATGAGTGACTTCATAATCCTCTTCCTTGTAGGGATGTGTTTTTGAGTACATAATTTGGTCGCTAAGTGTTTTATAGGCCAAATTAGTTTAAAGTCTGGTGTTAGATTATTGTTTAAATATTTTTTTTGATTTGCTATTTAAGTTCAGACGCAGATTTTGTCGGCATTAAGTACATGTCCTATGGCAGGAGATCAGAAGATATCGATAGCAATCAAGGTTGCGGAGGCGTCGATCTTAAATGATACCAACCAGGCAACCAAAATATGTACTACATAAAATATGGAGACTAAGCAACAACATGTTTACTAGGTGTCCTTTCAAGTCACTCAAGTAAGATGCCGTGGAATTTCTAGACGTTTCGGTGGTTCAAGCGAAGACCAAAGTCTGACCTATCTCATGCCGTGTATTAGCTGGTGGCCGAATCAATTAGAGGTTTGGAATATTCTATTCAGCTTGCATGTCAAGAAAAGTTTGTGTGTCCAACTCTGTTTGCCAAAATATCAGGCATGCCCATATATATATAAGGGTGCACGGCCGATTGAAAAAAGGACAACCGATCTATCTATCAAAACACATCGACTTTTTCATGTACGTTTATTTTCCTTTGCTCTCTCTAGCTAAAATCTAGTAGTTTAGGGTTTGGTTGGATCTTTGCCGTTTTGTCATGAAAAATGGTCGGATCTCCTCCATGAAAGTGAGGAATTTCTTTGTTGATTTGCCTGAAAATCATCCGTTCATCAT
This sequence comes from Avena eriantha, assembly GCA_910589775.1. Classification (NCBI taxonomy): domain Eukaryota; kingdom Viridiplantae; phylum Streptophyta; class Magnoliopsida; order Poales; family Poaceae; genus Avena; species Avena eriantha. Next base: position 18,477,710 of record OU342746.1, read on the forward strand.
CACGAAAGCACGACTGTAATTCTGGTGTTGCACGACAGTTTTTCGTGGCAACACAATTGGCGACTCCGCTAGGGATGAAGATCAAGAAGAACACAATGACAGATCCCAAGGACGCAAGCGATCTCAACTAGAACAACATCATCCCTGTCACGCTCGACGATCTGTCCGAAGATGTGCGGCGGGAACTTGAGCGGTAGCTCGAAGAACAAAAGGCTTAGGCGCTAAAGTTGAAGTTGAGTGGCTACTTCAAGAAAATGGGTGGCGTCATTAAAAAGGTAACACCGGCAAACCCTTCTCCTGCGCTCGAATCGAAGGTAATTAACTCAACCGAAGATATTGCTCATCTAATTGACGTGTCTGTAGCTAGCAAGTATGGTTCTGACATAGTAGATGTGTCGCGCACGGTTACTCAATTAGGTAGCAAATTTGGTGAGTTTAAGGAGCAGTTCAGTAAAGAAATTGAAAGTAGTTTATCTCGCCAGGTTCGCTCGTTAGTGCTGCAAATCAATGATGAGCCTCGTGCAAATAGCCGGCGTTTCCGGAAAACAATGAATTCGTTAATTTACCTATTCATACTTATACACCCGGTGCATCGGTTAATGTAGCAAAACCTCACGTTAATTTCAACAACAATCAAACTGGCCGAACTTATGCTAGCACTTTAGCCCATAATTTTGTATCTTGTGTTGCTCGTACCATTATTTCGACTTTGGTTCCACAAGCTTACAACAACAATAACCAGAACATAGGTTTTAACTATAATTTGCAGCAGCCTAGTTATCAAATGGTAGCATTTAATACACCACCTTTTCCACCGGTTGGTACCAGGGTTCCTTCCAGGCCGGTACCAGATTCATATTTTAACACATCTCGCAACAAACCACATATGCTCAAACTTCTTTGCATGAGATGCCACCGTGTACTTTTATTCCATCTATTCCACAATATAGTTCTCCATAACCCATCGATAGTTTTAAATATCAACTTGCTAATATACTTAGGGAATTTGGTATAGAACCTAATGGTAGTGTCGTCAGATTGATGACAAGTACGCCATGAGGGGGTCCTCGAGGAGTGCGGAAGAGAGGGGTGTGAGACGTACGGTATTCCGGGACGGTGAGCACACAAGTTTACCCAGGTTCGAATCCGCCGGCTTTGGACGGATCCTACTCCTGCTAGCAATCCAGTAATACGGCAGAGCCGGAATATGGGTTACAAGGGTTCGCCTGTGCGAGTTGAGATTGTAGACTATTGAGGGTGCCCTAAAGGCTCTCCCTAGGACGGTTTATATAGATATCCGGCCTAGGGTTTACAGGAGAGATCTATCCGTCTACGACTAAGAGTCGGTTACAGAGTACATCTTGAACTAAAAGTAACACTATGGGCCTATGTTGGTAAGTCTTCTGGGCCTTCCCGTAGTCGGATTGGACCCCGTTTCTTCTCCCTAACTGGGCCGCCCATGAAGCAAAGCTCTAACCCAAAGTGCGCCACCCTAGTTACTAAGGAACTGTGAGGATACCTGGAAAGTATATCCCCAACAGTAGCCCCTGGAAGTCTCCAAGATCCAAAGTTAGATTCATCATCATCTAGCTTGATCTTCGGCTTGTAGAATCTTGAAGGGTTCCTGAAACTTCAAAACAAAAAATACGATCCGGGTCTTAAAAATAAGTCGGACTAATCAACATGTTACTTGGATTTTCTAGCTTGATATTCAAACTAAGTCGGAACTTGGTCTCTGACGTCATCTGACACCGTTCATGGTCAAGTCACATCATCTGACAAACATCCTGTCAGCACGACCGTTGGTGGGTCCGCCGTTCACGGAACCGAGGCGACGTTTCAATGTGTATGCGGAGATCGAGGCGACGTAATCATCGCGTGGGACCTTCCTAGTTCCTTCCACGATGCGTTGCGTTTACACAGTGCCGTTTGCACGAATCTTGGCACGGTTAGGTGGTTATAAGGGGTGACGATTTCTTTTACTCATCTTCACCTATTCCCTTGCCGTTCCTTCTCCTCCACTTCTTCCTCGCGCACAGAGCTCTTTTGCCTCCCAAATTCCCAGCGCCGCCCATCCAAGGTCACTGGCACACCGGAGAAATAGCTTCCTCTTCATCGTCCGGCTTGGCTGGCTTCGCAGTGGCGGCAACAGCGGCGGCAGTGGTGCAGAAAGAGAGCAACCGTGGGGTTTGGATCTCATGTCTCCTCGACGACGAGAAGCTCCGCGGCGTGGAGAATGAAGGACTCCTCCGCGCCGGCGACTGGCGGAGCGGTTTTGGCGAAACCATCCCCAACCCGCACGCCGATGAGCGGGTACACTTCGGCACCCACTTCGACAGAGGTTTGTCTTTCCCTCCCTCGGAATTCTTTTCCAAGGTCATTGATCACTAGGGCGTTCAGCTTCACCATCTTCCTCCCAACTCCATTTTAGAGATGAGCTCTTACGCAGCGTTGTGTGAGGGATACCTCGGCATTAGGCCGAGGCTCACTTTGTTCCTGCTTTACTTTCATGTTCGGAGAAACTCTATCACTACCGGTAATCCTTATATTACCGACACTATTAGCCTTTCAGTTAGACGCGAGCGTGTTTATCCTTGTATTCTAACTAGTGAGTCGGTCAAACAGTAGCCGGCCACCTTATTTTATCATAAGGATGTTCCTGCTCCCGGCAAAGCTACTACTTTGACGGCTTTTATCAACGGAGCTGCCATGGCCCTTCCATCTTGGGACGAGGCTCCTCCGGCTCTCAGTGACGATCTGATCGTCGCCAAGAGGCGGATCGAATATCTGATGAAGCACAAGGGCTTGAGAGGATCAGACCTGGTCCAGTGCTGGGTGGCACGCCGGATCCAGCCTCTCCAGCACCACGGCGACCGTCTGATGCATTCCATCACGGCGTCGAAGAATGACTCCCTCTGCATCAGCCACTGGGGTTTAAAGCCACATGATTACATAAGCAGATCAAATGGCTAATCAAGGAGCGGATTGAGAGAAAGATCCTTTTATGTGTTTCACCTTTTAAGTTATTTTGCAATACTAAGATATTTTCTTCTTTTCATCTTGATGACATCCTCGAGTCGGAGCTGGCTCCTATCGAGGGGTATCCTCCGGAGTTTTCTTAGGAGGAGGAACTGGTCCCACTGCCGGACGTTGTGCCTAGGAAGCGCAAAGCTCCGACAGTAGTCGTTGACACAAAGGAGGTGCTAGTTGTGAAGAGGTAACTTTCAACACAACTTCCGACTTTGTACTTTACTCGTAATTTCTTCCGAGATGTAATGTTTTCCATTATTTTACATTCCCAGAGCTAAGAAGCTCATCAAGGGCAAGGGGAAGGGAACTTCTTCGAAGCCCTTGTGGCAGACGAAGCTGACTATGGCTTCTCCTGCCGTGGCTCCTCCGACTCCTTCCCCTCAACCTTCTGCAACGTCGGCGATCACTCCATCGCCGGTTGTCATAGAAGATCTGGCTCCTTCAACGGGGCCAGCGACCCTTGTGTCGTAGACTGACGCCACCATGGGTGGCTCAGGTTTAGATAAGGGTGAACACTCTTCGGGTAATGATCCCTCAGCAGAGACCTTCACCGAAAACCTCCTGAACAATCCGGGGCTTGCCAAATTTGGCTTGTCTCGAAAATCTGTAGAGGAGATCTAGAGGCTGGCCCGGCAATACCTAGAGAGTCGTAATCTCTCTGCCAAAGAAGTAGCATAAGAAGCGGAGGACATCAAGTACTCCGACCTTCTTGAACAAGTCCGCCTTTGCGACGAGGGACTAAGAGCTGGTGTGCTTCCACCACCTCCGGTTATTACACTCACCCTCGCCGAGAAGGTTACCACCGAGGCGAACATGTGCCTGAGCAAACTCACACATGAACATCATGTAAGTCGGAATTCTATCTCACGTTTTTATTTATTGTACTTTATATCATATCCTCTAGCCCCCAAGCATGAAGTTGGATATACAATCCAGGTTTATGCTTGCTTAGGATGCTAAAGAAGTGTGAATCAAATGACTAGGAAGAACTACTTCTGCGCCATAGACCAAGAAGAAAGGTGTGTATCCGGTTGACCTGTTCGGAGTTGTTCGTAAACTCCATATTACAGAGGGTAATTCCTCTGCCCAAGCCCCCGCAGCACGTCGTGGTGGTTCTTCGAGTCTCGGTTTTAGGCCTTGTAGGATTAAACCATTTGCTCTTTCAACTTGTCCATTAGCTTGTGGATGTGCGACTGACGCAATGTCAACCCGGATATTTTGTTCATTGCAGAATTCGGCCAATTCTCCCATAGAAAAATTACTCCCATTGTCTATGATAATACTGTGCGGATAACCATACCGGGTTATTACATCCTCGACAAATCTTTTGGCTGTTGCTCCATCACAACTAGTGATAGGTTTAGCCTCAGTCCATTTGGTGAATTTATCCACCATCACTAAAAGGTGAGTAAATCCACTTGGAGCCTGTTTAAACGGCCCTACCATATCAAGTCCCCAGGCCGCAAAAGGCCATGTTATAGGTATTTGTTCGCAACTGATCAGCCAGAACATGAGCTTGTTTGGCGTAATTTTGGTAGCCCTTGCACGTCTTGACCAGCCGTTTGGCATCTTCCTTGGTTGTAAGCAAAAAAAACCGTGTCAGAAAGCTTTTGCCACTAAATATTTGGCTGCAGTGTGGTGACCACACTCGCCTTCGTGGATTTCTCTTAGGATTTCCACTCCTTCTTTCAGAGATATGCAGCGCGGAAATACCCCAGATACACTCCGCTTATAGAGCTCACCACTAACTATAGTATAAGCTTTTCCTCATCGGATAATCTGTCAGCTCAGAACCTCGTCTTCGGGTAATTTGCCATCTACCAAATAGTCATGGTAGGGTTGAGTCTAGCTGGGAATTACAGCCAGAACTGCTATCAAAGGTGAGTCAGATTTGGTCGGATATTCCTCGTCCACTCCCTTTATTGAGGGAACTTTGAGGTGCTCTAAAAAAGCGCCATCCGAGACCTCTTTCCGTGCAGAGCCCATCCGAGATAAGGCATCTGCTTCCTAATTTTCTGCTCGAGGGATGTGTTGAACCTCAAACCCTTCGAACGATTTAGATAAATCATGCACGGCAGCTTTATATGCTACCATGTGTTTATTTGCATTACAAATATCCAACACTTGCTGAGCCACAAGATCCGAATGTCCTTAAGACATCAAACGTGGGATGCCGATATCCTTAGCGATCCGAATTCCATGAGGCAGTGCTTCATACTCGGCAATATTATTTGTCGATGTGAAGTGGATCTGCAATACGTATAGAAGTTTATCTCCTTGGGGTGATTTGAGCACCACGCCAGCCCCCGAGCCCCCGCGAGCCTTAGACCCATCAAAATATAGGGTCCAATATTCCGACTCAGGGAGGGTCATATTCTCCTTCGTCTCTGTCCAATCAGCAACAAAGTCAGCAAGGATGTGGGATTTAATTGTTGTCTGAGGTTTGTACTCAATATCGAAAGCTGAGAGCTCTATGCCCCATTTGGTGACGCGTCCTGTGGCGTCATTGTTGTTGATTATATCTCTCATGGGAGTCCTCACCACGATAATTGGATGCTCCTGGAAATAGTGATGTAGCTTACGAGATGCTAGGAAAACACCGTAAGCCAGCTTTTGATAGTGCGGATACCGCTGTTTTGACTCTGTTAGGACCTCGCAAATAAAATAAGTTGGACGCTTCACCAAGTGTTCCTGATTTTCCTCCGGTCTCTCCACTACCATGACGATACTGACGACTTTGTTTGTCGCAGCAAGATAAAGCAACATCGGTTCCTGTGGTTCCGGTGCAGCAAGGATAGGAGCAGATGAGAGTACTTTCTTCAGGTCTTGTAATGCAGCTTCAGCTTCGTCGGTCCACACAAAATCCTTAGTCTTTTTTCAGGAGTTTGTATAATGGTGCAGCTCTTTCACCGAACCGGCTTACAAACCGACTGACTACAGCGATGCAACCAGTTAGTCTATGTACGTCCTTCAGGCGGGTTGGCCTGGAAATATTGAGAATAGCCTTGATTTTGTCTCGGTTCACCTCTATGCCTCTTTGAGACACGATGAAACCTAACAGTTTTCTGGCTGGAATTCCAAAGAAGCATTTCTTTGGATTAAGCATGATGTTTTATTTTTGTGGGACCCCCGGATTAACCATCCAAGAAATCCCTATTATGCATACATCCACGTTCCCATGATCAGTGAGTCGTGGAACATAACCGATAGGTACCATTACAGCATCCAAAACATAACGAAATTACAAGAATTACATAAGTGCCATTATGGCTACAACATCATTAGCAGCGGAATATCGCCAAGCGCAGAGCCCAATCGTGCCTCAACCTACATGCAGCTGACTGGGAAGACGGCCTAGCTCACATGGATGTCACCTTAAACTCCTGAAAGTCTAGCCAAGTAAATAGCCAGGGACACAGCCGTGAGTACTTTTGAATGTACTCGCAAACCACCAAGATAAGTGAACAAAGGAAATGCAATTATGGCTGTGGCGAGATAGTTCTATCTGGAGTTTCTTTTGAAAATCCTAAGCTAACTTTGAAATTATGGCATCTCCATATCTTTGTTGAAAAAGAGTTTTGAAAACATGCTTCTGTTTTATAAAACAATACATCTCCCTATCTTCGTTGAAAAAGAGTTTTGGAAACAGTTTTTGTAGTAAAAACCCTTTTTAAACTTCTTCGACCACACGGGTCAACAGAAAAACCTTCGAACTCGAGTTCCCCCAGAACCTTCGTCCTCAAAGTACTTGTTTCCCAAACAAGCACAGTTTGGGTACTCCTAGCAAACACCTTTACAACCGTCCTTGACCGTGGACACGGCTATTCGAATAAATTATACTCTGTAGAGTTTGCACACTTTACCCACAAGAATCAATACATCCACCGGGATACAACCACGGCCCACTACCGCAGTAGATGGGGGTCCGGATAATCAAACCTAACCTTTTGCTTGTCTACACTAGCAAAGGCATGCTTTTCCTCTTGGGTTGTATCTCCCCGGCAACGCGTATGTGGATCCCATCCATAGTCCTTCCTTTCGTACATGCGCGTACCCAAGCCGTAACTTGGCGTATACCTTAAATTTGGTGACTCCTCTTCCTTCCGTACTACCTAAATCATACCGTCCGCGGTAGACCCAATTGTTGCACCGGACTCCTGTTTGCTCAGGCTCATTCTTGCCGAGGCAAGCGACAGGCTTCAGATCCTAGACCTGGGACGCCGACCCGGGATTCCAGGGATTTCTCCCTATAAGCATGGTAGAATTTGCCTCGGCTAAAGCGGATAAACTACGAGTTAAGCCCTAGCAACCTGCGGTAATGTGGTTGCGCAAATAAAAATTGTTCCAATCAAGGCGTAGAACATCCCATCACATCTTCTTGTTTCTCCTCATCACCATTTCTTTGTTAAAACTTCCACTGGGAATGATGCCTCTTCCCAGGGTTTTACAAAAAGGTTTTGAAACATTTTTGGTGGGGTAAGTCCCAAAACAGTGTATTTTTCTCAAAACTGGGGTTTCCAAGGAGGTAGGATGCTAATCATCTTACTCTCGGTCTAAAGGGGGTAAAATTATAGGTTTATCAGGGTGGTGCCTCGAAGGACACGAAATCATAACTTGGAGGAGCCAAGTTACTAACGCAGTATTTATAAAACAAAACATGCAGGTAAATAATGCAATTTATAAAAGGATACAAAACAAGTAAAGGAGAGTAGGACATATATAAGAGTTCGGGAATGGTGGCTTGCCTGCGATCAGCAATAATTCCCTGGACTTCTTCAGATGACCAAAATACCCAAATAAATAATAATAAGAAGTCCCTTCCTTCTTGTCGTCAGACACTCACACTATCGTCGTCATCGGGTACACATGCAATATACAAGTCCACAATCAATAAGGGGCATACACATCAAGTCATACAGCAAACAAACATGAGAAATACTACTGGACTTGGGAGGTTTTGGAGAAGTGGGATTCAAAAGGTGGAAATTTTATAAGATTGCCACTAGGGGTGTTTTCTATTAGAAGATAATTGTCAAGGCTAGATACAAAGAGCTTGGATCAGGGATCTGTGGTCAGTAGGGTGTTAATGTGCAAGAGTGATAACCTCTGAGGTCAGTAGGGTTTCACTTGATTATCACTTTTCTAGAGGTAGTTATACTTTTTATAGTGGAATAAACTCTAGTCTAAGGAAATAATTCACCAGAAGAGTTCTGGAGCTACAAACATTATTTCCTTGGATGGTTATGTAGTACTTGATGTACAGAACCACCTAGAGTTGGAATCATGTCCAAATAATTACCAGAATGCCCTCAGGAAATTCCCAAAGACAATTATGTATAGTTAGTTTTACCAGATTAATTCTACAGATGCTATTGAGTTCGTTCCGAGGGAAGGTGATTGGTGTTTAAAATATCTTTCTGTAGAAATTGGATTCACTCATATTGGAGTTGCCAAACTCTAGGAGTGATTTATTTAGTGCAAATACTCCTTACCAGGAAGTGGAATCAGGTCAATACCACATTTGGTTAGACCTAGGAATTTATCTAAGACAGATTGTTGCTAGTTTTGCTATTTTTGTTGAGGGTAGAAAACTGTTCACCTTGGTATGACACCTGTGCTGGGTGATAGGTATTTCAAATGCCTTCCAGTACGCCTTTGGTTCAACTCAAATGGAGTTGTAGAACTCCCTGTGGAACTTAATTAGTGCAAAGTATACTTTGCAGCAGATTAATTACTAGTAATTAAGGAAAATTAATTTGACCACAGGGTTGCCTCTGCATGTTTGAGAAAACATCAGAGAACCACCAGAAAATATGATCTAGGCATTTGGATTAGGTTTACCATTTTATTTGGATTTAAACCTAGCAGAAACCCTTTTTGGAATAATGGATCTGTTAAAAGAAAAAGAAAAAGGGGTGCACTGGACTGGATCTAGGGAGCTACTGGGCTGCAGAGGGGAATTCGGCCCACGGTGGGGCAGCGCGATGCGCGGGAGGGCTCGGTTCGAATCTGACGAGCGGGACCCGCTGTCAGCGAGCGAGAGCGCCGAAGCGGTATAGGACGCCGTCGGCCGTTGGATCAAGTCGCGATGGACGGCGCTCAGTCATCGTCTACGCGGCAGAGGGTGGCCGGTGACGAGAACCCTAGGCGGAGCAGGGAGGAGCGGGAAGGATACCTAGGGGCTCGAGGGAGGTCGAGGAGGCGGCAAGGTGACGCGGTGGTCGACGACGAGCCGAACGAGGGGCGGCACGAGGGGATCTAGGGCCGGGAGGTAGCTGGCGCGTCGGAGGCCGAGGGCAACCTCGCCCGAGTTCAACACCGACGATGGAGGAGAGGGTCCTGGGAAAAAATAAGAGCACCATTAGATGCAGGAGAGCAAGGGGATCACGGGGGATGACATGCAGAGGGAATGGAGAGGAGGGGGAGGTGCCTTGCTCGATTTTCTAGAGGAGGCTGAGGCTCCCCTTCTTCTTCTTGGGCAGCACAGAGCAGGGGAGGGGGTGTGGTGCTCTGGGGAGGCAAGTGGGAGTGAGAGGGGGCAAATGAGGGCAGGGGAGAGCTGGGGGAAGGGTTGCTGGCCTTTATACCAAGGGGAGGGAGTAGATGGGGTAAATTACCAATGTGGGCATGGGGGAGGGCAATGCTGGCCAGGGATTGGTCCAGGGGGGGATGGAGAGGGGTAGGGTGGTAATTTAGTCGAGCTCGATCAGAGAGGGAGGCGGTGGTGATTAGTAGATAAGATCCTTGTAAGAATTGGGGTTAAATCTCCTCTTACCACTAGTACAAGGGTACAATGGGGATTTGATGGGGTGTATCTACAGTACTAGTCGTCCAGTGGTGTACCTTGATGTTGAGCATAAGCACTGATCAAGGTTTGATGGATTTTGAGGTGGTTTAGACTAGTAGTTTGCTAGTTTACCAAAATTGATCCAATTGTTGGTTGTGAAGAAAGTCCACCAACTTGCATTGGACCAGAGAAGAAATTTCTACAGGTAGATAGATGAGGTAAAGGTAGACTTCTGGGATTTATTTGAGATTTTTATGGGGAGGTTTAGACCACTTAATTCCAATTACACAAAAAAAGGACAGAAGTGACGTTTAGAAGATCCTTTGATAAATTTCCATTGGACAAGGAAGGATTTTGATGTGGAAGGGTCCCAAATGTGAATACACACTTAGGGGAATTTTCCCAAGATTTATTGAGAATTAAAAGTAATTAAAACAATTATTATTCCAATTCAGCCATTTAAGAAAATGGGCAAAAAGAAATAATAACTCTGGTCAAAAATTATTTATTTTTGAGCTGGAAAGATAGGGTATGATATGGGGAACTCACATGGGTCAAGGTTTGGGAAGTGGTTTGGTAATAACCAAACTTTCCTTTATGGAGGGAGTTTTGGAGATTTTGACTATTTAATAAATTAAATAGTTTTGGGGCCACAATAATTATGGATAATTATTGACAATTCATGAGGGTCAAAGTATATCAGATAGTCAAGTTGTAGCAAGCAATGCAAACCTTGAGGAAAGTAAATCCAACTAGAAAAGGATGGAAAACAATGAGTTGATGATCTAGGGTGGTGTTATTTTTTATAGCACCAAAACATGCTTGCATCTTGGAGATGAGGGCTCACCTTGGTGCAAGGGATAGATGTTTGAGTATACCAAGTCATGTAGATGATCATGGCAGGAGAAGTTTGAATTAATTGTGTTTGAGGTGACCTAGACAAGATGGCAAACTTTGCTGAAAATAAAGCTGCCATGCAGAAAGTGTCATGATGCCTTCTAAACCATGTGGGTTCAATAAGCACAGAGCTCCACTTGGGACAAGTGAGGTAGGTTCTAATAGACTTCAATGAGTAGAACACAACCATGCAGAGAGTTGGTCCAAACGAGGTTGTGTGAGGGTGTGAGATTCTACCAAAGTAGGTATGATGATTAGTTTTGCAGGAAATGATATTTTCTTGTCTGCAAAACCATCATGGATGAGTGGGTTGGAGGAGGATCTAACCTAGGGAAAATGTGGGCCTTGGTATTCCTTAGGATGGGTAACAATAGGGTGCAAGTGCATTCCCAAAAATGCACATGGTTTGAGAAAAGGAGTTATTCCAAAATGTGATGTTGAAACTATTTCCACACTTAGCCAAATTGGCAGTTTTGAGGAATTTGACTAGAGTATGAGACGGAAGGTTCTTGGAGGAGTTGCAAGGGATCAAAGCTTTAACAGTGGTTGATAAGGAAGTGTAGAGTGAGTAGAATATATCCTTGCTTTATGTTGATCCTAAGGATTTGGAAACATCTAGGATGGAGATCCTCAGAATGGATCTGATTAAGGGTTTTATATAATCACCTTGTGGCTAGGGATCATAACAAGGTTTGCTTTCTTGCTTAGGGATTGATGATTGGGGAAACATCTTGATCCTAGTGATGAGCTCCTAGAGTGGCTCATACTACTTCCTAAGCAAACAAGTCAAACAGTAGATCAAAGCAACTCATCAGTCAACAGATCAAGGCAACTCATCTTATACACTAATCAACTATTCCTAGGGTTCACCATCAAGCTCAGCTTGGGGTAAGGTGGGGGATATTTTGAAGAGGTTGAGTTTTGAATAAGAGGAGGGTTTTTGGTATCTCTACCAAGAGTAGAATCCAAATGCTTTGAACAAGAGTTTTGGGATAAAGCTAGAGATAAGATTAGTTGAGTGTTCTATCTTGAAAACATAAGGAGATTGTAATATATATATCTCCATAGTTTCGACAATGGAAGCTACCAAAATAGTTTTGGTTTCATAGACATCTTGGCTCCTGTTTTGAAATGCCAGAACGTTTGAGAATATGTAAAATAAGCCAAGATAGTTTTTGTTAAATAGCTTTTGTCAACTGGTGTTGAGGTAAGTAGTATCCTAAGATACACTTCATAAGCACCAGTCCAAACAAAAAACAAGCACAAGAAAAAGTTTTTGTTCCCCCTGATTTTTGCATTCGGGACAACTAATCTGGGTTGCAAAAATTGGGATGTTACAATTTTCGTAGATTGGCAAACGTTTCCTCCAAGTCGGAAATCAGCGTTTCCTTCTTTTTGGACATTACCGCAATATCATCCACATATGCATGTATGTTGCGTCTGATTTGGTCGTGGAGGCAACGTTGCATTGTGCGTTGGTACGTAGCTCCTGCGTTCTTCAGCCCAAAAGGCATCGTAACAAAACAGAAGGTTCTGAAGGGGGTTATGAATGAAGTTTTGACTTTGTCAGATTCCTTCATCCGGATTTGGTCATAACCGGAATATGTGTCGAGAAAACAGAGGAGTTCCGAGCCAGCCGTAGAATCAATAACTTGATTAATCCTAGGTAGAGCGAACGGATCTTTTGGACAAGCCTTGTTCAAGGCAGTATAATCAACACACATCCTTAAATCAGTGGTGTTCTTTTTAGCGACCATTACAGGATTGGCCGACCACTCAGTGTGGATGACCTCTTCTATGAATCCGGCTAACTCGAGCCATGCTAGTTCCTTAGCTATTGCCTTACGCTTTTCATCGCCAAAACATCGTAAGGACTGTTTGACGGGTTTAGCATTCGGGTTTATATTTAAAGAGTGCTCGGCAAGTTCCCTAGGTACTCTGGTCATGTTAGATGGCTGCCATATGAAGATACCTTGATTTGCTTTGAGGAACTTGATGAGCGCGCTTTCCTATGCGCTATCTAGGCCTACGGCTATCTAGGTCACCTTGGAGGGGTCATCATCCTTCAACGGCGTCTTCTTCGTCTCTTCTGATGCCTTGAACTCCGGATTCGGCTTTGTCACCTCCTTCTTCGTTGTGGGCATCTCGGACGGATCTATGCTCTTCTTGATCTCCTGGTACTCCTAGGCGTGCAACACGACTTCAGCAAAGGCGGCATTTCCATCCTCACACTCCCGCGCTTTCTTCGGGTCTCCCCTGATGGTGATCACGTTGTTGGGACCTGGAATTTTCATCATATTGTAAATGTAACACGGACGAGCCATAAAAGCCCAGTAAGCCGGACGTCCGAATATAGCGTGGTACGCGCTCTTGAACGGGACAACTTCGAAGGGAAGTGCCTCCATCTGATAGTTCTTCAGAGTTCCAAAGGTAATGTCCAAAGTGATTTCTCCCAGGAAATTAGCTTGTCTTCCTAGGACAACTCTGTGAAAAATCACAGAGCTGTGATTCAGCTAGGTCTCCGAGATCTTCATCCGGCGTAGCATTTCGACATATAGAATATTAATATTGCTGCCACCGCCTATGAGAGTCTTGGAGAAACCATAACCGTCAATAAGTGGATTAACGATTAAGGCGTATTTTCCTCACCTATGTAGCTTAGGCGGATGATCAGCACGGTGAAATGTGATTGCCACTTCCGACCAGTCCAAGAATTGGGGGATAGCTAGAACTGTTGCATTGAGCTCATGTAGCACTGCCTTTTTGACCTTTGCTGGTTGAGATCCGAGGAAGGTGACGTAAGTGTCTTTCTTGGTCAGAAAATTTTTCTTCCCTTCCAACTTGATATTTGAAGCATCAACTTCCTCAATGTCGAAATCTTCCTTGGTCTCTTTATCCTTTTTGGGATTATTCTTTTCCTTCTTCCGCTTAGCTTTATAGCCAACGGTATCATCTCTCTTAATGTCGTCATTGAAACGACACTCGGTGTTGGTGTGGGACGAGCCCCCATTGGCGTCGAAGTGATGCACACATGGGTTATTGGCAATGTCGGCCCAAGAGTAGGTTTTGCCTGGTTGCTGGTCTCCTCTACCTTGAACTCTCGAAGTCCCACGACCCTGTCCGTGGCCTCCGCAACGTCCTCCTCGTCCTCCAGACCCGAAAGTAGCAGTAACCTCTGATGTTTCCGTGTTGGGTTTTTCTTCCGAGGTATTCTTGTGCTTCTGAGCTTGTTGTTTTGGTTGTTTTGCCGACTATGGCACAGCTAGGGCGTTGAGTAATCCGTCTGGGTCATCGTCCGCATCTGCATACTTGCTCGCTATTTCTATCATCTCTCCCAAATCAGTGACTTTGTCACACTTCAAACGACAACGCAGTAAACCAATTGGGAGACCTGCAATGAAAGCTTCAATCGCAGTTTGGTCATTTACTCCTTCACAGGAGTTCTTGGTGTCGATCCATCGTCCGAGGTAATCCTGGCAAGTTTCTCTGGCTTTCTGGGTGCAACAATGTAGGTCTCCGACCGTACATGGCCTCCGGTATGTGCCTTCGAAATTCCGAAAGAACGCATTTTGCATGTCATACCAGTTGTGGATGGTGTTCTCCGGAAATTCATTGAGCCATGATTGTGCTGTCTTCTGCAACATAAGTGGGAGATATCGGGTTGCGACCAGGCTTTTTCCGCCTTTGGCGCTGTAGCAAGCTTGGAAGAAATCCTGTAGCCAAGTATCTGGCCGAGCTATGCCGTCGTAGGCTTGAATATGTCTTGAGATAGCAAATCCTTCCGGTAATTTTGTGGCTCTTATGCGTGGTCCGAAGAACTTTGTTCCCATGTATATGTCATCATTTTCATAGCGTCGTGCCTATATATTGGAGTTGATCATGTGCCTTGTGTCATTCGTGGATAGAGATCGTCCCGAGTATCGGTTGTGGTTGCGGTGCCTTGGAGCCGGACTTCGGCTTCTACCACCACCTCCTCCACCACGATGCCCTCCTTGGCCTCCTTGGGAGCCGTTGTGATGGCTACTTGGCAGAGAGGGTGGAGCAGCTGGTTTATTTCCGGCTGATCACCGGGCTCCATCCAGAGCGTCATTATTCTGGTTCCGGGGTGGGTCTTCATTGTGATGAGCCCCCTGCCGGCTTGTCTCGGCACGGTGTCCGTCGTTCCTTCGCCCGTCATCTGGACATCTTGCGTGTCTAGGAGGTGGCATTCTTTGTCGGTCCTCCTCCCGACGTTTCTCCTTATCATCGTCCCTGCGGTCTTTCGACTCTCGCTAGGGTGGGTTCCTCGGATTCAGTGCAGCAATTGCCTCTTGCTCTGCAACTGGGTTAACGTTACGCCAGTCGCGGGCAGTTTTGTGGTGCTGTCCCGAAGATCTGATTCTTGAGTAGTTGTCTTCCCGATGGTCAGAACGGTGGTGCTGCTCCGGAACACGCTGGGGTCTTACGTCAGCCTATGCCGGATCTGTGCCACATTAGTCGGAATCGAAGACGTGCTTTTTACTTCCGGATATGGCGACCTTTTGCTGCTCTAGTCCCTTGTTGAGTAATTTGATGCCCAACCGAATCTTCTCCAGGCGTGGATTAGCTGATAGGATTTCTCGGGCCGCAACGGTGTTCTGTACTGGTGTTGGATACACCCAATTCCCTTTGATATCTTTCTGAGGCATCCCCATTTCTCCTCCAAAGAGGACTTTGTGGATCTACGGGAATTGGTTGTCATTGGTTTGACGTTTCCTGGTCTTCTGATGTTGCCTAGAGTTGTATTTTTTCGTAGATGCCATGCGTTTCTTTTCTTCCTCAATGTTTTTAGCCTCATCGAGAAGTACTTGGGGACGCGCTTCTAGGGCTTGGGCCCTTTCGTCCAGCTCTTCAGCAGTAAGTTCTGCAGCTGTAGGTGTAGCACCCCAATTGTCTAACAATTGGAATGCTACTTGTCCAAGTAAGATATTGGCTACTTTATATATATTATTGTTGCATCATAATTATATCATGCTCATGTCATCATGCCACCTTGCATTTGAGCATCATATAAAACCCTTTTTCTTTTGGTTCTTCTCTCACATGCATTATTAATTGTATTTGCCTCTTGATATTGTATTTGGCTATTGATGTATTGTTCAATGCCCAAGTTGAGTTGGGGGCATATCTTTTATCTCATTTCCACCACCTTTCTTTCTATCACTTTATAATTCCACCATCCTACTAGATCATGAGCTTGTTTGTTTTTATTTGGGTTTTATTTGGCTCATGGGCAATGGGGTGGATCTAGTCCCTTAGTTCTTTTGCATGGTTTTATTCCACTTCTTGGAAATGCATAAGATTGATGCCATCATATTATTTTTGTCTTCACAAAATAAATAATGGCATTATTATTTTGCATGGGCCATGCACAATTCTTCACCACCTTTTTCTTCTTTGGTTTTTCTTTGGGTTTAGTGGATCCTCTCTTGGAAACCATCTCCTACCACTCCACCTTCCCTTAGTCACAACCATATCATCTTCTTTTAGTATTATTTCACCATGCTTGGACCATATGAGGCTTACCCCAAAATTCTTTTCTTTTTCTTTCTCTTAGAATTCTTTTCACCTCCACCTCATGATCATTCTAGCCTCCACCATGCTCCACTTGGGATGGTCTTATCCACATTCTTTTCTTTTCTCTTATTTTATTATTTTTCTACATATATGATCATATGAGAACCTCTCCACCTAATTCCTTTCTTCCTCTTTCTTTCTTTCTTTCTTGTCTCTCTTCCACATTAGATCATGCAAGCTCAAGCCCCATGGATCTTCTTGTTTTTGCCTCATAATCAAAATTAAAATCTAAAACCTAATAAAACCTAACCTAGCTAGTTCTCTCTCTCTCTCTAATTTTCTACTAAACCATCTAACCCTAGACCCTCTCTTTCTCTCTCTCTCTCTCTCTCTCTCTCTCTCTCTCTCTCTCTCTCTCTCTCTCTCTCTCTCTCTCTCTCTCTCTAGCTTGGCCTCCATGCCAAGCCCCTCTCTCTACCTGGCCGCCCTTCCCCTGGCCCACACCCAGCCACCTAGCCCTAGCCATGCCCTACCCGAGCTCCATCTAACCCTAGCCTAGCTAACCCTCCCTCTCTTCTCTCTTCGGCCGAGCCAGCCCCACAAGCCACCACGCCGCCTGGTCCACCTGCAGCCCCTCCTCTCTACAGCTACCTGCCCCAGGACGAGCCCAACTCGCCCATGTGCTCGAGGAGAAGGAGGAAAAAGTGGCACCCGAGCCACCTTTTTACCTGCCGTGCCCACGTGCCTCTCCTCTCTCTCCCTCTCACTTTCCCCTCCTCCTCATGTCTCTGGCCTCACCCAGATCCGCCCCAGAGCACCCCCCCTCCTTCCCCTTCTTCTCCTCCGACGTCACCACCCGCCTCGCCGGTCGCCGCCAGCTACACCGCGCCCCCGTCGTTCCTGTCCGCGAGCTCGACGTAGAAGAGGCCTGGGAGCCCGAGGACATCCCCCTTCTTCGCCCCGTACACGCCGTCGCAAAGGAGGAGCCCTAGAACCGCCGGAGCCAGCGCC
The DNA here is from genome assembly GCA_910589775.1 of Avena eriantha. NCBI lineage: Eukaryota > Viridiplantae > Streptophyta > Magnoliopsida > Poales > Poaceae > Avena > Avena eriantha. The sequence continues at coordinate 18,494,970 of OU342746.1, forward strand.
GCCCGACGCGAAACCCTAATCGCCGGAACGCCTGCTTCACCGACGATCCGCCGCTCCTCGCTCCGATCCGACCACACCAGCAAGCCCGCGGTGAGCATCTTCCCCTCCCTGACAACCTCCGCTCGTCGTGCCGCCCTAGCGCCACCGAGCGTTTTGTCGAGCACTCTCAGGGCACGCCGTCCGTTGTAGTCTGCAGCCTCCCCGCGCCGCGCAAGCCCTAACTAGCCCGCGCCCTCCTCCCAGACAGCTCCCCTAGCACTACCGCACCGGCTCGCACCCCCAGTGCGAACGCCCGCGTCCCAGGTTCGAGTCCCCGCCCCGCGCCGCGCACCGGATTAGCGCCAGACGCGCGAAGACGATAAATAGTAGCCACCCGTGGTCGTTTTGCAAAAAGCCCCTCCCCTTTTTAATTACTGCAGCCCGCGCTCCAAACGGCCCCACCTGTCCGTCGCCCTGGCCTTCTTGTAAAAAACCACCCCCAGTTTTCCTGGCCGTAACCCGCGGTCCAGCTGGTGCCCCACCAGTCAGCCGCTGGGGTCTTTCCCCACTGGCACGTGGCCCTTCCGCGCCAGCCCGCCTGTCAGCGTCCGCGGCTAGCCCAGTCCGCGTGCAAACGCGTTTTCTCGCACGCGTGGCCCCAGTCCACGGTGTCCCCACCTGTCATTGTCTGGGGTCAATTTTGCCTGGGTATAAAAAGTAATTCCCTGAGTCTGTTTTTATTCAAATCTTTTTCAAATTAATTTAAATTCAAATTCTTTTCAGATTCAAATAACTTTTTAAATACAAATCCAAATAATACAAATAACATATGTTTTGGAATCAGAAAAATGTGAGGAATCCAAATATGCTCTTCAAAATATATTTTGAACACTTTAATTTTCGAGATGATTAAAATTACAATAAAAATGCCCTTTTCCTTATTTAATTAATAACTTTTGTTTTATGACTCCAAATTTGACAAATAATATGTCTAAATCGACCAGCGCGACGAGCCCGTTCTATTTATGCAATCCTTGTTCTGAATTGAAGCATGCATCATGTTGTCATCTAAAATCTGAACCGTTTATGACAATAAAACTTGGGCAAATAAATAATAAAGTGCTTTATTTCTTGTATCCACACCTCACCTTTGCCATGCTACTTTAATGCCATGTAAATTGTGCATCATTCATCATGGCATGCTTGGTTGCTTTTTGCATTTCAATTTATATGCTTGCGCACTTTATTTATGTCGGCCCTTGTTTGTTTGGTTCTTCTTCGAATAGACGTCCAGCAGGAGGTTTACCAGGAATCACAGGAGTATTACCCAGATCCATCTCTCGCCTCCACTGAGCTGCCAGGCAAGCACTACCACATGCTTGCATACATACAGTACCTATTGCCTCTATCTTATTCTTGCATCATTGAGTCGCGATTGCATTAAATTGAATCCCAAGTACTGCATAGCCTTTATTTTTAAACCACATTAAGCCTGTTCCGGTCCCATGAGCCATTACTACAGGAGTTGTTTGAGCCATGCGAGTCGTAGAAAAGCATGAGTAGGGTATGTGAGTGTCGGATGGATAACGAGGTACCTAAACAACATAACCTGAGTAGTAATGGGATAACTAATGAAAGAGGCACCGGTGAGCAATATCTGCTATTTGGTTTTTCATGCTCACTTGTGTCCCGTAGGACCCCGAGTACTTGATTCCTGTTCCTTGACTATTCGCACTATCCACATCCGGGAGGCCTATGGACCCCCCTGAGCCAGAGCTTGATTCATTCTTATTTCTTGGGGCCACAATTAGTTTGGGGCTTTATTACTATTCTGTACTTATGCCATGTTACTGCTTTATTTAAGATTGTGCGAGGAGCACCTGTACTGTTTTGGATCGTGACACGTTTTCGCTGTATCGACAAGCCCAGTCACATTTTCGGGTTCCCAGTCGTTTACCGCCGTCCACACAAACCTTGGGTCCGTCTCGGAGCCGGCCAACTTCGTTGCGGGTAGCTTAATGGGGTGGCCCCCTGAAATATTTCTGAATCCTGTGATTGCTTTGTCGTGAATGCCTCGTTGGGTTTTGATTTGGTTTTTCCGAGGTTGATCGAGTGTGTGTTGCTATTCGTGCACCCCTGCAGGGTAAATCTTTCTGAAAGCCGTGTCCGCGGTTATGGACGACTTGGAGCACAGTTTCTCGATCATAGACAAGTATAACTAAAGTACCGCTTTCAAATTGACTAAGTACTTGACTAGTAAATAGTGCAATACTCATGGAATGGTTAATAAAAACTGCCAACGGATGATGGGGGTTGTTCGTCTGCTTCCTCGTTGGTAAGCGAGGAGGAGGATGGATCTGTTAATTATACTGTTATAACTGTTGTTCTTAATTCACGGACTTCCGTCTATCATTGGTTAGGCGGAAGGTTAGCGAGTCTCTATAGAATTGTTAGGTATTATCTTTTGCTGCAATTGCGTCACCCCAGGTTGTGTCCCCTTTAGTGGCATAAAGACTTGCTGAGTACCCCTAGGGTCTCACACGATAAATTGTTTGATTCAGATGAACAGGTGTACCCGCAAGATGGATACTGGGTGGAAGAGACAGATGATGTTGGCAACGATCACTCGGTGTAGAGATTCCGGGAACGGGGATCCGTGTGATCTGTGGGCGGGATGTGTTTATTTATGGGGCATCTTATGCCAATTTGCTTCTTATCCGTACTCGGATCTTGTTTTCCGCTTCCGCCTGATACTCTGATGTGTGATGTATGAGGAGCTATCCTAAATTATTATATCTATCTAGGATGTTTGGATCTTGCCGTATGGCGTTGCACTATTTCTATTTCTTTTAGATGGAATGGCTCTGATGTACTGTTGTATGTGGCTTGCATACATACTCACTTGTGTATGTAGTTGATCCCTTCGCCTGCCGATTACGCCGCTCGTTCTTGTCCCGTTGTCTGAAAGTGGTTAGGACGGCCGGAAGGTCTACCGTGAGTGGCCCTGGGCCCCACCGTACTATTTTAGCCACTTTCGTTCATCCAGGCATTAACTAAGAGCGTAATTCACCGAGGTAGTTACAATTGGTATCAGAGCCATCCCGCCCTTCAGGGTCTCAGCCAAAATGGTCGTTGTCTGTCTAGCAAATATTTTGGTAGTTATGTATACTAGGGAAAAACAAACGTGAGAGTAGGACTGCTTCCATTTTTCTTCTTACCCACCCACCCACCCTTTTCTGGTAAGGAAGTGTAACGTTTTCAATCCTCTTCTAAACTTCAAACTAGGATTCACGTGCTCTGGGTTCCGTAGTACCATAGGTTATGTTTGTGTGTGTGTGTGAATTCTTTGTCTATCTGTTGCATCCAAATGTTATCACTATCTGCCTTTTGGTTATCAACTGTTGGTTCATTCCCTACCGACAGTCCTTTGTAAACCGACGCGATCTATTCTGATTCGTTGTACATCGATGCGATCTATCTTACTCTTTGTTATCTGATGTTATCTTGTTGGGGTGTTCGTTTCCGTAGTTACCAATCTTTAGGTTCATCTTAAGAAGAAGTTGTTGGGATATGTGTTTTACTGATTCATGTGCGGAGTAATGATTTGAGTGCGGGATGGAGTCGCGACCATACCACTACTTTTGTCATTTGCTTTTGTATATTGAAATAGTAGAGTTACTAATCTTGATTCGTTATGTGGTTTTGCGCATATAGTGGTATTTTAATGCCAAAATTTGCGGAAAATTTTTCTTTGTTAGTTTGTATACCACACTCCTTGTTCAGTCGTGTGTGTTATGCTTAATATCTTCTAGTTGCCTTGAACTTTGTTGATATTTTCATATCACCTCAGTGAATTGCATTCTTTAATCTTGATTAATTCCATTTTGGTACTATTTTGGATTATTATCATTCTCCATTATAGTACTGACTTGTGTTTTATATCAATCACAGGATGGCACCACCACGCCGTTCTGAGGAGGATATACCACCTGAACTCGGGGCTGCTTTAGCAAGTATTGCAAATGCTTTGGGCACTATGCAGCAGAACCATCAGCGCTTCGAGTAAAGTGTGAGGAGGAATGAGTTTGCTCCGCTACCTCCACCTCCCAAGCAAGGAGACATCAAGAGTTTTCTCAAGTTCAACCCACGTCAATTCGAAGTGTCCGATCAGCCACTTGATGCAGATGATTGGCTTCGTGAGGTGTCAAGGTTGCTGATGACTGTGGATGTTCCTGAGCAAGAATGGGTCAAGTGTGCTACTCACCTTCTGAAGGGAGATGCAGCTCTCTGGTGGGAAAATTATCTCAAGGCAGATCTTTCTGGTTTTCAGCCTACTTGGGAGCGGTTCACTGCTGCTTTCAAAGAGCAATATCTGTCAGAAATTGTCATGGAAAGGATGAAGGAAGTGTTTCTCAACCTCAAGCAGGGCACTGACAATGTCAACACCTACATCAGAAACTTCATGAACCTGCTCGTTATGGTGGCGATGAGATCTCTGATGACAAGAAGAAGCAAAAGAGGTTTCGGCAAGGCCTCAATGCTTCCATCAAATATGCAATCACTCATGGAAGGCCAGCATCTTTCCTGGAACTTCAACACACAACTCTGCAGGAAGAAGCAAGTAGGCAAGTGTTTGAGGACTCAAAGAAACACAGCCGTGATACAGCAAGCTCTTCTGCTATGACAGCTCCTTCTAAGCGTCGTGTCTGGGTTCCTAACACCCCACCATCGCTCCCTGCTCCACCAAGACCTTCAAGCTACGCACCAAGGCCACCAAACTCCTTCACTGCGGCTCCCAGGGGCTACAACCACAACTACCCTGGAGCGCCTGGCGGAGTCCCTGGCTACGTTGCTCCACGTCCACCTGGTGCTTGTTATACTTGTGGAAACACTGGGCATCAGCAATGGAATTGTCCAATGAACAACAAAGCTCTTCCACCACCACCTCCAAGACCTACGGCAAGTGCTCCTATGATTCGTGCACCTCCACCTCGGGCTCTCAACATCAACACTAAGCCTGGGTCTACGGTTGCTCGTGCCAACTGTGTCAACGCCGCTCAAGCTGAGCATGCTCCTGGAGTTGTGATGGGTATGCTTCCTGTTAACTCAGTTCCTGCACGAGTTTTGTTTGATTCTGGTGCTTCGCATTCTTTTGTTTCTCACAAGTTTGCTCATGAGCAAGATCTAGCTATGGTTCCTTTATTACACCGTCTTGTGGTACAATCTCCTGGGTCAAACATGAGGGCTGCTCATATCAGCCATGGCAATCAAATTGAGATTGGTGGTTCTTCATTTCCGGCTTCCTTAATTATTCTGGGCAATTCTGATATTGATGTTATCTTGGGCATGGATTGGTTGACAGCAAATGTAGCTGTGATTGATTGTGCTGAATGTTCGGTTTCTCTGAAAATTCCTAAAGGCCATATAGTCTATTCTCCAAGTCTGACTCCTGCAATTCAGCTTTATTCTTTGGCAGCTCTGAATGATGATGCTATGGAAGGTATTCAGAGTGTTCCTGTAGTTTGTGAGTTTCCAGATGTCTTTCCGGAAGAGTTGCCAGGTATGCCTCCGGATCGTGAGGTTGAGTTTGTCATTGAACTTGAACCTGGCACCGCTCCTATCTCCAAGCGACCTTATAAAATGGGTCCTGCTGAGTTGGCTGAACTTAAGCGTCAGTTGGATGAACAAGAGAAGTTGGGTTTCATTCAGCACAGTACTTCTTCTTGGGGTAGTCCAACCATCTTTGTGAAGAAGCGAGACAAGACTGATAGACTTTGTGTTGACTATCGGGCACTCAATGCTAAAACCATCAAGAATAAATATCCCCTTCCGCGGATTAATGATCTCTTCGATCAGCTAGCCGGAGCTGTGGTATTCTCTAAGCTTGATTTGAGAAGTGGTTATCATCAAATCAAGATTCGCAAGGAAGATGTTCCCAAAACAGCTTTCACCACTCGCTATGGCCTGTATGAGTACACGGTCATGTCTTTCGGTCTCACCAATGCACCTGCCACCTTCTCGAGGCTTATGAACTCGGTTTTCATGGAGTATCTTGATAAGTTCGTTGTGGTCTATCTGGATGACATTCTAGTCTATTCTAAGTCAAAAGAAGAACATGAAGAACACCTTCGTTGTGTCCTAAACAAGCTTCGTGAGAACCGCCTGTATCCAAAGTTCTCCAAGTGTGAATTCTGGCTGCCTCAAGTCACCTACCTTGGTCACGTCATCTCTGCCAAGGGGATTGCCGTCAACCCAGAAACTATTAAGACAATTATGGACTGGCTTCCACCCATAAATGTCAAAGAAGTCTGGAGTTTCCTTGGCTTGGCCAGTTACTGTCGTCGCTTCGTTCAAAATTTCTCAAAGATTGCGAAGCCTCTTACCGATCTCCTCAAGAACGGCAAGAAATACCTTTGGACTCCTGCATGTCAAGCAAGCTTTGAAACACTCAAAGAGAAGCTCACTTCCACACCAGTCTTGGTTCCTCCAGATACATCAAAGCCTTTCCAGATTTTCTGTGATGCTTCATTGCAAGGATTGGGTGCGGTCCTTATGCAAGAAAAGCAAGTTGTTGCTTATGCCTCTCGTTAGTTGAAGACGCATGAGATCAACTATCCTACACATGACCTCGAACTCGCAGCAGTTGTCTTTGCTTTGAAAGTATGGAGGCATTACTTGCTTGGCAACCGTTGTGAGATCTTTTCTGATCACAAGAGTCTGAAGTATATCTTCACATAGCCTGATCTCAACCTTCGTCAGAGGAGGTGGATTGAAACAATCAATGATTTCGATTTGACCATCAACTACACCCCGGGCAAAGCTAATGTCATGGCAGATGCTCTCAGCCGAAAAGCTTATGTCAACAACCTCATGGTGGAAGAACAACAGCCTCTCTTGTGCGAGGAATTCCGCAAGCTCAACCTTGAAATTGTGGATCAAGGTTATCTTTTGAACCTTCTAGCAACACCTCTCTTGGAAGAAAAGGTCCGTTCCATTCAGCTTGGGGATCCTTACACTAAAACGATCATCTCCAACATTCAACTTCCGAAGTATGAGTCTTTCCACTTAGATGACCAAGGCACTCTCTTCTTTCAACACCGGATGTTTGTTCCGAATTTCCCGGGTTTAAGAGAGTAAGTTCTCAAGGAGGCGCATGATTCTGTTCTTTCTATTCACCCTGGAAGCACTAAGATGTACATGGACTTGAAAACACAATATTGGTGGCCTGGTTTGAAACGATATTGTGCCAAGTATGTCTCAGAGTGCGATGTTTGTCGCAGAGTTAAAGCTGTCCATCAAAAACCTTCCGGTCTTCTACAGCCATTGAAGCCTCCGGAATGGAAATGGGAGAAAGTAGAGATGGACTTCATCACTGGTTTCCCAAGGTCGCAGAAAGGCAACAATGCAATCTTTGTTGTCATTGACAGGCTTTCCAAAGTAGCTCACTTCTTTCCAGTCAAGGAAACAATTTCTGCAATTCAGTTGGCTGAGCTCTATATCAATAGAATTGTCTCTCTGTATGGAGTTCCTCTTGAGATCAGTTCAGACCGTGGAAGCATCTTCACTTCCAAGTTCTGGGGAAGTTTCCAAAATGCTTTGGGAACAAAACTAAACTTCAGCACAGCTTACCACCCTCAGTCGCAAGGACAAGTTGAAAGGATCAATCAGATTCTGGAAGACATGCTCCGTGCTTGCGTTATCTCTTTCGGCATGAAGTGGGAAGAATGCCTTCCTTATGCTGAATTCTCTTACAACAACAGTTTCCAGAAAAGTCTAAAGATGGCACCATTTGAGGCTCTCTATGGTCGCAAATGCAGAACTCCGATTGGTTGGTCGGGCGCAGGTGAAAGGATATTGTTTGGTCCCGACATTGTAACTCAAGCGGAGGAGAAAGTTCATATCATTCTTGAAAATCTGAAGATTGCTCAAAGTCGCCAGAAGAGAAATTATGACAGAAAGCACACGGACATGGAGTATGTCCCGGGTGATCTCGTTTACCTTCGTGTCACTCCCATGAGAGGCACGCATCGCTTTGGTATCAAAGGAAAACTGGCTCCTAGATACATCGGTCCTTTCAAAATTCGTGGAAGAAGAGGAGAAGTTGCTTATGCTCTTGAGCTCCCTGAACAACTCAAAGTCCATGATGTTTTTCACATCTCTCAACTCAAGAAGTGCTTCAAGGATCCCGGCAGGACCGTGGACCATGAACTCATTAATCTCCAAGAAGATCTATCTTATCAAGAACACCCCACAAAAATTCTTGAAGTCGTAGAAAGAAGGACTCGCAACAAGTCCATCAAGTTCTGCAAGGTGCAGTGGTCGCACCATTCCGTTGATGAAGCCACCTGGGAACGTAAAGATGAGCTCCGTGCCAAGTATCCTACCCTCTTTGAGTCTTCTTCTTCCTAGAATCTCGGGGCGAGATTCCTGTTTAGTGGGGGAGAGTTGTAGCACCCCAATTGTCTAACAATTGGAATGCTACTTGTCCTAGTAAGATATTGGCTACTTTATATATATTATTGTTGCATCATAATTATATCATGCTCATGTCATCATGCCACCTTGCAATTGAGCATCATATAAAACCCTTTTTCTTTTGGTTCTTCTCTCACATGCATTATTAATTGTATTTGCCTCTTGATATTGTATTTGGCTATTGATGTATTGTTCAATGCCCAAGTTGAGTTGGGGGCATATCTTTTATCTCATTTCCACCACCTTTCTTTCTATCACTTTATAATTCCACCATCCTACTAGATCATGAGCTTGTTTGTTTTTATTTGGGTTTTATTTGGCTCATGGGCAATGGGGTGGATCTAGTCCCTTAGTTCTTTTGCATGGTTTTATTCCACTTCTTGGAAATGCATAAGATTGATGCCATCATATTATTTTTGTCTTCACAAAATAAATAATGGCATTATTATTTTGCATGGGCCATGCACAATTCTTCACCACCTTTTTCTTCTTTGGTTTTTCTTTGGATTTAGTGGATCCTATCTTGGAAACCATCTCCTACCACTCCACCTTCCCTTAGTCACAACCATATCATCTTCTTTTAGTATTATTTCACCATGCTTGGACCATATGAGGCTTACCCCATAATTCTTTTCTTTTTCTTTCTCTTAGAATTCTTTTCACCTCCACCTCATGATCATTCTAGCCTCCACCATGCTCCACTTGGGATGGTCTTATCCACATTCTTTTCTTTTCTCTTATTTTATTATTTTTCTACATATATGATCATATGAGAACCTCTCCACCTAATTCCTTTCTTCCTCTTTCTTTCTTTCTTGTCTCTCTTCCACATTAGATCATGCAAGCTCAAGCCCCATGGATCTTCTTGTTTTTGCCTCATAATCAAAATTAAAATCTAAAACCTAATAAAACCTAACCTAGCTAGTTCTCTCTCTCTAATTTTCTACTAAACCATCTAACCCTAGACTCTCTCTCTCTCTCTCTAGCTTGGCCTCCATGCCAAGCCCCTCTCTCTACCTGGCCGCCCTTCCCCTGGCCCACACCCAGCCACCTAGCCCTAGCCATGCCCTACCCGAGCTCCATCTAACCCTAGCCTAGCTAACCCTCCCTCTCTTCTCTCTTCGGCCGAGCCAGCCCCACAAGCCACCACGCCGCCTGGTCCACCTGCAGCCCCTCCTCTCTGCAGCTACCTGCCCCAGGACGAGCCCAACTCGCCCATGTGCTCGAGGAGAAGGAGGAAAAGGTGGCACCCGAGCCACCTTTTTACCTGCCGTGCCCACCTGCCTCTCCTCTCTCTCCCTCTCACTTTCCCCTCCTCCTCATGTCTCTAGCCTCACCCAGATCTGCCCAGAGCACCCCCCTCCTTCCCCTTCTTCTCCTCCGACGTCACCACCCGCCTCGCCGGTCGCCGCCAGCTACACCGCGCCCCCATCGTTCCTGTCCGCGAGCTCGACGTGGAAGAGGCCTGGGAGCCCGAGGACATCCCCCTGCTTCGCCCCGTACACGCCGTCGCAAAGGAGGAGCCCTAGAACCGCCGGAGCCAGCGCTGCCCGACGCGAAACCCTAATCGCCGGAACGCCTGCTTCACCGACGATCTGCCGCTCCTCGCTCCGATCCGACCACACCAGCGAGCCCGCGGTGAGCATCTTCCCCTCCCTGACAACCTCCGCCTCGCCGTGCCGCCCTAGCGCCGCCGATCGTTTTGTTGAGCACTCTCAGGGCATGCCGTCCGTTGTAGTCTGCAGCCTCCCCGCGCCGCGCAAGGCCTAACTAGCCCGCGCCCTCCTCCCAGACAGCTCCCCTAGCACTACCGCACTGGCTCGCACCCCCAGCGCGAACACCCGCGTCCCAGGTTCGAGTCCCCGCCCCGCGCCGCGCACCGGATTAGCGCCAGACGCGCGAAGACGATAAACAGTAGCCACCCGTGGTCGTTTTGCAAAAGCCCCTCCCCTTTTTAATTACTGCAGCCCGTGCTCCAAACGGCCCCACCTGTCCGTCGCCCTGGCCTTCTTGTAAAAAACCACCCCCAGTTTTCCTGGCCGTAACCCGCGGTCCAGCTGGTGCCCCACCAGTCAGCCGCCGGGGCCTTTCCCCACTGGCACGTGGCCCTTCCGCGCCGGCCCGCCTGTCAGCGTCCGCGGCTAGCCCAGTCCGCGTGCAAACGCGTTTTCTCGCGCGCGTGGCCCCAGTCCGCGGTGTCCCCACCTGTCATTGTCTGGGGTCAATTTTGCCTGGGTATAAAAAGTAATTCCCTGAGTCTGTTTTTATTCAAATCTTTTTCAAATTAATTTAAATTCAAATTCTTTTCAGATTCAAATAACTTTTTTAAATACAAATCCAAATAATACAAATAACATATGTTTTGGAATCCGAAAAATGTGAGGAATCCAAATATGCTCTTCAAAATATATTTTGAACACTTTAATTTTCGAGATGATTAAAATTCAAATAAAAATGCCCTTTTCCTTATTTAATTAATAACTTTTGTTTTATGACTCCAAATTTGACAAATAATATGTCTAAATCGACCAGCGCGACGAGCCCGTTCTATTTATGCAATCCTTGTTCTGAATTGAAGCATGCATCATGTTGTCATCTAAAATCTGAACCGTTTATGACAATAAAACTTGGGCAAATAAATAATAAAGTGCTTTATTTCTTGTATCCACACCTCACCTTTGCCATGCTACTTTAATGCCATGTAAATTGTGCATCATTCATCATGGCATGCTTGGTTGCTTGTTGCATTTCAATTTATATGCTTGCGCACTTTATTTATGTTGGCCCTTGTTTGTTTGGTTCTTCTTCAAATAGACGTCCAGCAGGAGGTTTACCAGGAATCACAGGAGTATTACCCAGATCCATCTCTCGCCTCAACTGAGCTGCCAGGCAAGCACTACCACATGCTTGCATACATACAGTACCTATTGCCTCTATCTTCTTCTTGCATCATTGAGTCGCGATTGCATTAAATTGAATCCCAAGTACTGCATAGCCTTTACTTTTAAACCACATTAAGCCTGTTCCGGTCCCATGAGCCATTACTACAGGAGTTGTTTGAGCCATGCGAGTCGTAGAAAAGCATGAGTAGGGTATGTGAGTGTCTGATGGATAATGAGGTACCTAAACAACATAACCTGAGTAGTAATGGGATAACCAATGAAAGAGGCACCGGTGAGCAATATCTGCTATCTGGTTTTTCATGCTCACTTGTGTCCCGTAGGACCCCGAGTACTTGATTCCTGTTCCTTGACTCTGCGCACTATCCACATCCGGGAGGCCTTATGGACCCCCCCTGAGCCAGAGCTTGATTCATTCTTATTTCTTGGGGCCACAATTAGTTTGGGGTTTTATTACTATTCTGTACTTATGCCATGTTACTGCTTTATTTAAGATTGTGCGAGGAGCACCTGTACTGTTTTGGATCGTGACACGTTTTCGCTGTATCGACAAGCCCAGTCACATTTTCGGGTACCCAGTCGTTTACCGCCGTCCACACAAACCTTGGGTCCGTCTCGGAGCCGGCCAACTTCGTTGCGGGTAGCTTAATGGGGTGGCCCCCTGCAATATTTCTGAATCCTGTAATTGCTTTGTCGTGAATGCCTCGTTGGGTTTTGATTTGGTTTTTCCGAGGTTGATCGAGTGTGTGTTGCTATTCGTGCACCCCTGCAGGGTAAATCTTTCTGAAAGCCGTGTCCGCAGTTATGGACGACTTGGAGCACAGTTTCTCGATCATAGACAAGTATAACTAAAGTACCGCTTTTAATTTGACTAAGTACTTGACTAGTAAATAGCGCAATACTCATGGAATGGATAATAAAACTGCCAACGGATGATGGGGGTTGTTCGTCCGCTTCCTCGTTGGTAAGCGAGGAGGAGGATGGATCTGTTAATTATACTGTTATAACTGTTGTTCTTAATTCACGGACTTCCGTCTATCATTGGTTAGGCGGAAGGTTAGCGAGTCTCTATAGAATTGTTAGGTATTATCTTTTGCTGCAATTGCGTCACCCCAGGTTGTGTCCCCTTTAGTGGCATAAAGACTTGCTGAGTACCCCTAGGGTCTCACACGATAAATTGTTTGATTCAGATGAACAGGTGTACCCGCAAGATGGATACTGGGTGGAAGAGACAGATGATGTTGGCAACGATCACTCGGTGTAGAGATTCCGGGAACGGGGATCCGTGTGATCTGTGGGCGGGATGTGTTTATTTATGGGGCATCTTATGCCAATTTGCTTCTTATCCGTACTCGGATCTTGTTTTCCGCTTCCGCCTGATACTCTGATGTGTGATGTATGAGGAGCTATCCTAAATTATTATATCTATCTAGGATGTTTGGATCTTGCCGTATGGCGTTGCACTATTTCTATTTCTTTTAGATGGAATGGCTCTGATGTACTGTTGTATGTGGCTTGCATACATACTCACTTGTGTATGTAGTTGATCCCTTCGCCTGCCGATTACGCCGCTCGTTCTTGTCCCGTTGTCTGAAAGTGGTTAGGACGGCCGGAAGGTCTACCGTGAGTGGCCCTGGGCCCCACCGTACTATTTTAGCCACTTTCGTTCATCCAGGCATTAACTAAGAGCGTAATTCACCGAGGTAGTTACAGTAGGAATAGGTGTGGTTAATGCGACATCGATGAGTTGACTCGCACCTTCAGTGATCACGTGTCCATCCACTGATTCTTCTTTTTTGGGCTCGTCTGGGATAAGTGCTCCATCCAAGTCTTCCTCATATTCCTCGGCGATCACCTCTTCTGTTGGAGGATCTTTCGCCGGGGTCTTGTTCTTCTTCTTTGGCTTCTTGGCAGCGCCGGTAGCAAAGACGGCTTTGGGCCCATTTCCCGGAGTCAAGCTCCGATCGGTACTTTCGGCCATTTGGTTCTCCAGATTGTCTCTGATTTCCATGTCATCCTGCGCTTTGGGAGAGTTTTCTCCGGATCCTTCGTCCATGTCTTCTCCTTCTGCTGCAGCCATGGAGTTAAGCTCCTCATCATATTCCGCGGAGAACTTTCGGAAATCTGCCGACGTCATCGACTCATCCGAGGATGCGGGTACGTGAACGTTTGTTTCGATCACTTCCAGCACAGAGTCAGTGTTGTCTCTAGCATCGGCAGTGCCGGATCTGGATCCCACATATCCGACAAAGTGTGATGTGTGCCTCCTGAGATAGTTACGACTTTCACGATCGGCCTCCTCGAAACACATGATGGTCTCGAGAATCTCATCTATCCTTGCATCTTGCATCATCATGTGTCGCAGCGTGTATCTTAGGAAAGGCATGTCTGTCCAGGCATCGTCAGAGCCAGAACCATCGTTGTTGTTGTGCTCCTCCTGGATTTCGACTTCAGCGGGTGGATCGATCTGGGATTCAGTCTCTCCAGGGAGATCCACTCCAGATTCTACTTGGACTGCTACGTCTGCTTCAGGCTCGGATTTCTCCACTATCTCCGTAATTGGTGCGGGCTGGGTGGTATTAGGGTTTTCTGAGATCCAGAACTCTGCCGCCTCCGCAGACAAAGGGGGTCCAAAAATTTGTTCTACCTCTATCGTCACCGCTGCGGTGGGTGGGAAAGGTTCAGCAAAACCGATGTAAACATCGATCTCGCCAAAAGACATGATGGTGTAGGCAGTCACAGCCTCCCTAGCCGGAATCCAGGTCTCGTCGAGAACGATGAGAGGGACGTCGCTGGCATAGAGGATGCGACCTATATCGATAGTCTCGTCGATTCCGATTCTTGAAAATTTCGCTCGGAACGCATATCCGAAGCTCACTTGCCCCACGGTGGGCGCCAACTGTCGCCAGGTTGATGACAAGTACGCCATGAGGGGGTCCTCGAGGCGTGCGGAACAGAGGGGTGTGAGACGTACGGTGTTCCGGGACAGTGAGCACACAAGTTTACCCAGGTTCGAATCCACCGGCTTTTGACGGATCCTACTCCTGCTAGCAATCCAGTAATACGGCAGAACTGGAAAATGGGTTACAAGGGTTCGCCTGTGCGATTTGAGATTGTAGACTATTGTGGGTGCCCTAAAGGCTCTCCCTAAGACGACTTATATAGATATCCGGCCTAGAGTTTACAGGAGAGATCTATCCGGCTATGACTAAGAGTCGGTTGCAGAGTACATCTTGAACTACAAGTAACAATATGGGTCTATGTCGGTAAGTCTTCTAGGCCTTCCCGTAGCCGGATTGGACTCCATTTCTTCTCCCTGACTGGGCCGCCCGTGAAGCAAAGCTCCAACCCAAAGTGAGCCACCCTGGTTAGTGAGGAACTGTGAGGATACCCGGAAAGTATATCCCCAACACGTAGAGCACGTGCGTATCAAAATCCATACCCTGATTATTTTTAATTGACGCCATATCCTCGTGGTTTTAGAATTCCAGATTTTTTTAAGTTTACGGAGGGATGGTAGATCAACTTTTGAACACATAGGACAATTTTTAGCACAATGCAATGATGTCGGCATATCTGATGCTTATAGGGTAAAATTGTTTCCTTTGTCTTTGTCCGGTACTGCATTTACTTGGTTTACATCGCTTGTTCCTAATTCTATTTCGACATGGGCGTTATTGGAGCATAAATTTCATGAGTATTTTTATAGCGGTGAAACTGAACTTTGACTTTCAGATTTAACTATGGCTAGGCAAAAATATAATGAAATTGTTCATGAATATATCAGGAGGTTTAGAGATGTCAAAAACCGTTCTTTTAGTCTTAACATAGCCGAAAAGGATTTAGTTGATCTTGCTTTTTCGGGTTTGCTCACTCATATTAAGAAGGTCAAGAATTTTCAGATGTTAACCAGGTTTTGTAAAAGGCTTTGGCGCAAGAAAACCGGGCTAAAGATGTTAAACAATATAGCCGGTTTAAAGATAATAAAATAAAGGAGAAGGAAAATCGCACAGTTAGTGATGTCGATTGTGATGACGATTCAGCTAGTGAAGATGATGTTGATATATGTGTAGCCGAATGTGTCCAATCATCTAAGTCAAAACCTTTTGTATGTCCTTCTTTGAAACCTACACGTGCTAGAAAAGAGGAATTTAAATATACTTTTGATGTTAGCAAGTGTGATAGAATATTTGATATGTTACTGCAAGGAAATTAATTAGATTAAGAGAAGGTCATGTAATTCTGAGTCCAGAAGAAATGGGGAGACGAGCATATTGTAAGTGGCACCATTCTTTTTCGCATGTTACTAATGATTGTAATGTGTTTCGTCTATAGGTGCAATCGTCCATTAGCGACGAACAATTGACATTTACAGAAGGTTCTAAGATGAAACTCGATAGTGACCCGTTTCATATCAATGTAACTGAAGTTGAGGCAAAGAAAATGCTTATTTGGTCGGATCAGGCTGTGTCCGCGAGAGAGAAAAATCTTGTTGATGAAAATGCTCCCTCCGAGGATGATCAAGCCAAAAAATCCAGAAATACGAGTGTGGAAAGTCAATGGGAAAAAGAAACTAGCTCCAAGACCGAAGCTGGCTATTAATATGTTGCTGGAGAAATACACATCATGCAAGGCCGACAATGTGTTTAATCGGCTTGGAGGAAATAAACGTCTGAGGTCTCCTAGACCACAGGGTCAAAAGCAATGGCGAGAAAACTCGTATGAACAGTAACCCTATTTTGCAATGGAGCCGGCATATTGGGGTCGTCCACCTCTGATGTATCCTCGGTTTCCTCCATGGGGTTTCAATTCGTGGGCGCCATATCCTGCAGGCCAACAGGTTATTTTCAGCCAGGATGGATTGCGCCGAGGCCTATGTTCAGACCCCATATACATGAGAAAAGAGCTTGTTTTGATAATGAGGCTCAGTCGCGTAATGCGATCGTCGTGCAAAGGAACCAATCGCCAAGTTGTGGTGTAGGTGGTAAGAGTTATAATGGCGACAGACTATGCATATGTGTGCCAAGCATGCTGAACCGAAGATTATAAAAAGTTCAGAAAAATTAGATGTTTCTTGTGGTTTAAATGTTGGTGAATACCAACCAGCTGAAGTTGTCGTTGATAATTCAGAAAAAAGGAGTGCTAGTGGTATAGGATCAGTTCAGTGTATTAATGATGTGCAGCCGAAACAAAATGGATCAGATCAATTTGAGAATGAGACTAAGTCGGAGATTAACTTGGAGAGTGACGGAGACCATGAACTCGTTTTGCGTTCTGGTGCTAGCCAGAACCTTAAGTCAAATGTCACCCGTACTAGTCCAGCTATAAGAAGCGTGAGCACAAGAGCACACACAAGTTTTTCATGTATGGGTTTCAAGTCTGGTACAAGTACATCTGGATTGACAGAGGTTTCAACTAGCACGGACAGCAAGAAAATTGGAGCTCGTGTCCTGTATAATCACCGGAGAAGTTTTTCGGCCATGGATGGTATATTTGACAAAAAATTGAAATACATCAGTATAGACCAAGGCACTCGGGGGGAGCAGAATTATGTCAGTCGCAACGGGGACTAAGCCTGGGCCTCAGTGGAGTCCGAGGGGTCTTACACATATACAGAAACGACATGTTCAGCGTCTATGAGCGCTGGAAATTAGAGAAAAGGTGGCTGACAAGAAGCGTGAAGAGTGGTTCAATCGAGATAGACCAATGGTGGTGTCTACGAAAACTTGGAAGGAGAACCACATTGCCACCGAGGAGAATGGAAAATCATATGGCACGGATGGCACAACTAATGATGAGACTTCAGAAAATAAAGGCGATGTGCCTGCTGATATGGATGTTAATATGGTGTTTGCATTGCCCGCTGATTTTCATGCACCTGAGGCTGAAATTGCAGAGCTTGCTCTTGGTCCAAAAAATATGATGTTTGAGAAACCGAAGAAGTACGGACAACACCTAAAACCATTGTTCATCCGGGGTCACATTGATGGTAACCCGATTGGTCGCATTCTTGTTGTCGGCGGTGCCGGTGTTAATATTATGCTTTTTTCTGTATTTTCTAAATTGAACCGAAAAGAGAGCGAGTTAATGAAGACCAACATGGGACTTACTGGGTTCTCAGGAGAATTATCTGAAGCGAAGGGTGTTATATCTATGGAGCTCACTATCGGAAGCAAAACATTGTTGACAACATTTTTTGTTTTCTTAATGTCAAAGGCCTCTACAATATTCTATTGGGGCATGACTCGATACATGCAAATTGTTCTATCCCTTCTAATTTACATCAGTGTTTAATTTAGTGGGTTGATGACGATGTGGAGGTGATTGAGGAATATGATTCTACTTGCATTGCTTTGACAGAGGCACCGGTTGTTGATTGGCAACACGGTGAGATGCGATGTTTGACTGGTAGGGATTTATCGGACTATGATTATATCAATATCGGTAGAGATGGTTTTGTACCCATAAATGCACAGCTGACTAACATAGCTCATCTTAACAATTTATCAATCTAAATGATGAGTTAATATGATAATATTAAGTGGTTGCAAAAGCACACCGAGGAGTATCGTTCTAGAAAGAACGATATGCATGATACAATTGAAGATTTTGGTGATATGGAGAAGCTCGGATACGGATTTTCATCGGATGACCCACTTTAAGAGGTGGATATTGGTGATGGAAGCATTTCAAGGCCTATATTTATCAACGCTAATATGGAAGCCGATCAGAAAAGCGAGGTATGTGCATTACTTAAATAATTTGTTGATTGCTTTGCTTGGAATTATAGCGAGATGCCCGGTTTGAGTAGAGAATTAGTTAAGCATAGACTACCTATTAAATCTGGTTTTAGGCCGCATAAGCAACCCCGTAGAAGTTTTAATTCTAATTTATATGACCGCGTCAAAGAGGAAATTGATCGGTTGATGAAACTTGGGTTTATTCAGCCATGTAGATATGCAGATTGGGTTTCTAACATTGTGCCAGTTAAAAAGAAAAACACTAATCATATTAGAATCCGCGTTAATTTTAGAGATTTGAATAAAGCTACTCCTTGAGATGAATATCCTATGCCTATAGCCGACATGCTTATTAATGATGCTTCGGGACACAAAGTAATTAGTTTTTTAGATGGTAATGCTGGTTATAATAAGATATTTATGGCTGAACAAGATATGTCCAAGACTGTTTTTCATTGCCTAGGTTTTGTTGGTTTATTCGAGTGGGTCGTTATGACGTTTGGTTTGAAAAATGTTGGGGCTACATACCAATGTGCTATGAAATTTGATATTTCATGATCGTTAGTACTAGGAGTATATATTAATGATATAGTTCTTAAATCGTATGAGTTTGATAATCATTTAGTTGATCTATGTTTAGCTTTTGAAAGAAGCGTCGGTATGGTTTGAAAATGAATCTACTCAAATGTGATTTTGGTGTGTTGGTTGAAAGTTTTTAAGCTTTATTATTCATAAACAAGGCATAGAGATTGACCCTACAAAGGTAGAGTCGATTAGAAAGTTGGAAGATCCCAAATGTAAAAAGATGTGCAGAAATTGATAGGAAAAATTAATTATTTGAGACGATTCATATCTAACCTTCCAGGAAATAATGAATTGTTTGTTCCTTTACTTCGCCTAAAGCATGAAGCCGAATTTACTTGGGCGGCAGAACAGCGGGATAATTTTAATAAGATAAAGAGATACTTGTTGAGTCCTCCGGTGTTGCCAGCGCCCTATGACTGGTGTGTCGTTCATGTTATATATTGATGCACAAGATACGGTGATTGTCGCGGTGTTGGTACAAGAAGACGAAAGGAAGGAGTACGTAATTGCATATCTAAGCCGTCGTTTGCTCGACACCGAAAGTCGGTACGTGTTTATTGAAAAATTATGTTGTCTTTATATTATGCACGTACCAAGTTTCACTACTTTCTAGTACATGTGTAGTATCAAGCCGACGTAATTAAGTATATGTTGCAACGAACAATTCTTAGTGGTAGGATGGAAAAGTAAGCTTATGCGTTAATAGAACTAGATGATACCCCGCACGTTGTTGTGGAAATTTATAAAAAATTAAGGAGAGTATAATACAAATACATGCAAGTTTCTCAACAGGTACAACGATAATAAACTGGATATAGGAGGTGCATGTAAAGAGAGGATTTGTGTGGATAGTGAAAACATAATATTGAGCCATTAGGCCAGGTTAACAAAAATATGCTTAGTATGCACAACGATAGAATATTAGTCTTATTTGGATCAGATGTGCCGGCGATCTAGCTCAATAAAAATTATTTTAAAATTCCATGAGGTTTAATCATGCTGTCCTTAAAAAAACAATTGTTTTATCTGAACAGAGAACTTCCACAAAGTACAATTTCTTAAAAGCTGACGTTTGCATGATGCAAGTAATAAAGAATGTGACAAACAAAATACTGTGGTACATAATGTTCAACACACAATCTGAAAATCTGGCATATGCCCTTCAAAGAAAAATCTATCGAACATACACATCAAAGGTAAATTAATAGAGCTCTTGTACAGAAATAAAAATATTGTACTAATTCCAAATAAATTGGCGGCAATTAAAAATATGACCAACGGTAAAAGAACATGGCATGCCAAGAAATGTAATCAGGAAAAGATAAATTGTACTTGATTCGGTTGTACGCAGCTGTGTACATGGTTACTTACTTTGTCTGCTACTTATGGACAGTTAAGATGAGAGCAAAAATCAACCACGCTTTATAGAATAATATTACCGATGGTTAAGAAGTGGAACTTCAAAAGAACAAATCCCAGGTTGACTGGATATAACAGCTTGACTTTAGAGGCGCTGCCTAGAGGCAAAACACAAAGGTCCTGAATCCACTGCTCTTTCTCGGCTCAATGCCATTTTTCTTCAAGTAACTATCACCAGTCGTGGGAAATATCTTTTCGTTCCTGCAATAAGTTTTTTTCAAGTTATTGCTAAAAATCTAACATTAGTGGAAAGCTGTAGCAAATTCTCAAGTGTAGCAAAAGAACTGACATGAATTAAATGCAACACAAACAAAAGAGATCCCCTGGACTTGAAAGATGCACCGAGTAGCACCAAAGGAACGAAAAGAAAATGCATGGAAACGATGGACAGAACTACAGATAAACTTCCATGTCCCATCGGAAGGTACTCCCCCAAAGATGACCTAAATCATATCGCATTGTCAGCGGTAGGCGAAGAAAAAAATCAGAAGTAACATCCAGACAATGTAGGATTTGTACCAGAGGGTATGATGTATATGGTTCAATACTATAATAGTGCCGGCAAGGCTGCAGGGGCGTGGAGCAAACCTGCTGAGGTTGGAATTCCAGGGGTCACGTGGGGTGGTAAAGTTGTTGTTCTGGCTTTGTTTGACCATCGACTGATCGAGGTGCCGCCGAGAAGATGTGACGAATGCTCTATAGGAGAGGAGATCCAGTAGAGAGATAGAAGATCAGATGGTAGCATCAGTACCATTAGAAGATTGAAGAAGAACGCCATTGCATTGGTTGATTTCCATCTGCGAAGAGTCAGTCTGTACTACTCGATTAATATAGAGACATGACGGCCAGGAAGACAAAATTAAGCGTCTCTCCAATGACATTGGGGAATTAATGATGTGCGTGTGGGAGAAGAAGAGGATAGGACACGTGAGTGCAAAAGATTAAAGGAGATATAATACGCACTGGGCTTTATTGTAAACCAGGTCTTCTTCCACAGGATGGTTTTGGGTAGACAAAATTGTGGAAGCATTGAGAGATGATGAGGTGGCATGAAAGATGATGTGGCATAGCGGCATGTTGAGAGAAATGGAGTAGTGGGGATCACCTATTTAGTTATTATAGATATGATTTAGTATATGAATCACTACGTGCTATGAGGGGTCAAGTCATCGCCGATTTTATTGTTGATCATAGAATTAAGGATGAGGAAGATATTAGTTATGTTAGCATTTGCCCATGGAAGCTTTATTTTGATGGATCGATTCGTAGAGATGGGCAAGGTGTTGGTAATGTTTTAACTTCACCTAATAATATTGTCAATGAAACATCGGTTCCTCTAGAATATGACTGTACTAACAACTAGACTGAATATGAGCCTTTGTTGTTTGGTTTACAAAGTATAGTGGATATGGGTGTAAAATATATAGATTCTTTTGGAGATTCGCTTCTGGTGGTACAACAATTTAAAGGCGAATTTAAATATTTAGATGGATTATTAATCAAAACTCGACATATGTTTACTATTAATTATATACCTAGAGAGGATAATTGTAGAGCGCATTGTTTAGCCTAGCAGGCTTCTAGTTACAATGTTGGCAAGGGGAAATTTTCCATACTAGAGAAACCAATGCTAGCCTTTGTTAATGCTAAGACTGATCTGATCACTACTAGTTCAGTGCATGGTTTAGTTGCTTCTAGTTCAACTCAACAATTAGTAGTACATGCAAGATCAGTACATGACTCTCAAAGAACTAAATTAGTGAGCAGTTTAGAGCCGAGCGATTGGAGAGTTCCTTTAGTTAATCATTTGAAGGATCCAAGTAAGACGAAAAGATACTTTGAAATATACTTTGTTAAATGATGAGTTATACCGCCAAACTATAGATGGGTTACTTTTAAAATGTTTTGGATGAGGTGCATGAAGGTATATACGGGACACATTAGTTGGCTCATAAAATGCGATGGTTGTTTGAAAGAGTGAGGTTTTATTGGCCGACTTTATTAGAGGATTGCTTTCAGTATTATAGGGATTGTGAAGCGTGTCAAAATTTTGGTAATATATAGTTAGCACCCGAAGCTATGTTGAAACCTATAATTGAGCCATGGCCATTTAGAGGATGGGGCCTAGATTTTATTGGTGAAATACATCCTTCATCTTCTAAAAGGCATCGCTTCGTCCTAGTAGCTACAGACTATTTTACCAAGTGGACTGAAGCGGTTCCCTTAAAAAATATGACTCATGTGGAGTTGATTTTTTTTGTCTTAGAGCATATTATTTACAAACTCGGTATTCCTAAAACTCTAACTACTGACCAAGGTTCTTCTTTTATGTCGCATCAATTCCATGAGTTTGCTGAATCTTTTAGAATTAAGTTGTTGAATTTATCGCCTTATTATGCTCAAGTTAATGGATAGGCCGAATCTAGCAATAAGACTCTAATTAAGGAAGAAAATTAAGGAGCATCCGAAAAGATGGCATGAAGTGCTTTTGGCAGCATTATGGGCTCATCGGATATCTAAGCATGGAGCAACTCAAGTAACACCATATGAGTTAGTATATGGACAGGAGGCAGTTTTACCTGTGGAGGTTAATTTACAAGATCTTAGAGTTGTCAGACAAAATGATTTGTCGGCTGTAGATTATAATAATTTGATGATGGATAGAATAGACGATGTTCTAGAAGAAATATTAAGAGCCTTGTTGCAGATTGAAAACTGAAAATTGAGGGTAGCTGAGGTTTATAATTAAAAGGTAAAGAAAAAATCACTTCAAATAGGAGACTTAGTGTGGAAAACGGTTTTACCTATTGGGACTACAGATAGAAAATTCGGCAAATGGTCACCTAGTTGGGAAGATCCTTATAGTGTTATAGAGATCGTTCCTAAAAATTCATATTTTGTACAATCTTTGGAGGGAGTGAGATTGCCAAGAGACCTCAATGGAAAATACTTGAAAAATTATTATCCTAGTATGTGGCAGGAGGCTTAATAATGCCATGGCCGATACATTATTTAGAGTATCGCCCTAAGAAAATTTTGGCTGATATGTTGCTTGGAATATCGCCCTAAGAAATTTGGCCGATGTGTTCTTTGGACATCGCCCTAAGCAATAGTATGGTACGCGCAGCAGTTGACATTATGCCAAGGTAACTGTCATAGTGGTTTTGGTCAATGCAATCATACCAAAAACATGGAGACATGTGTTGAGTACATAATTTGGTCACTAAGTGTTTTATAGGCCAAATTAGTTTAAAGACTCGTGTTAGATTATTGTTGACATATATTTTTTGATTTGTGGTTTAAGTTCAAACGCAGATTTTGTCGGCATTAAGTACATGTCCTATGGCAGGAGATCAGAAGATATCGATACCAATCAAGATTGTGGAGGCGTCGACTTTAAATGATACCAACCAGGCAGTCAGAATATGTACTACATTAAAAATGGAGACCAATCAACATGTTAACTAGGTGTCCTTTCAAGTCATGCAAGTAAGATGCCTTGGAATTTCTGGACGTTTTGGTGGTTCAAGCAAAGACCAAAGTCTGACCTATCTCATGTCGTGTATTAGCTAGTGGCCGAATCAATTAGAGGTTTGGAATATTCTATTCGGCTTTCATGTAAAGTAAGGTTTCTATGTCCAACTCTGTTTGCCAAAAGACCAGGTACGCCCGTAGATATATAAGGGTGCACAGCCGATTGGAAAAAAGGGCAATCGATCTTTCTATCAAAACACATCTACTTTTTCACATACTTATTTTCCTTTCTCTCTAGCTAAGCTCTAGCAATCTAGGGTTTGGTTTGATCTCTGCCATTTTGTCCTGAAAAATGGTCAGATCTCCTCCACGAAAGTAAGGAATTTTCGTTCGTCGTCACAAAAGCACGACGGTTATTCTGGTGTTGCGCGGCAGTTTTTCGCAGCAACATGTCTTCCTTCAAAACTCAGTGAAATCACTCCTATGATAAATTTAAAGCAAAGAAGCAAAGTGTGAATCCACTTTCACGAAAAACGAATAGGGGGAAATCTTTATGTGTTTTTAGGATAAGGATTAGAGAATAAAAAAGAACTTACGACCAAGCAAGGAACTAAGAAAACAAAAACAAAAAACAAAAGAAAACGAAAAAGGAGAGCAAACTAAAAACAAAATAAAAGCAAAGTGTTGGAACAAACCGACACCAGGATTGTAGAGCTTGCAAGGAGATAGAGTACAACCTCATTATTACACAAATAAAATTGTTTCTCATTGTGTTGGTGGTGGATAATCTCTCATGTTCCATTGGCTTCTCCAGTCATGGAAATAGGTGGCGATGTTGGCAGTAGCATCTCGAAGGTTGATGAAGAGGTTGTTCCTGTTTTGGATATTTCCTTCGAGAGCATAGATATCTTCATATTGGTGTAGTAGTTTGATGGTTGCACATCTTGTTTGGGTCCTTCTTGTTCTACTTCTTCATCTTCTCCTTCCTCTCCCATTGGCACTTCTTGTTGGGGTAGACCTGCCTCAACCTACGCATCATAACGCAAACGTCCCTCCTCGATAGAGAATAGACTATTTGAAAAAGGAGCTGGGATCAAGTGATCTTTCCTAGGTATATCAAAAAAGTATCTACAATTAGTTTAAGAAATATACAACAAGCTCTTAGAGTGGAAAAACCAAGACGACGACTTCCTACAAACGGTTAGATATTACCTAGGTTGACTTGAAGTGCACGTGCAAGAAAGGTTATGACTCTTCCTCTAGATATGGTTCCTCGAGACTACAAAGCTTGATGCTTAAGGTAAAACAAAAGAAGGGCACCTAAATTTGGCGTTAAGTTAAAGTTAGGAATGGTAGCTTTAGAGAGGATCATCATATCCTCCTCATTGACTCTAGTAAACTCACCACGTGCCTGCAAGGTGTCAGCAATAACATAAAACAAAAAACAAACAACAAACAACAGGATGGTCAATTTGGTTTCCCTTGGGTGTGTTTCCACGAATTATCATTCTATTAAAGTACTCCCAAGATGCTGGATTTAGAACAAATGTGGTGGAGCGTATGTCGATGGTGTTGTTGACAAACCATAAGTAGTGAGCCTATTGGTCGAGTATCAATGAGTACTCACAGTTCATAAGATGGAAGTTGGTGCAATCAACTCCAGGCATTTGCTCCTCGCAACAATAGTGAGAGCACACCAAATGTGTCAAGGTTCTGAGAAGCTCAACATTCAAGCGGCGGTACGTGGCGACGTCCTGAATGACAAAGTCATATTAACCAATGCCTTGGGGGGCGGAGGGACATTCCCGGAGGCATGCATCTGAAGAGCTCCGGAGACGGCGATGGTTGTAACATGAACATCGATATCCCCGCGTCGAGCGAGATGTACCTCACCGCCAGCTGGCAGTGTTTCATCCTCGACCACAACATCAAGCGTGTCTTAGTGTTGTGGTTCCGGCACATCCCCGGAGACGGCTTCATAGTGTTAGTGTTTGACCCTCATATGCGCCACGTTGACTACCTGCGCCACATTTGGGGGCTCTGACCGGGGTTTCATGTCGTCACTGTCGCTATGATGCCAGCAGGGCCTTAGCTATATTGCTGATGTGGATAGGAAGTGGTTCTCCCTTAGCCTTTTGCCTTGGTAGGCATGACTAATTAACTCCTTTTAGACGATCCTCCTTGTTGTTTGCCATTTTCCTTGTGCACTCCATCGAAGTATGTCGTGAGGGGCCACTCCCTGTGTGAGGCGGCTTCATACACTAGTTATTTGAGGGTCAGGGAGCACTAGCACGACCGGTATGAATAGGCCAACGTGCGAGCTCCCATGGCACCACGCCGTGAGTAGCACCGGGAAGGTATCCTTGATGGGGGAAGAGGAGCCGCCTTGGGAGTATTCCGGCAGGGGCCCAACTCTCTCGTTGCGGCATGGAGAGGGCTTCTGAACGGTACGCGGCCTTGTGTCCTTGGCCTGCGCACGCACTCATCGATACTTTTGAGAGAGAGACGAGAGCCGCCAGCCCGCCCGGCTTGTCGGGAGGGGAAACCTCCTCGGATCTCCTCCAACGCCCTCCGGGATAGAGCGGTTGGTTTCTCCAAGCCCTAGCAGCTGGGGTGGGCTATCCTCATGAGGGATTTTGCGGTTAGATAAGGTTTTGAGTGAACCTTGGGAGCGCCCTCTTGGGCCATCCCAAGCGTCTCCTGAGGCGTCGCTTGTAGTAGAACTCCTGTCATGGTGAACTCTTGAGAGCGAGATCACTAAAAGAGAGCATTCTCGTGGTCTACTCCATAGGTCTATTAAGTAGGAAACCATGGAGCGACACATAACCGACAGAGCCCTCAAAGAGATGTCGTAACGTCGGTCACTAGAGGGGAGTACCCTCATAAGCTGCCCGTAAGCCTCTCAAGGAGAGAGACCCATAGGGAAAATTCTTATCCTGTTGGACCCTCAAAGAACCAGAGGTTCAGCATGAAAGGTTGGCTGCTAGAGGGGGATACCCTCACGAGCCGCCCCATAAGCCTCTCGAGGAGAGAGAGCCATAGGGCAAATGCTTATCCGGTTGGGCCCTTGAAGGGCGACCATAGGTTTAGCATGAAAGGGTGGCCACTAGAGGGGGATACCTAGAGGGGTTCGCGCATGAAAACAATAAATTTCCCTACCCTAAGAACCCTAATGCCTGGACCTATCTATTAGTAATGCAGTAACGGGAGGGGCTTTTCGCGAACTTACCCTTCAAGACCGAAAAGTGTTGTCAATGCTCGGGAGAGCGTGGTTGATGTAGTCGTACCTAAGCCAACCTCGAGGAAGCGTTGAAGTCTCGAAGGCTCTTGTGGCTCCAACGAATTCTAGTGCCCCAAATGTTGAACCTCCGAGGGAGTTACACATGTTTGGTATCTGGCGATGACTCCCGCTCCTCCGATCTAGCAGCAGTTGTGGAAGTAGAGTTTCTGGATCCGAATCCCGCAGTGCGACGGCACTCCGGGGTGATGAAGACTCCTGCTCGCGCGATCTGGCTGGGACAACGGTCACGGGAGAGAGAGAATCAACTGAAGGTCTCCCCAAAAGATAGAAAACCTTTTATTGATTATTGTGTATTTAATTTGTCAAAATACCTCTCTTTATATAGGGGAAAACCACCCCATAGCTAATTAGCTTAGCCATATGGGACTAAACAAAAGGGAGAGGAGAGGGGGAGGGGTGTCCGGCCGGCCAAGGCCCCCATGGGCCTATCCGGCGGGTGCATGGGGCCCATGCGGCCTCTCCTAACTTTTTCCTTTTGGTATTTTCCGTCATGGGCCCTTTTCCCTAGGGATTTTGGCCAAATTAGGTATTTCGATCATTTAATTCTTTTTCTTTTATTGAATAAATATAAATGAATGATTAAATCAATATTCAACATTCATTTACATATTGTTCAATTCCCGTGGCTATGGAACTCGTTCCACCCCACTCCGGACATCCTCCAGACTTACTGAAACTCTTTCGATTTTCTCTCTCTTTTCTTCGGTGATTATGCCAATACCAAAATGCTCTTTGAGTATCATCAAGCCATTAAGCGTGATACCCCACGGTTTGGGAACACTCCAAAAATGGTCGAGACCTTCTGTAACATCTTGATTTTTTACGGGTTAATTTTTTTAAGCAAAAGATGCTGCAACGCAATTAAATAAAAAATATTTTATTAGGAGTTTATAAATATAACTTGTTAGAACTAATTTGATGTTTGAAGGGAGAAAAGAATTTCTTTTAGTATTGTTAATTGGATGTGATTTTAAAATTGTCAATTTGCTTCTTATTTGATTCCTTTCGAACAAATCATTTTGGTCCATCCATGCACCATGCATGGTGCATGAGCTAGTATATATGTACATGCATGAGCTATTAACCCATCCATGGCCGATGCATGTACCATGCATATGCACACTATAGCATATACAGGTATATATGTTGTTCTCTCTCTAGACTTATATATATCCATAAAGTTGACCATGCATGCATGTCAGGTTAGTCTCTAGCTCCACTATAGCATATACGTATATATGACACCCATGTTATTCTCTCTCTCATCTCGTTTTAATTTTCTTGGCCGACCTAGTGAGCTAGCGAACGTGCGGTCGTGTGTATATGTATACACATATATATCCCACTCTCTCTCCTCTCAATCTTAGTAGTCGAATCAGCTCTACAGTCCAACCAAAGCCTGCTTAGGGAGGCCAGCTGAAGCACTTCATTCTTCTTCGTCTCTTCGCATGCACGGACAGTAGACTAGCAGACAGACTAAAACGCCAGCATAATCAATGCCATATTTCGAACTAGAAACTGCAGCCATTACACCACCGTATTTCAAGCCCCATACATCTTCAGGTGTCTCTCTCCTGCCATTCCACACCACCACCGGAGCCTTGGCTCCTATCCTTGTTCATTTTGGAGAGCTCGCTGGTCACTGCATGGGACGCCGGCCACACTTCCCGCAGCTCTAGCGAGGAGAGGGCGAGATCAGGACGAGCTGCTACACCACGACCGAGAGGAGAGCCGGGCAAATTCTTTGGACTAGAAGGAGAAGCCGCTGATCACCGACGACGTACTTCATCGCCGTTCCAACTCGGTTCACCGCCTTCCTCGGACCATCGTGTCACACTCGGTGAGCCCCGTCGCAAATCCTTTCACGCACTGCCTACCCACAGATATACCTACCTCCTAGACATGTTTTTCCGCAATAGTTTTGTAGTTGACAACGATGCCGGTGAACCGAATGCCATCCGGTGGCATTGGCGTCGTAGGCTGATTTACCCATCTCGAATCTAGTCGAGCCCAACATGGAATACCTGTCAAAGAATCCTAGGAACCCAGCAGTGGCTTTAGATTGAGAATACTACGCACGGTTAGTCAAATTATTTTGATACATACATATGAGGTTATGCATGTTGTTTGGCTCCGGTAGTATATATACCCACGGTACTGCTCCTATTTGTTCTCACGTGCTCGGCTGTAGGACTGATTACTAGAGTTATTTGCTACCTTACAAGTATCTTGGTGGGAATTAGCTAATTTGGTAATCACCAGTACAGCATGCCTGATTATTTATTTTCTTACATCATCATCAGGGTTATTTTGCTTGTCATGCGTGTAGACTAGGACTAGTTTAAAATTGGTACACGCATGTGTTACTCATCGTGCTAGTTGTTAATTTTACGGATAGGTCTATAGGTCGCATAATATAGTTTTGTAGAAATGCCAGGATACAGTTAATATTGTTTGCTTTTTAGGTGTGCTCGTGTATTGTTATTGCATATGAGGTTATACTAACATGTCGCTTGATTTATACATACATGTGTATGTGTAGTATATTCATCTTTATTTTTGCATGCATGCATCTGTAGGGTACAGTAGCTTGCTGCATGCGGTTGATTATTTTATTTGTGTAGATCACTAGCTTTGTGCATGTTCTAATTTCTTAGTCATGTATGCTTAAGTATTTGCCTAGATCGCATATAGTTTGTTGTTATTTCAGTGCATTGTATACTAAAAACCATGTCACCTATAGTGACCGTAGTATGCATATATTATTTTTCCTAGTATATTTTATTAAGTTAAAAACGGTAGACCGATCGTATATCGAACCGTCCGAATATTATCAGTCTATTTGATTCTTTTTATTTGGATCTTTATATTGGATCTTATTTGTGGTTATTCAAAATATGTATTTATGTGTGTTTCATCGTATGACGAGTAGGGAATGACGGGTTCGAGCAGAATTAAGATTACGAGGAAGAACACTTTCACGACAACGAAGGCATGCCCCTTTCATAATTATCCCATGTTTTACAAGTGCATGTTATTATTGTTTTACAAATATTACTGCTATTTTGTTTACCCACATACCTTGATACACCTGTCGCCATACACAACCCTGAGTAGAGATTATATATTAATCATGGAGAGTAGAATTGCTTAGCCATGCTATATAATATTTAGGGTACTTGATCTCTCCTCTTCGGAGGAATTGGATGACCCTTGGGTCAGATATACCCTTTTAAAACTGGATGAGCTTGCTGAGCTAGCCGTCGTTGCTTCCTCTACTCTATTCTACTCTGGGTGAAACTTACCATCTAAACACTGGCGCGGGCGATAGCTGGATCAAAGGAAGGAGCGATTGGCTACTCTTCACTAGATGAAGGGGGCAATCCATCGTCCATGCCGCATGAGGGCCTAATAAGTCTTGGATTTGAAGATTGTGACCACTGTACAACCACATGCTATAATGTTCACTGGCTTGGTCAAGTAAGTTAGTCAGCCTTGGGTGTCGATGTCGCCGTACCGCTAATGAGGTATCTGCCTGCGGGGGAGCCTTCGGCACAGATGGGGGGACCGGTATGGGGACGTACTCTCAGTTCCGTGCGCCATACCCGGTGGGCATGTCACAGCTTTGGGGGATCTAGCTAAAAGACCCTGTCATAATCCCTCTGCCAGTACACCAATTGGTGTGTATTAAACCAGCGACGATTGGTGGGTGTCAGGATGGGATTGTGTCATGTGGGAAAAGTGTACAACCTCTGCAGAGTTTAAACTATTAGAATAGTCGTGTCCACGGTCATGGACGACACATGAATCTTTCTTGACATACGGGAACCTGTCTTGCTACTTCCCTCTTCGCCCCTATCCTTATCCCGGAATCTATGAACTGTGTGAGTTGTCGTGGACAAACACCCTATTGAGAAATACCACATTGATGATACACATGTTTTCGTCTAAAACCGCTTGTATCAAAACTATTACCATGTTGCAAATAAAATTGGCTTTTATGCAAAAGAACCATATGACCTCCACATAAAGCCACATGTAGATGTATCAGGTTTTGCATAAGGGGTATGTTGAGTACGTCATGTACTCATGGCAATACTTTTGTTGAATTCAGAATACTTTGAAGGGGAGGACTATGACTACTATGATGACGCTGATGAGTGAGGCCTCGTGGACTACATCGACTGCCTGTGGCTGAGATGGAGTCGCTACGTGTTTTATAATTCCGCTGTGCTTTCTGGATGTAATAAATGTCAGTAGACATTTTACTATGATGTTATCCAGACTTTGTAATAAATTACATTTGTACGTCTGCAATGATATACATTTCGCTGTGTCATCAACATTGATCTTGGGATTGACGAATAAACACATGGGGTCTAGAAGTTAAGTTCCGGTCCTCACACCTTCCCGTACCAAATGATCATTAGAGGGACCTGGATGGCCATGTTGACCCCTATGCATTCCACGAATCTTTTGTCGCTGAACCATGAACGTCGTGTCATATTCATTTTGTCTCTCGATACTTGCATTGCCTGAGATCTGATTATTGACATCATTATGTCGCGTTGAATATCGTTACCAACAAATGCTATTTGACTCATTCCGACAAGTGATATCCCCGTGATCAAATCACACGCTGCACAACTATTGGATATAACTTCTCCGAGTGGACCCTCGAGTATCTTTTCTGTCACGCGGATGAACAAATCCTGCGCTTGATGCATAATGCCTCTACATGTTTCTCCGAATACCTGAACACACATTTATGATCCCCGTATCACCATATGACGTTTGATGATATCTAAGTTTCCTCGAGTGATAGTGATTGATATGGTCTCACGGTCTAAGAATTAGGACACTAGGCCTTTTCTAATCATCGTAACTTGAACTTTGTGACATTATCAGGTCACGATGCTTAGGTTGGGTATAGCTCATCATCTCATTCTCGCAATGAGGTGACTCTATTTTCAAATTGCATAAATGCCACATGATCAGGAAACCTTGATCATCTGTTGACCAATGAACCAATGACTAGAGCTTCACCAAGAACTTCTGGTTTGTTTATATATCACACGTGTATTGATGTTTCCTTTTAGTACAGTTATAGCATGATACAAAACTTAATCATAACCTTTATGAAATATGATAATACTCCATATTCTTATTTGTCTCTAGGGAATATTTCCAACAATACCCTCACGAGCTGCCCCGTAAGCCTCTCGAGGAGAGAGAGCTGTAGGGAAAATGCTTATCCTGTTGGGCCCTCGAAGAGGGATCGTAGGTTTAGCATGAAAGGGTGGATTTTGGAGGGGGATACACTCACAAGCCGCCCGTAAGCCTCTCAAGGAGAGAGAGCTATAGGGAAATGCTTATCTCATTGGACCCTCGAAGAGGGACCATAGGTTTAGCATGAAAGGGTGTGCATTTCTTAGTTTCTTTGTATATGTTGCGTGAGGGTCTCAAGCACCAAGAACCGTGGGTGAGGAGACTTATCGCAGGGGCTAGTCCACAATTTCAGAGTTCGACACTTTAGTCCTTGGCGTTGGCACCAAAAACCGTGGGTGAGGTGACTTAACATAGCTGCTAGTCTACAAGTTCAGATCTTTACACTTTAGGCCTTGGAGTTGACGGGGAGTTACCTGGCGATGATCACCATGCCTAGCCCCCACTCGCGTGACATATGCAGGAGAACCTTTGCAATGCATGGCCAAAATGCTTTCTGACCAAAAGCAAGGGAAAAAAGCAAGGTTAGCGCAAGGCGCAAGATCCAAAAACATCTAGGGAGATCCAAGCTTATTACAATGATGTTGTGATCTGCACAGGGTCTTACAAGAGATAAGGATGACAAGGATGGGAGTTTAGTCGGCTGCGTGGCTCGAGGAGGCCTACCCGTCCCATGGGCGCCTGAAGAAGCCCCTGGCTCATGCCTCTCAAGCATTGTCGGAGAGGCAGTTGATGTTGCCTGTGCACTAGGTGTAGTCTAGCGGTGGTCGGGAACCTCCAGCCCCCAACATCATCGTGAGCCCTCGTTGTGCCAGTGAGGGCTGACTGGGATGGTGCCGGCCTCCCCCACGATCACGAATGCTAGGGGAGGCCTAAGCCTTGCCGAGTGGGTACAAGGCAGTGGCTGCCCTTTTCACCAGGGCATTCTCTTTGGCCACCATCTGCTTCTTCCTTGCGGTGCCCTTGATGTAGTCGAGGGCATCCATGTCTTTTGAGTGTGAAGTGGCTGCAGTCTTGTACGTACACTCGAGGGAGAACAAAGCTTATTTCTCATCACAATAGATCGTGATGACCTCGTCACTACCTCTTGGAATATTGACCACATTGTAGGCATGATGGTGACCACCATGAACTTGGCCAACATTGGGTACCCCCGGATGATATTCTAGGGCAGGCCAATGTGCGCCACGTCAAAGTTGATGACCTCGGTCTGGTAATTGTCGTGGGACATGAACGTGACAGTGAGTCTCGCTTGACGATGTGTATGGTCGTCCCATTGGTCACTAATACGTTGCTAACGTATCTATAATTTTTGATGTTCCATGCTTGTTTTATATCTACTTTCTTATGTTTTGTCCACACTTTGGAGTACTTTTTCACATTTTCTGGAACTAACCTATTAACAAGATGCCAGAGTGCCAGTTGTCTGTTTTCTTCTATTTTTGGTTCTAGAAAAGCCAGAAAATGAATATTCTCGGAATTGGACCAGACAAAAGCCAAAGACGATACTTCACCGGAAGACTCACGGAGCCAGAAGACGAGACGGAGAGTGGCCAGGGGGTGGCCACACCTTGAGGTGGCGCGGGTCCACCTGGTCGTGCCGCCATGTGGTGTGGGCCCCTGGTCCACCCTCCGACATCGCCTCTTCGCCTATAAGAAGCCTCCCGATGAGAAAACCCAAAATAATCCATCCTCCAGCCACGAAAAGTTCTGCAGCACCGCCGCCACCGAAGGGGAGATTCGGGGGACAAAAGTCTTTGTTCGGGCACCTTGTTGGGACGGGGAAGTGCCCCCGGAGCATCTTCATCGATCTCCACCACCATCTCCATCGCCATTGCTGATTCCCATGATGATGAGGGAGTTGTTCTTCCTCGAGGCTAAGGGTCCTACCGGTAGCTATGTGTTCATCTCTCTCTCTATGCATGATCTTATTGAGATCATGATCTTTGTAATCTATAGATCCATTTTGCTACTCAAGTGCTTTAATAGGTCGCTGGCTCTCCCTACATGTTTCAAAGTGATAGCGTGCACACCATGGTGGCACTTCGGATAGAGATTACAAATACTTGTTATGAGTTATATTTGGAGTTGGATGTCTCTATGAAATTGTGGTGTTTGTTGGAACCATCTAGTGCTCAAGGTGATAGTGTGGGGTTATCTAGATGGGGAAAGCGAACTTTGAGGTGTGCTGTTATAGCCCTACCATGGATTAGAGTGTCCAACCAGAGAGTAGTTCAGAGTAGTACCATAAAGAGATGCTATTTATATGAGAGTGTTCACTAGTGAAAGTATGATCCCTAGGCCTTGTTTCGAAGCATTGAAACACCATTTGCAACTAGATATGTTACATGTTTTCTTGCTTCCACCTTTATTTCAGATTTCCTTTAGTCTCTTCCTACCCGTCAACCACGCGCTATCAAAGCTATTTTCTGGCACCGTTACCACTTATAATTATCCATACCACTTGTATTTCACTATCTCTTCGCCTAACTAGTGCACCTATACACGTGACAAGTGTATTTGGTGTGTTGAGGACACAAGAGACTTCTTGTATCTTGATTGCAAGGTTTCTTGAGAGGAATACCTTTGACCACTTCCTCCCTGAGTTCGGTAAACCTTGGGTAATCCAATTAAGGGAAACTTGCTGCTGTTCTACAAACCTCTGCACTTGGAGGCCCAACAACTGTCTACAAGAATAGAAGTGCGTAGACAGCAAGCTATTTTCTGGTGCCGTTGTCGGGGAGGTAAGGTAAAAGGTACTCACATCATCTGGCTACTAAGCTATCTTCTAGTGCGGTTGCTGGTGTGTGAGTGCTCGAAGTTATTTTCTTTAGATTCTGCAATTATATCTTTTTGTTTCTTGTTTTTATTTTCACTAGTTAGTCTTAATGGAAAACAATAAAAGAATTAGAGAACTTTATACTATTTATCTTGAGTTAGGACATGAAATGTTTGAAGAGAAAATTAAAAAACCTATGGAACTTTATTTGCATGCTAATAGCAATGTTATTAGTATGAATTCTTTGAACACCATTTTTGCTAATGCTATTGAAATGTCTAACCTTGGGGAAGCTAGTTTTTATGAAAATGATCTTCTTAGTCACCCAAGCACGGAGGAGACAATTTACTTTGATGATACTATGCCTCTGATATATGATTATTACAATGATGAATATGATATTTTCAGTCCACCTACTATTGAGGAGAAAATTAATTATGATTACAATATGGCTCCTATATTTTATGATTATGGTGATGAGAATAATAATGATAGCTATTTTGTTGAAGTTGCTCCCACTATAATTAATAAGAATGACTATGCTTTTGTGGAGAGTAATAATTATTATATGCATGTGGCTCATGATAAGAATGTTTTATGTGATAGTTATATTGTTAATTTTATTCATGATGCTACTGAACATTATTATGAGAGAGGGAAACATGGTTTTATGCATCTCAATAATATTAGGTTTCCACTCTTTATGTTGAAAGTCTTGAAGTTGCACTTGTTTTTATTTCCTATTCTTGTTGCTGTGTGCTTTCATGACTTGTTTCTTTAGAAGATTCCTATGCATAGGAAATGGGTTAGACTTGTTTCTTTTGAATTTTCTTCTTCATGCTCTCTTTTACTTCAATTCATATTTCCTATGTGAGCATCTTCTCAAACTATCATGCCTAACTTAAAGGCGTTAAAGAAAAGTACTTATTGGGAGATACCCCAAAAGTTTTAGTTGATTCTTGGAAGTTATTGCTTCAGTAATAACCTCTCCTTATCATTTTTGTGTGGTTTTTGTGCCAAGAGTAACCTCTAATGAGAGAGAAGTAATACTTGGGAAAGTTGCTTTTCCCGAAACAGATTTTTATGCTTCACTGTAAAAATTTGTGAAAAATCTCTGTACGTTGGTTTGAGTTGTAATTGTTTGTGCTTCTGCCCCAGGTTGTTATCCAACTTTCGTTAGTTCAACACTTTTCGATTTGAGCAACAGAAGATCTTCGAAAAATTGATTTTTACCTGCTGGTCTGTTTTGACAGATTTCTGCCATTATTTGCATTTGCGTCTTAATCTCTTTGAGTTCTCCTTGATAATTTGAGCTTTTTGAGGGAATTGCTACAGTATCTTGTGTTTTTAATGAAAGTTTTTTGTTTTAAAACTAAACTCCAA
This sequence comes from Avena eriantha, assembly GCA_910589775.1. Classification (NCBI taxonomy): domain Eukaryota; kingdom Viridiplantae; phylum Streptophyta; class Magnoliopsida; order Poales; family Poaceae; genus Avena; species Avena eriantha. Next base: position 18,531,231 of record OU342746.1, read on the forward strand.
ATGTTCATTATCTTTTGAATGCACTAATGTTGCTAATGAAGATTGTGTGAAGTTTTGTATGAAGGATATTTTCAAGTGTATGGAAGAGTAATGTGATGAGATGAAAAATGGACAAAAACTCAATCTTGGGGATGCCACCCCGTGTCACCCAAAGAAATATTCAAGAGGTACAAGCGCCAATGACTGGGGATGCCCAGGACATCCCCTTCTTCACCAATAAAAATCTAAGGGTCCTTCCAAACACTCCATTTTTATTGTTTCATGCACAAGTTGTGTTATTCTTGAAGCATCTTCTTTTTTGTTTTTGTTTTTCATTTTTGATTTCTTGGTTTGCTTAGTTTTCTTGAATAAATTGGTTGGACCCCCTCTTTCATATATTAGTTTTCAAATAATTTGGTTTGGATTGGAAAAGAGTAGGAAAAGTTCATGCTTAAGTGGTAAAAGGAGCTTGTTTTTTACTGTGACTTGGACTTTGTCATGTCATGCTTGATATTGTTTTGGCTTTATGCTTAGTGATTTTTGCTGTAGCATGACATGTTATAAACAATTGAGATTGCTTAATGTTCCTTGAAGGAATCATGCGTTGTTTAGCATATTAAAGCATAGTAGTGTGGTATTCTACTTCGATGCTTTATTTGGGTTGACTTTGCACATGCTCACACCATGTTATGACTTTACCAAGTCCCCATAGCCTCTATGATCCTTTAGTTTTTGACTTGTAATATCACTTTATGCTTTAATTAATGATGTTTTGTCGCTTTGCATGATTATGGCCATTATTGCTCTGTTAGTTGGTCGCTCCCAGTCTTTTGCTAGCCTCCACATGTACCAAGTATGAGTTCCACGCATGCATCCAACTCTAAATAAAACCAAGTTATTCCAAAGAGTCCACCATACCTACCTATTAGCATTTTCTATTCCAAGTATATTCATGTTTTTATCTACCTTCCAAATTAAACTTGTTATGTGAAAATTAGTGATTAAAGCTCTCACGAACTTAATGGCACACTTTACTTTTCTTTCCCCTAATAAACTTGAACCATTGTGTCATCTATGTTGTATATGCTTGCACTTATATGTTGGGAATTAGCAGAACGATACTGTCATGGGAACGCTTTCAACATTGCACTTGTACATTGTACCAAGTTGATATCATGCTCTTTTGTTTATGGATGTCGTCGGTTGTCGTGGTGGTGTCACGGCAGATGCCATGGATAGGTTAAAGGTGGAGCCAATATGCACTAGAGGAATCCAGGGAGGGATAGTGTGGTGATTCCACACACAGGTGTCCTGTATTTTCTCAGTTCACCAAGTTTACAGATGCTCCTCGAGCTGTATTGGGGAGAGGAGGAAGACGAAGCTCTCTTACTCTCTCTACTACCTATCTCCCAATGAACAAACTACACACGCGCCAGCCCCTTCTACAGAGGCCCTAGCGCTCCTTATAAAGGGGAGGCTAGGTTGCCAGTTAGGGCATACGTAGAGGCATATTCCTGAGAATATGCCTCTCCCAAAATAGCAAATCGACCGGGTCACCTTTTGCCCTCGTAAGCCATGCAGAGGCTACGTAAGCCTCTGCGGCGCCAGCGTCAGCCGACCTAGGCCGCGTCACCTTTGTCGGCCACGCCTCGCTGGTCCCTCCCTCTGTTCGCTTCGCTCACGCTCCAGCCCACAGAGATCACCTTTTCACCAGAGAGATACCTTCCTTCTCTTGCAAGCCTGATATAACCCAGATCAGGTCTGGTTAATCTGGCTACGTGTGTACCTGCAGACGAATGATCTTGCCGACGTATGATATACGTCGGCTAGGACATGGTTAAACGGACATCCTTTGGGCCGGGTCTGCTCTGCAGCGCCGCCGCATCTGCTCTGCAGCGCCGCCGCCGCTTCTCACTTTCGCGTTTCCTGGCTGCCGCTCCCGCGCTGTCTCATCGCCACGGGGCCGCGCCAGTCTAAATCACTGCCTCCTACGTCCGAACGGGCCGGTGAGGAGAGTACCTGGAGATGACTGACGAAGAACTCGCCATCGTCGAGGAAGAAGAGATGGAGGAGGAGGGCGAAACTTTGGGGCGTGGTGGCTGGGCTGGTTCTTGGGTGTGCCAGGATGATCTGGATTGGCTCTACCGCACCCGTCGCATCCCCGAAGGCGTAGTTTCGCGCCTCCCCTGCGAAGAGATTGCTCCCTCATCCAATCCGGGTGAGTTCGTCGTCTTCCTCTCCCACTTCCAGCGCGGCTTCGGCCTGCCAGTGAGTGACTTCTTCCATGATTTTGTCAATATCTACGAACTCCAACCTCATCATCTTCCAGCGAATGCCATTACATCCCTCTCCTCCTTCGCATCCGGCATAGAAGGATACCTCGGCTTGTGGCCTACTAAAGAGCTTTCTATCCGGTTCTTCGGTATGCGGAAGAATGTAATTCTGGATAAGGAGCGTGCCCCGGAGGATAAGTACCTGACCCAATGTGGTGCCGCCTCTATCTCTCCCCGGAAACAATCTGTCTTCCCCCGAGTCACGGGGCTTGATTCTTGCAAGGGCTGGGCCCGGACCTTCTTTTATGTGAGGAATGGCTCAGATGAGGGTCTGATCCGGCTGCGCCCCTTCACGATGGGTCCTCCTAATCCGGATCTGTGGGACCGGGTTCCCAAGAAACCAATTGCCTTTGCGAATTAGGTTAATAAGCGGTTCCAGGAACTGAAGGATCTGGGGCTGCGCAACGAGGATGTGATGATCACATTCGTCCGCATCCGGATTTCCCCCTGTAGAAGCGCACTCACAAGCTCTGCCATATGAGCGGGCATCTTGACCCCAACCGGACCTCCTCCTTTGAGTTGAACAACACTGAGATCTTCCGCCAGGTCAAGGCCATCTTCACGACCGATAAGGACTCCTCCGCTGACTGGGAGTGGGGGTTGGAGCATTACTGCCGTGATAAGCTTCCTCCTGCGGTAAATCTCATTACCCAATCCCTTTCCGAGTTATATCCTACGTCGGAGCATGTTGTTTATTTGATCCCTTTGCATTTTCCTTTTAGTTGTTTCTTCAGCAGACCATTGAAGATGGCACCAAGCCTTCCCTCAAATGGGGGAAGGATCGACTTGTTTCGGACGATGAAGAGCCGGATCAGGAAATGTTCTTGCCTACTCCAGACGCAACCAAACGACCCACTGGTAACTTCCTTTCCTTAAGGGATTGGCTTGACGACGAAGATGATTCTGATTTTGAGATGTTGGAGGTATATAACCCGACGCCTATTTCTTACGCATTTTCGGCTTTAGCTAACCTGGCTGGGCAGTTCCACGAGGATCCCCCTCTTGCTACGGGTGAGCCGGTTCTTGCCACGTCTAAGAAACGGGCCGCTACCTTGGCTTCTTCTTCCAAGCCTCCCTAGGAAACCAAAAGGCGGAAGAAGTCCGCTAACAAGGCCGCCACCAAGCCTCCGACTAAGGCCATAGTCCGGAGAGCTCGAAAGCCCAGGGAACCTTTGACTTGTGACGAGTAAGTCACTTGTTATAAGTTGTCTAATTCTCTTTTTCATGCTTCTCCGTCTATATTCCTTTCTTTTTGTTATAACTTGTTATCCGTTGTCTGATTTTATAGGGCTACGATGGAGGTTCCATAGAGCGGCTTTACCATCGCTTCATCTTTCTGGCGCACCCCATCTCCCCCTCGTGGTTACAACACACGCCCACTGAGCCCAATCGAGGAGGGTTCAGTGGCTGCTCCGGGTCCAGAGGACGGCAACCTCGGAGCAGGGGGAAGTGGCACGGCCAAGGTAGCGGACGCTCCCAGTTCTTCATCGGCTCAGCCGCAACCCGTCACCTCCAAGGTACCAGCAGAAACAGCAGCACCTCCGTCAATACCAGCAATAGTACAAGCATCAGCACCAATACCACTAGCAGCACCAGCAGCAACACAAGCACCAACTCCTTCTGCCTCGTCAGAGTCTTCCAAGACCCGGCGAGAAGACCCCGCTAGCACCAAGGATACACCCAAGTCCAAATCTGCAGCTCAAGCCTCAGCCTCCCAACAGCAACCCAAGGCGAAGAAAGGTTCTGGTGCCACCAGAGCATCATCTATCGAGGCTGGACAGTGCACTCTTGCATCCATGCTGCCGAAAAGGGATGCCTCCTCTAGGTCAGCTGGTAGCAAACAACTCGCATTGCATACCAGCCCTTCTACCGCCCTAGTTGCGAGGAGAGAGGCCCACGCCAAAGGTTTGGTCACGCCCCACATGCTTAGTGGAGAGAGCTATCCTCCATCTTTGATCGAATATGTCAATAATAGGAACAAAGTGGAGTTCGTCGATCCAAACGACGATCTCCCGGAGAAGTTTGGGGCCGCCGAATTTAGTGCACAAATGAATATGGCAGCTAAGGCTATCAACCTTGCTGGCTGGATGATAGAGGTATGCTACTTTGTCTTTTCCTTAATACACACAAGTGCTTAGAGATATATCCATTAGTCCCCGAGCCTCCGGGGGAGTAACTTGTTACTCGGCCGGATGCTCCTTAGAGAACTAGCATAGCTCCATAGTGGCTTCGAATATGCACACACCTAGAGTTGGGTTATGTTCCACTTGGCCCGGATTTTGTACACTTCGAATATGCACTTACCTAGAGCCGGGTTAAGTTCCACTTGGCCCGGATTTTGTACACTTCGAATATGCACACACCTAGAGCTGGGTTAAGTACCACTTGGCCCGGATTTTGTACACTTCGAATATGCACGCACCTAGAGCCGGGTTAAATTCTACTTGGCCCGGATTTTGTACACTTCGAATATGCACACACCTAGAGCCGAGTTAAGTTCCACTTGGTCCGGATTTTGTACACTTCGAATATGCACACACCTAGAGCCGGGTTAAGTTCCACTTGGCCCGGATTTTGTACACTTCGAATATGCATATAGTTGAGCCAACTTTGCTCTTTTCAGATCACTACCAATCGTCGGACTGCTGAGTTTCAGCGCCTCTTGGACTCACACAAGGTGATGCGCTCGAAACATGCTGCTCTTCTTGCTGAATGCGAGGAAAGGAGTAAGCTCTCTCTTCGATTTCCCCCCCATCTTTCTTTGTCTTTTTCCGCCGAACTAATCTGTCATTTGGATTGCGCAGCCGGAGTGGAGGCCGAAAACACCATTATGAGGAAAAACTTAGACGAGATAAAAGGTAATTCAATTTGGCTACTCAATTTCCGTGCTCCCTCTCCTTCTCCTGAGCTCGGGAGATATTCATACCTCGGCTCTGTCGAGTCAACAAACCGTTGCAGCATCCCTTGAAGATAGTGTGCCCATGCCTGATATGATGCTGCATTTTCTCGAACAAGCAGGGCAACATCAGGCCGAGCTAAATAAGAAGGATGGCGAACTTATCAAACTCCGAGCCAAGGATGATGAACTTGCCAAGCTCAAGGCTGAGATGAAAAAACTCAAAGAGCTGCACAAGACTGAGATGGACAAGGCTGGCCAAGACTTCACCGAAGAGCGAGAACGTCTCCGCCTTCAACTTGCAAAAAATCAAGAGCTGCTGAAGGAGGCTGATGTCAAGCTTGACTCGGCGAATGTTGAACTTGAGAAGCTCCGGAAGAGGCGTGCTGATTGCACCACAGAACTGACTCAGATCCATAGTCATATCTCCCGTAAATCCTTTTCCTTCAGCCGACATGTATTTATCTGGGTTAAACTCTTTTACTTATTTCCCTTGTTTTGTTTTCAGGCAAATTCCCAGAGGGCGATGCCATTGCGGCTACTGCCATTGCCAAGTTCCACCGGCAGAGGGGTACCCCAACTGATCCTGGCGCTGAACCCATTCCTTATGACATGGAGGTTCTGCTAGTCAGCATATCCTCCTGGATTGAAATTGTGAAGAACTATGGTTCGGGTCTCCTGGATTCAACTGTCCGGATATTCCGTGCCCTTTGGCCTGGTGGGGATCTTCCGGAGGGGTCCACTGCTCTGATCAACAAGTTGATGGATTGCGAGACCCAACTCGACCTCTAGAGGGAATCCTCCGCATGTGCCGGAGCTAATACTGTCCTCCACTTTGTGCTCACGTGGTACGAAAAACTAGATCTGAAGGTTCTCGAGCGCTTGCGCACCAGGTTAAGGTGGTCGAATGATCCGGAATGGGTATCTCGACGCAAAGCTTGTGCCCATAACCTTATCCAGTTTCCCCTGTCCATCAATGGAATGAAGGACCAAGCTTCCTTGGCATTGTTGACGACGAATACGTCGAAGATAGTTCGGGTGACGAGGAAGAGGACGAAGCCTCGGATCTCGACGATGACGAAGATGATGACGAGACTGAAGCCGGAGTTCCACCCACTGGCGCCGAGTTACCTCCTCCTCCTGCTGCTCCTCGAGCACCAAAAAACACTTTGAAATTTATCAGATCCCCGGTATGCTGGGTGTGGATATATTAAGCATACTCATTATGTTTTGCTACTAAGCTACTCATGCCGGATTAACTTGGGCGTAGTCCCCGAGTTTCATTTTCTTGTTTCTTGAATTTCATGGCTCGGCTCGCGTCTACCTTGATTCGGTTTTGTGACTTACGAGTCCGAGTTTCAAAAATTGACTTAACAATACTTGGAAACTTTAGGATTAGCTCAAAATAATCCAGCGTAGTAAAAGTAAAGTAAACATAAGTTTAGTCCGAATAATCAATGTCGGCTCGATTATGTTCTTTTCCTTAGTCGTTTTTCCTGTGCTTCGCAATTCCAAACTTGTTGTCTTGCTTGCCATGAAGCCAATTCTTGTTGGACAACAACAAGTCGAAGAGTTGATTTTTTGGTGCTAACACACTACTAATCCCGCTTAGGCAGAAGCAACTTAAGCGAGCCGACATAAAAATAAATAATAAACATAGAAGACAACAAATATTATTAAGGCAGTCCCCGAGTTACTGCTCGAGGTGCCAAGATTTCATTGATAAACTCATTGTCGGCATACATACCGACATATAAGAGACTTGGATACACACACTTCTTTGTTAAGTGTAGAACGGACAAAGTAGAGCTACATTCCTTGGACGCTTAGATACCTCGTCGGACCTGTCCGCCTTGTTCTTCTCCTGTGGTTGTGCGTCGATGAGATAATAAGAGTCATTGTGCAAAGCTTTGCTCACAATGAATGTCCCTTCCCATGGGAGGGATAACGTATGCATGCCAGCAGTACGTTGTACCAGCCTGAGTACCAGATCACCTTCCCGGAAGACTCGGGGGTTTACTTTCTAGCTATGATAGCATCGGAGATTTTGCTAATATATGGCGGATCTAGACAATGCCAATTCTCTCGCTTCTTCTAGCAGATCAACATCATTTTGCTGGGCTTCTCGCACTTCGGCTTCTATTTATTGGGTGACTCTAGGCGAATCATGCTCTATGTCGGCTGGTAATACAGCTTCTGCCCCATATACCAGAAAGAATGGCGTATAGCCTGTTGATCGATTTGGTGTTGTTCTTAAACTCCACAGTACCGCTGGTAGTTCTTCTAGCCAGCACCCCGCTGATCTTTGTAGCGGCTCAATGAGCCAGGGTTTTATCTCGGATATTACTAATCTATTTGATCTTTCCACTTGTCCGTTCGATGCGGGGTGGGCTACCGAGGCAACGTCCAGCCGGATCTTTTTATCCCGGCAGAATCGCGCAAACGCTCCTTCAGCGAAATTGGTGCCGTTATCTGTTATGATACTGTGAGGATAACCATATCTCAAAATGATATCTTTGAGGAATGACACGGCTGTAGCTCCATCACATTTTCTTATCGGCTTTACTTCAATCCATTTGGTAAAATTGTCAACCATAACCAAGATATGGGTCATGTTCCCTCTTGCCGGCTTAAATGGGCCAACCATATCCAAACACCATACAGCAAATGGCTAGGTAATTGGTATGGTCTTGAGCTCTGACATTGGCATGTGTATCTTGGTAGCATATCTCTAACAACCATTACATTTTCTTACTAGATCTTCTGCTTGTTCCAAGGCACTTGGCTAGTAGAATCCATGCTAGAAAGCTTTTGCCACTAAGGCTCTGGATGAGGCGTGATGCCCACATTCCCCTTGATGTATATCTCGGAGGATGTCAAGCCCTTCTTCAAGGTCAAAACACAGTTGCAGGACATTCGTGACACTCCTCTTGTATAGCTCGGCATTGATAATCATGTATGCCTTTGCCCTCCTCTAAATTTGCCTTGAAAGCACTTCTTCATTGGCCAAAGTTACATCCTTCAGGAACTGGAATATGGGCAGTGCCCAAGATGGTATAGCTTGCACCGGAAACACATCCTCGTCAATTTCCATTTGATCCACTGACATAACCTCCGCCGAGTCAAGCTGCGCAGTTCCCGGGTCCTGCGAAACAGTCCCCGGGTTTCCTGAACCACTTCCCACATCAATGTCCATGGGCACAACTTCCGACTCCTGATTTTCCGGGATATAGATTGACTCGGATTCTGGGGATAGCCTGAAAGATGGCTTTCTGAGGTGCTCTAGTGCTACACCCGATGGGATCGCTTGTCAGGTTGATCCGAGTTTTGACAGTACGTCGATAGCCTCGTTTTCCAGCGGGGGTACATGGTGAAACTCGCATCCCTTGAAGTATCCTGATATCTTCTGCACATGAAATCTGTACAATGCCATGTTCGCATCCAAAGCATCCCATTGCCCTGAGACTTGCTGTACTACCAGATCCGAGTCACCAAAGCATTGGATCCGACGAATTCCAATTTCCTTTGCCACTTTGAGCCCATGCACAAGTGCTTCATACTCTGCGACGTTGTTTGATGCTGCGAAATGGATCTATAGGACATACTTCAGCTGGTCTTTCTTAGGTGAGGTGAGCACAACTCCGACGCCTAACCTGGTTTTCGATTTTGATCCGTCAAAATGCATTCTCCAGTAGTTCGGATCTGGCAACGGTGGCTCATATTGCATCTCGGCCCAATCCACGAAAAAGTCGGCCACAACCTGAGACTTGATCGCATCTCTCCTGTCGTATTGTGGAGCATAAGGGGCTAGCTCGATTGCCCATTTTGCGATCCGTCCGCTTGCGTCCTTGTTGATCATTATCTTAGATATGGGGGCTTCACATATCACTTTGATGGGGTGCTCTTCAAAATTATGCTTTAGCTTCTTAGCCGCCATATACACACCATATGCCATTTTCTGATAGTGAGGATAGTTTTGCTTTGATGCTGATAATACCTCGCTCAGGTAATAGACCGGCCTTTGCACTGACTTACCCTCCTCGTCACGCTCTACCACAATCACTTCACCTATAACTCGGTTGGTTTCGGCTATGTAGAGCAACATTGGCTCTTTTGATAGTGGAGAGGCTAACACTGGTGTAGTGGCTAACATTTTCTTTAACTAGATAAAGGCTTCATTGGCCTGCGGCGTCCATATGAACTTGTCCGACTTTTTCATTAGTTGATAGAGAGGCAATGCCTTTTCTCCCAACCGACATACAAACCTACTTAAGGATGCCAGACAACTAGTGAACTTCTGGACATCGTTAAGGCACTTCGGCAATTCCATTCGCTCTATGGCTCGGATTTTAGTTGGGTTAGATTCAATACCTCGGCTGGAGACAAGAAATCCGAGTAATTTTCCAGCCGAGACACCGAAGGTACAGTTCTCCAGGTAAAGCTTCATTCGGAACCTCCTTAGGTTCGCAAATGTTTGCCTAATATCATCAAGGAGCGTTTGCTTTCCTTAGTTTTTATAACCACATCGTCCACATACACTTGCACATTTCGACCAATTTCATCGTGTAAACATTTTTGCATACATCTTTGGTATGTTGCCCCTACATTACGTAAACCGAAAGGCATGGTGCGATAGCAATAAGCCGCATACGAGGTAATAACCGCAGTCTTTACTTGATCATTCGGGTTCAGATGTATCTGGTGGAAACCAGAATATGTGTCTATGAAGGACAATAACTCACACCCAGCAGTAGAATCTATGACCTGATCTATCCTTGGAAGTGGGAATGGATCTTTTGCGCACGCCTTATTCAGGTTCATGTAATCGATGCACATACGCCAAACCACTGCCCCATTCGGATCATCTTTCTTCTTTTCCACCAGCACCGGATTAGATAGCCAATCCGGGTAAAGTACTTCCATGATGAACCCGGCTGCGAGGAGCCGAGCTATCTCATCTCCAATGACTTTTCTCCTGTCTTCGGTGAAGCGGTGGAGAGGTTGCTTCACCGGCTTTGCTCCGGGTCTCACATTCAAAGAGTGCTCAGCCAATTCCCTCGGAACACCTTGCAAGTCTTGCGTGGACCAAGCAAAGATATCCCGATTCTCACGGAGGAAGTTGACGACCTCGCTTTCCTATTTGTCAGTTAGCCCGGCACCAATTGTTACGGTGCGCTCTAGGAATAGATCATCAACAGGTACTTTCTTTGTATCCTTCGTTGCCTAAAATGAGACACTTCCATGCGGGTTACTCAGCACCGGCATATACTGCTGTGCGGACTGAGCCAATGCCGCTACTTCCTAGATCTTTCTCTTTTCTTGTGAAATCACGAGTGACTCGGTCAGGTTAGACCCGGCTGATGCACACTCCATGGAACATCGGAAATCCCTAGCTATGGTAATTACTCCATTTGGCACAGGCAAATTTATCTTCAGGTAACTAATGTGAGTACTTGTCATGAACTTGTTCAGGGCTGGCCTACCGAGTAACGCGTGATATGCGCTTTCTAAGTTCACAACCTCAAACTCCAAATTCTCAGTTCGGTAGTTATCTCTTGTGCCGAATAATATGTCAACCCGGACTTTGCCAATGGGTTCACATGAAAGACTTGGCACAATGCCATTGAAAGTTGTCCTTGTGGCGTGGAGCATGTTCTCCGAGATACCCAAATTGCGTATTGTGTCCACGTACATAATATTGATGTTGCTGCCATTGTCGATCAGCACCTTAGAGAACCTCACATTGATATTTGGCCCCGATGAACGTCGGGTCCAGCACTAATGCATACGAACCAAGACTCGACATGAGCTTGGGATGGTCTTTGATACTCCAGGTAATTTCCTGATCCGACCAAGGCATATACTTCGTCACTGCTGGCATAACCGCATTCACTTCCATATGTCGGTGTTGCAAGCTTTTTCTATCCGTTTCCTCCGTGGTAAACACACAGTAACTCTGGTCATGCTCTCTGTATTCATTTCTCCCCTCATTGCCAGGATACCTTTGATCTGGCTGACGCTGGTTTTCCACCTGATGCACTGCATCCCTTCTCTCATGATTCTCATACCTCGGTGGAGGTGGTGGTAACATTAAATACTACGTATTCGCTCCAGAGATCAACTGCTGCCGAGGTAACTCATGTCATGGTTGATCGTTCTGAGGTGCTTGAGCATTCCCCGAGCCACTTTGCTCTATCTTCCTCATCCACTCACATTGCCGGGTTGTATGACCCGCCGGGTTACTTGGATTTGGCGTGTGAAATTTGCACGGCTGATCCACAATTGCCTCATACGTATACCTCGGCCGGTCTTTTTTTTCTTGCCACTGTCTCTTTTGCTCGGACGTCCAAGTTTTCTTGCCATCATTTCTTGGAGTCCACTGTTGTCCTCCAGTTTTCTGACACTGATTACTCCCTGCTCCAGGTTGATCTTGGTTTACAGTAGCAACTTGTTGCGAACTGTACCTTTAATCCGGTCTATCATCTCTTCTCTTACCCTTGTAGTCATTTCGTCAAGATGATCCGGCTCTGTCTCGCTGATAGTATTCCTCATTTGACTCGTTCGTCACAAGCCGGGGTTGAGTCAGATCACCTAAAGCGTACGAACCAGCAATCCGAATTGTTTCTGCCAAGGTAGTTGGCATATCCCTTTGTAACCTTTGCCACAGCATGCTTGCATATCTACACCCTTGTGCAAACCAAGCTATGGACAGTGACTCAATCACCCCCTCGCATGAGTTTCGCACATTGCACCAGCGAGTTAAGAATTCTTGGTCTGTCTCATTTGGTCTCTGCTTGCACATTGCTAGGGTCTATGGCTTGTTCGGCCTCTGATATGTGCTTGAGAAGTTATTGATGAACATTTCTTGGAAATCCAACCAGCATTTGTTACTACCGGGTGGTAAATTGTTTAACCATATCCTCGCTGGCCCCTGCAACATCTAAGGTACATATCTCACAGCCCATCTCAAGTTTCCTGTAGCAATTTTTACAGCTGTCGCGCTGGCTTTGGGCTACCGTCATACATTTGTGTGCCTCTTGGTAACTGGAAGTTAGGTACTGGAGGCTCCTTCATGATCCGGGGCCCAAAACACGCTAGACCCAGAGGACCTTGCACCTCAATTTGCTCCGACCTGTAGAGCCAATCTAGCTTTAGTCTGGCGTCATCCGGCAGCAAGTTCCTGCCTCCCAATCTTGATCCTATCTCATGATGCTCCGGCCTATTATATCCTGCATTCATCATTTCCGAATCACCGTCGTTGTATATGTCTTGCTCTTGTGGAGCACATCTCTGTTGCATACCTTGGCCGGCACTTTGCTCTTGCCGTGGTATATTCTGCAGCTGCTGTTGCCCTGCACCCACCGAGTTACGCTCTCCGGCATTGCCGTTTCCAACGTTTCTCTGACCGGCATTACCTTGGTCACGGTTACCTCGGCCAGCTTCACCTTGGCTGACACTTTGTCGATCCTCATTTCCATGCACCGCTTTTCCTTTCCCTGCCCTTGCCGGGTCATACGGGACTATCTGTTTGTTTCTCCTTGCCGAGGTTACCACTTCCTCTCTTCTAGGGCCATCACGAGGGGATGATGCAGCTCCAGCAGATTTCTCCGGGTTGCCTAATGCCGAATAAACGACCTTGGAAGCCCCTGCTCTTGCCGGGTTAGCCCTGAGCAACTCTTCATTCTGTTTGTTAGCGATCCGAACTAACTCATTGACCCTCTCCTGCTGTCTTTGCCGGGCTTCACCCGTCAAACCTTCTAGTTCGGATGCCGCCACATCCGCTGCTCTGAGGTTCTTTGTCGGGGTGTTGTACTTCGGCAGCCCCATGGACAAAGTGTTCTCTGATTCCTCGACTCTAGTCTCACCCTCTTTGTTCATTTCACTTATGAGGTTTCTCCCTTTTACTTTTACAGCATCAACTTTATTTGCTCTTGCGTACTCGCGCAGCATCATGTTCAATGAGTGCTGAGCCATGGCTATCTTTTTTGCACCCTCTAGTATTTTCAGCCTAGTTTCCTCTAACTTGGCTTGTGCCTGAGCCGGGTCTACCACATGAGCTATGGGGCTTGCTAAGCTATCTATTGCCTGCTGCACATTCTCTATTCTCTCTAGCGGAGGACCCCTACTTTTCCTGGGCGCCTTGGGTGTTACCTCCGGATCTGGTGCCGGGTCTTTGCTCGCGCCAGCATCAGGCACTGTCATCATCACCTCAGCGCGGTCAGGGGAGCGAGTGATACGCGCACCATGAGCCGCTCTAAGGGGTGGCTCGCCTCCCTCGACAACGTGCCGCGGGTGAACGCAAGACACATCGACGCCGACGTAGATCTTGTGAGCACCAAGCTTGAGGAAGATGCCGTTGTGCGGTGGAGGTCGCTTGCCGAAGCTACCAGCATTGTCGCCGACGTAGTCCAGCGCTCCAAAGCGCTGAACGAGCCTAGAGACGATGCGCTCGTCGTTGCCGATGATGCTTCCCGTCCGGATCTTCACTCCTGCTAGCGCCGCTAGCCCCACGGTGGGCGCAAACTGTCGTGGTGGTGTCACGGCATATGCCATGGATAGGCTAAAGGTGGGGCCAATATGCACTAGGGGAATCCAGGGAGGGATAGTGTGGTGATTCCACACACAGGTGTCTTGTATTTTCTCAGTTCACCAAGTTTACAGATGCTCCTCGAGCTGTATTGGGGAGAGGAGGAAGAAGAAGCTCTCTTACTCTCTCCACTACCTATCTCCCAATGAACAAACTACACACGCGCCAGTCCCTTCTACAGAGGCCCTAGCGCTCCTTATAAAGGAGAGGCTAGGTTGCCAGTTAGGGCATACGTGGAGGCATATTCCTGAGAATATGCCTGAGAATACGTGGAGGCATATTCCTGAGTAAGCCTCTGCGGCGCCAGCGTCAGGTGACATAGGCCGCGTCACCTTTGTCGGCCACGCCTCGCTGGTCCCTCCCTCTGTTCGCTTCGCTCACGCTCCAGCACAGAAAGATCACCTTTTGACCAGCGAGATACCTTCCTTCTCTTGCAAGCCTAATATAACTCGGATCAGGTCTGGTTAATCCGGCTCCGTGGGTACCTGTAGACGAATTATAAAGATCTTGCTAACACATGATATACGTCGGCTGGGACATGGTTAAACGGACATCCTCCGGGCCGGGTTACTCCGTAAGTCGGCCTGCCTTGAGGTGACCCGGCCAGCCTTCGCTTTGACCTTGCCATACCTCGGCTAACTCGGCCTCTAGACCTCGGCGTGACCCTACCCGGGGTATCCCCCCAACATCGATGTGAAATGAAAGGGGAGCTTGTAAGTCCATGGAGTTATGTATGTGTGTTAGAGAAACGCCTAGGCGGCTGGTCTAATCTATGCCTAATCATGGTGGAAACCTATAGCGTAACCATAATGAGCAATCTATGAAGCATTCTTCTTATAAAAAAATAGATAGAGATTGAGAAAAAAATGAGAAAAAAGATGAGAAAAGAGGAAAGAGAGAAAAAGCACCATTTTCCCATGGTAAACAAGAAGATGCTGAGATGCTTATTATATGCTTGTCTTGTTATTTTGATATGGGGATTCTTCCGTATCATCGGGCAAGGGGTACCCCGTTGGCAGTCATCTATGATACACATATACTTACTATGACAAGAACTTACCGGTAACTAAACTTGAGTAGCATGAGGAGCGGCCCTCATATTCAAGGGACATGAGATTGCCAACTTATACTTTGTCAAGCATATACTCTATAGTTTGTTAACTTTAACCTTAATCACTTAAAGATGCTTATAATAGGGGCAATGAGAGCTGAAAGTTAATAAGTACCATAATTTTTGGAAGCTCTTTATAAGACTTGAATCCCTGCTTCCTTCTATGAAGGCCTTTCTTTTACTTTTATGTTGAGTCTCCATCTTCTATCTTTATGCACCTATTAAGAGAGTATAGTGGCCATTCTTAGTTTAATGTGCATTGTCCCAGGACTTGTTGATTGATGAATAACTTTGATATTGCTTGTTCTTAAACTATTTGTATCTAGTCACCCTTATGAACTTTGAAGGTGTCCTATGCATTTATGTTTTGCTACACTATGAGGGACAAGCTGAATACCATTCTCATTATGTTTTCTTTATGTGAAACAAACAAACGTCTTTCAAAGCATTGTTATTCATGAATCTTTTGTTTGTACCTTTTCATGTTACGACATAGTTTCTATGTCTTATTGTTAGAACTATATCTTTCATGCTATGTTAAAGTACTATGATCCCAGCTATCAATATGCCTTGATCAAGTTTGTGATGGTTCATGTCACCTCAAAAATTATTCTTTCTTTTTATCACTTACCTACTCAAAAATTATTCATTCTTTTTATCACTTACCTCCCGATGCAAAAACCCTAAATAGTCAAGCCTCCAGCCATGAAAAGTTCTGTAGCGCCGCCGCCACCGAAGGGGAGATTCGGGGGACAGAAAGTCTTTGTTCTGGCACCCTGCCGGGACAGGGAAGTGCCCCCGGAGCCATCTCCATCGACTCCACCACCATCTCCATCGTTCTTGTTGATTCCCATGATGAGGAGGGAGTAGTTCTCTCTTGAGGCTAAGGGTTCTACCGGTAGCTATGTGTTCATCTCTCTCTATGCATGATCATATTTTGATCATGAGCTTTGTAATCATGTAAATCTATTGTGCTACTCAAGTGCTTTAATAGATCTCTGCTCTCCCCATGTGTGTGAAAGTGACAGCGTGCACACCATGGTGGCACTTAGGCTAGAGATTAGAAATACTTGTTATGAGTTATATTTGGAGTTGGATGTCTCTACGAAATTGTGGTGTTTGTTGGAACCATCTAGTGCTCAAGGTGACAGTGTGGGGTTATCTAAATGGGGAAAACGAATTTTGAGGTGTGCTGTTATAGCCCTACCATGGATTAGAGTGTCCAACCGGAGAGTAGTTCAGAGTAGTACCATAAAGAGATGCTATTTATATGAGAGTGTTCACTAGTGAAAGTATGATCCCTAGGCCTTGTTTCTAAGCATTGAAACACCGTTTGCAACTAGATATGTTACATGTTTTCTTGTGTCCACCTTTATTTCACATTGCCTTTAGTCTCTTCCTACCCGTCAACCACGCACCATCAAAGCTATTTTCTGGCACCGTTACCACTTATAATTATCCATACCACTTGTATTTCACTATCTCTTCGCCGAACTAGTGCACCTATACACCTGACAAGTGTATTGGGTGTCTTGGGGACACAAGAGACTTCTTGTATCTTGTTTGCAGAGTTGCTTGAGAGGGATACCTTTGACCACTTCCTCCATGAGTTCGATAAACCTTGGGTAATCCACTTAAGGGAAACTTGCTGCTGTTCTACAAACCTCTACACTTGGATATGAGTCACACCGGTGAATGTCATGGTCGGCATTAGCTGGTCGTAGGCACCTGCAGCAACTGTCTACAAGAATAGAAGTGCGTAGACATCAGTCACAAGAATAGAAGTGCGTAGACATCAGTCACAAGAATAAACTTGCTGCTGTCTAAAAACCTCCACTTCCTTCAACAACTGTCTACAAGAATAGAAGTGCGTAGACATCGGTCACACCGGTGAATGTCATGGTCGGCATTAGCTGGTCGTAGGCACCTGCAGCTTGGCGAAGATCTTGGTGGAGATGACATTCACGCTGACGCCGCCATCGATGAGCGTCTTGGCGATCGTTATGTTGTTGATGGTGGGAGTGCAGATCATAGGGAAGGTTCCCACAACCCTAGTGGAAGTAGGGTGGTCATTTGTGTCGAAGGTGATGGCGCACTGGGACCACCTGAGCTTTGCGGACAGAGTTCCGGGCCGGGTTGCCACGACCTCACGAGTGAGCTTCTTGAAGTGCATGTTGGACGCTAGAGCCTGGGAGCCACCGAGGATGTAGGCAATGACCCTGGTGGGATCCTAATATCCCCCCGTATTCTCTTCGACCTAGCCCTTGATAGCGGTATGGGGATGATGTTGCTGCACGGTGTTGGCCTACTGAACCCGCTGAGGTGGGTTGTTGCCCCTGTAATTGTTGTTCCAGTGCCCGCCTCCATGGGGGCTGCCATTTTGTTCCTGTGGCTGCCTTTCCTCCCCTTCATTTTACTATTGTGCTGGTCACGCAGCCTCTTGAGCTTGTAGCAGTCATCTGTGGGATGCCCGTGTTTCTAGATGTAGTATGGACAATCCCCACGCTCACCGTCCCTATCTCCCTCGTGAGTGCTCTTGCGATCGGGATCCGCGGCGAGGATGGCGGTGGGCTTCTTCTTGGCATCCTTGCTCTTGCTCTTGGAAGAGCTTCAGGACTTGCGCGTGGTTTCTTCCTCAGAAAGGCCGAACATGTGGCCGGCCTCAGCCTTGGCGCACTTTTCCTCCATGACAAATAGTTCTACCGCCATGGTGAGGTTTTCCCATCGAATGTTGATATTTCCCTCATCCGGACATCCTTGATACCCTCGGAGAAGGCGGTGATGACGTTGGAGTTCGAGATCTTAGCGATCTTGTTATAGACCTAGCTGAAGCGCTATAGGAACTTTCAGAGGGTTTCACCATGTTGCTGGCGTACCAGACAGAGGTTGTAGTAGGTGAGGGGCGCTCGTAGGTTCCCTTGATGTTGGTGATGAAGAGCGTGCAGAGGGCGCAGAAAGTTCATCAGCCAGTTGCACACTACGTCCTTCAGGGCCATAGGGAACTAATTCACCATGATGCGGTTGTTGCGTCCTACGGCCTTGATGTTAGTGGTTAAGAGCTGCAGGATCTCGCACGGGTTGGCGGTTCTATCGTAACGCATCGGTATCTCCAGGCGGAACTTGTGCGACCACACCACCCAACAGATATCCTTGGTGAACGTGAGACAACCATTACTCTGCACATCCTTGCCACTTGCGAGGGCTGCGTGATTTTGCTGGCCCATTGTGATGATATCCTCGATGATGCGGTCTTCTCGCTACTACAAGAAAAGTTGCCTTTTACAACAAACGATTTTCATGGTTGAAGGCCCGTTTTTCGTGGCCAAAGAGTCTTTCGTGGAGGATGGCCTTTGTGGTAATATCCCCGTCACAAATGAATTAACCACGGTTTTGTTTCGACCGTGGCGGATCGCACCCTTTAGCCACGAAAACTTGGTCCGCTGTAGATTTGTTCGCCAGCCGTGCTGACGGCTGACGTCATGCAAACAGCCACATGGCATCCATCATTATCGGCCGGTTACCGCTGTTAACAGTCATAGAAACCATGGCAGAAGCTAGGCCTAGCCAAGGCCTGCTAAATACTAACTAGGCTGACCCATCAGGCGAGCCCAATAAGAAGATGGCCCGTTATTGTTTTGTCCTGCACTATTTGAAATGGGCCCAAAAATGCAGCCAACAGCGGCCTACAAACTTTCAGGCTCGATTCTATTTCGGCCTACAGAAGGCCCATGTTGGTCCAACACTATGCTGTCACTTGATGCCTGCACAAATACGACCCGGCACTATTCAAGCCTATTGCTAATCTAGCATTTTACTATTCAGTCCTGTTACTGTTCTAGCCTTTTAGGAATTTCGACCCGTTACTGTTTATGCCCTTTAGTGTTTGGGATTTTGCCTGTTCAGGCCGGCACTGTTCGGCATGTTACTGTACTGGCCTGCCACTGTACTAGCCTTTTGTTGTTGATACCTTTTGCGGTTCCAACCTTTCACAATTCCGGCCTTTTCTCTGCTCTAGTCTTCTACTGTTCTAGCCTTCTTACTGTTCTGGCCTTTTACTGTTCTGGCCTCTTACTATTCTAGCCTTTTAATGTTCTGGCCTTTTACCGCTATAGCCTGTTACTGTTCTTTCCTTTTACTATAGTGGCCTTCTATTGTACTGTACTTTTACTGTATTGGCTATTTACTCTGGCCTTCTACTGTTCTGGCCTTCTATTGTTCTATCCTTCTACTGTTCTGGCCTTTTCCTGTTCTAGTCTTTTACTGTTCTAGTCATTTTGGGTTGTCCATGCGCATGTTGTTTCAACGTTCGGCGTGCTACTGCTCTGGCCTGTTACTATTTTGGACTTTTTTCTAGCGCCTACTTTTCGCAGAATAGGTGAATATCAAGACATCAATTAATAAACACACAGAAATTAAAACTACTTATTACACAACAATAAAATTTTGTTACAAGAGGTTATACAACAAGATCGTAATTTCGACAGATTACAACGTGTCAGTACCATCAATAAGAGATTGGTACATGGTGATTCGCTTCAATGTATCATTTGTCCTCTTCTTCAACATTTTAGCTACAGATCTAATTAGCTACAGATCTAAGAGCAGCTACATCCTTTCGTTATGCATGCAATACAACATTTATATATTCATCACCTATAGGAGCTGTTCTAGGTGGACTATTAAGTAAGTTGTTTGCTTCAGAAATGTAATGGGAGGATGAATGGTACGAGGGATCACAACCTTCAGTCCTACCTTCCAAGGACTCATGCTGGGTTTTAACTGCAGTCTGCTAAAATATGGTGAAAGAGGTTAAAACAAAAAACAAGGGAAACAAGTAGTATTATATAAAGTAGAGATCATTTAAAGTAAGTATGAACTTACAGTAGCACGTTCAGGCTGACAATAGCTCCTTCTCGAGCGGGTGCGACTCTTGGTCAATCTGCTAGAAGAATCTGCGCAGAGTAGTTGGAACTCTGGTCCTTGTACTCCATTGTCATTTCTCCGCATGACATTTGAAACCAGGTTGGTTGGTTTGGAAGGATGAAAACTCTTGAAAACACAAAAAACATAGCATAAAAAATTACCAGAGGTATGTTTCAAACTAGATAGCTGGTTTGGAAGGATGAAACAAAGTGAAAACACCAACATAGAGCATTAAAAATGACTAGATATATCATTCAAACTAGATGGACATTTTCCGAATTAAGCATTCGCACATATATTCACAATTGAACATAAATTCAAATGTCATGGCAAGTTCTTAGGTAGAATGACTTATTAATTTATTAGGCATGCAGGTTATACAACTAATTAACATGACAAGAATCTGGCCTAAGTAACACAAGGAAACCTCACGATTCAGCCTTGCTGGGCATCAGATTGTCAGTATTGGATCCTCTATGAGCTGTTTGCATGACCCGTGCAAGCGCTCAGAAAGAATAGAATCTATGAGTTGGTGTTGCAGGATTAAACCGATAGCATGAGAATGTAAGGAAGGGAATAAAATCGAGAAGCTAATGATGTGGATAGGACCTACAAGATGAAGGGTGCAAACGAAATGGCAATAGCATCCAGGATATTTAGCAACATCCTAACGATTCTATAGCTTATGAGTACCAAAAATATAGCAAACGGGCAAGAGAAATTACCGCTGCACGATGAGGACGAGTGGGACGGGCAAGAGGGCGGCAGGGGTGGTGGCTCGGCATTTCGGGGTCAGCAACGAACGATTCAGTGAAGCGGCCTCGGTAGGGTAGACGACGGCATTGGCGAACAAGATCTGGTGCAGCGAGGGATCAGTAAAATAGTTCTGGTGAAGAGCGCCTGCAGTGAAAGAGCTCCGGTGTGGAAGAGCGGGCCAGCCGTGAAGCAGCTGGAGGAACGTCGAGGTTGGAGCGGTGTGGGCGGGGAAGAGATGATGGGGGGAATATAGGTGGGATGACGCACATTTACCACCTATACCCCTCTATTATTGCAGTACTCCCATGGTCCTTTTTTCCAAAGCAGGGATAGAAGAGGAATTTTGCATTTGCAAAAAGCGGGGCGGGATTTTTTAATAGATGTGCGGGATATTTGAATAGATTTGTGCGGGATGTTTCAGCACCATGCAGAAATTTTGAGATTGAAGCTTCCGACGTACACTACTCCGACGCGGCCGCTCTCACGTGTTGGCCCTGTCTAGACCCACACACTAGCGAAAGTGTGCTTATCAACATATAAATGAGTTTCCACACATTTGCCGAAATTGATAAATAATATATTTTGAAGGCTTTCATACAAGAGGACCAAGGTCACGGCCATATATCTGTTATAGTTTATAATAGTGTGTCCATATCTAGGAGATAGCTGCATCTTGGCATTTCAAAAGAAGATTCTAGATTTGATGGACAATGCCCAACTTTCATGAATTTCCAAACTTTCTAGCTAAATCTATGCAATAAAATGATTTTTTGACAATCTAAAGTAAGTATGTCTAATTTCAAACTAGAAAGTGTGTGATATACCTTGCTCTTGACTTTTTAAAATAATTCAAAGATATCAAGTAGTCAAATATTGGATAACCACCGAGAGTTTCGAAAAATTCATCTTTTGGATATGAATGGTAATGACACCTAATTTTGGCCATTTAAAAAAATACAAAGAATCAAAATATAAAAATAAATGCATCTATTATTTTCTCTCTTCGTGTCTCACTATGTGCACTAGCTAGTTTCCATGGAAAATATAATCTTGAAATTTGATGACTTCTGAGAAAAAATTGTATCACAATATATGGAGTACCATGTAAGAATATGCATGGCTTTCAAACCAGATGACCAAGGTCAAGGCCATATCTTTTCTATAGACTATAATAACATATCCATATTTTCTAGTTGGTGTGTATTGGCATTTAAAATATTATTTACAAAGGAAGCTTCCGAATTGGAAGTTATTTCAATTTTCTAAGGCACAACAATGGCTTTAGTCATGAAGCTACTACAAAACATGGCTTAAAACCCCACTGCCTCGGTTTTCACTCAAAGTATATATAGCCTAGGGTTAATTTTAGGGTTCGGGGTTTTTTTGGGTTGAGGGTTTAAGGGTTCATGGTTTATGGTTTAGGATTTTAGGGTTTAGGCTTTTAGGGTTTAGTGGTTTAGGGTTCATGATTTAGGGTTTAGGGTTGTTCAGGACTTTATGGTTTATGATTGTTTAGGTTTTAGGGTATAGGGTATTTTCAATAATAATGTTCAAGCTTTATATATATGGTTATATTCATGGAATATAATGGCTTTATCGCAATTTAATAAAAGTATTTGAAAATTTGATCTATAAGTGCATTATACCTCCTTGGTAAGGGTTTAGGATTCTAGCGTTAGGAACTTAGGGTTCTAGGGTTAGGAGATTATTAGGGTTTATGGTTAATGGTTTTTCATTTTCAATAATTTTCAAGCTTTATGCTTATATTCATGTAATAGAATGGCGTTACCGCAATTTAATGAAAGTATCTCAAATTGTGATCTATAAGTGCATGGTACCTGCTTCGTTTAGGGTTTATCGGTCGATGATTTATGGTTTTACGGTTTAGGTTTTATGGGTTGTTTAGGGATTAGTGATTTTTCAATATTTCTCAAAGATTTATGCTTATATTTGTTGAATAGAATGGCGTTACATGTTTAATGAAAGTATCACAAATGTTGATCTATAAGTGCATGATACCTTCTTGGTTAGGGTTTATGGGTCGTGGGTTTTAGTGTTTTACAGTTTAGGTTTTATGGTTGTCTAGGGTTTAGAGTTTAGCGAATTTAGAATAATGCTCAAGCTTTATTGTTATATTCATCGAATAG
Organism: Avena eriantha; assembly: GCA_910589775.1. Lineage (NCBI taxonomy): Eukaryota > Viridiplantae > Streptophyta > Magnoliopsida > Poales > Poaceae > Avena > Avena eriantha. Next base: position 18,553,963 of record OU342746.1, read on the forward strand.
AATGACGTTACCTAATTTATTGAAAGTATCTCAAATTTTGATCAATAAAGTGCATGATACCTGCTTGGTTAGTGTTTATTGGTTAAGGGTTTGGAGTTTTAGGGTTTAGGTTTTAGGGGTTGTTTAGGGTTTAGGGTTTAGGGAATTTTTGATAATGCACAAGATTTATGCTTATATTCATTGAATAAAATGGCGTTACCAAATTAAACGAAAGTATATTAAATTTTGATCTATAAGTGCATGCTACGTGCTTGGTAAGGGTTTAGGGGTTTTGGGTTTTGGGTTTTAGGAATTTTCAATAATGTTCAAGTTGCTTTATTCTTATATTCGTGGAATAGAATGGCATTACATCAAATTATTGAAAGTATCTCAAATTTTGATGTATAATTGCATGATACCTGCTTTGGTTTGGGTTTATGGGTCGAGGGTTTAGGGTTATAGGTTTTTACGGTTTAGTTTTATGGGTAGTTTAGGGTTTAGGGTTTAGCAAATTTTCAATAATGCTCAAGATTTATGCATATACTCGTAGAATAGAATGGGTGTTAGCTGATTTAATGAAAGTATCTCAAATTTTGATCAATGTGTGCATGACACCTGCTTGGTTAGGGTTTATGGCTGAGGGTTTAGGGCTTTAGGGTTTAGGATTTATGTTTTAGGGGTTGTTTAGGGTTTAGGGAATATTTGATATTACTTAGGATTTATGCCTATATTTGTCAAAAAGAATGTTGTTACCCAATTTAACGATATTATCTTAAATTTGATCTATAAGTGCATGCTACGTGCTTGCTGAGGGTTTAGAGTTTAGGGTTATAGGGTTTAGGGGTTTAGGATTTGGGTTTAAGGGGTTTAGGTTTTCGGGAATTTTCAATAATGTTCAAGCATTATGCTAATATTCATGGAATAGAATGGTGTCACACAATTTAATGAAAGTATCTCAATTTTTGATCTATAGTTGCATGATACCTGCTTGGTCAGGGTTTAGGGGTTTAGATTTTATGGTTTAGGATTCCGCGAATTTTCATTAATATTTTTAAACTTTATGGTTATATATATTCGTGGAATAGAATGGTGTTACCGCAATTTAATGAAAGTATCTCAAAAATTGATCTACAAGTCGATGATACCCTACTTGGTCATATTTTTTGTTAACTAAAATTGAAGGTACCCAAGTACTAAAACAAGGGAGAAACACGAAGAGTTCCTTGAGATTTAGGCACTGTTTTGTTGGGCCTGATGTCAACGCACTTCTATTCTTGTAGACAGTTGTTGGTCCTCCAAGTGCAGAGGTTTGTAGAACAGCAGTAAGTTTCCCTTAAGTGGATCACCCAAGGTTTATCGAACTGAGGGAGTAAGTGGTCAAAGGTACCCCCTCTCAAACAACCTTGCAATCAAGATACAAGAAGTCTCTTATGTCCCCAACACACCCAATACACTTGTCAGATGTATAGGTGCACTAGTTCGGCGAAGAGATAGTGAAATACAAGTGGTATGGCTATAAGACAATGGTGCGAGAAAATACCATGATGGCGTGGAAGATACTAAAGGCAAACTAAAATAAAGATGGCAACAAACAAACATGTAAGAGATCTATTTGCAAACGGTGTTTCAATGCTTAGAAACAAATCCTAGGGATCATACTTTCACTAGTGAACACTCTCATACAAATATATTATCTTCATGATACTACTCTGAACTGCTCTCCGGTTGGACACTCTAATCCATGGAGGGCTATAACACCACACCTAAAAGTAAGCCTTTTCCATCTAGATAACACCACACTGTCACCTTGAGCACTAGATGGTTCCAACAAACACCACGATTTCATAAAGACATCCAAATCCAAATATAACTCATAACAAGTATTTGTAATCTGTAGCCTAAGTGCCACCATGGTTTGCACGCTGTCACTTTCACACACATGGGGAGAGCAGAGATCTATTAAAGCATTTGAGTAGCAAAATAGATCCACATGATTACAAAGCTCATGATCACAATATGATCTTGCATAGAGAGAGAGAGAGATGAACACATAGCTACCGGTAGAACCCTTAGCCTCGAGAGAGAACTACTCCCTCCTCATCATGGGAATCAACAACGACAATGGATATGGTGGTGGAGTCGATGGAGATGGCTCCGGGGGCACTTCCCCGTCCCGGCAGGGTGCCAGAACAAAGAATTTCTATCCCCCGAATCTCCCTTTCAGTGGCGGCGGCGCTGCGGAACTTTTCATGGCTGGAGGCTTGACTATTTAGAGTTTTTGCATCGGGAGGCTTCTTATAGGCGAAGAAGCAAGGTCGGTGGGTGGCCAGGGGTCCCACACCACATGCTGGCGCGACCAGGAGTAGCCCGCACCACCACATGGTGTGGCCAGCCCCTAGCCCCTCTCCGTCTCGTCTTCTGGCTGCGTGAGTCTTCCGGTAAAATATCGATTTTGGCTTTTGTCCGGTCCAATTCCGAGAATATTCATTTTCTAACTTTCCTGGAACCAAAAGGCAGAAAACAGGCAACTGGCACTGTGGCATCTTGTTAATAGGTTAGTCCCAGAAAGTGTATAAAAGTACTCCAAAGTGTGGACAAAACATAAGAAAGTAGATATAAAACAAGCATGGAACATCAAAAATTATAGATACGTTTGCAACGTATCAACATCCCCAAGCTTAACTCCTGCTCGTCCTCGAGTAGGTAAGTGATAAAGAGAAAGAATAATTTTTAGGTGACATGCACCATCATAAACTTGATCAAAGTATTTGTAAAACATTAGTACTTCAACATAGCATAAAATATATAGTTCTAACAATAAGACAACTATGTTGTAACATGAAAAGGCACAAACAAAAGATCATGAATAACAATGCATTGAAAGACGTTTGTTTGTTAACATATAGAAAACATAGCATAGTGGCATTCAGCTTGTCCCTCATAGTGTAGCAAAACATAAATGCATAGGACACCTTCAAAGTTCATAAGGGTGACTAGATACAAATAGTTTAAGAACAAGCAATATCAAAGTTATGCATCAATCAACAAGTCTTGGGACAATGCACATTAAACTACGAATGACCACTATGCTCTCTCAATAGGTGCATAAAGATAGAAGATGGAGACTAAACATAAAAGTAAAAGAAAGTCCTTCATAGAAGGAAGCAGGGATTCAAGTTTCATAAAGAGCTTCCACAATTTATGGTACTTATTAGCTTTAAGCTCTCATTGCCCCTATCATAAGCATCTTTAGGTGATTAAGGTTAAAGTAACACAACTAAGAGGATACGCTTGACAAGTTATAAGCCAAAATCTCATGTCCCTTACTTACGAAGACCGAACCTCATGTTACTCAACTTTAGTCACAAGTAAGCTCTTGTCATTGTAAGTACATATGTATCATAGAAAACCGCCAACGGGGTACCCCTTGCACATGATACAGGAGCTATCCCATAATCAAAATGACAAGGCAAGTAGACAATGAGCATCTCAGCAATCTTCTTATTTACCATGGGAAAATGGTGCTTTTTTCTCTCTTTCCTCTTTTCTCATATTTTTTTTCTTTTTTCTCAATCTCTATCTCTTTTTTATAAGAAGAATGCTTCATAGATTGCTCAATATGGTTATGCTGCAAGTTTCCACCATGATTAGGCATGGCATAGGCTAGTGGCCCAGGCGTTTCTCTAACACACATACAAACTCCATGATCTTACAAGTTCCACTTTTATTTCACACCGACGGGATCCATAAGCAAAAGAATCATCATATCAACTGGGTACAATGTACAAGTGCAATGTTGAAAGCGTTCCCCATGATACATGGTTCTGCTAATTTCAACTTTTAAAGCGCAAGCATATACCAACAAACATGGACACAATGGTTCAAGTTTATTAAGTGCAAGAAAGTAAAGTGTTCCGTCAAATTCGTGAGAGCTTTAATCACTAATTTTCATATAACAAGTTTAATTCGGAAGGTAGATAAAGACATGAATATACTTGGAATAGCAAATGCTAATAGGTAGGTATGGTGGACTATTTGGAATAACTTGGTTTTATTTTCAGTGGGATGCATGAGTGGGACTCATACTTGGTTATGGAGGCTAGCAAAAGACTGGGAGCGACCAACTAAGAGAGCAATAATGGCCATAATCATGCAAAGCGACAAAACATCATTGATTAAAGAATAAAGTGATTTTACAAGTCTAAAACTAAAGGATCATCAAGGCTATAGTGACTTTGGATAGTCTTAACATGGTGTGAGCATGTACCAAGCCAACCCAAATAAAGCATCAAAGAAGAATACCAGAATACTATGCTTTAATATGCTAAAACAACGCATGATTCTTTCAAGGCACATTAAGCAATCTAAATTGTTTATAACAAGTCATGCTACAGCAATAATCACTAAGAAAAAAGCCAAAACAATACCAAGCATGGCATGACAAAGCATAGGTCATAGTGAAAAACAAGCTCCTTTTACCACTTAAGCATGAACTTTCATACTCTTTTCCAATCCAAACCAAACTTTTTTGAAAACTAATGTATGAAAGAGGGGGTCCAACCAATTTATTCAAGCAAACTAAGAAAACCAACAAAACCAAAACGAAAATGAAAACGAAAACGAAAAAGAAGACGCTCCAAGAACAACACAACTTTGCATGAAACAATAAAAATGAAGTGTTTGGAAGAAACCTAAGATTTTTATTGATGAAGAAGGGGATGCCTTGGGCATCCCCAAGCTTTGACGCTTGTACCTCTTGAATATTTCTCGGGGTGACACGGGGTGGCATCCCCAAGATTGAGCTTTTCTCCATTCTTCATCTCATTACATCATTCTCTCCATACACCTGAAATTCTTCCTTCGTACAAAACTTCACACAATCTTTATTAGCAATATTAGTGCACTCAAGATAATAAATCTTTAGGTTCAGTTTCAACACCAATAAAACTTCCATTAAAACACAAGCTACTATAGAACTTCCCTCACAAAGCTCAATTCCCCAAAGAGAACACAAAAAGGAACCAACAAGAAGCAAATGCAAATAATGGCAGAAATCTATCAAAATAGACCAGCATGTAAGAACCAATTTTTTCGAACACCTTCTGTTGCTCAAATCGAAAAGTACTGAGCTAACGAAAGTTAGATAAAAACCTTGGGTAGAAGCACAAAACATCACAGCTTAAACCGACGTACAGAGATTTTATACGAATTTTTGCAGTGAAGAACAAAAATCTATTTCGGGACAACAACTTTCCCAAGCATTACTTCTCTCTTATTAGAGGTTACTCCTGGCACAAAAATCAAATAAAAAGGATAAGGAGTGGTTATTACAGAGGTAATAACTTCCAAGACTCATCTAAAACTTTTGGGTTATCTCCCAATAAGTACTTTTCTTTAACGCCTTTAAGTTAGGCATGATAGTTTGAGAAGATGCTCACGTAGGAAATATGGTAAAGTAAAAGAGAGCATCAAGAAGCAAATTTAAAACACATTTAATTCTAACCCATTCCTTTGCATAGGAGTCTTGTAAAGAAACAAGTCATGAAAACACAAAGCAACAAGCATAGGAAAGCAAAACAAGTGCAACCTCAAGACTTTCAACATAAAGAGGGGAAACCTAATATTATTGAGATGCATAAAACCATGTTTCCCTCTCTCATAATAACTTTCAGGAGCATCATAAATAAAATTAACAATATAACTATCACATAAAACATTCTATCATGAGCCACATGGATAAAAGAATTAATACTCCCCACATAAACATAGTCATTCTTATTAATTGTAGTGGGAGCAAATTCAACAAAATAGCTATCATTATTATTCTCATCACCATAATCATCAAATAAAGGAGGCATATTGTAATCATAATTAATTTTCTCCTCAATAGTAGGTGGACTGAAAATATCATATTCATCATTGTGATCATCATATATTGGAGGTATAGTATCATCATAAGCAATAGAATAGTTATCTTCCAGAGTGTGTTCATTTGTAAACATATCATCATTAGAAGGAACATGGATAGTACTAATAGTGCAGCAATTATTAACATCTTCATTTTCAGAATTGGTACCAAAGAGATTTTCAATATCAAAAGAAGTGTGCTTTTCCCAATCATGATCACTACTATAGTTAATAGGAATAGGAACAACATCGAGTTTAGACTCATAAAAAACTATAATAGGAGCAACATGCTTAGGGGAAAATACCGTTTCCTCCCTCCTTTTACTCCTCCTCTTCTTCTTTTTCTTCTTCTCTTTAGGAGGGAGAGGCTTGAAAGGAAGCTTCTCCATATACCCTGGTTCTCTACCTTTGTCGTTATCCCAATATTCGATATTGCATTGAATTGTTTCAAGAAGATCCCACTTAGCTTTGACCTCCTTACTTGTGAAGGATCCCTCTAAACAAGTATCTAGATAGTCCTTGTAATGTCCGGAAAGCCTTGCATAGAAATTATTAATAACAATATTACTGGGGAGCTCATGAATGGGACATTTGAGCATTAGTGACTTCAATCTCCCCCATGCTTGGGAAATACTTTCTATATCATGTGGATGAAAATTATAAATGTAATTCCTATCTTTATGAATTTCATGAGGAGGATAAATTTAGAGTAAAAGAGAGATTCAAGTTCCTTCCACTCCAAATGATGAGGATCATCTAGTAGCTCATACCACTCCCTTCATTTGCCCTTAAGTGAAAAAGGGAATAGCTTCATCTTAACTTGGTTCATTGAAATACCTGCAAACTTGAACAACTCGCATAATCCGTGTATAAAGAGTAAATGATCACTAGGATGTATAGTTCAATCTCCAAAATAACAGTTATTCATAACACGTTCAACAATTTTTATAGGTATTTTAAAAGGGATGCTTTCAGTATGTGGATATAAAATATCACAAGTATCATTAGAATTACCACATATGGGAGAGAAAGTATCATCAGAGCAAATTTTCTTCTTTAAAACTAGGGAACTAAAAATATCATTTTCATAAAAACTAACTTCCCCAAGCTTAGACGTTTCAATAGCATTAGTAACTAACGTGTTCAAAAGATTCATACTAATATAATTGCTATTAGCATGCAAAGAAAGTTCCATGGGTTTTTTAATTTTCTTTTCAGACAATTCATGTTCTACATTAGGAAAAATACTAAAAAACTCTCTATTTTTGTTGTTGTTTTCCATTAAACCTAACTAGTGAAAATAAAAACAAGCAACAAACAGACAAAATGGCAGAATCTAAAGGAAATAACTTCGAGCACTCACACCGGAGGATGTGAGTACCTTTTACCTTACCTCCCCGGCAACGGCGCCAGAAAATAGCTTGATGTCAACGCACTTCTATTCTTGTAGACAGTTGTTGGTCCTCCAAGTGCAGAGGTTTGTAGAACAGTAGTAAGTTTCCCTTAAGTGGATCACCCAAGGTTTATCGAACTGAGGGAGTAAGTGGTCAAAGGTACCCCCTCTCAAACAACCTTGCAATCAAGATACAAGAAGTCTCTTATGTCCCCAACACACCCAATACACTTGTCAGATGTATAGGTGCACTAGTTCGGCGAAGAGATAGTGAAATACAAGTGGTATGGCTATAAGACAATGGTGCGAGAAAATACCATGATGGCGTGGAAGATACTAAAGGCAAACCAAAATAAAGATGGCAACAAACAAACATGTAAGAGATCTATTTGCAAATGGTGTTTCAATGCTTAGAAACAAATCCTAGGGATCATACTTTCACTAGTGAACACTCTCATACAAATATATTATCTTCATGATACTACTCTGAACTGCTCTCCGGTTGGACACTCTAATCCATGGAGGGCTATAACACCACGCCTAAAAGTAAGCCTTTTCCATCTAGATAACACCACACTGTCACCTTGAGCACTAGATGGTTCCAACAAACACCACGATTTCGTAAAGACATCCAACTCCAAATATAACTCATAACAAGTATTTGTAATCTCTAGCCTAAGTGCCACAATGGTGTGCACGCTGTCACTTTCACACACATGGGGAGAGCAAAGATCTATTAAAGCACTTGAGTAGCAAACTAGATCTACTTGATTACAAAGATCACGATCACAATATGATCATGCATAGAGAGAGAGATGAACACATAGCCCTTAGCCTCGAGAGAGAACTACTCCCTCCTCATCATGGGAATCAGCAATGGCGATGGAGATGGTGGTGGAGTCGATGGAGATGGCTCCGGTGGCACTTGCCTGTCCCGGCAGGGTGCCGGAACAGAGACTTTCTATCCCCCAAATCTCCCCTTTGGTGCCGGCGGTGCTGCGAAATTTTTCGTGGCGGTAGGCTTGAGTATTTAGGGTTTTTGTATCGTGAGGCTTCTTATAGGCGAAGATGCAAGGTCGGTGGGTGGCCAGGGGGCCCACACCAACTGGTGGCGCAGCCAGGGCTAGCCCGCGCCACCACATGGTGTGGCCAACCCTTGGCCCCTCTCTGTCTCGTCTTCTGGCTGCGTGAATCTTCCGGTAAAATATCGACTTTGGCTTTTGTCCAGTCCAATTCCGAGAATATTCATTTTTGGACTTTCCTAGAACCAAAAAGCAGAAAACATACAACTGGCACTATGGCATCTTGTTAATAGGTTAGTCCCAGAAAGTGTATAAAAGTACTCCAAAGTGTGGACAAAACATAAGAAAGTAGATATAAAACAAGCGTGGAACATCAAAAATTATAGATCCATTTGCAATGTATCAGGGCCCTAATTCTGGATTTTGTTTTTTGGCTTATAAAGCTACGAACGTGTTTTTGGCTTTGTTTTTTTAGCTTTTACTCTGACATAGTGGAATGATAGTATAAGCCAGGTTGGATGATTTTAATGATTTTATCTCGGTTTAGCAAAAAATGTTCAAATTTTGAACAACACGCGATGGGAATCTCTACTTCCCGTAATTCTGGCTCATTGACATGTGGGTCACTTGAATAGTGGGTCCAAAAAGACACTGTAGGTTGGAGTGGGCGGGCAGGAAATTTTGAAAAAGGGCTGGGAAACATCGATGGGCTGATGCACTTGGAAAACGCAAATTAACCACCTATATCCCTTTGTTATTGCAGTGCTCCCTCGGATTCTCATTTCTCGAGAAGGGATAAAAGAGGAATTTTGCATTCTTGAAAGAGGTGAAGCATGTTTGAATGGATGCGCGGGATATTTTAATGTATGGGTGTGATGTTTGGGCGCCGTACCAAATTTTGAGGTCGAAGCTTCTAGCATATGCTACTCCAGCGTGGGGCCTCTCAAGCACGCTATGACCGACTAGGCCCACACGCCAGCGAGGATTGCTTCCCAGCATTTAATCAAGTTTTTAGGCATTTTCTGAAATTTTCGAACAATTTAAGGCTTTCAAGAAGATGACCATCATCCAAAAAAAGGTGACCAAGGTCATGGAAATAGTTTATGATGGTGTGTCCGTATTTGGTAGATCAGTCCATCTTTGCAAATCAACCAATATGTCTGGTTCCAAATTTGAAGTTTGTTTTCGAATTTCCAAGTAACAACAATGTGTTTTGTTGTGAAGGAGCTACAAAGATGATGGCTCAAAATGCCACCGCCCCCTTTTTTCACACAATGTATAACGCCCTTTCAAGCTTCCAGGCTAAATTTATGCAATAAAATAATTTTTTGGGCTAGATGTTTGAATGGACGAGCGGGATGTTTGAATGGGTGGGCGGGATATTTCGGCGCTCTGCCGAAATTTTGAAGTTGAAGCTTCTAAGGTACGCTACTCCCACTTGGGATGTTGTCCCTGTTAGATAGACCCACGGGCCTTTATGCCTTCTAGAATTTAATGAGTTTATAGACATCTGCCGAAATTAATGAACATTAATTCAAGGCTTTCAAACAATAGGAGCAAGGTCACAGCCATAGTTTCTGTACCTTTTTCATGTTTTGTACTACTCCGTGCATTGAAGCATCTTCGCCAACCAAGCTTACAAATGTGTCCATATTTGGTAGATCGGTGCATCTTGGCATTTCAAGCAATTGTTGACAAACGATATTCCAGATTTGATGGATACTGCCCTAGTTTCATGAGTTTCCAAGCTTCCTAGCTAAAGATGCTGAAATAAAATAAGTTTTCGACATAAAGCCATTCGTTCGCAAAGTGCAATGCTACGTGCATTAGTTTCCATTGTACAACATAAACTTGTATTTTGACAAGTTTTGGATCAATTTTAATCTATGATATGGTGGTGCCCAAAGCAGGGTAGGTCAGAATTTCCAAAGTTATCCCTCCGCACCCCTTCGTGCTATGTATTAACTTCCACCCTCCGCAGCCTAGACCCTCACCCCCTTCCCCACAAAACAGACGCGCTTACGGTCGTGCCTCATCACCAACATGCGCGAAGAAGCTTTCCCTACCCATCGGTCTTCTTGAGACGCACCGGTGGGCACGTCGATCCCACGGTAGCCCTTTCAAATACGTAGTTTAATTTGTCTTCAATCTGCATGGTCATAGTTTATTCTGTGTTGGATCTATGTTCCTAAATACCTTCGGTGATTTTTGCTGTCAATATGTTTGCTGAAATGCATAGGCATATATAGTTTTTGTACTCCATCTATATGTTTCCTGCTTTTCTTTTTAATAATTACCAACCTTGTATGTCATAATTAAAGACATGGGCAGATTTTGGATAGAGATTCCTCCATTAGGCAGCGCTAAACGTATCCTTGATGTTCTACGATTTATGGGATTTGTTAGAGCTCATTGTGACAACTCAAAAGTACATTACCCCTGCCAGTTGTGTGCAAATCGTAGGGTGTTGCCTCAAAGTATAGTGGAAAACCATATTTTACATTTGGGATTCTAAGCACATATGTTAGATGGGTATTTCATGGTGAACCATATGATCCTCCATATGAACCGAGGGAAGCACATATTTATCATCAAGATCAAGTAGGGGAAGCAGATGTTGATCAACTAGATCAATTGACAGAGGCAGCTCCTGAGCATCTAGATCAACTTGGAGAAGGGGAGGAGAGAAAAAGCGCAAGCTGCATGAAACAGGTTTCATTTCTGGTACTACCGCCATGCTAGATGACAAGGTATATCTGTAGAACGACAAATGTTCAGGTTGTGTGTCTTTGATGTTTCTCTATAAACATATCTTTTAATCTACTAATCACAGAAGGAGATGACCGAAGAGGACTTTGATGGTAATGATGATGACATGTTTATTGATGAGCCTGTACCTAAGGCTATAGATCGGGTACACTGCTTCTGGATGGATTTGATGCAGGGCTACTGATCATCAGGGGTGTACTTTTGGTGCCGTTTGGGTAGTCTCATGACCACTAGCCCAGCTACAAAACTCTTTGGGTGTAGAGCTATCCCATGATTGGTTCGCTACTATCGTAGTTCTGTAATACAGAGCTACCTTATTATGATTTCTAGGCGTTTGTTAGTAGAACTGTAATTGGAAATTATTCCGTATATTAGTATATACAGAGTATATGTGTGTTTGTGTGTGTTTCTAGTATGAAATCTGAGCTTATCATTTTATTGGTTCCTAAACTGTTTTTGAGGCCCCATCGCTGGTGCCCTATGCTGCAACTACCGTTGTCTTGTCCACTGCTCCGTGAGACGAATCAGCAAAAGGATAATAAGCTGGGATCAATTTGATTCGAAGAGGGGCCAGTTTCTCTATCTTTGGAGAGGAACCCAGGAGAACTAGTACTGGTACCAAGGGAAGGAGGAGGTTGGCTTGGTCAATTGTCTCACCCAATTGATGTGGGACCTGCTTTAACTCACCCCTGACATGGGTCCCGCTTGAATAGTTGTAGGCCACCACGTGACAGCTGGGATCAAAAATTCGGGATTCTCTCCTGGCAAAATGTTCCCGCCATTGCCACTTAAAAATACTTACTATAGAAAAAAGTGTATTGTCCAACCCAACTACTACTAGTACTACTACTCCCCTGTCCATGCCTTTCTACCAACGACAAGACAAGAAACCATCACTAGGTAGCTCCTATCTAGCAAGCAACTGTTGGAACTAGTGCAACCTCCGATTGGGGAGTTCTTGTTGAAATAGGTGGGTGTATTTGCTCACCTCAAAATCCGCATTTGCCTAATTTGCTTCCGATTGGGCCATTGGGGGTACTATTAGTACTAGGAGTAGTAGTATTCGGTATGCTTTGCTTGTGGAGTTCTTGCTTATTTCTCACCTCGGAATCACCTAATCGGGATATTTTTCCTCTTCTCTAATCGATTGGGTCATTTCGGTGGGGTGGAGGTGGTGGTGGGGATAGGGGTGGGGGTGGGGGGAGGTGGTACTGATTTCGTATGGATTCCAAATCAGGGCATGGTCACCACTGTTCTGATTGGGGCATTTGGTCGGGTTCTCTTTTGGTGTTCTTCACTTCTGTAACCTTTAGTTGCTACTCGTAATAAGCAATGGATTTTGCGTCAGATTCTGTATGGAGAACTATGGGTGAGTGGTGCGCACGGACACTACAGATAGGGATGGTCCCGTCTGTTCCCTTAAAAGTTGCCTAAAAAGGTAATGTAGCAGTATATTCGTTGCGTTCTTCCATTCTTTCCAATGCTGAAAGTGGTTGGCTGCAAACTTGATGTATCCCTGTGCTAAAAGTTGTCTCTGTCTGCATCCTGTTTTTGTGGAAGCCTCTGTGACACCATATCTTCTTCATTTACTGTAGCACGTTCGTACATATCTGCGAACGTGTGGTCCTCAGGTGCGGCAAACAAGATGGTACCCCCACATGCCGCAAGATCCTGCTAGTACAACTACTCGCCAAACAAGTGTAAGGCCACCGACCAGCTAGAAGGCCCAGCTTAAAGAGAAAGGTATTTGTTCTTAATACCCTTATTACCATGGTGCAGTCAGATATAAGTATTACCCGCTTGGTGTCATGCATGCTTATTAGATGTTCAGAAACATATGTGGGATTTTATTAATTCTGGCACTGTGTTTATGTGAATCCAGATCTGGATCTGTCTAACTATCTCATACAGTCAGTATATGACTACTATGTACTGTACTCCCTCCGTCCCAAGGCTTAGGCATAGACTATATTTTTTGAAAAGTCAAGCAACGGAAAGTTTGACCAAACTTTTGAAAAAAAGTCAAAAACTATCAAGAACTATGATATTATATACATACGACATGAATATGTTTCATGATGTATCCAAGGATATATAATTCATATTATAGTTTTTTCTAAAAACATGGTCAAACTTTACATAGTATTGAACTGTTGAGCTTTGTTGCTATTTATGCAGATTGAAGGTGCTGCTATGAAGGATGAGGCTGCTGTAGAGGCTAGTAGATTTCTGATGCCCGCACCAAAAGAGGACATCCTCTACACAACAAGGAAGCTCCAACACAGTATCCAGGTGGGCAGTGACCTCTCTAAGAAGTGGGTATAATTTGGAAATCCACAATTTCGCATGTTATGATTTTCTATGTTATTGTTATCAGCTAGTACTATATGTTTATGCTCATTAGAAGTTCACAAAAATAAAATATGTTTGCTTTACAGACAATGGTTTTGTCTTATATTATTAGATTTACTTGCTCTTTACATAATTGAACCTTTCCACTTAATTTCACTTTGGACCACGAACCAGTTGCTCAGCCCTTTCTGCTACCCTCCTCTTGTCAAGCTTGTGGATTGAAAGGGGGCCCCCTGTATGCCATTGCAAAGGCAGAGGGATGAAAAATGGTGCATGGCCACCGTTCGCAAAGGGTACCCATGGTATCAGGTATGGATTCCAAGTGGTTTAGACCGACTTAATGTAAGATCTTGTATCTCACTTTTTTTTGCTATCGCCTTACTTCTCTATCAATTTTCTCATGAAGGTTGTCCCTTGTGTCACGCGCCCCATCATAAAGAAACGACAAGTTTCTAACTCTATATAGTGAGGGCCCTAAAGGCATGCGGCAACTATATGATGTGGTTGTCTCCCAGACGATGGCCACCACCTATTTGGGTGGCCTAGGTTGGTCCAAGTATGTCCATAAGGATGGTTTAAAGCAGGGGGACGAGGTATCATTTGATTTTAGCAAGCCTGGGCAGATACTTGCATGCCATCGTACACCTATTGACCAAAGGACCAAGAACAAATGTAGTACTAATTAATTTGATTATGTACTCATCACAACCTCTAATGATTTTCTTACGACTAACTGTTCTGCACCATTGTCTTTACTCATCATATGACCCTGATCACTTCTGCAATCCGCTTCCCCTTATGTACCACCCAAAAGGGTACTAGCATCAAGCTGCTGGCAGCGGCACCAGCACCGGCCCAGTTCCTGCAATGGCACCTTTTGACCTCAGTAGGAGAAAGAATAGAGGTAGTAACTTAATTCGCTTGTATACTCTCATATTCGTCTAGGAGTTACTATTGTATAAGAAACCATTTTGCTTGTCCACATCTCATATGCCTCTCTGACCACTCCTGCAGTCCCCTTACCTACCCCTCAGAAGGTAACCAGCACCAAGCTGCTGGCACCCCCAATGACACTAGCCCTAGTTCTTGCTCCGGCACCTTTTGACCTAAGGAGAAATAATGGAGGTAGTAACTTAATTTGCTTGTATACTCATCATATCCTATGATCACTATCTCGTGAGTAACTGTTGTATAAGAGACCATTTTGCTTGTACACTTCTCATCTGCCTCTACCATCCCTACAGTCAGCTTAGCTACCCCTCATAAGGAATCTAGCATCAAGCTGCTGGCGTAGGCACCGGTTCTAGGCCTTCTGGCTCCTGTACCAGCCCCTCTACGATTAGTGGCAACATCTCCTACACCAGCACCATCCCAACACAGGCACCGGCACAAGCTCCTTCATCACCCTAGGCAGCACCTTGCCAGACCATATCCTACACATGTGTCATCACAAGGTCGCACCGGATTATATTTGTGAGTATATGGCGGCAAATAAACTGCTCTGAATGTCTTCTCAAGTTTCACATGAGTCAGTGCATTGCTCTTAGTAATTATGCGTTATCTCTTGCTTTGACTCAGAAATTGCCTAAGAGTGCCACAAAGCAACTCTAGGCCAGACGAAAGGGCACAATAGTCTTCACGATGCAGAGTGAAGGACTGCAAATCGAGGGACGCTACACCATTAACTCGACTGGTTGGTGCTTGGCAGCTACTCTAGGTGGATCAAGTTCTAGAAAGCAGCCAAACTTACTATTGGAAGAACGGTCAAGGTCGATGTATCTGGCTGTCCTAAATGCCGCATGTTGTTCATGAACTTTCTAGCTGTCTAGCGCTTTGGCCACATGCTATTGTAATTAATTATGTGGTTGTCTTATCTCCACTGATCATATATGGGTGGTAAAATTATGATAACCTTTTGCTGGATTGGAGCTATGACTAGCACATAGTGGTATGGTATATCTGTATCTATATGACGATTCCCTATATGACCAAATATTATGACAATGATTGTGTTCCAGTGATCGAGTGTGTTTGGAGAAAAGGGCAAACTGATCGCGTGGCATGGTTTTTAGAGCTGAAACAAGAACTATCTCTCTCTATCGTGATATTGAATTTCAGTGTCTGTATTGCTGAATCAATCACTTTGAAATGCTTCTGAATAGGTCAAGTGCTGCTGAATATGAACTAGGAATCTGTCGTTTTTTATGTCTTATTATTCTGTACTCCTTAATCTTTCAAATGGTATTGAATTTGTCAAAAGTTCTATCGTTGCTGCTAGCTGCTTTCTCTAGAGCTTTTGCCTTTGTGTCATCGGAACCATTGGATGCATTTTGGACAGAGATGAGAGGGTAAAGATATATACAGCGTGATTTCACCAAGTGAAGACATTGGATACCAGCCCTGTTTTGGCGCATGTGGTGTGTGTTCATTAGATACTTTTACATGAATATCTGTCAAAGGAATTATCACTTTTTTCCTCCCTCGAAGAGGTCTGTGTTTGAATCTAGCGAGCCACAACCCAGTGAAATTTGAGATAGAAGCCCATTGACCATAACCCAAAAACTTTTTAATTTGGCCTTTTTGGCATTGCCCCCACCCCCACCTCTTAAAAAAACTCTACATACCCATGTTTTTAAGAAACTAATCCATTGTGTGGCTTTTTATAAATCGAGGTTCCAGTAGAACTGCTCTTTTATTTTAAGAGAGATAACATGGACACACAAAATATTTTTTAGAAGACTGATACATAAGTTGTTGTACTAATACATGTTTAATGATTCAATTTCTATTAGTATCTTTGGTATAGTGGCAAAACACTCAGTTTATGTCTATTTGATTTGGTTTGAAGGTCTTTAGTTTGAATCCCCTGTGTGCATATTTATATATATCTTGGGTTTACTTTTTTTTGAGAAAGAGTTTACTTTTTAATATCACATTACAGAGAGGCTGACATCACGGACCCACCAGCCTGCAACATCCCTCGAGTTTAATGGTTGGGTTTGAAAAAAAGTTAAATACTTGTACAGATAGGCTGGCATCATGGACCCACCTACCAGAACATACCAGAGAGGCTGACATAGGGGCCTCAGCAGCAAGACCATACATGGCTACCACATCGATAAACGTTCCCAAGGTTAAAATAGCGTACATGGACGGAAAAAAGTCCATCATACGTAGGTTGATATACAGAGAGACTGGCATGTGGGACCCAGGAGCGCGGCCTTATACAAGTTCTGCCTCGAGCGACGTTTCCAAGTTCGAAACAGGGAGGCGCGAGCGAGAAAAAAGTCCAGCATGCCCATGTTTCTTCTAATGAGAGGCTCACATGGGGGACCCAGCAGCCTGGAAAAATGACCGATGCATTGAGCAACGCTATCAAGTTTGAAACATGGAGGCGCGACCGAGAGAAAAAATTCCATCACACACACGTTTCTTCTAATGAGTGGATGACATGTGGGGCCCTGCATCATGATTAAATGGTAGATGCAGCGAGCAATGCTATCATGTTCGGAACACGGAGGCGCGATCGAGGGAAAAATTCTACCATACACACGTTTCTTCTAATGAGAGGATGACATGTGGGGTCCATGAGTTTGATTAAACAGTAGATGCATCGAGCAACACTATCAAGTTTGGAATAGGTTAGCGCGAGCAAAGAAAAATATTCCATCATACACACGATTCTTATAATATGAGGCTGACATGGAGGACCCAACAGTGTGACTAGATGGCAGATAGATCAAGCAACGTTATCGAGTTGAAATCAGGGAGGCAATAGCCAAGGGAAAAATTCCATTATACACACGTTTCTTCTAATGAGAGGATGACATGTGGGTCCCAAGAGATTGATTAAACAGTAGATGACATGTGGGTCCCAGGAGATTGATTAAACAGTAGATGCATCGAGCAGCGCTATCAACTTTGGAACAGGGTAGCGCGAGCGAAGGAAAAAAATTCCATCATACACACGATCCTTTTAATGAGAGGATGGCATGTGGGACCTAGCAGCCTGACTAAATGGAAGACGCATCGAGCAACGTTATCGAGTTCAAATCAGGGAGGCGTGACTGAAAAGTATGGTCCGCTAGAGACACTGACGTTCGGGACCCACGCGCCTCAAAAGACTTCAGCGAGCCAACATCACATGAGGAAACGAAAATCTTGCTTATGCCACGTGCTGGCCGAGCTTCCTCCATGTTTTTAGCAGATCCGTCATACTAGAGGGCCACAAAACCAGAAAAAAAAGTTTTCCATCAGCCACGGCCGAGCCGAGAATTTCGTCGCGGAAGATGCGCCTTCTACGACGACCGTCGGGCCAAGTCGTTGCAGAAGAAACTTTTCTTGTAGTGCGCCCTCGTGGGGGAGCGATGATCACATGGGTAGTCTTGGGAGGCGGGACGATCTGGCAGCTGTTGCAGAGTGGAGGGGCGGTGTCACTAGGCTTGGGGCGTCATCGGAGACAAGGGACGGGCGTGCACCTGCAGCACCCTATGCCGGCTCCTCAGCGAGAGCCCCTATGGGGCCTAGTTGGGTGTGGTGATGTTGAGAAGCGCGACCATTTGCACACGCCACTTATCCTGGCTGGAATCGACCGGTGCGTTCTACAATAGTTCATGCACCATGTGCTTGGAGGCCTCCAGCATGGGCCGGTCGGGCTTATCGCAAGAGGACACGGTGCGGGAGAGTGAGGTGTTGTCGTGGTTGAGAGCGTATTCTCCCGTGATGGTTGGAAGGAGGCGCCCTCCTCGTCGTATGTCCATGGGGTTTGCTCTATGGTGGTGCATCGAGGGACGAGCTCCATCTAAGCCTTGCTCGCTGCATGGCGGAAGGCACGAGCGTCCCAAGTCTCGTTGCGAGTTGACATGCCGACAAGGTTGGTGAAGACCTTGGAAGCGCGCCTCATCCCCCTACATGGCGTGCCAAATGTCTGAGACTTGTGTCCCGCGAAGGAACAAGGGGTCCGACGAGCCCTGAGTCCAAGAGGGGGCTGAACATACGTTCTAGGCTAACTGGCGATGGAGGAGACAACGGACCTCGCACACGACAAAGAGTGACATGGGTTTCTTTTACCTAGGTCCAAGACCCTTGTGAGGAGGTAGAATCCCTACTCCTGCTTGGTTCTATTGCTCGCATGCTTCGCAAGGGTACAATGGTAGACTAGTGTCTAGGGCTTTAGATCACGAAGATCAATCCCTTATAAGGTAGGGGTTGCCTTCCTTTACAGGGGCGTGATGACTACAAATGCACATATCAATTGTAGATAGTTTCTAAATAAGAGTATCGAATCCACAAAGAGCTATTTGGTTGAGGTCTTTATGCCCTCATCACTATCTACTAAAGGATACTTATAAGCTGCCTTTGATTTCAGGTGAACGGGTGTTTGAAAGGTTTTTGGTTTTAGTGCAGGAAAGTAAATAAAACAAGTAAAAACAAAGCAAGTAAACATAGTATTTTTGGAATGGTTGTTGAACACGATGGGGCTAAGACATTCTCGGGGGTGTAGGATACACCTCCAGCATGTTTTAATTACTCATTAGGATAACCTATTTATTGTGTCATGATATGTGTGGAGAGAGTTCCACAAAAAGATGTTCACCAACACTCATGGGCAGTCACTTTGTTGAGCCAAGAATGAGGTCATCTCTAAATAACCACTGTGATTCCTAGAAGCAATCACCATGCAGACCACTGCAATTAAGGGTTTCCCTGTGGATATCATAATTAGCTTAGTGAATCGCCCTTTGTTCCCCTTCAACCGTGTTGGATGATAGTGGTGCTTATAGTAATAGTAGAAACTAGCACAAACATCCATGCACGTGCAAAGGGTTTCACCCTCTTACTTTAGACCCAAAGGAAAATGATATGTTGCTGACTACACTTACCATCTAAAAGGAGAGATCAAACACACATCATAGATCAATGGATCTTATACACAAGTAATAGATCATCATTATTTCATTTCATAATAATGCTAGGGTTTCTCCATATCCCTAAGAACGAAGGGAACTACTCACACATGGAAGCAATCAACAATATCATCATAATCAAATGGATGGATAAAAGTAATGGGATGAATCTAGTGCAAACCACAATTGAATCCGGAATTACAACAAGATCGAATGGATGGAAGATGGGAGTAGATATGGTAGTGGAGATGTAGCGGCTGCTGATGTATAGGTTGATGTGTTGTCATCCAATGATCCGTGCAGCAGAAAAGATTTGCCCTTCTTCAACTTCCTCCTTCAAATCCCTTTCTAGTGTGGTTTTTCGTGGCTGGGGGTTTCTATGAATGTCAGATCTGTCTTTTGTTTTCGCGAGGAGGAATTATTTGACGAGGCGGACCCATCGCTAGGTCATTACGCTGGCGGAAGCCTCCTGGCGTGGGAAATTCTTATAGGTGCAAAGGTAAATCAATAAAAGGACTTTTATCACTTAAAAATACCATATTACTATCTAATATGATAGTCTCAATTGATATGGTTATTAAAGACTTGGCAAATTGGTATCCTATTGAAACAAGGACAAAAAGGTGCGCGCTAACGCGGTAAAATACTAAAAACACTATACTAATAATGCAAAAACAATAAGTAAAAATGCTCAATTTTTGGACTCATCAACTCCCTCGAGCTAGAATCTTTCTCGTCCCCGAACAATACGGTGACTTATGAACAAGATCATCATGTTTATGAGGCACGAGTCGTTACAATAAATGAGGCCAAAATTGAAACAAGAGTGCAATATCGGATGTAGAGTTACATCGGGAGCTTTGTTACACCTCTACACATCACATGACTTAGAGGCTTCCACACCTTTTTGTATTAATGCTATTATAAGAAGTTATTAGTGATTGAACATATTATAAATCATCAAATTAAAAATGGTTGAGCACTTGATTAATAGTGAAGATTGATGATCATCTCCTTTTCTCTTTCCCCTGTCTTCTTTTTTTAGCTTGTACTCTTTCTTTTGCTATTGAGATCTTTCTTCATAGCTAATCTTTTGTCTCTTCACTTTTATTCTCTCTCTCTCTTTAGCACAGCTATGTCATCATGCTCACTACTATAGCTTTTTATAATTTGAACTTCTGACTATAATATGCTACGAAGATTTTACTTCTCATAATTTAATCAATACCTATTGGTGTGGAAGACCCTTAAATCATAATAGTTGTACAAGTATCATAACACTCAACCTAGTCCAATCATCTAATATACTAATCATCAATCAAAAAGATAACTTATGTTGGGAATATTCCCTAGAGGCAATCATGGTTGATGATGTTTCCCAAAGTATTCATAAAGTAAAGTTGTCCTTCTATGAACATCAGATATGTATCACTCAATATGTGATTCAGTTGTGGAACTATATATTCTTGATTGTTCATACTAGATTGTCCTTGATCATTGAGGTTGTGTTGGACACACAACTTAGACCAATGTGCAAGTCAGCTGATGACACGGTTCCACTTGTCATGGGCATGGTGATTCTATTCTGACTTACACTGATTCCGCTAAAGATTTTAGCAAGTCAGACTGACCCACAGTTGAGATGCAACGAGCATGTTGTCATTTGTAGTCTCCAGCAATGGAATCCTTTGACGTGAGGTGATTGCATGATCCGAGTTGTGGATCGCCAACTTAGGTTATATCAAACGTTGTTCCGTTAATGGGTAGTTATAAAGGTAGAGTTCGGGTTGGTTGTGAAGCAACCTGCGTGACATGGATTACCAAGATGGAATTTTCCCCTCCGTAATGGAGAGATATTCTATAGGCCCTCTCGTGTGATATGATTTCGAAGCATGGCCATGCGCTACTCAGTTAAGTGTTAATTGAGGAGTTGGACTAAGAGTTAGTCCAGTGAATCACATATCGCAGAACAAGAAGACAGTTAAGCTATTAAAGGGATGACAACTACTCGCCTATAGCTTAACAGGTATATCGTGTGTCAAAGAGACTTGGACGAAAGGCACATTGAAGGTTCGTCTTCTGACTTTATGGCACTTGGGAGTTGGCACGTCTTGCTAGAGGCCGCTACCATGTATCGAATTGAGACCAAGTGTTCATGGGAGTGAGTTGGACTCAAAGCCATGATGGGATACTTGGAGGTGTAGCTCATGTCGTGTCCAGGTGTATGTGAACCTACAGGGTCACACACTTAAGGGTAAGGAGCCCATGTGGATTAGATCCATGTGGAGATTGGAGTATGGCCTAGATGGGCCTCAAGCATTGAGCCCAGCTAGGATTTTATATAAGTGGAGTGACAAGGGATAGTCCCTGACCTAGCCATCACTTTCTCCACTTCCATTTCGGGCTAGACAGGATCTAGCAATCCACTGTCCAAAGATCCTTCCTGTATGTGTGGATACCGGTAGAGGCATTGCACCTACGGTGCTGGTGACAGGGAAGCTCGTGGGGATCTAGCGAAGGAGTTTGTGGGATCCAGAGAAGCTGTCTGTGGAATTCGGAGGGCTGTCTATGCGATCGTTTGGCACTGCTTAGACGCGCTACACCAACTTCCGCATCTGCGTGTCTAGCGGTAATATCGTGGCCTATAGCCTAAGCTATATCTTGGGAGTACCATGTTAGGGAAAAAGTTTTTTTTATGTCTGTGTGGTCCGACAAATTCAAATATCATAAAGTCTCGAAACTCAACGGATATAATTCTACTCTTGAACAAAGGGAATCGAAGTTGATACAACTAATGCAAAACGCTCTTGAATAAAAACCTAACATGCGTGCAGTAAAGTAAACATGCTAAAACTATAAGATTGATTACAAGGTGTTACAGATCTCCCCCAAGATTGGGATCTAGATGGCGGGATCAAATAATCCTTGTCGATACCTATTTATTCTTTGGGGTGAAGAAATCATCATCTTCTTCCTCCTCATCTGCCTTGTGGCTGCAAGCATGAGCAATACACGCGAATCGAGTGGACAACTCTGTGATACGAGCATGTTGTTCTTTGATTATTTTCCCTAGGGTCTTTCTATCATCGGCCATCTCCATAATGATCTTGGTCAAGAGTTGAACTCTACCATCGATGTCATCCACACTTTTTCGAGGTCTTTTCCCATCAACCAGTAGTAGTCAACTCCTTCCCCAATAGTTTCAACGCATGCTTTGGAAATATTTTCAATGTTTTCGATCTTTTCCCTAATCTCATCCCATTTTGCTTCTTTGTGAGAAGAAGTCGTGGGAGAACATTTGAGACCAGATTCGTGAAGAATATACCTGCAGGGGTTGAGTGGCGGTTCTTTATGGTTCCTCCTTTATTTGAAGAGAATACGCCCTTAGAGGCAATAATAAAGTTGTTATTATGTATATTCCAAGTATATGATAGATGTTTTTTTGCATGCTATAATTTTATTAATACGGAAACGCTAATACACGTGTGTTTAGTAAACAAATGGAAAGTTCCTAGTTATGCCTATCTTTAAACTAGCTCGTTGATTAACAAGATGATCAAAGTTTCCTGATCATGGACATTGGATGTCGTTAATAACGAGGTGACAACATTGGGGAAATGATGTGATGAACATTCATCTGAAGTATAGCATTATGATCAAAGTCATTGAGTTTATATTGCTATAACATCATACGAAGTAATCCTAGTCCTTAGACCATGAGATCATGTTAATCACTAACACCGGAAGAGTATCTTGATAACATTAAACGTCACACCGTAAAAGGGTGACTATAAAGATGGGTTCAAGTGCTATGAAGGTTTTATGTAGAGGCTCGTGGATCAAGAGTGGGATTTTTCCATCCCGATGACGGATAGATATACTCTGGGCCCTCTCAGTGATATTACATTGAGAATAGCTTGCAAGAAAGTGATGTGATCACTAGAATGTTATATCATGGGAACGAGAAAAGAGTGCATGTCGGTAACAAGATCAAACTAGGTATTTGGATACCGATGATTGAATGCCGGACATGTAATATATCATGAGACAAAGGGATTAAGTTACTAGCGTTAAAGGTTCTCACGATCACAGAAGTCATCGTTGAATGTGCAGGAGTCGGAATGGATCTTTAGGTCCCGCTTCTGATTATTGATCTAAGATGAGTCTCGATCATGTCTGCATTATTCGTGAACCATAGGGTGACACACTTAAGGGTTTACAAACACCATTTGGATTATATATGTTTCAGACGAAAGAATTGCAAACTACAGGAATCATTTCGATGGAAACCGGAATTGTTTTGGGTGAAATTGCAGAAACTAGTTCTGCATGTGATATTTGAAATGTTGCAGGGGGTTTTATGTGAATGTTAGTTAATTAAAGTAATTAACAAAATTCTGAATAAAATAAATAAAAGAGTTTTATTAAATGAGAGTTTCATTAAATTTAGTGGAAATTTAATGCATGTGAGTGGGATTTTGAGTGGAGGCTAGATTTATGTGAGTGGAGCTTCACCACATGAATGAGGGAAGAGGTGGGGGCACCTCCCCATGGCGTCGGCCATGGGAGGGGGCTTCCTCCCCTCCCCCTATAAAAGGCCCCCTCTCCTCCTCACAAAGTACACCTCCTCATGAAGGATCTCTCTCCCTCTCTAGATATATTTCCCCATGCTCTCGGATTAGCGAGATACATGTTCCCGGTGGCATTTCATCTAGAAGGAGTTGCTTCGTGTGCTGATTCACTGGAGCGAGGAGGTGGGGGTTGTTCGGTAGCCTGAACGTGTGTGCAAGGATGGATGCACTGCTGATTTGTGGTGCTAGGACTTTCCCCGATCTTGAGATCGGCAAGCGTTCGACTACATCATCCACGAGTTCCATCTCATTAACAAAGCTTTGTTGTCTTCGAGGGTAAGTTCTCCATGGATGTATATCCACCCGTTGCTTGTATCTAGTAGATAGATCTTGGCGTATAGTTCCCATCGTAGGAAAAAAATCTATGCTGCGAACCCAACAGTGGTATCAGAGCCTGATCTATGCGTAGGTTCTTTGCACGGGAAGTACACATATTATTATATGTGGGCGATGATGATCATTTTATTGCCTCTTTCATGTATTTTGGATATTGGGGGCATAGTGGGATGAAGCGGTTCGGACCAACTTTACATGTCCTCGCACATGAGACCGGTTCCTAGACTAACATGCAACTAGTTTTGCATAAGTGGTTGGCGGGTGTCTATCTCTCCTACTATAGTCAATATCTAATTTACAACGAGTTGATAATAACTTAGTTATCATCGTTGTGGTTCCATGTTCGTATGTAAGACCGGTTCTATCTCCGAAAGCCCTAAGCCACGTAAAACTTGCAATGGAGACCGGTTCCATGTGGCGTCTAGTTTAGATTCTTGCTGGGCTAGTGTCATTATATGGTAATGTTGTAAGCTGATGTATAGTAGATACCCTTACAACACACTTAACTTGTAAGTTCCATAGACCTTGGCCTTACACACAAAGGAATGATAGAAATCATACCACGATGCACATGATGGTGATCAAATGCATGGACCATATCACTCCACTTTACACATATGATGTTCGCATCTTATATTGCTAGTTTGGCATTTTTAGTAGCATTATAAGATGATCCCTCATTTAGATATCAATATAAAAATGTGGTATTCCTTAAGTACGCACCATTTATGTTTCACCGCTTCAAGACATCACGTGATCATCAGGTGTACTTGAATCCACGATCATATTTTGGGTGTAAGACAGTTTTACACATGCGAGTACTAAGGTTCTTACTTGGTGAGCCTAGCATGTATAGACATGGCCTCAGAACACGGACCGAAAGGTTAAGCATGAGTCATATAGTAGTTATATGATGCCCATATTGATGCTTGCCTTTGAAACTACACCTACTCACGTGATGATCGGACTTGGTGTAGTGGATTCGGTTCATGTAATCACCAAAAATACACGAGGGATGTTGTTTTTGAGTAGGAGTTCATTTGTAATTTGGATTAGTTCAACTTGATCTATCATAAACTTAGTCTAAACTTTAAAAATTCTGTTGTAGATGGCACCACCTACTTTTGATTTCAATGTGTTCATGGAGAAAGAGAAACTTCCAACGAATGGTAGCAACTTTACTAACTAGTTCTTGAACTTGAGGTCTTTCCTCACAGCTGCACAGAAACAATATGTGCTAGAAGGTCTGATAGTTGACACTCCTGCAAGTACTGCGTCTCTTGATGAACGCAATGTGTATGACACAAAGCATGATGACTACACTCTTGTAAAATATGCGATCCTTGTGTGAATGGAACCTGAACTCCAAAGACACTTTGAACTCAGCAACGTTGATGCTATGGTGAAGGAACTCAAAAATATGTTTCAGAGCCAAATCCGTGTTGATAGATATAAGATCTCTAGCGAGTTCTTTAGCGTAAACATGAAGGAACACAACTCTATGAACGATCACATCATGATGATGGGCTATGTTCAACGTCTTAAGACACTAGGACATGGTATCCCAGTGGATCTTGCGATGGATAGAGTCGTGTAATCGCTCCCACCCAGCTACAAAGAGTTTGTACTGAATTACAAGATAAGTGGTGTGATTGGATCGTTCACTGAACTCGCTGCCATACTGTTGCCTATCGAAGTAGACAGAAAGAAAAGGCATTATGAGTTGATGGTTGGTAAAATAGCCATCTCCAAGGAAAGAGGTGAGCCTAAAGGTAATTTCGATAAGGGTGGCAATTTTTTTGTTGTACCTAATAAAAAGACCAAGGTAGGCCCTCAGCTTGATTCTGAATGCTTTCGTTGCAAAGAGTATGGTCACTGGAAGCGGAACTGCCCCAAATATGTGGCTTTAGTAAAGGCAGACAAGGAAAACAAAGGTATATATGCTATACATGTTATTGATGTGTACTTGACTAGTACCCGCAGTAGCACCTGGGTATTTGATACTGAATCGGTTGCTAATATATGTAACTCGATTCAGGGGTTGTGGAACAAGCGACCACTGGCAAGGGGTGAGGTCAAGATGTGTGTCGGCAATGAATCAAGGGTCGATGTGATTGCTGTTGGAACGCTGCCTGTCCACCTACCATCGGGATTAGTTATAAACTTAAATAATTGTTATTTGGTGCCTGCACTAAGCATGAACATTATATCCAGATCTTGTTTAATGCGATGTGGTTATTCCTCAAAATCTGAAAACAATGGACGTTCAATTTATATGAATGATATATTTTATGGTGATGCACCTATGATAAATGTTTATTTTTGTTGGATCTCGATAATAGTGTTACACATATTCATAATGTTGATGCTAAAAGGATTAAACTTGATGACGATATATCTGCATATATGTGGCACTGCCATTTAGGTCATATTGGTGTTAAACGCATGAAGAAACTCCATTCTGATGGACTTTTTGAATCAATTGACTTTGAATCATTTTATACATGTGAGCCATGCCTTATGGGCAAGATGACTAGAACGCCGTTTTCCAGTTCAATGGAACGGGCGACAGATTTATTGGAAATCATACATACTGATGTATGTTGTCCAATGAGTGTGTCGGCACGAGGTGGTTATCGTTATTTTGTTACTTTCACGAATGATTTGAGTAGATACGGGTATATCTATTTGATGAAACACAAATCTGAAAGCTTTGAAAAGTTCAAGGAATTTCATAATGAAGTGGAAAATCATCGTAATAGGAAGATCAAATTTCTACGGTCTAACCGTGGAGGTGAGTATCTAAGTTAAGATTTTAGCACACATATGAAAGAGTGTGGAATAGTTTCACAACTCACACCTGCCGGAACACCATAACGTAATGGTATGTTCGAACATCGTAATTGTACTTTATTAGATATGGTTCGATCTATGATTTCTCTGACTGACTTGCCACTGTCATTTTGGGGTTATGCACTAGAAACTGCTGCATTCACTTTAAATCGGGCACCATCTAAATCCGTTGAAAAGACACCGTATGAATTGTGGTTTGTAAACAAACCTAAGTTGTCATTTCTTAAAGTTTGGGGTTGCGATGTTTATGTGAAGAAACTTCAACCGGATAAACTCGAACCCAAAGCGGAAAAATGTGTCTTCAGAGGATACCCTAAGGAAACTATTGGGTATTCCTTCTATCATAGATCTGAGGGCAAGGTTTTCATTGCCAAGAATGGATCCGTTCTAGAGAAAGAGTTTTTCGCGAAAGGCATGGTAGTCGGAAGGTAAAACTCGAATAGGTCACTGGACCTTCTCTTCATGCAACGGCGCATAGCACAGCGCCAGAAATTGTTATGGAGTTGACTTCACCAAATGAAGAGGGAGCTAATGATAATGATCATGAAACTCCAAAAGAAGACACTACCGAACCTCGCAGGTCGAGCAGGACACGTGCAGCTCCTGACCTATACGACAATCCTGCCATGAATTTCATGGTTGATGAAATAGATGACCCGGCGACGTATGAAGAAGCGATGATGAGTCCGGATTCCAACAAATGGCTAGAAGCCGTGAAATCCGAGATGGAATCCATGTACGAAAACCAAGTTTGGACCTTGGTGGACTTACCTCATGATCGAATGGCCGTTGAGAATAAATGGATTTTCAAAAGGAAAATTGATGCTGATGGTAATGTAACCATCTATAAAGCTCGACTTGTTGCAAAGGGGTTTTGACAAATTCAAGGGGTTGACTACGATGAGACATTCTCTGCCGTATCGATGCTAGAGTCAGTTAGGATTATGTTAGCAATTGTTGGTTATTTCGATTATGAGATATGGCAGATGGATGTCAAAACTGCATTCCTCAATGGTAACATTGAAGAAGAATTGTATATGATACAACCAAATGGTTTTGTCAATCCTAAGGATGCTAACAAGGTGTGCAAGCTTCAACGATCCATCTATGGACTGAAGCAAGCATCACGGAGTTGGAATCTCCACTTTGATGAGGTGATCAAAGAGTTTGGATTTATCCAAACTTATGGAGAGGCTTCTATTTACAAGAAAGTGAGTGGGAGCAATGTGGAATTTCTAATATTATATGTGCACGACATATTATTGATTGGAAATGATTAGATCTTTTGAACAGTATTAAAAGTTATCTAAACAGCAAATTTTCGATGAAGGACCTAGGTGAAGTGTCATACATATTAGGCATAAAGATCTATAGATATAGATCAAGGCGCCTGATAGGGCTATCACAAAGTACATACCTTGATTAGATTTTAAAGAAGTTTAAAATGGACAGAAATAAGAAGGGGTTCTTACCAATGTTGCCAGGCAAGACATTGAGTAAGACTCAAAGTCTACCTACGGCAGAAGAAAGAGAGATAATAGATAAAATCCCCTATGCTTCGGCTATAGGCTCTATAATGTAAGCCATGTTATGTACAAGACCGGATGTGGAACATGCTATTAGTTTAACTAGTAGGTACCAATATGATCCAGGTACGAAACACTTGATAGCGGTCAAGAATATCCTTAAGTACCTAAGAAGAACTAAGGATATGTTTCTTGTATACGGAGGTGAAGAAGAGCTAGTCGCCAAGTGTTATGTTGACGCTAGCTTTGACACTGATCCGGATGACTCCATGTCTCAATCCGGATACATATTTATCTTGAACGGAGTAGCAGGTAGTTGGAGGAGTTCCAAACAACCTGTGGTGGCTGGATCAACGATGGAGGCGGAATATGTTGCTGCTGTAGAAGCGGCGTAGGAAGCGGTTTGGATGAAGGAGTTCATAACCGAACTAGGTGTGGTTCCTAGTGCGTTGGACCCAATGGTTATCTATTGTGACAACAATGGGGCCATATCCAACGCCAAGGAACCAAGGTTTCACAAGAATTCCAAGATATTAAGCGCCGGTTTCACTCCATCCAAGAGCATGTTAAGGATGGATATATAAAGATTTGTAAAGTACACATAGATCTCAATGTTGCAGATCCATTGACTAAAGTTCTCCCTAGAGAAAAACATGATCAACACCAGAACTCCATGGGTGTTAGATTTATCACTATGTAACTAGATTATTGTCTCTAGTGCAAGTGGGAGACTGAAGGCAATATGCCCTAAGAGGCAATAATAAAGTTGTTATTATGTATATTCCAAGTATATGATAGATGTTTATTTTGCATGCTATAATTGTATTAATACGGAAATGTTAATACATGTGTGTTTAATAAACAAATGGAAAGTTCCTAGTTATGCCTCTCTTTAAACTAGCTTGTTGATTAACAAGATGATCAAAGTTTCCTAATCATGGACATTGGATGTCGTTAATAACAAGGTCACAACATTGGGTAAATGATGTGATGAACATGCATCTGAAGTATAGCATTATGATCAAAGTCATTGTGTTTATATTGCTATAACATCATATGAAGTAATCCTAGTCCTTAGACCATGAGATCATGTTAATCACTAACACCAGAAGAGCATCTTGATAACATCAAATGTCACACCATAAAAGGATGACTATAAAGATGGGTTTTAGTGCTACGAAGGTGTTATGTAGAGGCTCATGGATCAAGAGTGGGATTTGTCCATCCTGATGATCGATAGATATACTCTAGGCCCTCTCGGTGAAATCACATTGAGAATAGCTTGGAAGCAAGTGATGTGATCACTAGAATGTTATATCACAGGAACGAGAAAAGAGTGCATATCGGTAACGAGATCAAACTAGGTATTTGGATACCGATGATCGAATCTTGGACATGTAATATATCGTGAGACAAATGGATTAAGTTACTAGCGTTAAAGGTTCTCACGATCACAGAAGTCATTGTTGAATGTGTAGGAGTCAGAATGGATCTCTCGGTCCCGCTTCTAATTATTAATTTGAGAGGAGCCTCGATCATGTCTGCATTATTTGTGAACCGTAGGGTGACATGCTTAAGGGTTGACAAACGACATTTGGAGCATATATGTTTCATACGAAAGATATGCTTAAGCGCTGGAATCATTTCGATGGAAACCAGAATTGTTTCTAGTGAAATTGCAGAAATTGGTTCTGCCTGTGATATTGAAATGTTGTAGGGGGTTTTATGTGAATGTTTGTTAATTAAAGTAATTAACAAAATTCTGAATAAAATAAATAAAAGATTATTATTAAACGAGAGTTTCATTAAATTTGGTCGAAATTTAATGCATGTGAGTGGGATATTGAGTGGAGGCTAGATTTATGTGATTGGAGCTTCACCATAGGAATGAGCGAAGAGGTGGGGGCACCTCCCCATGATGCCGTCCATGGGAGGGGGCTGCCTCCCCTCTCCCTATAAAAGGCCCCCCTCTCCTCCTCACAAAGTACACCGCCTCGTGAAGGATCTCTATCCCCCTCTAGATATATTTCCCCATGGTCTCGGATTAGCGAGATACATGTTCCCAGTGGCATTTTGTCTATAAGGCGTTGTTGCTTCTGTTGGGGATATAATTTCCGGGTATCCTCAGTGTGCTTCACTGACAAGGGTGGCCCACTTTGGGTTAGAGCTTTCCTTCACGGGCAGCCTAGTCAGTGAGAAGAGACGGAGTCCAATCTGGCTATGGGAAGGCCTAGAAGGATTACTGACATAGGCATGTAGTGTTACTTGTAATTCAAGATGTACTCTCTAACCGACTCTTAGTCGTAGCTGGATAGGTCTCTCCTATAAACCCTAGGCCGGATATCTATATAAGTCGTCCTAGGATAAGCCTATAGAGCACCCTCACAATAGTCTACAATCTCAACTCGCACAGGCGAAACCCTTGTAACCCATATTCTGGCTCTGCCGTATTATTGGATTGCTAGCAGGAGTAGGATCTGTCCAAAGCCACCGAATTTGAACCAGGGTAAACTTGTGCGATCACCGTCCCAGAACACCGTACGTCTCACACCCCTCTGTTCCACACGCCTCGAGGACCCCCTCATGGCGTACTTGTCATCCATCCGACGACAGTTGGTGCCCACCGTGGGGCAAGTGAGTTTCAGATCTACGTTCCATGCGGAATCTGCAAGAATTGGAATCAACGAGACCATCATCGTCGATCGCTTCCTCTACGCCAGCGACGTCCCTCTCATCGTTCTCGATGAGACCTGGATTCTGGCTAGGGAGGCCGTGACTGCTTATACCATCATGTCTGTTGGCAAGATTGATGTATACATCGGTTTCGCTAAACCTGCCCCACCCAACCCAGTGGGGATGATAGAGGCAGAAGAAATCTCTGGTCCACTTTGTCCGTGGAGGCGGCAGAGTTCTAGGTCTCAGAAAACCCTAATCCCACCCAGCCCGCACCTGTTGCGGAGATAGTGGAGAAAGCCGAACCTGAAGTAGATCTTGCGGTGCAAGTCAAATCTAGAGTGGATCTCCCGAGCGAGGTTGAATCCCAGATCGATCTACCCGCGGAGGTCGATATCCAGGAGGAGCAATACAACAACCTCGGTTCCGGCTCTACTATCACCGGAACAGACCAACCTTTACTGAGGCACACGTTGAGGCGCATGATGCTGCAAGGCACAAACGTGGATGAAGTTCTCGAGACCATCAGGATTTTCGAGGAAGCTCACGAGGAAAGTGATATGTCCATTTTGCATCACTATTCTGTATCATAATTTACTTTTATTCATTGATATATTTCATATTAAGAGATGATACTTATGTTATTTCATCTATATTTGCATGGTTGATGACTTTTCAAGGATGGACCGATGAAATCAGGATTCTGATGGAAAAGGCACCGTTTGGAGGTGAAATTCGCGAAGATCAGAAAATCCCTGAAAATATATGGAAAATCCTATTTTTCTAGAAGACGAAGGATGCCAGAAGGGGGAGTGGAGATGGGCCATAGGGGGCCCACACCACCCCTGGCGCGGGCCACCCCTGTTCGTGCCACCAGGTCGTGTGGCCACCCTGGTGTATATTATCCCCACGAAACCCTAAGCCTCGGGGAGCGACCACAGAAAGATTCCACCGCCTCTGCCGGGCGGAAAACTATAGAGAGAGAAAGATCTCTCTGGCAGACAGAATTCTGCCGGGGAAATTCCTTCCCGGAGAGGGGAGATCGTCGCCATCAACACCACCATCAAGCTAGACTTCGTCGATATCATCATCATCATCTCCACCATCATCTCCACCAGCACCATCATCACCACTCCATACCACTGTAACAATTGGGTTGAATCTTGCATAGTTCTTACGAGAAACTTTCTCGGTGTTGATTACTTGGTGTAGTTGATGCTATTGAGTGGAACCATTGAATTATCATTTATGTTCATATATTTACTTATCATTATATCATCTCTGATCTTGATCCATATGATGTCTTGGGATTAGTTCGTTTAGTTCTTGAGGACATGGGAGAAGTCATGTTGTTTGTAGTACAATTGTGTTGAGAAAGATTCAATAATTTGTTATTTAAGTTGTGGTGTTATTCTTCTAGTGGTGCCATCTGAATGTCGACGACATGACACTTCACCTTTATGGGCCTAGGGGAATGCATTGGGTATTTGGCTACTAATCGTATGGGTTGCCGGAGTGACAGAAACCTAAACCCCCGTTAGGAAACCTTTGCACAAGGGATGTCAGGATCTCAATGTTTAAAGTTGTGGTTAGGTTTCTACCTAAATTACTTTCTTGTACTTGCGGATGCTTGCAACGGGTATAATCACAAGTATGTATTAGTCCTAGGAAGGTGGGTACATTAGCACAGGTTCACCCACACAACACTTACCAAACTAAAGAAGACTAATCAACAATATGAAGCGAAAGCACTTGATGATATTCCCATGTGTCCTCGAGAACGCTTGATCATCTTAAGTAATACAACCGGCTTGTACTTTGCTAAAGAAAGGATTGGGCTACTTGCTGCATATATTCTTATTGTCTTTTATTTACTCGCACTTTATTTATCTGCATTATCAAAAACCCCTAAAAATCCGTTTGCTAAGTATTTATAGAGAATTCCTTCTCCAAGCCACTCGTCAACACCTTCTGCTCCTTGTTGGGTTTGACACTCTTACTTATCGAAAATACTGTGATACACCCCCTATACGTGTGGGTCATCAAGACTATTTTCTAGCGCCGTTGCCGAGAGTGAAGCGCTATTGGAGAGTGGAACTGGTAAAGGAAACTTCTACTGTGAGTATTGTTTATTTATGTTAGTTACTTTATTTAAATATAGATAATTCACTTAGTTTCTTATTTCGTAATGCTACTACCACTGCTAAGGTAG
The DNA here is from genome assembly GCA_910589775.1 of Avena eriantha. Classification (NCBI taxonomy): domain Eukaryota; kingdom Viridiplantae; phylum Streptophyta; class Magnoliopsida; order Poales; family Poaceae; genus Avena; species Avena eriantha. Next base: position 18,587,522 of record OU342746.1, read on the forward strand.
TAGATGAACCACCACCTGCTGAAAATGATACTTTCAAAATACCTACAAGGATTATTGATCGTGGTATGGATAAGTACTATGTTGGGGATGGAACTGTCCATGTCGGTGATCATTTGCTCTTTATACACGAATTATGCGGGTTGTTTAAGTGTTCAGGTATTACAACGGATCAAGACAAGAAGAATTTATTCTCGTTATCACTGAAGGAAGAGCTGACGAATGGTATAAGCTGCCGAAGAATGGTCAATCTCTTGAATGGGAGGAAATAGTGCCTCTCTTTTAATCAAAATTTTATCCTCCTAGTGAGATTCATAAAGATCGGAATCAAATATATAATTTTGGCCTCTTGATGGAGAGAGTACAGCTCAAGCTTGGCGGAGGTTGAAGTTACTAATGCTGAGATGTCCTATTCATGAGTTCCCCAACAATATTATTATCAATAACCTTTATGCAAGACTTCCTCTTCATGATAAGGATCTATTGGATGCTTCTTGTGCTCGATCATTTACATACATGGAAGAAGAAGCTAAGTGGGATCTTCTAGACCATATTCAAGACAATGCTGAAACATGGGAGAATGATAAGGGAAGAAAGTCAGGTATAAATTATGATTATGAATGCATTGAATCTTTTATGGGAACTGATGACTTTCAAAATATTAAAAATGCTTATGGTCTTGATTTTCAAGCTATTGCGAGTTATTTTAAAGCTTTTGCTTCCTATATTGACATTCCTAAGAAGAAATGGAATAAGTATCACGCACCTTATAAAGATATTGTTAATTGTGTTCCCGCAAGAAATACTAAAGTTTATACTGCTAACCATGTTTTACCCGAACCTTACATTGAGAAAATGCTTTTCCCAGTTAAGGTAAACGAACATTCTATGATAGATAGTATGGTTAGTGAAAGTAAAAATAAAGTTGTTGAACCTATGATAGCAAATGTGAAATACTTTGTCACTAAATATGTAGAAGATGGACACACAATTCTTTGTAAGGATACTTCTAATATTGTTTCACAAAGTAGTGTTATGAGAACTAGTGTCCCTGTGTTTTCTGTTAGAATAAGTGATCGTTGCTACAATGGTTCTTGTGATAGTTATATCGTTAAATTTATGCATGATATTGAAAGTTATTATGAGAGAGGGAAAAGTGTTCTTATGCATCTCAATAATATTTAGTTCCCTCGCTTTATGCTGAAAATCTTTATGTTGCACTTGTTTTGCCTTTCTATGCTAGCAGCCTTTGGTGTCAACAATTTGTTCGCTTACAAAATTCCTTTGCATAGGAAGTGGGTTAGACTTAAACATGTGTATTTTTGCTTCTTGATGCCCCCTTTTACTTCGATTCATATTCTTATGTGAGTATCATTGAAATTATCATGCCCATCTTAATGGCTATAAGGAAAGAGCTTTTTGGGAGACAACCCAATATATTTGTGCTTTCAGTTGTTTTCGTTTATTTGAGTCTTGGAAGTTATTACTTCGGTAATAACCTCTCCTTATCCTTTTTGTTTGGTTTTTGTGTCAAGATCAACCTCTAATGAGAGAGAAGTAATATTTGGGAAAGTTGCTGTCCCAAAACAGATTTTTGTGCTTCGCTGTAAAAATTCGTGAAAAATCTCTGTATGTCGGATTGAGTTGTAATTGTTTGTGCTTCTGCCCCTGGTTGTTATTTAACTTTCGTTAGTTTTGCACTTTTTGGTTTGAGCAACAGAAGATTTCAAAAAAAATGATCTTTACCCGCTGGTCTGTTTTGATAGATTTTTGCCACTCTTGCATTTGCCTCTAAAATTGATTTCCTTTTTGAATTACTTTTGGGATTTCGGAAGGAGTTGTTTCAGTAGCTTATGTTATTATAGATTTCAGTTGAAATTGAGCTTAAAATTTTTATTACTTCGCATGCACTAATGTTGTATAATGATAATTGTGTGAAGTTTTGTGTGAAAGAAATTTCCAGGTTATAGGAGAAAATGGTGTAATAATAAAGTGAAAGCTTAAATGACTCAAGCTATATGTGTATGAATATGAGGATATTGATGCTATTCAAACGGTGATTCCAGAAGAATTTATTAAATACCAAGTTCAGAGTCATGTAGAGTCCGTTTTCGAATAGGCAATAGTTCTGGTAAGAAAAGGTCCGTGAAAAATCTATCAAGTTATATTTTTGTAGTTTTTATCTAACAAGGAAAGCAACGAAGCGAAAGAGGGACGAAAACGGAGCCAGGGTGGCTCACACCACCCCGTGGCGCGGGCCCACCTGTCCACGCCACCAGGGGGTGTGGCCACCCCGGAGTCCGTCTCTGACTCGTTTTCTCCCAGTACCTTCCTTTTGTTGTAGAACTTCGTAATATATAATCCCCCGTATCCCCCGAGGTTCGTATATCGTGTTCTCGTTGTGTTTTCGTTTCGATCTATTCTGTTCAGATGTCACTCAGGGGTATGTCTTCAAGGGATTACGAGCTGCGACAATGTCACGAGCTCCATCGCAATCTTGAGCAGGAGACTCTTGTGGGACGGGTGAAACAAGAAAGGATCCCAACTAGGCGCGAAGACATGGAGCGGAACGTCGGGGATGAAGTAAAGGACATGACAGCAGGCATGAAGGGGCTGATACCTCCAACTCTAGACCTCATTTCTTGCCCTGCAGCAGTGGAAGCTCTACGAGTAACTGATGAGTTCTGCGACAAGTACCGAGTCCTGAGGAGGAAGGTGGATATGCTTCAAGAGGAGAATAACAGGCTCCACGAGAAGCTGGAAGATTTCCTCGCACCAACTGAGAGAACACCACCACCACCGAAGGAGAAATTTGTCATCAGGTTTTGGCATCCCCTTGGTTTGTTCCAAGATTGGGGGAGTGTCGCGATATCACATCACTATCTTCTATCTTTTTACCTTTTTCAGTAGAGTCATATCATGAATAGAGAATTTATTATGTAGGTTGGTTTGCATTATGGAAGTGTCCCCCCTCTCGTTAGATATCTACGTATCCCTTGGTGAGAGTTGCCGTTATGGAATATTAATGAGAAGTTCTATCATTTATTATTTTGCATATCTTATATTAGTTTTCAATTGCTATTATATGATTGATATTGTTATTAGTATTGGTATCACTTTGGGATGATTAAGTAAATTTAGTTGGTTTTGGCAAACCTGGCTTGGTCAGTAGGAGCACTATTTGAGAATTGAGTAAAAAATATAAAAGTACTTTCAAGAAATATAATTTCATCATCTTTCTTGCTTAATTTGTTCATAAGCTTAGTATTCACTAGTTAAGATGTTTTGTGCTTCCAAGGAAGATTGCATGTTTTTTTATCACATGTATGTTTGTTTGTTTCCTTCAACTCTTATGCTTGCTACCCAGCCTTGCTAGCGAAAAACATGTACTGAGAGGCAATGCTTCTCGTGCATCCAATCCTTAAACCAAAACCTATGCCATTTGTGTCCACCATACCTACCTATTAGCATTATTGCTATTCCAAGTAAATTCATGTTTTTATCTACCTTCTAAATAAAACTTGTTATGTGAAAATTAGTGATTAAAGCTCTCACGAACTTGATGGCACACTCTATTTTCTTGCACTTAATAAACTTGAACCATTGTGCCCATCTATGTTGCGTATAAGCTTGCGTTTTATAAGTTGTGAGTTAGCAAAACCATGTTACCATGGGGAACACTTTCAACATTGCACTTATTTAGTTGATATCATGATTCTTTTGCTTATGGATTCTCATGGAGTGTGTATATGTGTTAGAGAAACGCTTGGGCCGCTAGCCTAAGCCATGCCTAATCATGGTGGATACTTGCAGCGTAACCATAATGAGAAATATGTGAAGCATCCTTAATAAAAACCTATGCAAATAGCTAATAAAAAGATTGATGAGATGCTCATTGTCTACTTGCCTTGTCATTTAATATGGGAATGCTTCCATATCATCAGGCAAGGGGTACCCCGTTGGCAGTTCTCCATGATACACATGTATTTACAATGACAAGAACTTACTCGTGACTAAAGTTGAGTAGCATGAGGTTCGGTCTTCGTAAGTACGGGGCATGAGATTTTCAACTTATAACTTGTCAAACATATCCTCATATTTGATCACTTTAACCTTAATCACCTCAAGATGCTTATGATGGGGGCAATGAGAGCTGAAAGCTAATAAGTACCATAAGTTTTGGAAGCTCTTTATGAAACCTGAAATCCCTGCTTCCCTCTGCGAAGGGCCTTTCTTTTACTTTTTAGTTGAGTCAGTAAACATATTCCTTTCTATCTCAGCAAGTATTTTGAGTTGTTGTGTTTCATTCATTCATATGATGATTTATTCAATCGTGTTTCTTATGTTCCTTGTTTTACACATTGATCTTATCTTAGTAAGTATTACTTTGAAAGCTATCATTGAAAACCATCATGTTTGAACTCCTGCAAATTGTCAACTATTATGTGACCAAGAGCTAAGTTTGCCATTACCAATTGTGATTTACTTTATGTATCTTTATTGTGTTTCCTTTACCTATTGCAAGTTAAGTTATATAATGGTGAGTTGTCTGCAATTATAATTTATGCATTGATGAATGTGATGCTTCTTGCTCGTATTCTTTCATCGACACTTCACTCCATAAACCTAAGGTCATATTTATTGAGCTCATTTTTCGCTTGGGGACAAGCGAAGTCTAAGCTTGGGGGAGTTGATACATCCATTTTGCATCACTATTCTAGATCATAAATTACTGTTATTCATCAATGTATTTCATATTATGAGATGATACTTATGTTATTTCATCTATATTTGCATGGTTGATGACTTTTGGAGGATGGACCGCTGAAGTCGGGATTCTGATGGAAAATACACCGTTTGGAGGCGAAATTCGCGAAGATCAAAAAATTCCAGAAAATATATGGAAAATCCTATTTTTTCAGGAGACGAAGGATGCCAGAAGGGGGAGTGGAGATGGGCCACAGGGGGCCCACAGCACCCCTTGGCGCGCGCCACCCCTGTCCACGCCACTAGGTGGTGTGGCCACCCTAGCCCACTCCTGGCTCTCCCCTTTGGCGTATATTATCCCCACGAAGCCCTAAGCCTCGGGGAGCACCCACAGAAACATTCTGCCGCCTCTGTGGGGCGGAAAACTATAGAGAGAGAAAGATCTCTCTAGTAGACAGCATTCTGCCGAGGAAATTCCTTCACGGAGAGGGGAGATCGTCGCCATCAACACCACCATCAAGATGGACTTCATCAGGATCATCATCATCATCTCCACCATCATCTCCACCAGCACCATCATCACCACTCCATACCGCTGTAACAATTGGGTTGAATCTTGCATAGTTCTTAGGGGAAACATTCCCGGTGTTGATTACTTGGTGTAGTTGATGCTATTGAGTGGAACCATTGAATTATCGTTTATGTTCAGATGGTTACTTATCATTATATCATCTCTGATCTTGATCCATATGATGTCTTGTGAGTAGTTCGTTTAGTTCTTGAGGACATGGGAGAAGTCATGTTGTTAGTAGTGGAATTGTGTTGAGAAATATTCAATAGTTTGGTATTTAAGTTGTGGTGTTATTATTCTAGTGGTGCCATGTGAACGTCGACTACATGACACTTCACCTTTATGGGCCTAGGGGAATGCATTGTGTATTTGGCTACGAATCGTAGGGGTTGCCGGAGTGACAGAAACCTGAACCCCCTTTAGGAAACCTTTGCACAAGGGATGTCAGGATCTCAGAGTTTGAAGTTGTGGTTAGGTTTCTATCTTAATTACTTTCTTGTACTTGCGGATGCTTACAAGAGGTATAATCACAAGTATGCATTAGTCCTAGGAAGGTCGGTACATTAGCACAGGTTCACCCACACAACACTTATCAAACTAACGAAGATTAATCAACTATATGAAGCGAAAGCACTTGATGATATTCTCGTGTGTCCTCGAGAACGTTTGGTCATCTTAAGTAATACAACCGGCTTATCCCCTCCTAAAGAAAGGATTGGGCCACTTGTTGCATTTATTCTTATTGTCTTTTTTTTACTCGCACTTTATTTATCTATATTATTAAAAACCCCTAAAAATCCGTTTCCTAAGTATTTACAGAGAATTCCTTCTCCAAGCCACTCGTCAACACCTTATGCTCCTTGTTGGGTTCGACACTCTTACTTATCGAAAATACTGCGATACATGTCATCGGATTGAGGACAAGTATGCCATGAGGGGGTCCTCGCGGCGTGCGGAAGAGAGGGGTGTGAGACGTACGGTGTTCTGGGACGGTGAGCACACAAGTTTACCCAGGTTTGAATCCGCCGGCTTTGGACGGATCCTACTCCTGCTAGCAATCCAGTAATATGGCAGAGCCGGAATATGGGTTACAATGGTTTCGCCTATGCGAGTTGAGGGTCCAAAGTATTGGGTTGTGTCCCAAAGGCTCTCCCTAGGACGGCTTATGTAGATATCCGGCCTAGGGTTTACCGGAGAGATCTATCCGGCTACGACTAAGAGTCGGTTACAGAGTACATCTTGAACTACAAGTAACATTATGGGCCTAAGTCGGTAAGTCTTCTGGCACTTCCCGTAGCTGGATTGGACTCCGTCTTTCTCCCTGACTGGGCTGCCCGTGAAGCAAAGCTCTAACCCGAAGTGGGCCACCCTAGTCAGTGAGGAACTGTGACGATACTCGGAAAGTATATCCCCAACAGCAGCCCCCGGAGGCCTCCAATATCCAAAGTTGGATTCATTATCGTCTAGCTTGATCTTTGGCTTGCAGAATCTTGAAGGGTTCCTGAAACTTCACAACAAAAAATACGATCCGGGTCCTAAAAACAAGTCGGGCCTATCAACAGGTTACTCAGATTTTCCAGCTTGATTTCAAACTAAGCCGGAACTTGGTTCCTAATGCCACCTAACACAAGTCATGGTCAAGTCACGTCATCTGACAGGCATGCCATCAGCACGACCGTTGGTGGGTCCACGGTTCGCGAAACCGAGGCGCCGTTTCAATGCGTGCGTGGAGATCGAGGAGACGCAATCATCGCGTGGGTCCTTCCTAGTTCCTTCCACGACGCGTGGCGGTTACACTGTAGCATTTGCACGAATCTTGGCGCAGCTAGGTGGATATAAGGGGTTAGTATTTTCTCCTTCTCCTTTCACCAGTCCTTTGCCTTTCCTCTCCTCTCAATCTCCCTGGGTGCACAGAGCTCCCCTGTTCCTCCCCCATAGAACTCCCAGTGCCGCCCCTTTTAGGTCACCTGCTCGCCGGAGAAATGGCTTCGTCTTCTTCCTGCGGCTTGGCTGCAGCAGCGGCGGTGGCGACAGCGGAAGCGGTGGCAGAGAAAGAGAGCTTTTGCGGGATCTGGATCCCCTGCACGCTCAACGACGAAGGTCTCAAGACCGTGGAGAAGGATGGACTTCTTGCCGCCGGCGACTGGCGGAGCGGCTTCGAGGAAACCGTCCCCAACCCGCGTGACGGCGAGCGGGTCCACTTCGGCACCCACCTCGACAGAGGTTTGTCATTTCCTCCCTCGGAGTTTTTCTCCGAGGTGATTGACCATTACGGAGTTCAACTCCATCATCTTCCTCCCAACTCTCTCTTAGATATGAGTGTGTACGCTTCATTGTGTGAGGGCTTTCTTGGCATTAGGCCGAGTTTGACTCTTTTCCGGTACTATTTTCATGTCCGGAGAACCTCCATTACCGCCGGTGTTCCTTACATCACCGACACTATTAGTTTTTTGCTTAGACGCGAGCTCGCGTATCCCAAAATTCTATCCAGTGACTCGGTCAAACAATGGCCAGCCACATTTTTCTATCATAGGGATATTCCGGCTCCTGGCAAAGCCACTGCTTTGCCGGCTTTTATTGACGGAGCTGCCACGGCCCAACCTTCTTGGGACGAGGCTGCTCCGGCTCTTTCCGACGATCTGATCCTTGCTAAGAGGCGAATCGAATATTTGATCAAACACAAAGGACTGAGGGGATCCGACTTGGTCCAATGCTGGGTCTCACGTCGGATCCAGCCCCTTCCGTACCATGGGGATCGACTGATGCACTCCATCACGTCATCCAAAAAAGACCCCCTCCGCATCAGCCCCAAATCCTACACCACTCAAGGCTACATAAGCCAGATCAAGTGGTTGATCCGGGAGCGGATCGAGAGGAGAATCCCGGAGGTTTCTCTGGATATGCACACGGCGGAAAACCCCGTGGTGCCAGTAAGTTTCTATCAATACCCCTTTTTATGTGTTTCAATCTTCGAGTTATTCTGCAATACTAATATGTTTTCTTCTTTTCAGCTTGCTGACCTCCCCGAGTCAGAATTTTCTCCACTCGAAGGATATCCTCCTGAGTTTTCTCAGGAGACAGAGGTGGTCCCATTGCCAGACCTTGCGCTCAAGAAGCGCAAAGCTCCGACAGTGGCTGTTGGCACAAAGGAGGTGCCTGTTGTGAAGAGGTAACTTTCAGTCACAACTTCCGCCTTTGTACTTTACTCAAATGTCTTTCTGAGATGTAACGTTTCCGACTTTACTACGTTCTCAGAGCAAAGCCGCTCATCAAGGGCAAGGGGAAGGGGATTTCTTAGAAGCCTATGCGACAGACGAAGCTTACCATAGCTTCTCCTGCCGTGGCTCCTCCGACTCCTGCCCCTCAACCTTCCGCACAGCCAGCGATAATTCCTTCTCCGGTCGTCGCAGAAGATCCGGCTCCTTCCTCGGAGCCTGTGATCCTTGAATCGCAAACTGACGTCACCATGGGTGAGTCTGATTTATATAAGGGTGAACCCTCTTTGGGTAATGATCCCTCGGCAGAAACCGTCACCGAGAACCTTCTCAGCAATCCGGGACTTGCCAAGTTTGGCCTATCCCGGAAATCTGCAGAAGAGATCCAGCGGCTAGCTAGGCAATGTCTGGAGAAAAGAAATTTGTCTGTCGAAGAAGAAGCGCAAGAAGAAGAGGACATCAAGTTCTCTGACCTTCTCGCCCAAGTGCACCTTCGTGACGAGAGGATTAGGACTGGTGAGCTTCCAACAGCCCTAGTGATTCCTCTGACTCTCCCCGAAAAGGTGGCCGCTGAAGTGAACGCGGGTTTGGATAAACTCACCCGCGAACAATATGTAAGTCGGAATTCCAACTCCTGTTTCTTCCTTTATTTTACATCATATCCTCTAGCCCCCAAGCATGAAGTATGATATATAATCCGGGTTTATGCTTTATTAGGATGCCCAAGAACGAACTAGTGTAGCCCCCAAGGCTCGTGCTGATATTAACAAAAATATTAGCCCGAGTCTTAAGTAGCTTTCTGACTTTGGATATTAGCAAAAATATTAGCCCCCAACGAAAGTATGTTCCTATAACCAGGATTTGTTGAAGAATGTTTGCGATAAGCGGAGAGAGATCAAAGCTCTCCGGCTTAAAAATGCTGATCTAAAAGTTGCCAAGAATGAGGCCGAAGGTAAACATTCTGAGACTCAAAATTTTGTCTTTGTATTTTCAATGTCGAATTTTTCTGAACTGTTGTTCTTTTTGACTTACAGCGCTGGTGAAACAATCCTGTGCCATGATTGAACAGGCCGAGAACCTCAAGACCCTGGTGGTGGAGAACAAGGAGCTTCGCCAAGAGCTGGATAAGCTCAAGGTGGATCATGAATAGAGCATTGCTCAAGTCCTTGAATCCTCCTCCATGGCTACTGAAGAGCGTGATCGCCAGATCGCTGCTCAAGATAAAACAATCTCGGACCTCAAGAATGAGCTTAGCAGAGAGAGGGACCTTTCCCAGGCGCTCCGGGATGAACTCCAGAGCCTCCGAGAGGAGAAGACCAAAATTGACGACGTCATTTTCGGTACGTTCCATCTGTCTGACTTATCTTTTCTTCGACTTTCTTAAATGTCGGATATTTCTTAACTTGTTTTGTATATAGGTCCTCTGAACTTGACGGACTCCACCTCTGCTGAGCCCCGCACACACCGGCTTACCCAAGTCAGCGACCTGCTTCATGACTTCTGCCAATCCCTTGAGGATATTGGCGAAGCCCTCAAGATTCTGGACATGCACAACATGTCAGATTTTTAGGTGCGGGACAAGGCAAAGGAAATGCCGCAGCTCGTTCAGGATTGGAACATGTCCTACGCGCGATCAGCAGCACAGAACGCTCTCACCATGGTCATGAGCCAGCATGGAAACATGGAGATATGGCAAGTGACCAGAGGGTACTCTACAGTGGACGAAGATGGCCAGGAGTAGGACATCAAGGCTATTATGGGCTCCTGTGCCGGATATGGGTGTCATGTAGCTGACTTGACCAGCTACGATACTCCATTCTTCAACCGCGTGGACACTCCGCCTCCGCCTCTAGAAGAAACAACAGAAGTTTCCGATGATGAACGCACCACCTCAGATGTGGACATCTCGGAAAGATATCAAGGCGACGTATCCTGCGAGCCGGCAGCTCCTGCATCTCCTCCTGCATCATAGATTAGAAATTTTTGTATTATTCCGAAAAAACATGATGCGTCTGTAAATATGAAGTAGTATAATTTTGCTAGTGCTAAGCTTTTGATCTATTCAGCACTTTTTTGTCTTTGAGTTTTTATTTGTGTGCCTGAAATGTTTACATAAGCACTTGTATTTTTTCGTCTCTACTTATCGTTTATCTGCCTTTCCGACTCGTCCCTTTCGTGAGCCGGTAAACCTTCCACCGGAAACTTTGCCGAGCAACGGAGCTCAATTGCTAAACCAGTTTAAACTCAGAAACAAAGCCGGCTTCCAGTACCAACAATTCACTACTCGGAAAATGCCTGCATCCAGCAATCAGACAAATAACCAAAGTAAAGACTAGAAATTTTAGAGTTATACCCGAAGGTAGCAATTTTAGAATCGGAAATCTAGACCAGAACGAACATGAGCATAAAGTACTTTCAAGCATTCTGGGATTTTCGACTATGACATGATCATTTGGAAATAAGATGGTAAAAACTTCTCAGAAAAACTGGAGGCAACCAAAACTTTTATTTCTCACAGAACATGTACATATATATGATTACAAAGAAGGATAAACTAAGAATAAAAGGGACTTAGCTGAGAAATATTCCACGGTCTGTCTAACTCATCCGGATTTGTACTGCCTCCAGCTCTCTTTATCTTCTTAGTAGTAGGTCTTTCTTTGACTGGACTCATGTCAGTAAAGTAGTACGATCCATTGTGTAATACTCGACTAACTAAAAAGGGCCCTTCCCATACTGGGGAAAGTTTGTGCTTTCTTTGTTGCACAAGCCGGCGAACCAAATCACCTTTATTGAAAGATCTATTTCGGACTCTCTGGCTTTGATACTTGCGTAACTTCTACTGATAGGCTTTAGATCTCATTTCAGCAACGATGCGAACTTCTTGGACTAATTCGAGATCATTTTGTCAAGAAATCTCGACATCCTCTTCGATATACGTGGCAACTCTAGGAGAATTATGAATCAAATCACTAGGAAGAACTGCTTCAGCACCATAGACTAAAAAGAAAGGTGTGTATCCTGTTGACCTGTTCGGAGTTGTTCGCAAGCTCCATATTACAGAGGGTAATTCCTCTGCCCAAGCCCTCACAGCACGTCTTAGTGGTGCTTCGAGTCTTGGTTTTAGGCCTTATAGGATTAAACCATTTGCTCTTTCGACTTGTCCGTTAGCCTGTGGATGTGCGACTGACGCAATGTCAAGCCGGATATTTTGCTTGTTGCAGAATTCAGCCAATTCTCCCATAGAGAAGTTACCCCCGTTGTCCGTAATAATGCTATGCAGATAACCATATCGGATTATAACATCCTCGACAAATCTATTGGCTATTGCTCCATCACAACTAGTGACGGGTTTAGCCTCAATTCATTTGGTAAATTTATCCACCATCACTAAGAGGTGAGTAAATCCACTTGGAGCTCGTTTAAATGGTCCTACCATATCAAGCCCCTAGACCTAAAAGGGCCATGTTATAGGTATTGTTCGCAGCTGATCAGCCGGAACATGAGCTTGCTTGGCGTACTTTTGGCAGCCTTTGCACGTCTTGACTAATCGTTCGTCATCTGCCTGACCTGTAAGCCAGAAAAATCTGTGTCTAAAAGCTTTTGCCACTAAATATTTGGCTGCAGCGTGGTGACCACACTCACCTTCGTGGATTTCTCTTAAGATTTCCACTCCTTCTTCCGGAGATACACAGGGCTGAAAAACCCCAGAAACACTCCGTTTATGGAGCTCACCTTTAACAATAGTATAGGCTTTTACTCGTCGGATAATCTGCCGGCTCAGGACCTCGTCTTCGGGTAATTTTCCATCTACCAAATAATCAAGGTAGGGTTGAGTCCAGCTGGGAATGATAACCAGAACTGCTATCAAAGGTGAGTCGGATTTGGTCAGATATTCCTCATCTACTCCCTTTATTGAGGGAACTTTGAGGTGCTCTACAAAAGCGCCGTCCGGGACCTATTTCTGCGCAGAACCTATCCGTGATAGTGCGTCTGCTTCCTGATTTTCTGCTCTAGGGATGTGTTGAACTTCAAACCCTTCGAACGATTTAGATAGATCATCCACGACAGCTTTATATGTTGCCATGTGTTTATTTGCATTACAAATATTCGACACTTGCTGAGAAACAAGATCTGAATCTCCGTAACACATCAAACGTCGGATGCCAATGTCCTTAGCAATCCGGATTCCATGCAGCAGTGCTTCATACTCGGCAATATTGTTTGTCGCTGTGAAGTGGATCTGCAACACGTATAATAGTTTATCTGCTTGGGGTGACTTGAGCACCACGCCAGCCCCCGAGCCCCCTTGAGCCTTAGACCCATCGAAAAAGAGAGTCCAATATTCCGACTCAGGGAGGATCATGTTCTCCTTCGTCTCTGTCCAATCAGTGACAAAGGCAGCAAGGATCTGGGATTTGATTGCTGTCCGAGGTTTATACTCAATATCGAAAGCTGAAAGCTCTATGCCCCATTTGGCGACGCGTCCTATGGCGTCACTATTGTTGATTATATCTCTCATGGGAGTTGTGCTCACCATGGTAATTGGATGCTCCTGAAAGTAGTGCCGTAGCTTACGAGATGCTAGAAAAACACTGGAAGCCAACTTTTGATAGTGAGGATACCGCTGTTTTGATTCTGTCAGGACCTCGCTGACAAAGTAAGTTGGACGCTACACCAGGTGTTCCTGAATTTCCTCTAGTCTCTCCACCACCACGACTATACTAACGACCTTATTTGTCGCAGCAAGGTAGAGCAATATCGGTTCCTCCGGTTCTGGCGCTGCAAGGATAGGAGCAGATGAGAGTACTCTCTTCAGATCTTGTAGAGCAGCTTCAGCTTCGTCGGTCCAAACAAAATCCTTGGTCTTTTTCAGGAGTTTGTATAACGGTGCGGCTCTATCACCAAGCCGTCTTACAAATCGACTGACCGCAGCGATGCAACCAGTTAATCTTTGTACGTCCTTCAGGCGAGTTGGCCTAGAAATATTGAGTATAGCCTTGATTTTCTCCCGGTTCAGCTCCATGCCTCTTTGAGACACGATGAAACCTAACAATTTTTCGACTGGTATTCCAAAGAAGCATTTCTTCGGGTTAAGCATGATGTTGTATTTTCGTAGATTGGCGAACGTCTCCTCCAAGTCGGAAATTAGTGTTTCCTTATTTTTAGACATCACCGCGATATCATCCACGTATGCATGTACATTGCGTCCGAGTTGATCGTGGAGGCAACGCTGCATCGTGCGCTGGTACGTAGCTCCTGCGTTCTTCATCCCAAAGGGCATCGTAACAAAACAGAAGGTTCCGAAAGGGGTTATGAATGAAGTTTTGACTTTGTCAGATTCCTTCATCCGGATTTGGTGATAGCCGGAATATGCGTCGAGAAAACAGAGGAGTTCTGAGCCTGCCGTAGAATCGATGACTTGATCAATTCTAGGCAGAGCGAACGGATCTTTTGGACAAGCCTTGTTCAAGACAGTATAATCAACACACATCCTTAAATCAGTGGTGTCCTTTTTAGGGACCATTATAGGATTGGCCGACCACTCAGTGTGGATGACCTCTTCTATGAATCCGGCTAACTCGAGCCGTGCTAGTTCCTTAGCTATTGCCTTACGCTTTTCGTTGCCAAACCACCGTAGGGACTATTTGGCGGGTTTAGCGTTCGGGTTTACATTTAGAGAGTGCTCGGCAAGTTCCCTAGGTACTCCGGTCATGTCAGATGGCTTCCATGTGAAGATATCTCGATTTGCTTGGAGGAAGTTGACGAGCACGCTTTCCTATGCGCTACCTAGGCCTACGCCTATCTGGGTCACCTTGGAGGGGTCATCATCCTTCAACGGTGCTTTCTTCATCTCTTCCGGTGCCTTGAACTTCGGATTTGGGTTTGTCATGTCCTTCTTCGTTGCGGGCATCTCAGACGGATCTATGCTCTTCTTGATCTCCTGGTACTCCTGGGCGTGTAGCACGGCTTTGGCAAAAGGCGGCATTTCCATCCTCGCACTCTCGCGCTTTCTTCGGGTCTCCCCTAATGGTGATCACGCCGTTGGGACCTGGAATTTTCATCATATTGTAAATGTAACACGGACGATCCATAAAAGCCCAGTAAGCCGGACGTCCGAATATAGCGTGGTATGCGCTCTTGAACGGGACCACTTCGAAGGAAAGTGCCTCCGTCTGATAATTCTTTGGAGTTCCAAAGGTAACATCCAAAGTGATCTCTCCTAGGGAATTAGCTTGTCTTCCTGGGACAACTTCGTGAAAGATCACAGAGCTATGGTTCAGCTGGGTTTCCGAGATCTTCATCCGGCGTAGCGTTTCGACATAGAGAATATTGATGCTGCTACCACCATCCATGAGGGTCTTGGAGAAACCATAACCGTCAATAAGTGGGTTGACGATTAAGGCGTATTTTCCTCGCCTGTGTAACTTAGGCGGATAATCAGCGCGGTCAAATTTGATTGCCACTTCCGACCAGTCGAGATATTGAGGGACAGCCGGAACTGTTGCATTGAGCTCGTGGAGAACTGCTTTCTTGACCTTTGCTGGTTGAGATCCGAGGAAGGTGACGTAAGTGTCCTTCTTGGTGGGAAAACTTCCCTTCTGGCTTGGGATTTGAAGCATCAGCTTCCTCCATGTCGGAATCTTCCTTGGTCACTTCGTCTTTTTCGGGATTTTTATTTCCCTTCTTCCGCTTAGCTTTGTAGCCCGCGGTATCATCTCTTTTGATATCGTCATTGAAACGACATTCAGCGTTGGTGTGGGACGAGCCCCCATTGGCGTCTAGGTGATGCACACATGGGTTATTGGCAATGTCGGCCCAAGAGTAGGTTTTTCCTGGTTGCTATTCTCCTCTACCTTGGACCCTTGAAGTCCCACGGCCACGCCCGCGTCCTCTACCACGTCCTCCTCATCCTCCAGACCCGGAAACAGTAGTAACCACTGCTGTTTCTGCGCTGGGTTTTTCTTCCGAGGTATTTTTGTCCTTCTGAGCTTGTTGCTTTGGTTGTCTTGCCGAATGAGGCACAGCCAGGACGTTGAGTAATCCTTCTGCATCGTCGTCAGCATCTGCATACTTGCTTGCTGTTTCTATCATCTCTCCCAACTCAGTGACCTTGTCACACTTCAAGCGGTGACATAGTATACCAATTGGGAGTCCGGCGATGAAAGCTTCAATCGCGGTTTGATCGTTTAGTCCTTCACAGGAGTTCTTGGTGTCGATCCATCGTTCGAGGTAATCCCGGCAAGTTTCTCCGGCTTTCTAGGTGCAATGTTGTAGGTCTCCGACCGAACAGGGCCTCCGATATGTCCCTTTGAAATTCTGAAAGAACGCACTTTGCATGTCATACCAGTTATGGATGGTGTTCTCCGGAAGTTGATTGAGCCATGATCGTGCCATCTTCAGCAACATAAGTGGGAGATATCGGGTTGCGACCAGGCTGTTTCCGCCTTTGGCGATGCAGCACGCTTCGAAAAAATCCTGTAGCCAAGTATCTGGCCGAGCAATGCCGTCGTAGGCTTGGATGTGCCTTGAGATAGCAAGTCCTTCCGGGAATTTTGTAGCTCTGATGCGTGGTCCGAAACATTTTGGGCCCACGTACATGTCATCGTTTTCATAGCGCCACGCCTCTATGTTGGAATTGATCCTGTGCCTTGGAGCCGGACTTCGGCTTCTGCCACCACCTCCTCCGCCACGTCGTCCTCCTTGTCCCCCTTGGGAGTCGTTGTGATGACTTCTTGGTGGAGAGGGTGGGGCAGCTGAATTGTTTCCGGCTGATCGCCGGCCTCTGTCTGGAGCGTCATTATTCCGGTTCTAGGGAGGATCTTGACTACGACGAGCCCCCTGCCGGCTTGTCCCAGCATGGTTTCCGTCGTTCCTTCGTCCGTCGTTCCCACCATGGTGAGGCTCAGCCGGACGGCTTGCATGTTTAGGAGGTGGCATTTTTTGACGATCCTCCTCCCTACATTTCACTTTATCTTCTCCCCTTCGATCGTTAGATTCTCATCGGGGAGGGTTCCTCGGATTTAGTGCAGCGATGGCATCTTTCTCGGCCGCTGGAGCCATGTTGCTCCAGTTACGCGTAGTTCGGTGATGTTGTCCTGGCGATCCGGTTCTTGAATAATTGTCTTCCCGGCGTTCGGGGTGATGATACTGCGCCCGGACGTAATGGGATCTTATGCCAGCCCATGCCGGATCCGTGCGACATTGGTCGGAATCCGAGACCAGTTTTTGACTTCCGGATAGGGCGACCTTTTGGTCCTCCAGTTTCTTGTTGAGTAGTTTGATACCCAAACGGATCTCCTCCGGTCTTGGATTAGCCCATAGAATTTCTCGGGCTGCCACGGTGTTCTGTACTAGGGTTGGGTATACCCAATCTCCTTTGCTATCTTTTCGTGGCTTCCCCATCTCATCTCCGAAAAGGACGGCACGGACATGTCGGAATTGGTCATCATCGGTGTGACGCTTCCGTGTCTTCTGATGCAACCGAGACATGTAGTCTTTAGTTGCCATGCGTTTCTTCTCCACCTCGATGTTTTTGGCTTCATCGAGGAGTTGTTGACGACGCGCTTCTAGGGCTTGGGCCCTTTCGTCCAGCTCTTCAACAGTAAGTTCTGTGGCTGTAGGGATAGGTGTGGTTAATGCAGCATCGATGAGTTTACGCGCACCTTCGGTAATCACGTGTCCATCCACCGATTCTTCTTTTTCGGCTCTTCTAGGATAAGTGCTCCATCCGAGTCTTCTTCGTATTCCTCGGCAATCACCTCCTCTGTCAGAGGGTCTTTTTCCGGGGTCTTGTTCTTCTTGTTCTTCTTTGCCTTCTTGGCAGCGCCGGTAGCAAAGACGGCTTTGGGTCTGTTTCCCGGAGTCAAGCTCTGATCGGTACTTTCGGACATCTGGACTTCGGGATTATCTCCGACGTCCATGTCATCCTGCGCTTTGGGAGAGTGTTCCCTGGATCCTTCATCCATGGCTTCTCCTTCTTCTGCAGCTTTGGAGTTGTACTCCTATTCATATTCCACGGAGAACTTTCGAAAATCTGCCGACGTCATAGATTCATCCGAGGATGCGGGAACGTCAGCGTTTGTTCCAATTGCCTCTAGCATAGAGTCGGTGTTTTCTCCAGCATCGGCAGAGCCGGATCCGGATCCCACGTATCCAATGAAGTGCGACGCGTGCTTCCTGAGGTACCTACGGCTTTCGCGATCAGCCATGTCGAAACTTTTGATGGTTTCGAGGATTGCATTTGCGCTTTCACCTTGCAGTATCATACATCTTAGTGTGTACCTCAGGAAAGGCCTGTCTGTCCCGGCGTCGTCAGAGCCGGAATCAGTGTTGTTGTTATGCTCCTCCTGAATTTCAACTTCCACGGGTGGGTCGATCTGGGATCCGGCTTCTCCAGGGAGATCCACTCCAGATTCGACTTGCCCGCTAGGTCTTCTTCAAGCTCGGATTTCTCCACTGTCTCCGCAACTGGTGTGGGCTGGGTGGGATTAGGGTTTTCTGAGATCCGGAACTCTGCCACCTCTGTGGACAAAGGGGACCCAGACGATTCTTCTGCCTCTATCATCACCGCTGGGGTGGGTTGGGCAGGTTCAGCGAAACCGATGTAAACATCGATCTCGCGAAAAGACATGATTGTGTAGGCAGTCACGGCCTCCCTAGCCGGAATCCAAGTCTCGTCGAGAACGATGAGAGGGACATCGCTGGCGTAGAGGATGCAACCGACGGCGATAGTCTCGCCGATTCCGATTCATGCAGATTCCGATCGGAACGCAGATCCGAAGCTCACTTGCCCCACGGTGGGCGCCAACTATCGTCGGATTGAGGACAAGTACGCCATGAGGGGGTCCTCGAGGCATGCGAAAGAGAGGGGTGTGAGATGTACGGTGTTCCGGGACGGTGAGCACACAAGTTTACCCAGGTTCGAATCCGCCGGCTTTGGACGGATCCTACTCCTGCTAGCAATCCAGTAATACGGCAGAGCCGGAATATGGGTTACAATGGTTTCGCCTGTGCGAGTCGATGGTCCAAAGTATTGGGTTGTGTCCTAAAGGCTCTCCCTAGGACGGCATATATAGATATCCGGCCTAGGGATTACAGGAGAGATCTATCCGGCTACGACTAAGAGTAGGTTACAGAGTACATCTTGAACTACAAGTAACATTATGGGCCTAAGTCGGTAAGTCTTTTGGGCCTTCCCGTAGCCGGATTGGACTCCGTCTTTCTCCCTGACTGGGCTTCCCGTGAAGCAAAGCTCTAACCCGAAGTGGGCCACCCTGGTCAGTGAGGAACTGTGAGGATACCCGGAAAGTATATCCCTAACAATAGACCCCCTATAATTGTGGGTCATCAAAAAGCCACAACTACCTCAAGAGGCATGCATCGCACTTTGTCGGATATGTTGGATCCGGATTCGGCTCTGCCGATGCTGGAGACAAAGAGGACTCGGTGCTGGAGGCGATCGGCACAAACATCGACTTACCCGCATCTTCGGATGACTCGATGACGTCTACGGATTTTCGAAAGTTCTCGGTGGAATATGAAGAGGAGTTCAACTCCAAAGCTGCAGAAGAAGGAGAAGCCATGGACGAAGGATCCAGAGAAAACTCTCCCAAAGCGCAGGATGACATGGATCTCGGAGATAATCCCGACATCCACATGTCCGAAAGTACCGCTCAGAACTTGATTCCGGGAAACGAACCCAAAGCCGTCTTTGCTACCGGCACTGCCAAGAAGGCAAAGAAGAAGAACAAGACCCCGTCAAAAGACCTTCCAATAGAGGAAGTGATTGCCGAGTAATATGAGGAAGACTCGGATGGAGCACTTATCCCAGAAGATCCCAAAGAAGCTTCGGTGGATGGACACATGATCGCTGCAGGTGCACGTAATCTCATCGATGCTGCATTAACTACACATATCCCTACAGCTGTAGAACTTACTGCTAAAGAACTGGAGGAAAGGGATCATGCCCTAGAAGCGTGTCGCCATGTAATCCTGGATGAAGCCAACAACATCGAGGAATAGAAGAAGCGCATAGCAACTGCAGAGAAGTATATCTCTCTACAGCATCAGAAGACCTGGAAACGACACACGTGTGACGATAAATTTCCGGAAATCCACAAGGTTCTCTTTGAGGGAGACCTAGGGATGCCACGACTCGACAGCAAGGGAGATCTGGTGTACCCAATGCCAGTGCAAAACACTATCGTAGCTCGAGATATCCTGGAAAATAATCCAGGCCCAGAACAGTTCGATTGGGCATTAAGCTACTCACCAAGGGCCTAGAGCAGTAGAAGGTCGCGAAGTCTGGGAGCAGAAAACTTGTCTCAATCAGACCAATGTCGCATGGATCCGGCTTGGAATGACGTAAGACCCCAACGGGTTCTGAAACAGCATCACTGTTCCGACCGTTGGGAAGACAACTACTCAAGAACCGGATTTCCAGGGCATCACCGCAGAATTACACGTGACTGGCGCAACGTCGCTCTAGCCGCAGAGCAAGAAGCAATTGTTGCACTTTATCCGAGAAATCCTCCCCGGCGAGAGACAAACGATCGCAAGGAAGAAGATAAAGAGAAACGTCGTGAGGAGGACAGTCAAAGAATGCCACCTCCTAGACACACAAGCCATCCGACGGAACCCCATCGTGGTGGGAGTGACGGACGAAGGAACGGCGAACACCGTGCCGAGTCAAGTAGGCAGGGGGCTCGTCACAATGAAGACCCTCCCCGGAACCGGAATAATGAAACTCCGGATGGAGGCCGACGATCAGCCAAAAATAATCCACCTGCTACGCCCTCTCCACCAAGCAGCCATCACAACGGCTCTCAAGGAGGCCAAGGAGGGCGTCGTGGCGGAGGAGGTGGCGGCAGAAGCCGAAGTCCGGCTCCAAGGCACCACAGCTATAGCAAACAACCAAGACGGCTTTCCCTGTCACCAAGTGATGCGAGACACCGGATTAACTCTAACATAGAGGCGCGGTGCTACAAAAACGATGATATATACATGGGCCCAAAGTGCTTCGGACCACGAATTTGACAAACAAATTTCCTGGAAGGATTTACTATCTCAAGACACATCCAAGCCTAAGATGGTGTGGCTCTGCTAGATACTTGGCTCCAGGATTTTTTCCAGGCTTGCTGCATCGCCAAAGGCGGAAACAACTTGGTCGCAACCTGATATCTCCCACTTATGTTGCAGAAGATGGCACGATCATGGCTCAATGAACTTCCGGAGAACACCATCCACAACTGGTATGACATGCAAAGCGTGTTCTTTCGTAATTTCGAAGGTACATATCTGAGGCCCTGTACGGTAGGAGACCTATAGCGTTGCACCCAGAAACCCGAAGAAACTTGCCGAGATTACCTCGGATGAGGGATCGACACCAAGAACTCATGTGAAGGAGTAAATGACCAAAATGCGATTGAAGCTTTCATTGCAGCACTCCCAATAGGTTTACTATGTTATCGTTTCAAGTGTGATCAGGTTACCGATTTGGGCGAGATGATAGAAACAGCGAGCAAGTATGCAGATGTTGACGACGAGGCAGAGGGATTACTGAACGCCCTAGCTGTGCCACAGTCGGAAAAACAACCAAAAGAGCAAGATCAGAAGTGCGAGAACACCTCAGAAGAGAAACCCAACGTGGAAAGGGCAGTGGTCACTGCTACTTTCAGGTCTGGAGGACGAGGAGGGCGCGGCGGTGGCCACGGACGCGGTCGTGGGACATCGAGAATCCAGGGTAGAGGAGACCAGCAACCTGGCAAAACTTACTCCTAGGCTGATATTGCCAATAACCCATGTGTGCATCACCTAGATGACAGTGGGGGCTCGTCTCACACAAACACCGATTATCGTTTTAATGACAACATCAAGAAAGACGATACCGCTGGCTACAGGGCTAGGCGGATGAAGGGAAAGAAGAATCCCGAAAAAGAGAAGGAGGCAAAGGAAGATTATGACATGGAGGAAGTTGACCCTTCAAATCCCAAGCCGGAGGGAAAGAATAGCTTCCCAACAAAGAAAGACGCATATGTCACCTTCCTCGGATCTCGACCAGCTAAGGTCAAGAAAGCGGTTCTACATTAGCTCAACGTAGTTGTTCCGGCTGTCCCATAATTCCTGGACTGGTCGGAAGTGGCAATCACCTTTGACTGTGCTGATCATCCACCTAAGTTGCACAGGCAAGAAAAATACCCCTTAGTCGTCAACCCACTTATTGACGGGTATGGTATCTCCAAGACACTCATGGACGGCGGCAGCAGCATCAATATTTTGTATGTCAAAACGCTACACCGGATGCGGATCTCAGAGACGCAGCTGAATCACAACTCTGTGATCTTTCACGGAGTTGTCCCAGGAAGACAAGCCAATTCCCTGGGAGAGATCACTTTGGATGTTACCTTTGGAACTCCAAAGAATTATCGGATGGAGGCACTTTCCTTTGAAGTGGTCTAGTTCAAGAGCGCGTATCATGCTATATTCGGACATCTGGCTTACTAGGATTTTATGGCTTGTCCATGTTACATTTACAATATGATGAAAATTCTAGGTCCCAAAGGCGTGATCACCATCAGGGGAGACCCAAGGCGAGAGAGTGCGAGGACAGAAATGCCGCCTTTGCCAAAGCCGTGTTGCACGCCCATGAGTACTAGGAGATCAAGAAGACCATCGATCGGTACGAGATGCCCACAACGAAGAAGGAGGTGACAAAGCTGAATCCAGAGTTCAAGGCATCGTAAGATACAAAGAAGACACCATTGAAGGATGATGACCCCTCCAAGGTGACCTAGATAGGTGTAGGCCTAGATAGCACATAGGAAAGCACGCTCGTCAAGATCCTCCAAGCAAATAAAGATATCTTCGGATGGTAGCCATCTGACATGATCGGAGTACCTAGGGAACTTGCTGAGCACTCTATAAATGTACACCCGAACGCTAAACCCATTAAACAGTACCTACGATGTTTTTGTGACGAAAAGCGTAAGGCAATAGCTAAGGAACTAGCCCGGCTCGAGTTCATCCATACTGATTGGTCGGCTAACCCTGTAATGGTTCCTAAAAATGACAACACTGAATTAAGGATGTGTGTTGATTATACTGCCTTGAACAAGGCTTGAACCATAGATCCATTCGCTCTGCCTAGAATTGATTAGGTCATCGATTCTACGGCAGGCTCGGAACTCCTATGTTTTCTCGACGCATATTTCGGTTATCACCAAATCCGGATGAAGGAATCAGACGAAGTCAAAACTTCATTCATAACCCCCTTCGGAACCTTCTGTTTTGTTACGATGCCCTTTGGGCTCAAGAACGCAGGAGCTACGTACCAGCGCACTATGAAGCGTTTGTGGCGACCCTGGATTTTCACCCGAGATTACCAAATTATGCATACCACCACGATCCCATGATCAGAGCATCATGGATCATAACCGACAAGGTATCAAAGTACACACATCCATTACAGTACGGTACAATAAGTTACAATAATTGTCTTACAATTTTGCCTCCTTGGGCACAAATAGATAATAGCAGCGGTACTAAATAATGTGGAGGACCCGAGTCAAGCCATAGCCCAACAGGTGCCTGACTCGGAGAAACTCCCTAGTTCGCGAAGTCGTCATCGTACTCTCCATTGTCCTCTTCATCCTGCTCATAGTCTTACCAAGTTGATAGCCAGGGAACATTGTCAGTGAGTATGTTGAATGTACTCACAAACCACCATACAAAGAAGAACAAAGAGTATGCAATATGGCTTTGGATAGGATGGCTCCAAGGAAACTATTTGCGAAATTGCTTTGAGATAAACTCTCAACTCTACCACTTGTTGATTGCAAAACCTTTTTAGGGTAAAAATAGTTAGTAAAACTTGAAATACTAGGCTGGGGTCAACCCTGTTATTCACTTCCACTGTGGTCATCCCATTACCAATACTTCAACTAGGTCCGACCATCCCATGGCCCATACTCCTTTGCCCTTCGACCATCCCATGGCCGAATCTCTCTTAGAAAACCTTTTTGTAAACCTAAACCAGCACCCCTCTACAGAAGTTTTTCCAACCCGTCCTTGACCATGGACACGGCTATTCGAATAGATTTTTGCTCTACAGAGCTTGTACAGTTTACTAACAAGATCCGATACATCCGCCGCGAATTGTCGCGGATCGTCATACATTAGTATGCAGGTTTCGAATAACCGGACAAGACCTTCGGGATAATCCCCTCTTAACACAAGCACCTACCCTATGGGTGTTATTCCCCTCAAAACCGGGACGTCGGGTACCATGGACCAACAGGAGCGCTTTTTCCACTTCTCGAGTGTGCGCTTTGAATGAGGGGCCCATAGTAACACGTGGAGGCCAGCAGACCCTTCGTTCCTTCTCCAGGTCGATGTCCCACATGGACCTTTATCGGAGAAGGCCCACCCTCCAGGGATCCCCGATCCCCTATAGTAGTTATGAGGCACATGTATCAGAGAGAATCACTTTCAGGTCAAGCACCTTCCCATATAGGGATAGTGTGGTTACACGGGGTGGTTGTTATAGCTAGACTGCAAAGAACCAGGTGCGTTTTCAAAAACTGTTTTTTTCCTCCACTTCATCTTTGGGTGCCTCCACCGGTGGCACGAATACCAAATCATTTTAAAAGCTCCTCGGCAAGTCCCACCTGCCGAGGTTTTCTGTCAAAACTTTTATAAAACCATCATTGCCTTCGGGTGGGAATTATAATCAAACCATCATACTAACCATCACCCAATGCACAAACAATCCAATCAGTACAAGGCAGAGGCACAACTGAACTAAACCAACCAAGAACAAGTAACTACGGATCCTAGCAGTACTAATCCATTGAAAGCAATCAAATATTTAACCAAACTTATTTAGTGATTTTAGTGGTCAAGACTAGATTAGCACTCAAGGAGAAATTTGGACCAAGACTAGTGGGTGAGAAGTGACCACAAAATATATATCTGAGTAGCTACAGAGAATACCAAGCTAACCCCACTGGTTTCACATTTTTATTCAAAAGGGTTGATTTTTAATAAATAAAATACTGGAAATAGTGCAGAAACTAGTACTAAAATCCCCAGGGCAGAATTACAGAGTCAAAAATTAAGCCCGTCTAGGAATAGGTAGTACTATCAGAGGCCTAACCCTGGGAGTTGGTTTCATCCCAAAATCAGCTTCACAGCAACCTCTGGAAAATAAAAAATAGCCCTTTGTTCATAACTTGAAAAATTAAGAACAGAATCTCCACACATCCAAAATGCGTGATTGAAGTAGTGCTCAGTAGGCATTTGCGTAGGAAATGCCTGGAACTTGGTTTCACAATTTTCTGAGCACTAGAAGTAAAGCTATGGATTTAATACTCTAATCAGATACTATTTACCACATAAATTATTAGTAAAAACACAGTCAGGCTAATGACTAGCTACCAGTGCCATGCAGTAGACAATTTCCTAGGCTACCACACAAAATTTGTACTAGGCCAAAATACTACACGGATCATAATTTGTGGAATTAAAACTACCGGACAAATTTCAGGTAATTAAAATGGCCTAAAATAAAAAGAAAAGGCAGTGCAGAGGCTGGGTTGCGGCCCGCTAAGGAGTTGGGCCGGCCCGCGTACACGGTGGCCTGCGCGGGGGGCTGGGGATTCAAATCCCGCAAAAGGGCCCGCGTGTCATAGGCTCGGAGGGGCGAAACGGTATGGAGCGATGCTGGTCGTTGGATTAAAAGCCAGATCAACGGCTCGCAGCGCGTCTTCTTCCCGAAACGAGAGCATCGGCGAGCAAACCCTAGCTGGAACGGGGCGGGGCTCGGAGTGGCTCACCTAGGGGCGGAGAGGGGTCGGAGGCGGTGTGGTTCGAAGTGGTCGAGGACGGGGCGTCGAATGGGGTACGGCACGGCGGCTCCGGTCGTCTGGATGCGTCGTGTCAACAGCGGCGCGGCTCGGGACCGTCGGCCTCCTCGTAGCTCCGGCATGCCTGTCAACAAGAACAACTAGAGGAGAGGGGGATTAGGGCCGATTTTGGGAGGGGAGTGCGGTGGAAGGGGAGCATGGAGGATAGGTAGAGCAGGGACGAGAGAACCTTCTCGTTCATCGACGTCGGCACTGAGATGGAGAGGAACGGCAGAGGAAGGGGAGAGAGCTAGAGGCTCTGCCTCCACTCTAGGTGGTGTTGGGGAGCTCTAGGAGAGGAATGAGGAGTGGGAGGAGCATGCGAGGGGTGGGGGGGCTATTTAATGGGCAGGGCCAGACCACGGCGCACTGGGTGCATGGCAAGGCGGTGGGATCGCAAAGGGAGCTAGGGGTTGGCCAGGAGGGGCGGTGGCGACGCCGTGGGGTGACCTGGGGACGGTCTTACCTCGGGGGCTGGCTGGGCCTACAGGAGAGTGAGAGGGGGTGTCCGTTGCGCGGTGCCGGTAGGCTGTTCGACGAAACAGCACGGGCGCCAGCGTGCTGTCTGCTTGGCTAGGGTCTGGGGGAGTAGGAGGCGTAGGGGTGTAGTAGCATGGTGGGGCTCTCCTCTGTCCACCGCGTGTTTTTGCACCGAGAGAAAGAAGAGAGGGAGCAGGGCCGAGGGTTTTCTACTGAGATGGACGCCGGGGGTTGGGTGTTGCTGGGCGCGCGGGAGAGAGAGGGGTAAGGTGGAGAGAGTGCCTAGAGAGTTCGGGTTGTCCGAGGTCGGGCCAAATGGGACAGGAGGGAGGGAGAGACTGCTGGTTTTCGAGGTTGGCATGATCTCTTCTATCTCTCCTCTTTGAAGTGTGTTGGTGCATGCATGTGACCAGGGAGAGTGCAAGGTGGTAGCTGGGGTGGTGGTGCATCGTGCCAGGGCCTTTGGGGTGATCTAGAGTAGTGTTGATGAGGTGGCAACTTTGGGAGCTTGCCAAATCGAGCTAGGGCCACCAATGGCAGTGGGGAACGAATGGGGTGGTAGAGGGATACTAGGTGATCATGCCTAGGTCTTGTTTGCTTCCTAGATCACATCCATGAGCTCACAAGGATCATCCAAACTTTGGAAAAAATATGGTGGTCATTCCCTAAGTGGCAACTAGTGATGTAAACACTCACATGCAAGAGTCTTGGGATTGTGGTTTAACTAGGACTAAGGGGTGGGTCTCAAGTACTCATAGCCTAGTACCACATGCTACTCTTGCATGGTAGAAAGGATGAAGGATTTAATCAAACCAAGGCTCCAAAGTTGGAACAAATCTAAGTCTCTATGACTTAGCCAATATAGGCTTGTGGGGTGACTAACTAAGATGACTCTTGGTGGTCATGCAATCATGCAGACTAGCAAACAATACTACCAAAACAACACAAATGATCAAGCAATCTAATAGAGCTATGATTATATGGTAAAAATTAGTAAAAGTTTTATTCCCCCCAAATTTTCTAGTTTCCTAACCCTCAACCAACATGGATGCAGAAAATGGGATGTTAGAGCGTTGCCTCCACGACCAAATCGGACGCAACGTACATGAATATGTGGACGAGATTCCGGTGATGTCCAAAAAGAAGGAAACATTAATTTCTGACTTGGAGGAAACATTCGCCAATCTACGAAAATACAACGTAATGCTTAACCCAAAGAAGTGTTTCTTTGGAATACAAGCTAGAAAATTGTTAGGTTTCATCGTGTCTCAAAGAGGCCTAGAGGTGAACCGAGACAAGATTAAGGCTATACTCAATATTTCCAGGTCGACTCGCCTGAACGACGTTCAAAGACTAACTGGTTGCATTGCTGCAATCAGTCGGTTTGTAAGCCGGCTCGGAGAAAGAGCCGCACCACTCTACAAGATTTTGAAAAAGACCAAAAAATTATTTTGGACTGATGAAGCTGAAGCTGTACTACAAGACCTAAAAGCAGTACTCTCATTTGCTCCTATCCTTACAGCACCGGAACCATGAGAACCGATGTTGCTCTATCTCGCTGCGGCAAACAGAGTCGTCAGTGTCGTCATGGTGGTGGAGAGACCAGAGGAAAATCAGGAACACCTGGTGCAGTGTCCGACTTATTATCTCAGTGAGGTCTTAACTGAATCCATGTAGCGGTATCCGCACTATCAAAAGTTGGCTTATGGTGTGTTTTTTGCATCTCGTATGCTACGACATTATTTTCAGGAACATCCCATTACCGTGGTGAGCACAGCTCCCATGAGAGATATAATCAACAACAGCAATGCTACAGGACGCGTCGCAAAATGGGGCATAGAGCTTTCAGCTTTTGACATTGGGTCTAAACCTCGGTCAGCAATAAAATCCCAAATCCTTGCTGACTTTGTCAATGATTGGACAGAGACAACGGAGAATATGATCGTCCCAGAGTCGGAATACTGGACCTTACATTTTGACGGGTCTAAGGCGCTCGGGGGCTCGGGGGCTGGCGTGGTAATCAAATCACCCCATGGAGATAAACTTTTCTATGTGTTGCAGATCCACTTCATGGTGACGAATACCATTGCCAAGTATGACGCACTACTACATGGAATCCGAATTGCTAAGGATATCGGCATCCAACGTTTAATGTGTTATGGAGATTCGGATCTTGTTGCCCAACAAGTGTCCGATATCTGTAATGCGAATAAAGACATGGCAGCATATAGAGTTGTCGTTGATGAACTATCTAAATCGTTTGAAGGGTTTGAGGTTCAACACATCCCTCGAAGAGAAAATGAGGAAGCAGATACACTATCTCGTATAGGCTCTACATGGAAAAAGGTCCCGGATGGCGCTTTTTTGGAGCACCTCAAAGTTCCCTCAATAAAAGGAGTAGACGAGGAATATCTGACCAAATCCGACTCACCTTTAATAGCAGTTCTGGCTGTAATTCCTAGCTGGACTCAACCCTACCTTGACTACTTGGTAGATGGAAAATTACCCAAAGAGTAAGTTCTGAGCCAACAAATTGTCCGACGAGCAAAAGCCTATACTATAAGTAGTGGTGATCTCTATAAGAGGAGCATGTCTGGAGTCTCTCAGCGTTGTGTATCTCCAGAAGAAGGAGTGGAAATCTTACGAGAAATCCACGAAGGCGAGTGTGGTCACCATGCTGCAGCCAAATCTCTAGTGGCAAAAGCTTTCCGACATGGTTTTTTATGACTTACAGCCAAGGTGGATGCCAAACGGCTGGTCAAGACATGCAAAGGCTTCCAAAAGTATGCCAAACAAGCTCACGTTCCGGCTGATCAGCTGCGAACAATACCCATAACACGGCCTTTCGCGGTCTGGGGGCTTGACACGGTAGGACCGTTTAAACGTGCTCCAAGTGGATTTACTCATCTCTTAGTGATGGTGCATAAATTCACAAAATGGATTGAGGCTAAACCCGTCACCAGTTGTGATGGAGCAACGGCCAGAAGATTTGTCGGGGATGTCATAATCCGATACGGTTATCAGCATAGCATTATCACGGACAACGGGAGTAACTTCTCTGTGGGAGAGCTTGCTGAATTCTGCAACGAACAACATATCCTGCTTGACATTGCGTCAGTCGCACATCCATAGGATAATGGACAAGTCGAAAGAGCAAATGGTTTAATCCTACAAGGCCTAAAACCAAGACTCGAAGCACCACTACGACATGTTGCGGGGGCTTCGGCAGAGGAATTACCTTCTGTAATATGGATCTTGTGAACAACTCCAAATAGGTTAACCTGATACACACCTTTCTTCTTGGTCTATGGTGCAAAAGCAGTTCTTCCTAGTGATCTGATTCACACTTCTCCTAGAGTTGCCACGTATATTGAAGAGGATGCCGAAATTTCTCGACAAAATGATCTCGACTTAGTCAAAGAAGTTCGCGTCGTTGCTGAGATGAGATCAACAGCCTATCAGCACAAGTTACGCAAGTATCATAGCCAGAGAGTCAGAAACCGGTCTTTCAATAAGGTCGATTTGGTTCTCTAGCTTGTGCAGAAAAGAAAGCACAAACTTTCCCTAGTATGGGAAGGGCCCTGTTTAGTTAGCCAAGTATTGCACCATGGTTCTTACTATCTAACTGATATGCGGCTAGTCAAAGAAAGACCTGCTACTAAAAAAAGAAAGAGAGCTGGAGGCAGTACAGACCCAGAAGAATTAGACACACCATGGAATATTGCTCAGCTACGTCCCTTTTATTCTTAGTTTATCTTTCTTTGTAATTCATATATGTGTACATGTTCAATAAGAAATAAAGTATTGGTTTCCTCATTTTTTCTAAGAAGTTTTATATTACCATCTTATTTTCGAATGATCATGTCAAAGTTGAAAAACCCAGAATACTTGAAAGTACTTTATGCTCATGTTTGGTCTGGTTTAGATTTCCGACTCTAAAATTGCTACCTTCGGGTATAAATCTAAATTTTCTAGTCTTTACTTTGGTTATTTATCTGATTACTGGATGCGGGCATTTTCCGAGTAGTGAATTGTTGGTACTGGAAGCCGGCTTTGTTTCTGAGTTTAAACTGGTTTTGCCATTGAGCTCCGTTGCTTAGCAACGTTTTTGTGTTGAAGGTTGGCCGGCTCACGACAGGGACGAGGCGGAAAGCTAGATAAACGATAAGTACAGACAAAAAACATAAGTGCTTATGTAAACATTTCAAGCACATAAAATTAAAGCCAAAAGTGCTGAATATATATAACAAATCTTAGCACTTGCAAAAGTATTATACTACTTATTTACAATCCGGATTGTTTTCAGAATAACACATTGTTTGTTCTGATTCTCTATGATGCAGGGGGAGAGGTAGGAGCTACCGGCTCACTAGATACATCAGCCTCGCCTTGATATCTCTCCGAGACGTTCAAATCCGATATAGTTTGTTCGTCTTCGGAGACTTCTGCAGTTACCTCGGCAAGCAGAGGTGGCGTCTCCACGTGAGTGAAGAAAGGAGTGTCGTAGCTGGTCAAGTCAGCTACGTGGCACCCATATCCGGCATAGGAGTCCATGATACACTTGATGTCCTGCTCCTGTCCGTCTTCATCCACATTCGAATGCCCTCTAGTTACTTGCCAAATTTCCATGCTTCCATGGTGGCTCATAACCATGGTGAGAGCGTTCTGTGTTGCGGTTCGCGTGTAGGACATGTTCCAGTCCTGGATGAGCTGGGGCATCTCTTTGGCCTTGTCTCACACTTCAAAGCCGGACATCCTATGCATGTTCAGATCCTTGAGAACTTCGCCAATATCTTCAATGGATTGGCGGAAATCATGAAGTAAATCGCCGACTTTGGTAAGCCAGCTAGTGCGAGACTCGGCGGAGGCTGAATCCAGTAAGTTCTGAGGACTTGCGCATGTAATGAAAAAGTTTAGTTAAATAAATCTGAACTCCAAAGAGCCAGAAAATACAGAAAAGTCAGAAAGAGGGAAACATACCGAAGCTGACGTCTTCAACTTTGGTCTTTTCCTCCTATAGGCTCTAGAGTTCAGCCCAGAGTTCCTCGGTGATGTCCTTCTCTCTGAAGAAAGCATCATTGATATCCGAGATTCTTTGATCCTGGACCGCGATCCTTCAATCGCGTTCGTCGGTGGCCATGGAAGAGGATTCAAGAATCTGAGCAATGCTCCGTTCATAATCTGCCTTCAGCTTGTCCAGCTCTTTGACGTAAGTCGGTGTTCTCCACCGCCAGGGTCTTCAGATTTTCAGTTTCTTCAATCATAGAACAATATTGCTTTACCAATGATGTAGTCAAAAGAACAACAGTTGAATAAAAATTCGACTATGAAATAAAGGGCAAGGTTTGAGTACTGAAATGTTTACCTTCACCCTCATCCCTTGACACTTTCAATTGAGCATTTTCAAGCCGTAGAGCTCTGATTTCTCTCTGCTTGTTGCAAATATTCTTGAACAATTCCTGGTTATATGAATTAAATTTCTGTAAGTCAGAATACCCAGAGTCAGAATTCTACTAAAGACTCGGGCTAATATTTTACTAATATCAGCACGAGCCTTGCGGGCTACACTGGTTCATTCTTTGGCATCCTATGGAAGCATGAATTCGAATTATCTATCCAACTTCATGATTGGGGGCTAGAGGATATGATATAAAATAGCATATGGAAAAAAGTGAGTTGGAATTCAACTTACATGATGTTCATGGGTGAGCTTGCTTAAGCTCATGGACACCTCGGTGGTATCCTTTCGGCGAGGGTCAGCGGGATTACCGGGGGTGGCGGAAGCACTCCGGTTCTCAGCCCCTCGTCATGAAGATGGATCTGCTCGAGATGTTCGAAGTACTTGACGTCCTCTGCTTCTTGTGCCTCTTCCTCGGCAGTAATATTCCGGCTCTCCAAGCATTGCTGGGCTAGCCGTTGGATATCCTCCACAGATTTCCGAGTAATCCCAAACTTGGCAAGACCCGGATTGTTGAGGAGGTTTTCAGCGAAGACCTCTATCAAGGGATCATTACCCGAAGAGGGTTCACCCTTATCAAAACCTGAGTCACACATGGTGACATCAGTTTGCGATTCGAGGATCGCTGGCTCTGCTCGTTGTGCTAGGGGTCTCCGGCGCCGCAGAAGGCTGAGGGGCAGGAGTCGGAGGTGTTGTGGCAGGAGAAGTCAAATTAAGCTTTGACTGGCGCAGGGGTTTCGACAAGACTCCCATCCCCTTGCCCTTGGTGAGTTGTTTAGCTCTGAGAAGGTAATAGAATAAAGAACTTTACATCTCGGAAAGAATTACGAAAAAAGTACAAAAACCTTGTGAGGAAAGTTACCTCTTCACAATGGGCACCTCCTTCGTGCCAATAGCTAGAGTCGGAGCCTTACGCTTGCGAGCAAAGTTCTCTCGTAGTGGAATCAATTATCCTTCATCCTGACAGATCTCAGGAGGATATCCCTCGATAGGAGCAAGCTCCGACTTAGGGAGGTGAGTAAGCTAAAAAGAAGAAATATCTCAGTGTTGCGAAAAGAAACAGTGATGTAAAGATGAACACATGATTCTGGTTACTTCTCGAAACTTACCAGCACCACAGGATCTTCAGGCATATGCACGTCCAAAGACAGCTCCAGGATTTTCTTCTCGATCCGCTCCCTTATCAACCACTTGATTTGGGACTCGTATTCCTTGTCCGTGTAAGGGCGGGGGCAGATCCGGAGAGTATCCTTCTTGGACGTCGTAATGGAGTGCATAAGCCGGTCTCCATGATGCTGAAGAGGCTGGATCCGGCATGCCACCCAGCAGTGAACTAAGTCGGACCCCTTAAGGCCCTTGGTCTTCATCAAATATTCGATCCGCATCTTGGCAAGAAGCAGATCATTATTGAGAGCCGACGCATCTGCATCCCAGTACTTTTGGGGCATGGCGGCACCGTCGACAAAAGCCGGCAAAGCAGTAGCTTTGTCGGGAGAAGGAATATCCTTGTGATAAAAGAAAGTGGACGGCCACTATTTCAGCGAGTCACTGGCCTTAATCCAAGGGTAGACGCGCTCTATCCTAACGGAAAAACTAATGGTTCCGGTAATGTATGGATTACCGGAAGTGCTAGAATTTCTCCGGATATGAAAATAAAATCGGAAAAGAGTGAGACTCGGCCTAATGCCGAGGTACCCCTCGCACAAAGAAGCGAAGGAGCTCATCTCTAAGAGAGAGTTCGGGGGAAGATGATGGAGTTGAACTCCATAGTGATCTATGACCTCAGAAAATAAATCTGAGGGTGAGACACTCAAACCTCTTTCGACGTGGGTGCCAAAGTGTACCCGCTCGCCGGCGCTAGGGGTAGGTATGGTCTGGGCGTAGCCGCTCCGCCAGTCGCCAGTGCGGGGAAGTCCTTCATTCTCCACGATGCGGAGCTTGGCGTCATCCCAGACGTAGGGGATCCAGACCCTGCGGTGGCTCTCTTTCTCTGCTGCCGAAGATGAGCCCTCAGCCATTTTTCTATGGGCCGGTGACCTGGGATGGGCAGCACTGGAAGATTTTGGGAGGCAGTGGAGCTCTGTGTTCGTGGGAGGCGTTGGGAGGAAGGAAACGGCGCAAATGCAGGTGAAGAGAAGAGCGAGAGAATCTGAGCCCCTTATATCATTCATCAGCGCCAAGGTTCATGCAAATGTGTACAGTGACCGGGACACGCGTTGCGGAAGGAGCTAGGTAACCCCCACGCGATGATTACGCCGCCTCAATCTCCGCGCGTGCATTAAAACAACGTCTCGGTTCCGCAAAAGGCGGACCCACCAACGGTCGTGCTGGCAGGAATGTCTGCCAGTGACCAAGTTCCGACTTAGTTTGAATTTCGAGATGGAAAAACTGAATAATATATTCATAGGTCTGACTCGTTTGAGACCTGGATCCTTTCCTTTTCTTTTGAAGTTTCAGGAACCCTTCAAGATTCTGCAAGCCGGAGATCAAGTTAGACGATGATGAAATCCGACTTTGGATCTTGGAGGCTTCTAGGAGCTGCTGTTTGGGATATACTTTCCGGGTATCCTCACTGTGTCTCACTGACCAGGGTGGCCCACTTCGAGTTAGAGCTTTGCTTTACAGGCGGCCCAGTCAGGAAGAAGAGACGAAGTACAGTACGACTACGGGAAGGCCCGGAAGGATTACCGACATAGGCCTGTAGTATTACTTGTAGTTCAAGATGTACTCTATAAGCAACTCTTAGTCATAGCTAGATAGGTCTCTCCTGTAAACCATAGGCCAGATATCTATATAAGCCGTCCTAGGATAAGCCTTTTGGG
Source organism: Avena eriantha (assembly GCA_910589775.1). Classification (NCBI taxonomy): domain Eukaryota; kingdom Viridiplantae; phylum Streptophyta; class Magnoliopsida; order Poales; family Poaceae; genus Avena; species Avena eriantha. Next base: position 18,621,676 of record OU342746.1, read on the forward strand.
CACTCTCACAATATCCTATGATCTCAACTCGCATAGGCGAAACCCTTGTAACCCATATTCCAACTCTGCCGTATTATTGGATTGCTAGCAGGAGTAGGATCCGTCCAAAGCCGGTGGATTCGTACCTGGGTAAACATGTGCGCTCACCGTCCCGGAACACCGTATGTCTCACACCCCTCTCTTCTACACGCCTCGAGGACCCCCTCATGGCGTACTTGTCATTAATCTGACGACAGCTTCAGCTGATTCGCTGGAGTGAGGAGGTGGAGGTTGTTCGGTAGCCTGAACGTGTGTGTGAGGATGGATGCACTGCTGATTTGTGGCACTAGGAATTCCACATGATCTTGGGATCGGCAAGCGTTTGACTACATCATCCACGAGTTCCAACTCGTTAACAAAGCTTTGTTGTCTTCAAGGGTAAGTTCTCCATGGATGTATATCCACCTGTTGCTTCTATCTAGTAGATAGATCTTGGCATATAGTTCCCATCGTAGGAAAATTTTGTTTTCTATGATGCGAACCCAACATTATTCCACGTGCCAAAGCATCTCCAACTTGTATGGAAACAAGTCCTCAATGTTGGGGAGTGGAACCACTTGATTTGATTCTCTTGTTGAGCTAGATGAAGAATCCCCTTCAAACTCCATTCTCCCTTCTTGTGCGAAAGGTACTCCACCCTTCTTTCCCCAGGTCTGCTTGATATGAAAAGGCTGCATAGGTCTTGAACGATCAAGTCAGATCTGGGATGCCATAGCAAAGAGCTGAAAAAGATAAACCCTAGATCTGAAGGGTTTAGGTAAAGGAAGAAATGAAAAGGGAAGTGAAATCAAAAATGAAAAAATGAAATCCTGATTAAGAAAGGTTTAAAGGTGGTCGCGGGTATCAGTACAGGCGGGCCCCGTACGTATGGTGCGCCCGTACCGGCATTGAACCTACTAACACACACCTTGTTATCAACAATCAAATAATTCGAACCGGCAATGGATGCACGGACGTATCGACCTGCGATACAGGCGTATGCGCCCATACCGCATGGTCATACTATAACCCGGAAATCATCCGAGGAGTACTCGAAGCATAAAGATCACTCATACGGTCGCATGTATCCATACCACCCATCCGTACCAATCCTAGGAAAACAAAAAATAATAAACAGAGGGGACGCCAAGTGTATAAAGATCACTAGTACTGGTGCTCCGTCCCATACAGTCTGCCCGTACTAGGTCGGAAATAGCTCGAAAATATTCAGAAAAATGAGAAGGAAGCAAAGAACTCATTGGGCAAACTGAAAAAGTCACAAGGAATGCAAAAACAAAGCAATTAGGAACTTATTACCTTACTCTATTTCATGTATTCCTTAGCCATGATTAAGGAAATTAGCTCCGCTATGTTTACTTTCCCAATTCTATAGTGCTGCAAACGTTTCCCATTAATAATCCATGAGGAAGAAGGAGTAGTGTTCTTCAATTTAACCGCCCCTGAGAGGTATGCTTCTTCTACTTCATAAGGTCCTTCCCACTAGGATTTGAGTTTTCCTGCAAAAATCTTGAGCCTAGAGTTGTAGATTAATACTTTATCTCCAGATTTAAACTCCTTATTCTTTACTTTCCTATCATGCCATTTTTGAAAAAAAATCTTGAATATTCTTACATTTTCATAAGCCTTAGCTTATCTAAATCATGAATATCTAAGAGGCGTTTTTCCCCTACTGTCTTAAAATCAAAATTCATAGTTTTAATATCCCAACGGGCTTTGTGTTCTAATTTTGAAGGGAGATGACAAGCTTTATTGTATACCATCTTATATGGTGTCATTCCCATTGGGTTCTTTTATGTGGTGCGATATGCCATAATGCATCATTGAGCTTCATAGCCCAATCTTTCCTTGACTTATTCACCGTCTTATGAAGTATGACCTTGACTTCCCGGTAAGATAGCTCCACCTACCCACTAGTTTGTGGGTGATAGGGCAAGGCTACATGATGATCAACTCCATATTTTTGAAGTATATTCCTTAAAGTACCTTTCATGAAATGAGTTCCACCATCAGTAATTAAAAAAGGGGAACTCCAAACCTAGGAAAAATAATGTCTTTGAACATTTGATAGAAGTCGCCGCATCTACATGAGAAGTAGGTATAGCTTCCACCCACTTAGTGACATAATCAACACCAACAAGAATATGAGTTAACCATTAGAAGGGACAAAGGGCCCCATGAAGTCCATCCCCCGGACATTAAAAGGTTCTATTATGAGGTTACATTGCATGGACATTTCTTGTCTTTTTCCTATGTTACTCATACATTGGTAACCATCACAATTTATAACATAATCGTGAGCATCTTTGATTAGTGTTGGCCAGTAAAATGCTGACTACAAGACTTTGGCTAGTGTACAGTCACCAGCATGATGTTATCCATAAGGACAACAATGGAAATCCTTAAGAATAGCTTTCATATCGTGGTCAGCAACACATTTCTTGATTGTCCCATCAACTCCATGTCTATATAAATAATGATCATCCCAAAAGTAGTATTTTAAATCATTAAAGAATTTTCTTCTTTGATGGTAACTCATTCCTTTTGGTAGAAACTTACCCACAAGGAAATTAGCATAGTATGCAAACCAAGGGTCATGCGACCCTATAGTTGCGAGATACTCACCTAGAACAGATTCATTGATAGGGGTTGGATCCTCCATAATACCCTCCATATGTGATAAATGGTCGGCAGCTGGAATATCCTTACCTCTCGTATCAACCATTTGTAAGTCATATTCTTGCAGTAACAAGACCCATTTAATTAGATGGGGTTTAGCATCCTTTTGTCTAAGAGATGTCTTAAAGCTTCATGATCTGTATGGACTATTACCTTTGAATTGATAAAATAATGCTAAAACTTATCACAAGCAAATACTACAGCTAAGAATTCTTTTTCAGTTGTTGCATAATTTCTTTGATCTTGATTAAGAGTTCAACTAGCATATTGGATAACATTTAGATTTAGTCCATCTCGTTGTCCTAAGACAACCCATATAGCATAGTCACTAGCATCACACATGATCTAAAAAGGCTCCCCCTAATTAGGTGGTTGAACAATAGGGGTAGAGACTAGTGCCTTTTTCAACTGTTCAAAAGAATCGATGCATTTTTTATCAAATGTGAAGAGGGTGTCTTTATCTAAGAGATAAGTTAAAGGAGCAGCTAGTTTAGCAAAATCCTTAATAAAATGTTTATAGAAACCCACATGTCCAAGAAAGTTCTTAACCCCTTTCACATCTTGAGGTATTGGTAATATTTCTAAGGTAACAAGGCTATCATTATCAATCTCAATCCCCTTCTTAGAAATCTTATGTCCAAAAACTATACCTTCTCTTACCATGAATCGGCAATGCTCCTAGTTGAGGAATAGCTTGGTTTGCCTACAACGCTGCAAAATTCTATTAAGATTATAAAGACATTGTTCAAAAGAGGTCATGTACACGACAAAGTTGTCCATGAGAACCTCCATAGAACTTTCTACAAAGCTATTAAATATCTTTAAAATGCAATCTTGAAAAGTAGCAGCTCATTACATAAACCAAAAGGCATTAGCCAGTAAGCATAAGTTTCATAAGCACACATAAAGGTAGGTTTCTCTTAGTCTTCAGGCTGAATAGCAATTTGAGAGTAGCGCGAATAACCATCGATAAAACAAAAATGAGAGTTATCAGACATCAATTGTAGCTAGTTTCAAAATAAGAGAATCTAACCCACCGAGAGCTATTTGGTTGAGGTCTTTATGCCACTCGTCACTATCTACCAAAGGATAATTATAAGCTGCCTTTGATTTTAGGTAAACGGGTGTTTGAAAGGTTTTTGGTTTTAGTGCCGGAAAGTAAATAAAACAAGTACAAACAAAGAAAGTAAAAAGAGTGTTTTTGGAATGGTGGTTGAACTCGATGGGGCCAAGACATTCTTGGGGGTGTAGGATACACCTCTAGCATGTTGTAATTAATCATAATTAGGATAACCTTTTCTTGTTTCATGATATGTGTGGAGAGACTTTAGCAAAAAAGATGTTCACCAAGGCTCGTAGACAGTCACTTTGTTGAGCCAAGAATGAGGTCATATCTAAATAACCACTTTGATGCCTGGAAGCAACACCATGCAGACCACCACATGTAAGGGTTTCCCCGTGGATATCGTAATTAGCTTAGTGAATCTCCCTTTGTTCCCCCTTCTACCATGTTGGGTGATAGCGGTGCTTATAGCCATAGTAGCAACCGGCACAAACATCCAAGAATGTCCAAAGGGTTTCACCCTCTTACTTTAGACCCTAAGGAAAATGATATGTGGCCGACTACACATACCATCTAAAGGGAGATATCAAACACACATCATAGATCAATGGATCATCTATATAAGTAATAGATCATCTTTATTTCATTTCATAATAATGCTAGGGTTTCTCCATCTCCCCAAGAACGAAGGGAACTACTCACACATGGAAGCAATCAGCAACATCATCATAATCAAATGGATGGATAAAAGTAATGGGATGAATCTAGTGAAAACAAAAATTTAATCTGTAATTACAACAAGATCTAATGGATGGAAGATAGGGTAGAGATGGTAATGGAGATGCAGTGGTTGATGATGTAGGGGATGATGCATTGTCCTCCAATGATCCATGTTGCAGCAAGGATTTTCCCTTCTCCAAGTTCCTCCTTCAGATCCCTTTCTGGTGTGGTTTTTCGTGGATGGAGGTTCTTGTGATTGTCAGTTATGTCTTCTATTTTCGTGAGGAGGAAGTATTTGATGAGGTGGTCCCATTGTCGGGTCATACGGGCATGCGGTACGGGTGGGCTCCGCCCGTACCGCTGGTCCTTACGCTGGCTTAGCCTCGTAGGCGTGGGCAGTTCTTCTAGGTGCGAAGGTAAATCAATAAATTGACTCTTATCACTTGAAAATACCATATTATAATGCAATATGATAGTCTCAATTGATATGTTCATTAAAGACTTAGTAAATTTGGATCTTGTTGAAACAAGGAGCACAAGGTGCGCGCTAACGTGGTAAAATACTAAAAACCCTATACTACTAATGCAAAAACAATAAGTAAAACTGCTCAATTTTTGGACTCATTAGGGCGTTGGGCCTCTTCCTCCAATCTTTGGGCTAGAAGCGTCACCACATTGCCACCCAAAGGATGCCTGGTCTACAAGGCTGCTTTGTCTGGAGTTGGTCTAGGGCTACTGGTTGCCCTTTGATCCTCTGTAAAGCTGAGGCCCCTAGCGCCATCCTCCGTTATGCGACGCCACCCATGCCTCTTCTTGCACCAAAGTGGCAAGGGACAGCTCTACTAGCATTGGTGTCATACATGCTGCTTTTACACCAAAGGGGGAGGACCGGATCCTCTTTACCGAGGCGGTCTGCGCTGCCCTAGCACCGCTTGCCAGGTTTTGTCCTCTTCCTTACTTTTGATGTAAGATTACGAGCGCATCCCTAGGACACGCTCCAAAGTATCTCAGGCCCGGTGGGGACCTAGACAAGCCAGAGTCCTCCCTCGCGAGCTGGCTGCTACTAGGGAGACTTGGGTGAGGCTCTTGAGGGGCTAGTCGCCTAGAATTCACCTCATGAGGCTGCATCGCAGGATGCCTCGGCCTCTAGAGGGCGACATGTCTCAGGCGGTGAGCCCGACGGCCATAGGATCGTGGTACCCCTAGTACCAGGACTCCGATAGATATCAATATGACACCACCACCTGATCCTTTAGTTCTTTTAGACCCGTCAAAGTACATGGTCCATGCACTCGATAAATCTAGGGGACCCATGCTTTGGAGTTCCATCCACTCTGTGATGAAGTTAGGGAATACTTGAGACTTTATTGTTTTTCACTTCTCGTATGTGATGTCCCGAGGGGATAACTTGATGCCCCAAAGAGAGAGATTCCCCGTCGCTTCGGGGTTGTTGAGGATGTTGGAGAGGGGAGCTTCATTGACCACCACTATCGGATGCTTAGAGAAATAGTGGCACAATTCTTGCACTTTCATAAATACACCATATGCAAGATTTTGATAGTGCGGGTACCTTTGCTTGGACGGAGATAATAGCTCACTAAAGTAGTAAACCTACTGTTGTATGTCATGGGTTTTTCCCTCTTCGGGGCTTTCGATGACCAGTACTGTACTAACTAGGAGATATCGAGAGTGATTATGATGACTAGTACTGTACTCTTGGTGGTGGCGATGTACATTAGTAGTGGTTCCTTTTCCTTGGGTGACACAAAAATGGGAGATGTCGAGAGTGCTTTCTTGAGATTCTCAAAGGCTTGTTGGGCTTCGTCGGTCCACTCGAAGGTGTCCGATTTCTTGAGAAGTGCGTAAAATGGTAGTGCTTTTTCCGCAAGCCGAGCGATGAATTGACTTAGTGCCGCCACACGCCCAGCCAGCGACTGGATGCAACGTAGGTTTATCGGCTTCTTCATTGTTAGGATCGCCTGTATCTTTTTGGGGTTTGCTTTAATTCCTCCGGATGACATGAGGTATCTGAGGAGCTGCCTAGCAGGGACTCTAAAGGAGCACTTCATCGGATCGAGCTTGATGCAGTACTTGTCAAGATTATCGAATGTTTCACATAGATCATTGATAAATGTCGACTCTTTCCAAGGTGTCAGAGTCCTGGCACCTGGGGTACCATGATCCTATAGTCGACGGGCCCACCCACTGGGCCACCGTCCCCTCCTGAAGCAGCAGGGCAAGCTAGGAGGCCTCGCGAGGGAAACCCGAGGATGCCGCCTCGTGAGGGGAACAGTCCCGGGCCCTACCGTTCTCCATAGTAGAGTGTCGGCTTGCCTGGGTCCCGAGACAGGCACTGGGTGGTCCAACGCATGTCGAGGGCATGTTCTTAATCTTACAACAACAAGGGATAAGAAGACAAAACCTTGTGGGATAGAGCAGGCCCACGCAGGTCGCCTTGGTAAAGAAAGGCGGGACGACTACCCTATAATGCAAAGACGCTGAGGACATCACTGGATCCAAGACAGTTCTCCCTTACCACTTTGGTGCTAAGGGGACAAGGAGGGCATCAGCTAGCGAAGGACAGCACCAGGAAGCCTGGCTTTGCAAAGGACCGGGGCTCGTTGGATCCCTTGTTCCCACACGGAACTATTTCTCCAACATTTGGCGCTCTAGGTAGGGGCTGAGGCGCAGTTAGATGACCTTCGCCAATGTCGTCGGCATGTCGGCCCGCATCAAGTCAAGGCCAGTTTGAGGGCTCACCCTCCGTGGCGCCACGGGCCGGGCACGGAAGGACCTCATCCTGCAGTACGCTGCCATAGCGCCAACTACATGGGCGAGGGATGGACTGGGCTCCCCCTTTCTTCTACCACAGGGGCCATGGTTTCTCCCCTACGGAGAATCGGCGATCTTCCGCACTGTGTCCCCGTACAACTAGCCTGACTGGCCAGCGCCAGAGATTGCCGAGCTTGTGCCACAGGTACAACCGCTACGCCCGCCGACCGAATTGGACCAGGAAAGGTGGTCTGCATACCTTGTCGGGCTCCTCGCGTTGTTGCCCTCTCTTTCCCAAGGCTGGGGGATCGTTCTGAGGACGAGATTTTTGGGGTTGGAGGTCAATGTGCGACCCAGCGACCCGTCGGTGCCCCCAGGTGCTACGGCATCGCTGCCTGGCCACGCAATGGCCACCGGAACACCTCGCCGCTAGGATGGGAAGGAGTCGCCCGCCTTTGTGAGGTCCCACCAAACCCTGCAGGTGTTTGGGTGGCTGGTGGGGATAGTTGCGCCAGGGCAGGGTGTTTCCCTCGGAGCCGAGAGGACGGTCATGAGGTTCAGTAGGTAAGCCTCCCGGAAGGATCCACAGGCCCATGGTCGGCTCCCCGCTCGCCACCAGACTCGGGGATTCATATGAGTACTCCTTCGCCCATTGGGACCCCCGTTGAGCATGCCGGGAGTTCGGCAGGGACCTCTACGAGTCCCTGTGGTGCCCTTTCCCGTGCTCCCAGCCACCGGCCGAGCATCTGCTCGCCCGCGATGGGGCAATGACATGACCAGTGCGGTGGCTCCCATTGACATCGAAGGCAGGGTTACAAGTACCCGCCTGAAGGGGGTCCAGTAGAAACACCTCCGCGGGAAGGACTTGAAGGAGGAAGATGGGGAGTGGCCTTACTGTGTCTTCCATCATATCTGAGGGAACGACACCAACCAATGCGTCAAGCTCAAGGTGATCCAGATGGGACACAAAGGCCTGAGGAAGCACAAACACGGAAATGAGCACGACGACCAACCAGGCTCCCACCTAGCCAAGGACAAGAAGGGGGCCACCGAGCCAGCTGAATGGTGGCGTGATGGCCAAAGGGGACTCCTCACCATAATGGACGTGGGGGGCTCCCGGGAACTCATGTGTGCACCCTCGGTATGCCCCCGTCTTCTAGCCAAACGTTGGGAAGGACAGGGAACTAGGGGCTTCAGAAAGTTATGTCGCCCACCGTCCGTATGCCCCGGACTTCCAGCCAGACGCTGTCGAGGACGGGGACCCGGAGCCTCTAGAGTGCAATAGCTTTCACACTCGGTATGCCTCCGCCTTCTAGCCAGACGATGTTGAGGGATGGGACCCAGGGATCTAGAGGGCTATAGCGTTCGCCCTCGGTACGTCCCCGTCTTCCGGCTAGGGGTTGTCGAGGACGAGTACACAGGGGGCTACCCCCACGAGACTCGGGAGGTTACTCTGGCCCACGGCCTATGATGCTCCCCGTTTAGACATCACCCCCCCCCCACCAGTGAGCTACCATCAACGGTCTCCAAATGTGACACCCAGTCATGTTCACCCTTGTTGTCTCCAGCTTTGAAGCCCCAAGGGCATTGTAATTTGTTGGACTTATTCGCCATTCCCTTTATTCGGATCTTGCGCCTAGCGCCGATTTTGCCGTTTGCTTTTCTCTTTTGAGAAAACATTTTCAAAAGCCGCGTGCTGTTGACATTCCTTGACTGTTGCCACGTGAGTGGGAGGCTAGGCGCGGTGCCTATCGTAGGGCCACCGCCCATCGACCCAGGGCCTAAAGTGTTGAGCGCTGAACTTGCGGAGCGGCCCCGGTAATATTTCACCTCGCCCATGGTGCCTGGTGCTCGAATGGGCCATGCCCCATCAACCCAGGGCCTAAAGTGTAGAGCTCTGAACTTACCGACCGTCACACGAAAGGGACGGTTTCGGCAATAAGTAACTCACCCACGGTTCCTGGCGCTCGAATGGGCCATCGCCTTTCAAGTCAGGACATAAAGTGTCGAGATCTAAACTAAAAGGCCAGCTCGGCGATGCGTCACCCATGACCCCTGGTGCTTGGAACACTCATGCAAAACTCGTAGGGAACCCTAGCAGCACACATTTGCCCTACGGTCTTTCCCTCAAGAGGCTTACGGGACGGCTCGTGTTCCCCTCCAGCGGCCATACTTTATGATAGACCTACGGTCTCCTCCACTGAGGGGTCTAACAGGATAAGCATTTTCCCTATGGTATTTTCCTCCCGAGGCTTACGGGGCGACTCGTGATGGTATTCTCCTCTAGTTCATGCTCGACCTATGGTATCCTCCTCAGAGGGGCCTAACAGGATAAGCACTTGCCCTACGGTCTTTCGCTCGGGAGGCTTATAGGGCACCTCGAGAGGGTATTCCACTCTAGCGGCCAAAATTCATGTTATACCTTCGGTCTACTCCTCAGAAAGGGCTAACATGGTAAGAATTTGCCCCATGGTATTTCCCTCGGGAGGCTTACGGGGTGGCTCGTGAGGGTATTACCCTCTAGTGCCCAAAATTCATTCTAGACCTACGGTCTCATCCTCAGAGGGGCTAACAGGATAAGCATTCGCCTTACAGTCTATCCCTCGGGAGGCTTATAGGGAGGCTCGTGAGGGGCCTACGAGGCGACCCTTGAGGACTAACCCCGGTGACGAGTTACCTCGCCTAGGGCCCCTGGTACCCGACGACCCTTTGAGGCGCACGATCCGGGATCACCACAATACATGCTTTCCTTACAGTTTCACCATCGAGAGACATGCGGCACTGCTCATTGCAGTATTCCCCCTCCCAAAAGACACAACTGTAGTCCCGCCTTGAGGTCTCAATGGAATTTACATTGCCCTACGGGTTGCCGCAGGAGAATCTGCGAGGCGACCCGTGAGGGAACGATCTGTGGGAAATCCTTACCTGCGAGAAGAGCTCCGAGGGCACGCTCGGGCCTACGAATCTCTATGTGGGAGACATACAGGAGCCTGGTAGGGGAGTCTGCCGCGGCGGTAGAACCCCAGGCTGAACCCATCATTACGTCTCGAGGAATCAGTGGGGCGACTAGGAAGGATGCTCCTCACCTAGCGACCTCCCCCCCCCCCCGACAAACTCGAAGCTTAAAGGTTCGAGCACTAGACGCAAGGACCGGTTTTGGTGATGAGTCACCCCTACCTACGGGTTTGGGAGCCCGACCCAACCCCCCCTCCCCCCCCCCCCCCCCCCCCCCCCCCCCCCCCCGTGGTGGATGCGGGAGTGGATTCTAAGCCATGTTGGCCCTCCCAACGGTCTCCCCCTCATGAGGCCGATGGGCCGCCCTGACAAGAGACCACCTCAGCCACCGAGCCGTTCTCGCAGGAACTCCTCGCAAGGCTCCCTGAGGCAGGACCGGACAGGCTCCAAGAGGCCTCGCCGGGTGCGACGCCTTGTTGAAAGGGGTGAGCGGCGTTTCCGACACAAATACAAGGAAGGGAAGTAGTAAGCATAACGACTCCCAGAAGCAAGTTCGACTCCAGGTTCCCGGATAGTGCCACTAGTGAGCCGTACCAGGGCAGAACAGTCATATGAGTGAGTTCAACATAGACACGCTTACAAGATAAAGGACTAAAAAGGCACTACGACATGATAACAACAGCAGGATAGCCGTGGAGCCACGGCTGCGGCGGAATCCCGGCTCAGGCCCTCTCGAGGTGGCTTGGGAACTCGACGCGGCACATTAGGGGGTCGAACACCATCATGGAGAAACCACCTCCGCTGCCAAAGCGGAATCATAGCACGGAGCCTTGTTGGATGCGATGGTCACAGACGAAGCTGGCCCACCCGACAGTGAGGTAGATCTCGCCCGACACGGGGACCTTGACATTCACGCTCCACCAGTCGCCACCACCGGAATGCTTCGGCAGCACACCTCCAGGAATGTCACCTGCGGTACCAAGAGCGCAGCTCCGAGGAAGCTTCACCCGAGCGGACCAGTCCGTGTCCTAGAGGATGAGGATGAAATCATTGACACGCTTAGGCTCGGGGTCGTCCTCGAGCTTGATCACGTCCACCAAAGGAGGAGGAGCGGGAAGTGCCGCGGGATCCGAACCAGCGCCACGTCCACCTCCGAATCCCTTGTGGCGGCCTCGGCCGCTGCCGCGAGGGTGGCCTTGATCGCGCCTCACCGACGTCTCTCCGCTGATGGTCGTTGTGGCCCCGGAAGCCGAGGCGCCTATAACATCCCACTTTCAACAACCCTGATTAGTTATCATGAATGCAAAAATTAGGGGGAAAAACTTTTTCTTGTTTGTAGATATAGTGTTTGCTTGCTTGCTTGTTGGTGTTTATGCATCTGATGGTGAATTAGATGAGATAGTCCTTACCTCACCCTTAGTTGAAAAAATCTATTTCATAAAACTATCTTGGCTTATTTACATATTCTGAAATGTTCTGACATTCTAAAACTTAAGCCAAGATGCCTTGACAACAACAATTCCTTTATTAGCTTCTATTAATAAAATTATTGAGATCTATATGATATAATATCCTTATGTTTTCAAGACAGAACTTCCAATTACTCTTACCTCTAGGTTTTTCCAAAACCTTTTATAACACCTTTGAATTCTACTCTTGGTAGAAATACCAAGTACTCTTACCTTATTCAAACTCAAACCTCTCAAAATACCCATACTAACCTCAAGGCTTGATGGTAACCCTAGTAGTAGTTGAGTGGCTTGCTAACATGAATTGCTTTGATCTGATGTCTGTGTTGTTTTCTTAGGAAGTAGTATGAGCTACCCTAGGAGCTCATACTCTAGGAACCAACTAATTTAAGAAACACAAATGTGAACCAAATTAACCCTAGAATAATCCACCATCTAGTCACTCTAGTGACCATCTACTCCCTGAACCAGATCAATCTAAAGATAATCCTTTCTAGAAGCTTCCAAGTTAATGCAGACCAACTCCAAGCATGGATCCTTTCTACTCAATATACACTTCAACCTCATCCACTCTATGATGAGTTTGGAACCCACCATCCCATCAAAATCATTCCCTCTTATATCCTAGTCACAAACCCCAAATCTACCAAAAATGGCTAAGTCTGGAAATGTTATCAATGTCTCATCTTTGAGCCTCTCTCTTTCTCAACCCTTGTACTTTTTTGGAAATTCACTTGAACCATCTTATACACCATCTTAAATACTTCCAAGGCCCACTCTTGACCTTGGCTAGATCATACTTTAACCCACTTATTCTTGATGGTTTTGTAGGCAAGAAAATAATATTTTCTACAAATCTTATCAACATGCCTACTTCGGCAAAAGTTCACTTATTCATACTATCTTATTTTTCCCAACTCTGGCATGGTTGTGCTCTACTCTCTAAGGTCTATCAATCGATACCTCACTTGTTTAAATTGGATCCTTGTGCTTGAAAAACCCACTTGGTTTTTGAAGCTGAATAATAATCTGTTTTGGCACCCTTATTTTTTAGCCAACTTTCGCATCAATCCTAAGAAATCTCAACCATGATGAACCTCAACTATTTGTACCGTGGTGATCTATATAACATGCTCTATATATCCATATATCCCATGACCCAAAGGGAGCTCTGAACTCCAAAATCCAACAAGGTTTTGAATGTATAAAATTAATAATACCCAAGATCCTCTATCCCTTGTTTAATCCAAAAATCAAGTTGGATTTTCAAAACCTAAGGTTGAAAATGATATATACGTTTTGTAGACATCATTTACCTTGGAGATAAAATTTATCAATTGTCTCCCGTAATTACTTTGGCCCAAAAACTATTTAATCCTCTTATTTGACAAAAACCTCAAAACTCCCTCCATAAAAGAAAGTTTGTTTTTCAACACTTGTCCAATTTTAACCACATTTGAGGCCTATATATCATATCCTATCTTCCCACTTCAAAATAAATATTTTTGAAGAGTTTTAATAATTCTTTTTCCTATTTTCTTAAATGGCAAAAATGGAAAATTTAATGTTTTAAATACTTTCCACATCAATAAATATTGGGAAAATTCTCCCAAGTATGAATTCATATTTGAGAACATCTCAAACCAAAAACCCACCTTGGCCAATTAAAAAATTTCAAATGAATTCAATAAAACAGATTCAACACTATTTGCATAAGTGATATTTAAGGGACCAAAAATCATCTGATAAATTCCAAATAATTCTTGGAGGTGTATATTGACCATATCCATCTACCAGCATCATTAATTCAGCTTGCCAAGATCAAGTTTTTCAGAATACCTTCATGATCACTAAATATGATATTTTGGAGTTCTGACGAAACGATGCACTAAATCCCTATCAAACCTTCATCACTCTTCATCATTGATCACCATAGCCACCACCATCACTTTATGGTTGTGAACACTATAGCCCCAATATAGCAAACCCTAACCTATTGTCCTCTAGTGCTTGGAAGAAAAACAAGTGAGAGAGAGATCACCAACCCATGCCATACTTCTATCAGTATGCTACATTAGCCGTTCTCTCTCTTCCTGGTCGTGTACCAGATACCACCACCCTCCCTACACCCCACTTGGTAGCTCCTACAACTAGCCCTACACCCTCCTCCATTATTTCTCGCTTGGATGTTTGCATGCATGGGAGAGAAACAAATTGCCTTGTAATGCACCTCTGCCAACCTCCTATGCTTCAACATGTAGTCCAAAAATATGTCTAAAACAATAATTGATTATTTTATGAGAAATAAAATACAAATGGGTGCCCTTTTTCACATAATATATCTATCAGGGAGTTAGGTGAGTCCTTGGATGAGACCATTTTTTCACTTAAAGATATGGAGGATACCTTGCATGACACACTTGCCCTAGTCCAAAAGCCCCATGGTTTTCCAGCAACAAAAAAAAGCAAAAATACCTCAGATCTACCTTCTAAAAATTCCCTAGGTCCACACATTAATTGTTATGAACTAGTTCCAACTCCCAAAACACATGAAATCCAAGTCCTATCAAATACGAGGATTTCAATTTTAATTAAGCCTCTAGTGATTTTTAGTGATTTAAACACTTCTGCATGTGGCTATTTCACTTAATAATTAATTTTAGGAGTTACGCAACTCTAATTTTAGTGAATCCAATTCCTACATGAAGGTATTTGAAATACTTAAATCGTGCCTATGGATTCATATAAAAGACCTCTGTAGATTTAATCTGGTGAAAAAAAAAGCTACAGAACTGACTTTGGGATTTTCCCAAGGGCAAACCCCTAAGGGAAAATGTATTTGCGCTACATATCTTTTCTGGTGATTTATTCCCTTAAACTAGGGTTTATTTCACTATAAAATTCATATCTATTCAAAGATAAGTGCAAAAAAATAGTGAAACCACTTTTGGTGGACTTGTTATTTCAATACCTATATGATGATATCATTTTTGTATATTGATATCATACAGACCCAAGCCTTGGTCCAAAATCCTCAAATCAAGTAATATTTGAGCTTCAAATCATAAAACAAGTGCTACTAATGCAACTAAAGTAATTCCAATTGCGATATCCCTAAATTTACAAAACCTACTGGTTTGTATGATGTATTTCTTTGATGATTTGTATGCCTTGTGTTGATTGTGGCCTTTGTCTTCTTGCATGTATTATCCTTGATGATGATAGTTGCGATTATGTCGAAGACTTGAAGAAGATGGTTATTATTGGTTATTATGGTATTCTAAGAAGAAGTCCAGGGACATATTGCCATATTGCTGATCACAGGCAAGCCACCTTCTTGCTCATAAGCCTTATCCTATGTTATACCCATGCATGTTTTACTTACTTGTTTATGAAAACTGCATTGCTTTAATATATGATGATCTATATCGGGTAGTGGCTTTTCTCCTCCAAACCATTACATATTTTTACTACTAAGTACAACCCCTTTGATGACACCTACTTTCCCCGAGTATTGTAAGTGGTGTATAACACCATACCCCTTGGAGACCCCGTTTTAGCCGAGCAAAATTATAGGATGGGAAGACCCCGGAAAAGTTTACAAAATGTTTTATAATAAAACCATGGTGAAGTTTAACCTACCATGAGCTATTTGAGAAATAAAAGGGTTTTGTTTTACAAATGATGCTGAAGAGGAGGAGGAGGAATAAATTTACGAAAATGCACCCGTTTCTTTGCAGCTTTAGCTATAACAACTAAATCCATGCAACCACATCCCAGTATGGGATGGGGCTTAACTCATAGTTTATTTTCCTTAGCATGGGCTACGCCATAATGCATACAAAGGGGTTTGAGTCACCCAAAGCCGGTTCATTTCAACTTAGGGGGTCGTCGTACCCGGATGGTTCTACTGCCTCTGCGGAGGTCAGCTGAAACTATGGGGCTCCTACAGACATTATGGTTTATGGAAGTACGAAAGGGGAAATGATTTAGGAAGTAAGGTAGGGAGATTTTGTACTTGGGAAGTTTAGTAATCATCCGGGGAGAACTAAGACCATTGGGAAAGTGCCCATACTAGGGACGATAAATGAAAGGTTATGTTTGGTTAACTGGATCCCCGTACACTCGGTGTAGCAGGTCGTGGTGTCATCACGGTGGATGTATCAAATTGTGTGGGTAAAGTGTACAACATCTGCAGAGTGTAAAATCTATTTGAATAGTCGTGTCTGCGGTTATGGACGGTTGGACAAACTACTATAGAGCGGTGCTGGTTTTGTTTTCAAAAAGGATTTCGGAAAATAAAGAGTTTTCGAAAACTGGTGGTCTGAAAGACATTAAGGAAGGTAAGGTGATCTTGAAGGATCACAGGATATGGAAGGTCTAATCGATGATGACCGTGATATGAGAAATGAGTGAACCAGTCCTAGTGTTTTCCAAAACTTTTCAAATGATTTGCCAAATATTTTACAAATTTTTTTAACAAAGATATGTAGATGCTATATCTACAGGAGAAACTATTTGAGAAATGAACCTCTCATGGAGCCCTCCTACTACCACAACATAGTGCATATCCTCTTGATGTTATTAATCTCTTAAGGTGGTTTGCGAGTACATTCAAAGTACTCACTAGCATTGTCACTAGCTATTAACTTGGTCAGATTCGAGAAGTAAGGTGAAGAAGAAGGCGATGTTGATGACTATGCGAGCTAGAACGTTCTTCTAGTTAGCTACCTATAGATTAAGGCATGGATCGGGCTCTACGCTTGACGAATTTCTGCTGATGATGATTGATGTAGCCATAATGGAAAATAAGGTATGACATGTATCCTCTTAAGAAAAGGATGTTTACTTTGGTACTTGTTTGTTATGTGCCATGACAGACTAATCATGGGATCATGGTGATATGCATAACAGAGATTCTCGGAGGACTAATCTGGGGGACCCACGGCGCCAGCCGGTCCGGCACCGGAAGCACCTCGCCTCCCGCATATGCTCATGTGTGGCCGTTTGCGCTCGTGCCTCACCGGGGTCTCACCGCTAATGGCCTTTGTGGCCCGGGGAGTTGAGGCGCCCGTCGGGCCGGCATCACGACATCAATCCCTCTCGCGCGGCCATCCACGTCCATGCCTCACCGATGAGGATACACCCTCGTCTGTCGCCAAGGATTAGCACTTCTCGCTAGCGGAGAGTCACTTTGGCGACATGGGGAGAAATGGGTTTTTTAGTGCTCAAAAGCAGGTAGAAGGGTCGGGGAGTAAGAGAAGCAGGTGTTAAGAAGGTGTTGCACGTGGGCCACGATTTAACAAGGTGAAGGGTCACGTCATTACGCTGGACGCGTGGCACAAGCCACAGCCACCCCTGTGAACCGTCACGTCATGGGGGTGGTTCTCGAGGAAAGGCAGATCCTTTCTCCTCCAACAATCCAACTGCACGGCGGAGATGTGCCCAAGTCTGGTTGCCCTGCTGGCCACCAGGTGGGGTTCGTCGACCGTTGGGACCCTTGCCCCTTTACGCCTTCGAGGAGATACGTATGCGACAAGCGCCCGGAGGCTACTGTCAAAGTCTTGCCACATGGGGTACCACTATCCTATGGTCGTCGAGCCCACCAACAGGGCTACCGTCCCCTCCTGAAGTAGCAAGGCGAGGCAGGAGGCCTCGCGGCGGAAACCCGACGCTGCCGCCTCATGAAGGGAACACTCACGGGCCCTGCCATCCTCCACAGCGGAGCACTCGCTCACCCGGGTGCCGAGACTGGCCCTGGGTGGGCCAAGGCATGACCAGGGGCGTTTTCATAATCTTACTGCTTCTAGCATGACATCGTGTTCGTCAATGATCTTGAGCTAGGCGAACTCCGTCTCCATGTTGAAGGACTCGGAGATCTTGTTGAACTCGCGATCATAGTTGTCTAAGCGGCCGAAGATTCCACTAGCGGATATTATTCCATTGGGTGCTCGCATATTCATCATGAGGTGCGCATAGTGTGGCACTGATACGTCCATTTTTCATCACTATTCTATATCATAATTTACTGTTATTCATTGATATATTTCTTATTAAGAGATGATACTTATGTAATTTCACCTGTTTCTGCATGGTTGATGACTTTTGGAGCATGGACCGCTGCAGTCAGGAGGTGTTCTTTGGAGGCAAAATTTGCAAACATCAGAAAATCTGGGAAAATATACGGAAAATCCTATTTTTCCAGAAGACGAAGGAAGCTAGAAGGAGAAGTGGAGATGGGCCATAGGTGGCCCACACCACCCCTGGCGCGGGCCAGCCTAGGTCGTGCCACCAGGTGGTGTGGCCGCCCTGGCCCACCTCTGGCTCTCCCCTCTAGCATATATTATCCTCCCGAAACCCTACTACTCAGGGAGCAACCACAAAAACATTCTGCCGGCTCTGCGGGGTGGAAAACATCGAGAGAGAAAGATCTCTCCGGCAGACAGAATTCTACCGAGGGGATTCCTTCCCGGAGAGGGGAGATCGTCGCCATCAACACCACCATCAAGCTGGACTTCATCGGGATCATCATCATCACCACCACCATCATCACCATCAGCACCCTCACCACCATCTCCATATTGCTATAACAATTGGGTTGAATCTTGCATAGTTCTTAGGGGAAACTTTCCTGGTGTTGATTACTCTTTGTAGTTGATGCTATTGAGTGGAACCATTGAATTATTGTTTATGTTCAGATGTTATACATCATTATTCCATCTCTGATCATGATCCATATGATGTCTTCTGAGTAGTTCGTTTTTTTCTTGAGGACATGGGAGAAGTCATGTTAGTAGTAGTGGAATTGTGTTGAGAAAGATTCAATAGTTTGATATTTAAGTTGTGGTGTACTTCTTCTAGTGCGGTCATGTGAACGTCGACTACATGACACTTCACCTATATGGGCCTAGGGGGATGCATTGTGTATTTGGCTACTAATCGTAGGGGTTGCCGGAGTGATAGAAACCTGAACCCCCTTTAGGAAACCATTGCATGAGGGACGTTAGCGATAACTACTATGTTGGGGATGGAACTATCCATCCCAGTGATCATTTGATCTTTATACACGAATTATGTGGGTTGTTCAAGTGTGCAGGTATTACCACAGATCAAGTTAAGAAGAAGTTATTCTCATTATCACTGAAAGGAAGAGCTGAGGAATGGTATAAGCTGCTGAAGAATGGTCAAGCTCTTGAATGGGAGGAAATAGTGCCTCTCTTTTATTCAAAGTTTTATCCTCCTAGTGAGATTCATAAAGATCGGAATCAAATATACAACTTTTGGCCTCTTGATGGAGAGAGTACAGCTCAAGCTTGGGGGAGACTGAAGTTATTAATGCTCAAATGTCCCATTCATGAGCTCCCCAATAATATCATTATCAATAACTTTTATGCAAGGCTCCCTCTACATGACAAGGATTTATTGGATGCTTCTTGTGCTGGATCAGTCACTCGCATGGAAGAAGAAGCTAAATGGGATCTTCTGGACCGTATTCAAGACAATGCTGAAGCATGGGACAATGACAAAGGTAGAAAGTCAGGTATAAATTATGATTATGAATGCATTGAATATTTTATGGGAACTGATGACTTTCAAATATTAAAAATGCTTATGGTCTAGACTCTCAAGCTATTGCTTCTTATTTTAAGGCTTTTGCTTCCTACATTGAAGTGCCTAAAAATAAGTGGAATAAGTATCATGAACCTTATAAAGATGTTGATAAGAGTGTTCCTGCAAGAAATACTGAAGTTTATACTGCTAATCATGTTTTACCTGGACCTTACATTGATAAAATGCCTTTCCCAATTAAGATAAAGGAAAATTCTATGATAGCTAGTATGTTTAGTGAAAGTATAAGTAAAGCTGTTGAACCTGATAAGCAAATGGATGATGAACCTATAATAGCAAATGTGAAAGACTTTGTTACTAAATATGTAGAAGAGGGACACACTATCATTTGTAAGGATACCTCTAATATTGTCTCACAAAGTAGTGTTATGAGAGCTAGTATTCCTGTGTTTTCTGTTAGAATAAGTCATCATTGTTAGGATGGTCCTTGTGATAGTTATATTGTTAAGTTTATGCATGATACTGAAAGCTACTATGATAGAGGGAAAAATGTTCTTATGTATCTCAATAATATCAAGTTCCCTCGTTTTATGCTGAAAGTTTTTAGGTTGCACCTCTTTTGCCTTCCTTTGCTACTAGTCTCTGGTTTCAACAACTTGTTCATTTACAAAATTCCCTTGCATAGGAAGTGGGTTAGATGTAAAACGTGTGTATTTTTGCTTCTTAATGCTCTCTTTCACTTCAATTCATATTCCTATGTGAGAATCTTCAAAATTATCATGCCCATCTTAATGGCTATAAAGGAAGAGCTTTTTGGGAGACAACGCAATTTATTTTTGCTTTCAGTTTGTTTTTGTTTCTTTGAGTCTTGGAAGTTATTACTTTGGTAATAACCTCTCCTTATCCTTTTTGTTTGGTTTTTGTGTCAAGATCAACCTCTAATGAGAGAGAAGTAAGATTTGGGGAAGTTGCTGTCCCGAAACAGATTATTGTGCTTCACTGTAAAAATTCGTGAGAGATCTATGTCTGTCGGATTGAGCTGTAATGTTTTGTGATTCTTCCCCAGGTTGTTATTTAACTTTAGTTGGTTTTGCACTTTTTGATTTGAGTAATAGAAGATTTTCGAAAAAATTGATCTTTACCTGCTGGTCTGTTTTGACAGATTTTGCCACTCTTGCATTTGCTTCTTTATTCGATTTCCTTTTTGAATTCTGTTTGGGTTTTCGGAAGGAGTTGCTACAGTAGCTTATGTTTTGATGGTTTTCAGTTAAAATTGGACTAAGAAGGTTTTATCACTTCACTTATACTAATGTTGCTAATAAGAACTATGTGAAGTTTTGTGTGAAAGAAATTTCAAGGTAGTGGAGATAATGGTGTAGTAAGGAAGTGAAAGGTTTAATGACTCAAGCAATAAGTGTATGAAGATGAAGATATTGATGTTATTCAAGTGGTGACTCCGGAAGAATCTACTAGATACCAAATTGAGAGACCTAAAGAGTCCGTTTTCAAATAGGTAACAGTTTTGGTAAGAAAAAGTTCCGCAAAAATACTATCCAACTATATTTTTGCAGTTTTTATCCAATAAGGAAAGTTACGAAGTAAAAGAGGGAAGGTAATGGAGCTAGGGTGGCTCACACCACCCTGTGGCGCGGGCCCACCCCTGGCCGCGCCACCAGGTGGTGTGGCCACTCCGTACTCCGTCTCCGACCCGTTTTCTCTCAGTACCTTCCTTTTGTTGTGAAACTTCGTAATATATAATCCCCCGGATCTCCCGAGGTTCGTATATCGTGTTTTCGTTTTGATCTGTTTCTGATAGGTAGAGTCCCAGATTTGGAGCCACAATGTCTTCTTCTGGATCAGCTAAGCAAGATTGTTTAGAGGATATCATCAACCCATACATGAGAGAGTTGAAGATACATCCCAAGGAGTTGTTGCTTGAAGATGGGGAGGTCCGGATAAAAGAGGTTCAAGGCCCTAAGGGTGAAGGAGGTCTGGAGGACAGGATGGAAGCACTGGAGCAAGTAGTCTTTAGGTACAAGAAGATGGCAGAACGCGAAGTGGATATCATCCCTAAGATTTGCTCCGAAATCATCGCCGAGCACCAAAAAGAGACTGCTGAGCAAAAGGATGAAGTCCACTTACTCCACCAAACAACCAACGAACTACAAGCATAGCACTACGACGTTCAAAATCAAAACTATGAGTATGAGGGTTCAAACGCATAAGTGCTGCTGCAAGTTTTAGGATGTTGGAGACCACGATGTCCTTTGTTGATGGGGAGCCCTTGCCCTGGAAGTCGTACGATGATGAGAGAATACCACCACTACCAAAGGAGTAATTCGTCATCAGGTTTGGCATCCCCTTGGTTTGTTCCAAGCTTGGGGGAGTGTCGCGGTATCACATCACTATCTTCTATCTTTTTACCTTTTTAGTAGAGTCATATCATGAATAGAGAAGTTATCATGTAGGATGGTTTGCATTTTGGAAGTGTCCCCTCTCTCGTTAGATATGTATTCCTTGGTGTGAGTTGCCGTTATGGAATATTAATGAGAAGTTCTATCATTTACTCTTTTGCATATCTTATATTAGTTTTCAATTCGTGGTTATATGATTGATCTTGTTGTTAGTATTGGTATCACTTTGGGATCATTAAGTTCATTTAGTTGGTTTTGGCAAACCTGGCTCGGTCAGTAGCAACACTATTTTTGAGAGTTGAATGAAATAGATAAAAGTACTCTAAAGAAATATAATTTCATCATCTTTCTTTCTTGATTTGCTCATAAGCTTAGTATTCTCTAGTTAAGACCGTTTGTGCTTCCAAGCAAGATTGCATGTTTGTCTTTATCACTTGTATGTTTGTTTGTTTCCTTCAACTCTTATACTTGCTACCCAGCCTTGCTAGCCAAAAACCTGTACTGAGAGGGAATTATTCTCGTGCATCCAATCCTTAAACCAAAACCTCTGCCATTTGTGTCCACCATACCTACCTATTAGCACTATTGCTATTCCAAGTAAATTCTTGTTTTTATCTACCTTCCAAATTAAACTTGTTATGTAAAAATTAGTGATTAAAGCTCTCACGAACTTGATCGCACACCTTATTTTCTTGCATTTAATAAACTTGAACCATTGGGTCCTTCTTTGTTGCGTATATGCTTGCGCTTTATGAGTTGAAGTTAGCAGAACCATGTTTCATGGGGAAAGCTTTCAACACTACATTGGTACTTTGTACCTAGTTGATATCATGATTCTTTTGCCTATGGATCCCGGCGGTGTGAAATAAAAGGGGAGCTTGTAAGATCATGGAGTTTATATGTGTGTTAGAGAAACGCCTAGGCCGCTAGACTAAGCCATGCCTAATCATGGTGGAAACTTGCAGCATAACTATAGTGAGCATTCTATGAAGCATTCTCAATAAAAACCTATGCAAATAGTAAATAAACAGATTGCTCAGATGCTCACTGTCTGCTTTCCTTGTCATTTTGATTATGGGATAGCTCTTGTGTCATGTGAAAGGGGTACCCCGTTGAAGGTTCTCTATGATACACATGTATTTACATTGACAAGAGCTTACTCGTGACTAAAGTTGAGTAGCATGAGGTTCGGTCTTCGTAAGTAAGGGGCATGAGACTTTAACCTTAATCACCAAAAGATGCCTATGATAGGGGAAATGAGAGCTGAAAGCTAATAAGTATCATAATTTTTGGGAGCTCTTTATGAAACTTGAAATCCCTACTTCCCTCTGCGAAGGGCCTTTCTTTTAGTTTTTAGTTGAGTCAGTAAACCTATTCCCTTTTATCTCAGCAAGTATATTGAGTTGTTGTGTTTCATTTATTAATATGATGATTTATTCAATCATGTTTCTTATGTTCCTTGTTTTGCACATTGCTCTTATCTTGGTGATTACTACTTTGAAAGCTATCATTGAAACTCAGTTATTTGTGAACTCCAGCAAATTATCAACTATTCTTCGACCAAGAGCTAAGTTTGCCATTACCAATTATGAATCACTTTATGTATCTTTATTGTGCTTCCTTTACTTATTGCAAGTTAAGTTATATAATGGTGAGTTGTCTTCTATTATGATCTATGTATTGATGAATGTGCTGCTTCTTGTCTATATTCTTTTATCGACTCTTCGCTCCATAAACCTGAGGTCATGTTTATTGAGCTCAGTTTCGCTTGGGGACAAGCGAAGTCTAAGCTTGGGGGGAGTTGATACATCCATTTTGCATCACTATTCTATATCATAATTTACTGTTATTCATTGATATATTTCTTATTAAGAGATGATACTTATGTAATTTCACCTGTTTTGCATGGTTGATGACTTTTGGAGGATGGATCGCTGCAGTCAGGATTCTGATGGAAAAAGTGCTGTTTGGAGGCAAAATTCGCGAAGATCAGAAAATCCGGGAAAATATACGGAAAATCCTATTTTTCAAGAAGACGAAGGAAGCCAAAAGGAGTGGAGATGGGCCATAGGGGGGCCACACCACCCCCTGGCGCGGGCCAGCCTAGGCCGCGCCACCAGGTGATGTGGCTGGCCCACCTCTGGCTCTCCCCTCTGGCGTATATTATCCTCCCGAAACCCTAATACTCGGCGAGAAACCACGGAAAGATTCCACCGCCTCTGCGGGGCGGAAAACACCGAGAGTGAAAGATCTCTCCGGCAGATAGAATTCTGTCGGGGGAATTCCTTCCCGGAGAGGGGAGATCGTCACCATCAACACCACCATCAAGCTGAACTTCATCAGGATCATCATCATCACCACCATCATCACCATCAGCACCCTCACCACCATCTCCATATTGATGTAACAATTGGGTTGAATCTTGCATAGTTCTTAGGGGAAACTTTCCCGGTGTTGATTACTCTTTGTAGTTGATGCTATTGAGTGGAACCATTGAATTATTTTTTATGTTTAGATTGTTATACATCATTATTCCATCTCTGATCATGATCCATATGATGTCTTGTGAGTAGTTCGTTTTGTTCTTGAGGACATGGGAGAAGTTATGTTCTTAGTAGTGGAATTGTGTTGAGAAAGATTCAATAGTTTTACATTTAAGTTGTGGTGTACTTCTTCTAGTGGTGTCATGTGAACGTCGACTACATGACATTTCACCTATATGGGCCTAGGGGAATGCATTGTGTATTTGGCTACTAATCGTAGGGGTTGCCAGAGTGACAGAAACCTGAACCCCCGTTCGGAAACCATTACACGAGGGACGTTAGGGTCTTAGAGTTTAAAGATGTGGTTAGGTTTCTACCTTAATTACTTTCTTGTACTTATGGATGTTTGTAAGGGGTATAATCACAAGTATGTATTAGTCCTAGGAAGGTCGGTACATTCGCACAGGTTCACCCACACAACACTTAGCAAGCTAAAGAAGATTAATCAACTATATGAAGTGAAAGCACTTGACAGTCTTCCCATGTGTCCTCGAGAACGTTTGGTCATCTTAAGTAATACAACCAGGTTGTCCTTTGCTGCATAAAGGATTGGGCCACTTGCTGCATTTATTCCTACTGTCTTTTATTTACTCGTACTTTATTTACTTGCTTTATCAAAAACCCCTAAAAATACGTTTGCTAAGTATTTGCAGAGAATTCTTGATCCATACCACTAGCCAGCACCTTCTTCTCCTCGTTCGATTTGACACTCTTACTTATCGAAAATACTACGATACACCCCCTATACTTGTTGGTCTTCAGGCACCGCCATGAATCACGCAAATGTTGGGCGCCCCAGGATTGCGTGGTACTGTGATGGCCAATCCATGACCTCAAACTTGATTTTTTATGCCTGAAATTTCCTCGGGTTCCAAAGACAACATCAAGGTATCTCTTGCCTAAAGGAACTTCGGCTTTGCCAAGGATGATACTGTGGAAGGAGGTATCTGTTGGAGCCAGATTGGTCAAAGAGAAATTCATTGTGCGTAGATTCTTGATGTAGATGAGGTTGATGTTGCTTCTTGTGTCCATAAAGACTTTGATCATATCGAACCTGAATGACCCGGTTGGGGGACCCAAAGGGGGTGATCATCTCTAGTAAAGATGATCTCCTGCTCGGACCAGTGGAGGTATTCGGGTGTTGGTGGTGGCATCCTTACGGCCATGTTAACTTGTCGGGTGATCAGTTTTTGTGTCATGTTAGATGGGCACCCCTTCTAGATCATATGCATTGCTCCCCTGGACCTCAGGTATTCGTCATTCTACTCTCTATTTGCCTCAGGTTGCTGCTGTACCACCACGGCTACAGGGGGTGCTTTTGGTGGTGGTGGTGCATTGAGTGCCTAGGGTGGTGTTGTATCCTTGGTTTGTGGCCTCGGCCACCTTGCTGCTATACGCCCTCTGAAGCCCCAAAAAGGTGTGACAATCCTTCATCAGCTGATTTGATTTCCTTCTTCCTTCCGAGTCAATATAGTAGTGCATGTGGCATGGTCCATCCAACATATGCACATGTGGCAGTGTGGCGTCTCTTGGTGGTCTTGGCCAGTATTGCTGTGTTATCCCACTTGGTACAACTTCGTCTCGGTTGCCTCGACATTGTACACTATGATTATCACCCATGTGGTTTTCCTCATTAACGTAACCAGCCTCAACATGACTTGGCCCGCCATAGCCATCATAGTTGCACTGCCTCCTATTGTCAGTGTTCCACCTGCCGAGGTATTCTTCGGGTGAGCGCCCCCGTTTGTTGTTAATTGCATCTTCGCCATCGACCCATCAATTCGCCATGTCCATTAGCTGGGATATTGTTTTTGGTTTTACTCGACCCATCTGAAATGGATTGTATCGACACCTATAGGGGGTGAATAGGTGCTACTGCAAATTTTACTTCCTTCTCAATTTAGGCTTGGCACAAAGGAAAATTCTCTAGATATGCAACTAAGGTGAATTTACCTATATGACAACCTAGCAACTAGAACAACACAAGTAAAGGAAATATAAGAGGAAGGAGGTAACTAAGAGTGAAGCACACGGGGGCACGGGATTTGATTCACCACAGTTCCTTCATTTATAGGGGAAGTACATTTACGTTGGAGGGGTGGGGGTACTAAGACCACCGTGCCACAAAGGCTTTGCCCTATTCTCCGGTAAACTTCTGCCACAAATGGCCTAGTCCACTTTTCCACTATCGGTACCCTTCGAGGCGAGAACCGGCGACTTTATAACAAGCTTGGAGCTACTTCCACAGAGGAACGGAGGCTTCCAAGTACAAGGCTAGCTGCTACAATGACGACAAGTAAGTTAGAACTAAAAACACAACCTAGGTTTTCCTAAGAAACACTAGAACAAGGGGCCCCTCAAGTGAATCAGGGGGAAATGCAAATCGCTTCGATGAAGATGTAGATCTGTGTCTCCTCCTTTGATTCTCCAAAGATCAATGACTTTGGATGGTTGATTGAGGAGATCTTGAAGATTTGGTGGCTCGGCTTCTAGGGTTCTTGAGGTTGGGGACGAGCAGATGTCCAAGGTAGAAGAAGGGACGTTTATATAGGGCCCTAGGAAATGTAGCCGTTGGAGCCACTTAAACTGGAGTGTCTGGCTAAAACACATCGGACATTCTGGCATGGGCACGACACTCCGGCCGCACCATCCCGGATATTCTGTCCTGCCATAGTATCTTCAAAGAATCCAGCTAGAGTCTGGGTGGACTCCGATATGGGCATCGGAATAGAAACAGCCTCCTAGAAAAAACTCAAGGAAATCCTAGGCCAGACACTCCGGCTAGCACCAACCGAACATTACGGTTGGGCGGGATACTCCGGCCGGAATCAGCCGGATAGTCTAGCAAAAGTCAGTTTTGCACACATATAAATCCTGGAATCCTCTTAAGACAATTCACCTAGAACCCTCTTTTCCCTTTGAGGGAGTAACAATATAATAGTATGCTTATAAGATAAATATGCCCTAAAACACTTAGCACGCGATTAAACTTTCCTAGTGTTGTCAACAAACATCAAAACATATAAAGCACAACAATTCCCTTTCAATCCCCCATTTTTGGTGTTTGATCACAACCCAAGGATTTGCATATAGATGATAAGCAGTAAGTATAGCAACAATTAGTTTATGAACAATATAGAGGATCCCCTAGATGTGTGACCTTCTCGAGTTTGCATTTGAATACAAGATCGCACAAACTAGGATCCACACCCACTCTAGAGTTTATAAATTGATGAGGTAATCCAAGATACTAGGATAAAGACTAGACTAAAACATCATAGGCATAACAAAGTCTTTATCAAGATAAAGATACGGGGCTCGCATGTCTTACCACACACAAATGAGTTCAACATGACATAGTTCACATATGGATAAAATAAAGACACAAGCTTCAAAGAAGAAAATCGAATGAATGAGAAGCTTGTTTACCCCATGCAAATCCTCGGTAGCAAACTAATATGGGGCTACTTCTCCCCCTTTGGCATCGAGACACCAAAAAGTGAAAAGAGCAACACTAAAGCATCCCAAACTGACTCTAGCCACTGAAGGCCTCGTCCTCCTCATCGTCCTCATCGCCATCCTCATCCTCATCATCGTCCTCATCATCATCCTCATCCTCAACATCGTATGGAGCAGTCTCCTTGTTGTGAGGGCGAGAAGAGGAGGACACATCCTCAAACAAAGACCAATCCACATGGCCCTGGCTCTAGTGACCATAAGAGAGCGTACCATCTGAAACCTGCAGAGAGGAGTCAATGTCCATGGGAAGGTTGATCTTATTGAGCTCCTTCATGACATTTATGTTGGCCTTGTAGGCATCATACTAACCATGGCGGATGTCAATGTTCTGACGTAGGAGTATCTTCTTCCACCAAGAACTTTCTTCACCTTTTGATGCACTTCTGCACGAGTGGTGTCAAAACAGTATGCATTGCTAGAATGCTTCACGCGAGGGCCACGTGTCACAACTTCCTGCACTTCATCAAACTCATCAGCACTATCATCGTCTTCATCCTCATGCTCAAAGATATCGTGGGACGAGGGATAGCCACAGGGTGCCTTGGAGGAAGGAGCCTCCTTTCTCTAAAGCTTGGCTGGCTTGTGCCTCACGAGGTCGGAGTGGAGCAAAGGAGTTGGAGGAGCTTGAGCAAGGATGTGCTTCATCACATAAGTGGCATAGAGAGGACACTTCTTGTCCATAATGCACATGTACATATCCTGGTAGATGAAGTCCATGACATCAATAGAACCACCTTCATGGTGTGGACCAAGAGCATAAACTGAGTGAGCATGAGTCATGAGGTTGATTTCAGCACCTCTCATCTTGTCCTTGTTGCCCTCCTTGGGAGTAAGAGTGTGGTGGATCTTGATGTTGGTGGTTTGTCCAACCACACCATTCTGTGAATAAATAGGAGCCAACTTCTTCCTATCATAATCCTGACCATGAACATGCATCCTTGCACCACTAGGAGCATTGGGGTTGAAAGGCACACCAAGGATACCTGCAAATTGCAACATGCTGGAATGACACCTTGTGTTGCCTGACATCGACTCAAGAGGAATGTCCACTGAATCACCAAACACCATTGTGGCATAGAACTGTTGGACCAAGTCAGTGTTGTAGTCTTCATGTGCTCGAAATATGGTGTGTAGCCCCATCTTATTGGTTACCCATAGAGCATCATCAAAATAAGAGAAATCCCGTAGGTTCTCTAGCTCCAACAACTGCATGGGAACCACAGGAGTCTTGAAGGTACTCATCACCTCGGTGAAAAGAAGCAACTGTCCATTCCTCCAGAAATGATCATCAGGGGAGGTGTGAGGCTGAGCATAGAATGGTTGAATCAACATCTCAACAAACTCCTCGGTTCTCATCCCTTTCAAGGTAGTCAAATATTCAAACTTGATGCGCTTAGCTTCATCCCTTTTCAGTCGCCTGATCTTCTCTTGCTTTGCTGCTGCACGCTCATGCGTTGACTCATGACTATAGCTATATAAACATGAATGTCACTTTCTTCATCATATCGGAACATGTGAGGACAAGTATTTTGACTTGCATGAGACCGGCGAGGACGAGAACCACCTGTGAAATCAAGGGGGAGCTAGCATAGGGGGTGAGAACATTTTCCCAGGAGTTACCAAACAGGTAACAACAATCAAAGGAAAACAGAACTAAGCTGACTGATTTTTGCCAAACTGTCTGGGAAAAACACCCTGGAGACTTCGCTAGCTCTGGACATTCCGGCGTGTACACACCGGATATTCCGGCTGGACCATAATGTCCGACGCGTACGTGTTGGAGATTCCGGCCGGAGCCTTGGTGTTTCTCGGGTACTGCAAGGAAGATCAATTGGAACAAATCAGCGTTTCTAATATGGCTGCAAGGGGATACATTGCATGCTAGGGGAATAGATGCATGGATCTAGCATAGACTAGCCCTCAACAAATCATCTAGGGTTTCCCTAGAGAAGCAGAGAGGGAGAGGCATGTACCATCATCCATGGTGAGCTTCACCTGTGGGGAAGAGGGCCTAGTGACGGAGGGGAGGCAATGGCCGGCGGTAGCGGCTGGATCCATGTTGGAGGGGCCTTCGCGGTGGCGTCCTTGGAGGTGGGGCAGCAAGTTGGGAGGAAGAGGGATTTGGGGGAGGAACAAGGACTGAATCGTTCTCTTCTCCCGACTCCTAAATCCCGATTTTGAAACTTCTTAGGCCAGTCAGTCTAGGCGAAACATGTTAGAATGTCCTAGCCTGATAGTCCGGGGTGCATGTCGTGGTGGTGTCACGGCAGATGCCATGGATAGGCTAAAGGTGGGGACAATATGCACTAGAGGAATCTAGGGAGGGATAGTGTGGTGATTCCACACACAGATGCTTTGTATTCTTCAAGCTAGATGAGTTTACATGTGCTCCTTGAGCTATATTGGGGAGAGGAGGAAGAAGGAATTCTCTTACTCTCACCACTACTTTTCTCTCAGGAACCCACTACCCAAATGCCAACCAACTAGAGATCAACCCAGTAAAACTCAACCCCCTCTACAGATGCCCTAGCCCTCCTTATATAGGGGTGGCTAGGACTCCAATTAGGGCATACGTGGAGGCATATTCCAGGGAATATGCCTCTTCCCAAAATAGCAAACCGACCGGGTTACTTTTCGCCATCGTAAGCTATGCAGAGGCTACGTGAGCATCTGCGGCACCAGCGTCATCCGACACAGGCAGCGTCACCCTTGTCGGCCATGCCTTGGTGGTCCTTCCCTCTGTCCGCTTCGCTCATGCTCTAGCGTACAGTGACCACCTTTTGACCAGCGAGATACCTTCCTTCACTTGCAAGCCTGATATAACCTGGATCATGCCTGGTTAATCCGGCCATGCGGGTACCTGCTTACAAGTTACATGAATCCTGCCGGCACACTACATATGTTGGCCGGGACTCAGTTAGGTGGACATCCTCCGGTCCGGGTTACTCCGTGATTCGGCCTGCCTTGAGGTGACTCGGCCAACACTTGCTTTGACCTTGCCATACCTCGGCTAACTCGGCCTTTATACCCCGACGTGACCCTACCCGGGGGTATCCCCCCAACATTAGTCCCCGAAGCTGGTGCGGTCTTAGCAGCTTGAGCTACTAAGGCCACAGTAGGTTCAAATTTACCGAGCCTTTTGCTCCCTTTTCCGAGTTACCTCATATCCTGGATTTCATTGGCTAGCTTTTCCCTTGGCACATTCCGAGTTTTCGTTCGATGGCCGGGTTGCCCTTTAGTTATCCGGGTTATCCTTCCTTCTCTCGTACACTATCCCACATGGAGGGTAATCATTATTTTGCCTCATTTTAAGGGCTTGTGCCAGTTACTGCTGCAGTTAATGTCAGGTGTTACTGTTGCACACGTCACGTCGTGTATGTCTCCTCGTTAACTGTATCACCACGTCGCATCGTGGGATCCCCTGTGCCCTGTGGTCCTTCATGTGGCTTGCATGTGATTGGCTGACCCGGCAGATACACGGCCACACCATGTGGCCTTGCCGTAGCGCACGATCCCACTACCCCCACTGGGGCGTGGTTAAATAGGGGAGGGGTGCGCCCCTTAGTCTTTTTCCCCATCTCGCGCCCCTCTGCCTCTTCTTCTTCTTCCTCCTCCTCCTAGCGACAGCGCCGCCACTGCACCATGCCTTTCCGCACCTGCATCGCCGCCGCTCCCACGCAGCTCCACCGCCACGGGTCCGCGCCAGTCCAAGGCACTGGCCCCCACCTCCGATAGGGCCGGTGAGGATAGCGACCTAGACATGACTGAAGAGGAGCTCACCGTCGCGGAGGCAGAGATGGAGGAGGGGGCGGAGAACGCCGAACGCGGCGCCTCGGCCGGTTCTTGGGTGTGCCAGGACGACCTGGACTGCCTCTACCGCACCCGGCGCATCCCTGAGGGCGTCGTTGCCCGCCTCGCCGTCGAGGAGCTCGCTCCCTCACCCAATCCAGGTGAGTTCGTAGTGTTCCTCTCCCATTTCCAGCGCGGGTTTGGCCTCCCCGTCAGCGATTTCTTCCACGATTTCCTCAACATTTATGAACTTCAACCGCACCACCTTCCGGCGAACGCCATCACATCACTTTCTTCCTTCGCCTCCACCATAGAGGGGTATGTCGGATTGTGGCCCACTAAAGAACTCTGGATCTGGTTTTTCGGTCTACGCCGGAACGTGATTCTGAATAAGCAGCTTGATCCGGAGGACAAACATCTGACACAGTTCGGTGCTGCCTCTATTTCTCCCCAGAAACAGTCCATCTTTCCCCGGGTCACAGGGCTTGATTCGTGTAAGGGCTAGGCCCGAACCTTCTTCTACGTCAGAAATGGCACGAATGAAGATCTGATCCGGCTGCGCCCCTACGCTCCGGGTCCTCCTAACCCGGATATGTGGGATCGGGTTTCCAAGAAACCCATTGTCTTGGCGAATCAAGTCAACAAACGGTTTCAGAATCGGAAGGATGCGGGCCTGCGCAACAAGGATGCCATGATCACCTTCATTCGCAGCCGAATCTCCCCTCTCCAGAAGTGCACACACAAGCTTTGCCACATGAGCTAGCGACTTGACCCCAACCGGACTTCCACATTTGAACTGAGCAACACCGAGATATTCCGCCGGGTCAAGGCCCTCTTCACGACCATCAAAGATTCCTCCGCTAATTGGGAGTGGGGGATTGAGCATTTCTGCAGAGACAGGCTTCCTCCTACGGTAAATCTCGTGACCCAATCTTTTTCCGAGTTATACCATATGTCAGAATTTGTTGTTTGTTTGATCCCTTT
The DNA here is from genome assembly GCA_910589775.1 of Avena eriantha. Lineage (NCBI taxonomy): Eukaryota > Viridiplantae > Streptophyta > Magnoliopsida > Poales > Poaceae > Avena > Avena eriantha. Next base: position 18,654,188 of record OU342746.1, read on the forward strand.
GCATTTTCTTCTTAGTTGTTTCTTTAGCAAACCCTCGAGGATGGCCTCGAGCCTTCTATCAAATGGGCGAAGGATCAAGATGCCCTGAACGAGGAGGAGCCGGATCAGGAAATGTTCCTGCCATTCCCCGATGCGACAAAGCGACCCACCGGTAACTTCTCTTCCTTAAGAGATTGGCCTGATGATGAAGATGATTCCGACGTTGAGGTGATGGAAGCATTTGACACTGTCCCCCTTTCTTACGCCTTTCCGGCATCAACTAACCCGGGTGGGAAGATCCACAAAGATTCTCCTCTTGCCACAGGCGAGCCTGTCCCGACCGCGTCAAAGAAAAGGGCAGCTGCTTCTGCTTCTTCTTTCGGACCTTCTAGGCCAAGCAAGAGGCGAAAGAAGTCCGTAGACAAAGCCGCCACCAAGCCTACGACTAAGGCCATAACTCGGAGGGCTCGGAAGCCCAAGGAGCCATTGACCTCTGATGCGTAAGTCACTTTTCTCTTTGTCCAATCCTTTGTTTCATGCTTTTCTTCTGTTATAACTTATTATTCGTCGTTTGATTCGGCAGGGCTGCGGTGGAGGTTCCTCAGAGCGGATCCAGCATCGCTTCGCCCCTCCGGCATAGCCCTTCTTCCCCTCGTGGTGATGATACATGCCCGTTGAGCCCCATTTAGGAGGGTTCAGCGGCTGCTCCGGGTTCTAGCCCACCTCGTCCAGAGGAGGGCAACCTTGGTGCAGGGGAAAGTGGCTCTGCCGAGGCAGCAGATGCTCCCAGCTCCACTTCGACTCAGCCGCAACCTACTACCTCCGAGGTTCCAACAGCACCCCCACCAAGACAAGCACCAGCACAAGCACCAGCGCCAGCACCAACAGCAGCAGCACAAGTACCAGCAGCAGCACCAACTCCCTCCGCCTCGTCCGAGACTTCCAAGACTCGGTGGGAAGGCCCGGTTAGCACCAAGGCGGCGCCCAAGAGCAAATCCGCGGCTCAAACCTCGACTTCTCAGCAGCAGCCTAAGGCCAAGAAAACTTCTGACGCTGCCAGGGCAGCATCCATCGAGGCTGGACAGTGTACAATCGCGTCCATGCTTGCGAAGAAAACTCTGCCGAAGAAAGATGTCTCCCCCGGGCCAACTAGCACGCAACTTGCATTGCACACCAGCCCCGTTGCTCCCCAAGTTGAGAGGAGGGAGGCCCACGCCAAGGGTTTAATTGCGCCCCATATGCTTAGTAGAGAGCGCTATCCTCCGGCATTGATTGAGTTCGTCAATAACTGGAACAAGGCGGAGTTTGTTCATAACGACGATCTCCCGGAGAAAATTGGGCCTGCCGAGTTTGCCGCACAGATGAACACTGCCACCAAGGCTATCAATCTTGCCGGCCGGATGATGGTGGTACGCTACCTTGTCTTTTATTTAACATGTACTAAACATTAGTGATATAAACATTAGTCCCCGAGCCTCTAGGGGAGTAACTTGTTACTCGGCCGGATGCTCCTTAGAGAACTAGCATAGCTCCTTAGTAACTTCGGATATGCACACACCTAGAGCCTGGTTAAGTTCCACTTGGCTCAGATCTTGTACACTTCGAATATGCACACACCTAGAGTCGGGTTAAGTTCCGCTTGGCCCGTATCTTGTACACTTCGAATATGCACACACCTAGAGACGGGTTAAGTTCCCCTTGGCCCGGATCTTGTACACTTCGAATATGCACACACCTAGAGCCGGGTTAAGTTCCACTTGGCCCGGATCTTGTACACTTCGAATATCCACACACCTAGAGCCGGGTTAAGTTCCACTTAGCCCGGATCTTGTACACTTCGAATATGCACATGACTAAGCTATCCTTGCTCTTTTCAGGTGACTACCAATTGCCGGAGTGCTGAGTTTCAGCGCCTCTTGGACACACATAAGGCACTGCACTCGAAGCATTCTATGCTTCTCGCTGAGTTTGAGAAAAGGGGTAAATTTTCTCCTTGGCTTTTTTCCCATCTTTCTTTGTCTCTTCCCGCCGAACTAATCTGTTATTCGAATTGGGCAGCCGAAGTGGAAGCCGAAAACACCATCATGAGGAAGAACTTGGAGCAAATAAAAGGTAAGTCATTTCAGTTAATCTTCTTCTGCGCTCCCTTTCCTTTCTCCTAAGCTCGGCAAATATTCATACCCCGGCTTTGCCAGGTCAACTAACTGTTTCAGCGTCTCTTGAAGATAGTGTGCCCGTGCCTGATATGATGCTGCATTTTCTTGAACAAGCAGGGCAGCATCAGGCCGAACTTAAGAAGAAGGATGATGAGCTCGCCCTCCTCCGGACCAAAGATGATGAAATTTCCAAGCTCAAGGCAGAAATGAAAAAGCTCAAGGCGCTCCACAAAATCGAGATGGATAAAGCTGGCCAAGATTTCACTAAAGAGCGAGAACGTCTCAACCTCCAAATTGCCAAAGATCAAGAACTGTTGAAGGAGGCCCATGTTAAGCTTGAGTCGGCAAATGCTGAACTTGTGCAACTTCGGGAGAGACGTGATAACTGCACCAAGGAGCTGACCCGGATCCATAGCCACATTTCTCGTAAGTTCTTTTCCTTCAGCCGACATGAATCTCTCTAGATCAACCTCCTTTACTTATTTCATTTGTCTTGCTTTCAGAAAAATTTCCGGAGGGTGATGACATTGCGGCTACTGCCGTTGCCAAGTTCCGCCAGAAGAGGGGTACCCCAACTGGTCCTAGCGCTGAAAATATTCCCTATGACATGGAGGACCTGCTGGTCAGCTTATCTTCTCGCGTCGAGATTGTGAAGAACTATGGTTCGGGTCTCCTAGATGCAGCAGTCCGGATCTTCAATGCCCTTTGGCCTGGTGAAGACACTCCGGAGGGATCCACTGCTTTAATTAACAAGTTAATGGAGTGCGAGACCCAGCTTGACCTCTGGAGGGAATCCACCGGACGCGCCAGAGCTGAAATCGTCCTCCACTACGTGCTCACATGGTATGAGAAAATAAATCTGAATCTTCTCGAGCGCATGCGCACCGGATCAAGGTGGTCCAATGATCCGGATTAGATAGCTTGACGCAAGGCTTGCGCCCATAGTCTCATTCAGTTTGCCCCCATCCATCAATGGAACGAGGGACCAAGCTTTCTCGAAGCTGTTGACGACGAATATGTTGAAGATGGTTCGGATGAGGAGGAAGAGGATGAAGCCTCGGACTTCGAAGAAAATGAAGATGACGCTGAAGCTGAGGCCAGAGTTCCACTTGTTGCCGTCGAGTTACCTCCCCCTGCTGCTCCTTGATCACCAACAAACACTTTCAAGTTTATCAGATCCTCGGTATGTCGGGTGCAAATGTATTAAGCACAAAAATTATATTTTGCTACTAAGTTGCTCGTGCCGGATTAACTTGGGTGTAGTCCCCGAGTTTCATTTTCTTGTTTCTCCAATTTCCTGGCTCGGCTCGTGTCTACCTTAATTCGGTTTTATGACTTATGAGTCCGAGTTTCAAAAATTGACTTAACAATACTTGGAATCTTTAGGACTAGCTCAAAATAATTCAACATAGTAAAAACAAGGTAAACATAAAGTTAGTCCAAATAACAAATGTCGGCTCGATTATGTTCTTTTCCTTAGTCGTTTTTTGTGTGCTACGCAATTCCAAACTTGTTCTCTTGCTTTTCATGAAGCCAAATCTTGTTGGACAGCAGCAAGTCGAAGAGTTGAGTTTTTGGTGCTCACACACTACTAACCCGGCTTAGGCAGAAGCAACTTAAACCAGCCGACATAAAAATAAATAACAAGTACAGAAGACAACCAATATTATTAAGGCAGTCCCCGAGTTACTGTTCGAGGTGCCACGATTTAATTGATAAACTCATTGCCGGCATACATACTGGCGTATGAGAGACTCAGATACACACACTTATTTGCTAAGTGTAGAACGGACGAAGTAGAGCTACATTCCACGGACGCTTACATTCCTCGCCAGACTTGTCCACCTTGTTCTTCTCCTGTGGTTTTGCATCGATGAGATAATAAGAGTCATTGTGCAGTGCTTTGCTCACAATGAATGGCCCTTCCCATGGGGGGATAACTTGTGCATGCTAGCGGTACGTTGTACCAACCGGAGTACCATATCACCTTCCCGGAAGACTCAGGGGTTTACTTTCCGGCTATGATAGCGTCGGAGATTTTGCTGATATATGGCGGATCTGGACAATGCCAATTCTCTCGCTTCTTCCAGCAGATCAACATCATTTTGCCGGGCTTCTCGCACTTCGGCTTCTGTGTATTGGGTGACCCTAGGCGAATCATGCTCTATGTCGGCTGGTAGTACAGCTTCTGCCCCATATACCAGAAAGAATGGCGTATAGCCTGTTGATCGATTCAGAGTTGTTCTTAAACTCCACAGTACCGCTGGTAGTTCTTCTATCCAACACCCCGCTGATCTTTACAGTGGCTCAATGAGCCGGGGTTTTATCTCGGATAATACTAATCCGTTGGATCTCTCCACTTGTCCGTTCGATGCGGGGTGGGCTACCGAGGCAACGTCCAGCTGGATCTTCTTATCTCGGCAGAATCACGCAAATGCTCCTTCAGCAAAATTTGTGCCATTATCTATTATGATACTGTGAGGATAGCCGTATCTCAAGATGATATCTTTGAGGAATGTCACGGCCGTAGCTCCATCACATTTTCTTATTAGCTTCACTTCAATCCATTTTGTAAACTTGTCAACCATGACTAAGATGTGGGTCATGTTCCCTCTTGCTAGTTTAAACGGGCCAACCATATCCAAACACCATATAGCAAAGGGCCAGGTAATTTGTATGGTCTTGAGCTCCGACATTGGCATATGTGTCTTGGTTGCATACCTCTGACAACCATTGCACTTTTTTACTAGATCTTCTGTTTGTTCCAAGGCACTTGGCCAGTAGAACCTATGTCGGAAAGCTTTTGCCACTAAAGCTCTGGATGAGGCGTGATGCCCACACTCCCCTTGATGTATATCTTGGAGGATGTCAAGCCCTCCTTCCGGGTCAACACATCGTTGGAGGAAGTTTGTGAAACTTCTCTTGTATAGTTCGGCATTGATAATTGTGTATGCCTTCGCTCACCTCTGAATTTGCCTGGAAAGCACTTCTTCATCGGGCAAAGTTCCATCCTTCAGGAATTGAAATATGGGCAGTTCCCAAGATGGTATAGCTCGCACCGGAAACACATCCTCATCTATTTCCATTTGATCCACCGACATAACCTCGGCCGGGTGGTGCTGCTCAGTCCCTAGGTTCTGCGTAGTAGTCCCCGGGTTTCCTGAACTACTTGCCACGTCAATGTCCATGGGTACAGCTCCGAACTCCGGATCTGCCGGGATGAAAATTGAGTCGGATTACGGGGGTGGCCTGATAGATGGTTTTCTAAGGTGCTCTAGTGCTACATGCTACACCTGGCGGAATTGCTTGTCGGGTTGATCCGAGCTTCGACAATACGTCGGCAGCCTCATTTTCCACCCGAGGTATACGATGAAATTCGCATCCCTCGAAGTATCCCAATATTTTCTGCACATGAAATATGTACGATGCCATGTTTGCATCCAAAGCATACCATTACCCTGAGACTTGTTGAACCACCAGATCCGAGTCACCGAAGCACTGGACCTGACGTATTCCAACTTCTTTTGCCACTTTGAGCCCATGCACAAGTGCTTCATATTCTGCAACATTGTTCGATGCTGCGAAATGGATCTGTAGCACATACTTCAGCTGATCTCTCTTGGGAGAAGTAAGCACAACTCCGGCGCCTAACTCGGTTTTCGTTTTTGATCCGTCAACGCGCATTCTCTAGTAGTTCGGATCTGGCAATGGTGGCTCGTACTGCATCTCGGCCCAATCCACGAAAAAATCAGCTACTGCTTGAGACTTGATCACATCTCTTCTGTCAAACTGTGGAGCATAAGGGGCCAGTTCAATTTCCCATTTTGCGATCCAGTCGCTCGCATCTTTGTTGCCCATTATCTCAGATATGGGGGCTTCACATATCACCTTAATGGGATGTTCCTCAAAATAGTGCTTCAGCTTCTTTGCCGCCATATATACACCATATGTTATTTTCTGATAGTGAGGATAGTTCTGATTTGATGCTAATAATACCTCGATTATGTAATAGACTGACCTTTGCACCGACTTACCCTCTTCGTCGCGCTCTACCACTATCACTACACTTACAACTCGGTTGGTTGCGGCTACGTAGAGCAACATTGGCTCTTTTGATAGTGGAGAGGCTAATACTGGTGCAGTGGCTAACATTTTATTCAGCTGGATGAAGGCTTCATTGGCCTGCGGTGTCCACACAAATTTGTCGGATTTTTTTCATTAGTTGATAGAGAGGCAGTGCCTTTTCTCCCATCCGACATATAAACCGACTTAAGGACGCCAGATAGCCAGTGAACTTCTGGACATCGTTAAGACACTTTGGCAGTTCCATTCGGTCTATGGCTCGGATTTTAGTTGGGTTAGCTTCGATACCTCGGCTGGAAACAAGAAATCCGAGTAATTTTCCAGCAGGGACACTGAAGGTACATTTCTCCAGATTAAGCTTCATTCGGAACCTCCTTAGATTCGCGAATGTTTGCCTGATATCATCAAGGAGCGTTTTGCTTTCCTTGGTTTTTATAACCACATCATCCACATATACTTGCACATTTCGGCCAATTTGGTCGTGTAAACATTTTTGCATACATCTCTGGTACGTTTCCCCTGCATTACGTAAACCAAAAGGCATGATGCGATAGCAATAAGCCCCATACGGGGTAATAAATGCAGTCTTTATTTGATCATTCGGGTTTAGAGGTATCTGGTGGAAACCAAAATATGCATCTATGAATGACAACAGTTCACACCCAGCAGTAGAATCTATGACTTGATCTATCCTTGGCAGCGGGAATGGATCTGTTGGGCACGCCTTATTTAGGTTCGTGTAATCGATGCACATGCGCCAAACCACTGCCACATTCAGATCATCTTTCTTCTTCCCTACTAGCACCGGATTAGATAGCCAATCCGGGTAAAGCACTTCCATGATGAACTCAGCTGCTAGGAGCCGAGCTATCTCATCTCCAATGACTTTTCTCCTATCTTCGGCGAAGCGGTGGAGAGGTTGCTTCACCGGCTTTGCTCCGAGTCTCACGTTCAAAGATTGCTCGGCCAACTCCCTCGGAACACCTTGCAAGTCCTGTGTGGACCAAGCAAAGATATCCCGATTCTCATGGAGGAAGTTGATGAGCTCTCTTTCCTATTTGTCATTTAACCCGGCACCAATTGTTACGGTGCGCTCTGGGAACAAATCATCAACAGGCAATTTCTTTGTATCTTTAGTTGCTTGAAATGAGACACTTCCATGCGGGTTACTCAGCGCCGGCATATATTGTTGTGCGTACTGATCCAATGCCGCCACTTCTTGGATCTTTCTTTTCTCTTGCGCAATCACGAGTGACTCGGCCAGGTTAGACCCGGCTGACGCACACTCAATGGAACATCGGAAATCAACTGCTATGGTAATTACTCCATTTGGCCCGGGCAACTTCATCTTCAGGTAACTGATGTGACAACTTGCCATGAATTTGTTCAGGGCAGGCCTGCCGAGTAACGCATGATATGCGCTTTCTAAGTTCACAACCTCAAACTCCAAGTTCTCAGTTCGGTAGTTATCTCGTGTGCCGAATAACACGTCAACCCGAACTTTGCCAATGGGCTCACAGGAAATGCATGGCACAATACCATGGAAAGTTGTCCTTGTGGCCTAGAGCATGTTCTCCGAGATACCCAACTTGTGCATTGTATCCACGTACATAATATTGATGTTACTGCCATTGTCAATTAGCACCTTAGAAAATCTCACATTGATATTTGGCCCGATGAACATTGGGTCCAGCACCAGTGCATACGAACCGGGACTAGGCATGAGCTCGGGATGGTCCTTGATACTCCACGTGATTTCCTGATCTGACCAAGGCATATACCTCGTCACTGCGGGCATTACCGTATTCACTTCCATATGTCGGTGCTGCAAACTCTTTCTATCTGTTTCCTCTGTGGTAAACACACAGTAACTCTGGTGATGCTCTATGTATTCATTTCTCCCCTCATTGCCGGGATATCTTTGATCTGGCTGATGCTGATTTTCCACCTGATGCACTGCATCCCTTCTCTCATGGTTTTCATACCTTGGCGGAGGTGGTGGCAACATTAACTGTTGCGTGTTCGCTCCGGAGAAGCAATTGCTGCCGGGGTAACTCCTGCCGACGTTGATCGTTCCGAGGTGCCTGAGCATTCCCCGAACCACTTTGTTTTATCTTCCTCATCCACTCACATTGATGAGTTGTGTGACCCGCCGGGTTACTCGGATTTGGCGTGTGGAATTTGCACGGCTGATCCAGCATTGTGTCATATGTATACCTCGGACGGTACTTCTTTTCTTGCCACTGTTTCTTCTGCTCTGGCGTCCAAGTTTTCTTGCCATCATTTCTTGGAGTCCATTGTTGCCCTCCAGTTTTCTGACGCTGATTACTCCCTGCTCCGAGTTGATCTTGATTTACAGCTGCAACTTGTTGCGAACTGTATCTGTAATCCGGCCTATCATCTCTTCTCTTACCCCGGTAGTCATTCCGACGGGATGACCCGACTCCATCTCGCTGGTAGTACTCCTCATTTAACTCATTTGACACAAGCCTAGGTTGAGTCGGATCACCCAAGGCATATGAATCAGCAATCCGGATTGTCTCTACCAGTGTAGTTGGCATATCCCTTTGCAACCTCTGCCATAGCATGCTTGCATATCTACATCCTTGCGCAAACCAAGCTATGGCATGTGACTCAATCACACCCTCACATGAGTTTTGCACATTGCACCAACGGGTTAAGAACTCCTAGTCTATTTCATTTGGTCTCTGCTTGCACATCGCTAGGGTATGTGGCCTATTCGGCCTCTGATACGTGCTCGAGAAGTTACTGATGAACATTTCCTCAAAATCGATCCAATAGTTGATACTTCCTGGTGGTAAATTGTTTAGCCATACCCTCGCTGGCCCTTCCAGCATCTGAGGTACATATCTCACAGCCCATCTCAAGTTGCCTGTAGCAATTTTCACCGTTGTCGCGTAGTTGATCAACCAATCCTCTGGCTTGGTGCTACCATCATATGTTTTTGTCCCTCTGGGTAACTGGAAGTTAGGTACTGGAGGATCCTTCATGATCCGGGGCCCAAAACATGCCGGACCTGGAGGACCTTGACACTCAATTTGGTCCGACCTATAAAGCCGATCCAGTTTTAACCTGGCGTCGTCAGGCATCAAGTTCCTGCTTCCCAATCTTGACCCTATCACGTGATAGTCCGGCCTAGGATACCCTGCGTTCACAATTTCCGAATCACCATCATTGTATCTATCTTGCTCCTGTGGAGCGGCTCTCTATTGCATACCTTGGCCAGCACTTCGCTCTTGCCGTGGTATATTACGTTGCTGCGGTTGTCCTGCTCCCGCCGAGTTGCGCTGACCGGCATTGCCGTTCACAGCGTTTCCCTGACCGGCATTGCCTTGGTCACGGTTACCTCGGACAGCTTCACCTCGGCTGACACTTCGTCGATCCTCATTTCTCTGTACTGCTTTTTATTTCCCTGCCCTTGCCAGGTCATATGGGACTATCTGCTTGTTTCTCCTCGCCGAGGTTACCACTTCCTCTCTTCTTGGGCCACCATGATGGGACGATGCAGCTCCAGCTGATTTCTCCGGGTTACCTACTTCTCAATAAACGACTTTAGAAGCCCAGCTCTTGCCGGATTAGCTCTGAGCAACTCTTCGTTTTGTCTGTTAGCGATCCGGACTAACTCATTGACCCTATCCTGCTGTCTTTGCCGGGCTTCAGCCATCAAACCCTCTAACTCGGACGCAGTTGCATCTACTGCTCTGAGGTTCTTTGCTGGGGTACTGTACTTCGGCAGCCCCACAGACAGAATGTTCTCTGATTCCTCAACTCTAGTATCACCCTCTTTGTTCATTTCACTAATGAGATTTCTCCCCTTCACTTTTATAGCATCTACCTTATTTGCCTTTGCATACTCACGCAGTGTCATGTTCAACGACTACTGAGTTGTTGCTATCTTTTTCGCACCCTCTAGTATTTTCTGCCTAGTCTCCTCTAACTCGGCATGTGCCCGAGCCGGATCTACCGCGGGTGCTATGGGGCTCGCTAGGCTATCTATCGCCTGCTATAGTACATTCTCTGGCCTCTCTAGTGGAGGACCTCTACTTTTTCTTGGTTCCTTGGGTGTTACTTCTGGATCTGGTGTCGGATCCTTGCTTGCGCCAGCGCCAGGCGCCGTCATCATCACCTTGGCGTGGTCAGGGGAGCGAGTGATACACGCCCCGTGGGCCGCGCTAAGGGGTGGCTTGCCTCCCTCGACGATGTGCCAGGGGTGAACGCACGACACATCGACAGCGACGTAGATCTTGTGCGCGCCAAGCTTGACGAAGAGGCCATTGCACGGAAGAGGTCGCTTGCCGAAGTAGTAAGCATTGTCGCTAACGAAGTCCAACGCTCCAAAGCGCTGAACGAGCCCAGAGACGATGCGCTCGCTGTTGCCGATGAGGTTTCCCGTCTGGACCTTCACTCCTGCTAGCGCCGCTAGCCCCACGGTGGGCTCAAACTGTCGTGGTGGTGTCACGGCAGATGCCATGGATAGGCTAAATGTGGGGACAATATGCACTAGAGGAATCCAGGGAGGGATAGTGTGGTGATTCCACACACAGATGCTTTGTATTCTTCAAGCTAGATGAGTTTACAAGTGCTCCTTGAGATGTATTGGGGAGAGGAGGAAGAAGTAACTCTCTTACTCTCACCACTACTTTTCTCTCAGGAACCCACTACCAAATGCCAACCAACTAGAGATCAACCCAGTAAAACTCAAACCCCTCTACAGATGCCCTAGCCCTCCTTATATATGGGTGGCTAGGTATCCAATTAGGGCATACGTGGAGGCATATTCCTTCCCAAAATAGCAAACCGACCGGGTTACTTTTCGCCATCGTAAGCCCTGCAGAGGCTATGTGAGCCTCTGCGGCGCCAGCGTCATCCGACACAGGCAGCGTCACCCTTGTTGGCCATGCCTCGGTGGTCCTTCCCTCTGTCCGCTTCACTCATGCTCCAGCGTACAGTGACCACCTTTTGACCAGCGAGATACCTTCCTTCTCTTACAAGCCTGATATAACCCGGATCATGCCTGGTTAATCCGGCCATGCGGGTACCTGCATACAAGTTACATGAATCCTGCCGGCATACTACATATGTCAGCCGGGACTCTGTTAGGTGGACATCCTCCGGTCCGGGTTACTCCGTGATTCGCCCTGCCTTGAGGTGACTCGGCCAGCACTTGCTTTAACCTTGCCGTACCTCGGCTAACTCGGCCTTTATACCCCAGTGTGACCCTACCCGGGGGTATCCCCCCAGCAGTGCACACAACAAAGAGTCTAGGCTAGCCGGATACTCCGGTTTATACACAACGGACTGTTCGGTCCCCTTCGACCAAAAATGCCAGGACAAGTTTGTTGGACAAATGTGTGGCAAGATGAGCACGTTTTGGGGTGGGAACGGGTCTGGGATAGAGAAAATCCAAAGGATATACTCAAAAACAAGGCAAATCCAAATAAATACCAAATGAACTCCAATAAGATTTGAACAACCAACTCTTCATAAAGAAGAGGGCGGTGGCCGAGGCCACCATGTAAGAGTGTGTGTCATGACACCGCGAAGATGTATCCTGGGTTCATAGCCACTACTCATCAATAAAACTCACATATCACTAAATGAATAAAGATAATTCAATTACTTGATGTTGGCATTATGGGGGGAGGGATAGCCCAATTAATTAGGACCGTATTCCCCCTATTTCCATTCCCACACCTAAACCAAATAAAATATCAAGGTATAGGTGAGTATGCAAAGTGGCCAAGTCAAGCCCCTTGATTCTATGATATTTAGCTCATTCCTCAAATAGCAAAATATTGCTTCATCAAGAGGCTTTGTGAATATATCCATGAGTTGATCCTTGGTTCCTACATATAGTAGCTCAATATCTCCACAGGCAACATGATCTCTAATGAAGTGATTTGAAATCTCAATATGATTGGTTCTTGTATGTTGCACCGCAATTTTGATAGCACTTTCATTATCGCACAAAAGAGGCACTTTGTCATAAATGACACCGTATTCCTCTAAAGTTTGCCTCATCCATAATAATTGAGTGCATCCACTTGCGGTTGCCACGTACTCAGCTTCGGCGGTGGAGAGAGATACATAGTTTTACTTCTTAGAAGGCCAACACACCAAGGACCTACCAAGGAATTGGCATGCCCCGGAGGTTGATTTCCTATCATCCTTATCACCAGCCCAATCTGATTCCGTGTACCCAGAAAGAGAGAAACTTGAGCCTTTTGGATACCACAAACCATAGTTTGGGGTATGAACTAAATATCGAAAGATTCTCTTGACCGCCACCAAGTGGCTTTCTTTAGGAGCCGTTTGATGCCTTCAACACACTCCTACACTCAAAACAATATTGGGTCTAGATGCACAAAGGTAAAGCAAAGAACCAATCATGGACCGATATACCTTTTGATCCACATCTTTACCATTGGGATTTAGCTCAAGATAACAATTGGTTTGCGTAGGTGGAGAAACCCCACTGAGATCCTTCATCTTGAACCTCTTGAGCATGTCTTGGATATATTTGGCTTGGTTGATGAAGGTTCCTCCAAATAATTGCTTGATCTCAAAACCAAGAAAGAACCTCATCTCTCACATCATAGACATCTCAAACCTATTGGTCATAAGATTTGAAAATTCATCATTAAAGCTTTGTTAGTAGACCCAAAGATAATGTCATCCACATAAAGTTGGCAAACAAAAAGCTCCCCATTAACCTTCTTAGTAAAAAGAGTGGGATTGATTTTCCCAACCTCAAACCCATGGTCTAACAACAACTCTCTAAGGTGCTCATACCATGCATGAGGTGCTTGTTTAAGACCATAGAGCGCCTTATCAAGTTTATATACATGGTTAGGGAAGTTGGGGTCCTCAAAACCTGGGGGGTTCCTTAACATAAACTAACTCATGCAAAGGACAATTAAGAAACACACTCTTCACATCCATTGGTTGCAATTTAAAATTATGATGTGATGCATATACAATAAGGATACAGATGGACTGAACACGAGCCACATGAGCATAGGTTTCACCAAAATCAATGCCTTCAACTTGGGAGAATCCGTGAGCTACAAATCTTGCCTTATTCCTCACAACAATGTCATTCGTGTCTTGCTTTTTCTTGAATATCCATTTAGTTCCTATAACATTATGGCACTCTTTGGGCTTATCTACTAACCTCCAAACCTTGTTGCGCCTGAAGTTGTTGAGTTCTTCATGCATGGCATCCAACCAATCCGGATCTTCAAGAGCATCAAACACTTTTTGAGGTTCCACAAAGGAGATGTGTGCTTGATGATCACAAAATCTTGCCAACTCTTTTCTAGTGGACACTCTCTTCTTACATCACTAATGACCTTATCTAGAATGTGTTCTCTTAATCTCAGATTTCTTTCAACTCTAGATTCACGACGGGCCTCGATCTCCTTGTTGTTTCTTGGAGGATTATCTTTATCATCATGCTCATTTTGATCCCCGTCTTGACCTTTAACTTGACCTTGACCACCACCGAAAGTATCTTCTTTAACATGGGACTCTTAATGATCTTGGTCATGATCAAGGCTGATTTCACTTGATAACTCTTGAACTGCATTTTCAGCTTGATCACCATGAGGAGGGTCTTCATCTTGTTCTTGGCTAGGTGCATCATTTGCTCCAAGTGATGGAACTTGTTGATCTTGTGAAGATGAGGGCTCTACTTGAGTGGAGCATAGTTCTTCCCGAGCTGTCATAAGGGGTTCCTCAACGGGGCGGAAGAATCTATACCACACCCATTCTTCTTATGGCGTCTTGCGGTATTTCATCATCTACATCACAGACATCAACTAGCCCCACTTGGGAGCCATCATTTTCCTTGAATACCACACTACAAGATTCTATAATGCACCGAGTGGTTTTGTTATAGATTCTATAAGTGTGGGATTTGGCACTATAACCAACAAATATACCCTCAGGTTCTTTTGACTCAAATTTAGACAAATAGTCTCCTTTTAGGAGATAGAAACACTTACAACCGAACACCCAGAAATAGGAGATTGTGGGCTTGTTACCGGTAAGTATTTCATATGGAGTCTTGTTCAACAGCTTGCGGAGGTAGAGCCAGTTAGATGAGTGAAAAGCGATGGAGATGGCTTCGTCCCAAAAGTCATATGGAGACTTAAACTCTGCAACATGGACCAAGAAATATCCATCAAACTCCGGTTCTTCCTTTCGGCAACACAATTTTGTTGAGGGATGTACACAGCGGAATATTGATGTTGAATCCCCTCTTCACCAAGAAACTCATTCAATGTGTAGCTCTTGAACTCGGAGCCGTTGTCACTTCTTATTAACAAAATGGGAACATTGTGTTGACGTTGAACAAGGTTGGCATAGTCGATGATGTTTTGTTGAGTTTCACTCTTCAACTTGAAGAAATAAACCCATGTATATCTTCAATAGTCATCAACAATCACTAAACAATATTTCTTCCCACCAAGACTCGGATGAGATGTAGGACCAAAGAGGTCCACATGAAGGAGCTCTAGGATCCTCTTGGACTTGATCTTGGTAGTGTTTGGATGGGGAGAATCATTCATCTTTCCTTCAACACAATCCCTGCAAACACGACCTTTGGCAAAACAAACATTGTCTTTTAGTCCCACAATGTGGACACCCTTGTGAAGACTTTGCAAAGTTCTCATATTGACATGGGGTAGTCGGACATGCCATAACAAACCCTCATCAGCCTTTCTGAATAAGCACATTGATCTTGTAGTGGTTTTTCCCAAAAAGTCCACCACATACAAGTCATTCTCAACATACCCAACAAAAGCGACCTTTAGAGTCTTGCTCCAGAAGAGTACCACAATATCATCATCCAAGTTCATGAACTGAAAGTAAATTATAACCAAGGGTCTCAATAAGCATGACATTCACAAGGGATATATCCTGTGCGACTACCACCTTGCCAAGACCGAATACCTTAGATTTTGATTTATCACCATAGGAGACGGTTATATTGTTGACATTAGGCCTCATATATGACATGATTGCTTTGCTCCCGGTCATTTGACTTGTGCATCCACTATCAAGCACCCATATAGAACCACTGGAAGCATAGCCCTACAAGGAATCAAGACTTAGTTTTGGGTACCCGTCTTTCAATGGGTCCTCTTTTGTTAGTAACAAGGGTCTTTGGAACCCAAATAGACCAAGCAACAAAACCATCATAAGGCTCAACATATTTTGCATAAACATCACCATAATAATCATGAAATAGAACATAGTGAGGGTGAGAAATTCCCTCAAAGTAATCATGAGCAGTTTTGCCTTTGGCATCACCACCCACAATGGTGCTCTTCATTGCTTGAGCGGGCTGGGCCTTCTTATTTTTGTTCTTCTTCTTGTTTGTCTTGGATACATAGCCAAGACCCTCCTTCCCTTTATTTAACCTTTGATTACTCAAAAGGTCATCTAGGACACCATTAACTTTGGGTGGGGAGGACTTGGCAGGCATAACCTTCAACATAGCATTTTCTTCAATAATATTTGTATGATCACAATATTATTAGTAGAGGTGCTAGGAGCATCAAATTTAGCTAGCCAAGTTTGAAGTTGTTCAAGAGACCTGATGAGGATAGAGTGTTCACCATCCAAGGCCTTTTGAGACTTTTCAAGTTTGTCTAGCTCATCGGTTAGTCTAGCTTGAACAACAAACTGAACCTTTTCTTTCTTAAGAACCTTGACCTTAGAAAGAGCATGGTCATGCTCTTTAATGAGTTTAGGGGTAGCTAAATTATGTGACTCATCAATGCCTTCAAGCCTCTCTTCAAGAGAACCTCCAAGCTCTTCCTCTTCCTCAAGAACATTTCTCAATGATGCTAGTTCAATAGCATCCTCTCTTTCAACTTTACCTTTCTCCTCAAGAATCCCTTCCATATGAACAAGTTAACCCATAAGGGCCTCAAAGTGCTTCTTGTGTTCACCTTGCAAGTTAGTCACATAATGATCCAAAGAGACCATTTATTCCTTAACTTTAAGACTAGCAAGTTCATCCATATCATCATTCAATATTATATGAGGGAAGGGCATAGACGACACCTCTGATGCCCTTGCCATAAGGTAATTGACATTCTTGTTGGGGAGATTCTCTTTTGGAGAGTCAAATAGCGAGTAGGTGGGTGTAGAGGTGGTCGCAATGGCCTCCACTTCACTTGTGGACTCTTCTTCATCTTCTTCTTCCTCACTCCATGACAAGTACTCCTCATGAGTAACCAAAACAATCTCTGGAGATTTCTTGTAGGTGGCATTCTTCTTGTTGAAAGGCTTCTTGCGAGGAGGAGCCTTTGACTTGTACTTGAGAATGAGTATTCCACTATGATCTTCTCTCTTCTCATACGGGCACTCGACAACAAAGTGAAAGTGGTCACGAAAATTGTAGCATGATCTAGCTTTTGGACCACCAACCTTTCTTCCACTTGAGTTGTTCTTACGATTTAGCTCCAACTTTGCCTTAGCAGGATTCTTCCAAAAAAAATTGCATAGAAAGCCATATACTCGCCATGAGCATGTTTGACTTCCTCGGGACAACTCATTGAATTGATCTCATCACTTCTTACTTCAGCCTCATATTCCACCACATGTGTCTTTAAGGCAAGGTTCACACCATTTTGCATTCTTAAGGCTTGAGCACGAGCATCTTCGGCATTCCTGGTGGCAACCTTTAAGGCTTGCATTTCTTGCACAACTTCATTGGATGTCATGAGATGGTAGTTGTGTCTTCCTTGGAGAATCTTCAAATATGTGGGCTCAAATGGCATCAGACAGCTCACATACTTTCTTTTGATCCAAGCATCATCCCCATGAAAGGTACCAATATTCCTAAATGTGGTGGAAATAGACTTGACTCTCCAATACTTGTCCTCATGGTTTTCTACTTCCATCATCAAGAAACCTTCTGCTTGATTGCTCAAGGCAACATATTGGTTTCTCCTCATACTTTCATTCCCAATGAACAAATTGGTGAGAGCATCCCATGCTTCCTTGGCAGTGTTGAGGTGTTCAATGTGACGAAAATCCTTTGGCCCCACACCAAGTTGAATCATGTGCAAAGCGGTGGCATTTAGTTGACTTCAACAACTTCTCTTCTTGTCAAGTTGGATGCATCACTAATAGATAACCCTTCTTCAATAATTCTCCATAACTCGATGCAAGAGCTGCAAATATGATATTTTATCCAACTTTGCCAATGAGCAAAGGAATATGCAGCAAGCTTAGGTGGATCACCTCTATTGTTTATATGAGGGTGAGGGATAGGAGGGTCGGAAGAGTACCAAGATACCAAATCAAACCCTTCCTCCTCCTTTTTCTTTGGGCTAAGGTGCTTAATGTTTCATGTTGATCATCCCCTGAATTCTTATCCTTGGGAGGAGGTGGAACCTCCCCCTTCGAACTAAAATTCAAATCGTCAGGTGAAGTAGTGGGTACGATCGATTTTTCTTTCATGAATTGTGTCATCAAATCATGTAACACACTTATTTGTTTAGACATGGATGATTCCAAAGTTTTGAAGTCATCCATGGTGACCGTGTCACTAACCTCACCTTCTTTGCTACCCATACTCTCTTAGGTGGTAAATCCCGAATTAAGAGCCATGGCTCTGATACCAATTGAAATGGATCGTATGGGCACCTAGAGGGTGTGAATAGGTGTTACTCCAAATTTTACTTATTTTTCAATTTAGGCTTCACACAAAGGTAAATTCTCTAGATATGCAACTAAGGTGAATTTACCTATATGACAACCTAGAAACTATCACAACACAAGTAAAGGAACGATAAGAGGAAAGAGGTTATCGAGAGTGAAGCACGCGGGGCCATGAGATTTGATTCACCACAGTTCCTTCCCTTTTAGAGGAAGTACGTCTATGTTGGAGGGGTGGGTGGTACTAAGACCACCACGCCACAAAGGACTCACCCTATTCTCCGATGAACTTCCGCCACAAATGGCCTAGTTCACTTTTCCACTATCGGTACCCTTCGAGGCGGGAACCGGCGCCTTTACAATAATCTTGCAGCTACTTACACAAAGGAACGGAGGCTTCTAGGTACAAGGCTAGCTGCCACAATTACAACAAGCAAGTTAGAACTGAAAACACCACCTAGGGTTTCCTAAGAAACACTAGAACAAGGGCCCCTCAACTGAATGAGGGGGGAATGCAAATCGCTTAGGTGAAGATGTAGATCTATGTCTCCTCCTTCAATTCTCCAAAGATCAACGACTTTGGATGGTTGAGTGAGCAGATCTTGATGATTTGGTGTCTCAGCTTCTAGGGTTCTTGAGGTTGGGTACGAGAAAGTGTCCAAGGTAGAAGAAGGGGCCATTATATAGGTCCCTAGGAAATGTAGCCATTGGAGCCACTTAACCCGAAGTGTCTGGCTGAAACCCACCGGACACTCCGGCCGCACCATCCTGGATATTCTGGCCTACCATAGTAACTTCAAAGAACCCGGCTGGATTCCGGGTGGACTCCGATATGGGCATCAGAATAGAAAAGGCCTCCTTGCGAAAACTTGAGGAAATCCCAGGACGAACACTCTGGCCAGCACCAACCGGACATTCCAGCTAGAATCAGCCGGATAGTTTAGCAAAACTCAGTTTTGCACACATATAAATCTTGGAATCCTCTAAAACAATTCACCTAGAACCCTCTTTTCCCTTTCAGGGAGTAACAATATAATAGTATGCTGAGAAGATAAATATGCTCTGAAACACTTAGCACACGATTAAACTTTACTAGTTTTGTTAACAAACATCAAAACATATGAAGGGAAAAAATTCCCTTTCACCATCTCCTCTATGAATTATTTTTGGCGTAGGCCGTTATTGAAGGCGTCGACTGCCCTCTCGTCAAAGATACTCTCGTCTGACTTTTTGATGATATTCCACTTCTTATAAATGCGTGTATTGGTTCTCCTAATTTTTATTTGCACTCCAGCAGCTCCTCGATAGATGCAGGTCATTTGAATGTGCACTTGAAGTTTTTTGATGAATGTCTCCTCTAGGTCGCCCCAACTACTGATTGATTCTTCGGGTAACTGCTAGAGCCAGGGATGTGATGCACCGATTAAGTGAAAATGTAGGCTTTGCATGGCGGTGGCCTTTGATCCACCTAGGAGTTTCACGATTTGCAGATAATCTTCTAGCCATGCCTCTAGCTCTTGGAAGCCATCATACTTTTGACGATCATGAGGGATCTTGAAGTCTTTGGGTACCTACGTTTTGCGAACCCAATGGATAAAACAACTTGCACCACATGGCTCAAGGTCATATTCCCTTTCGTTGTCTGAGTACCTTTTACGCCTTCCCTAAGATTTGTAGATTTTTCTTTGCATAATGTCATCCATGGCATCATGACTACGCGGGGAGTTCTTGAAGTGCACATGGTGCAACGATCTAGATCTTTGGGTTCCTACCACCTACCGAGGGCTACTACGACAACACGGTGATCTGTTGGATTGTGGGAAAATCTCGTGGTCCCCTTTTACTAGTGTTGCTACGCCATGCCGAGTCCCATGAGGGTAGAGAGATGCATGGCTTCCCAAGGATCCTCAGCTGCTGGTTGAGTTGTAAGTAGGTAGGTCTGAGATGCGATGAGGGCGTTTTGTGCCATTTTAGCCTTGATATGGTTTACAGAATCTACGGACATGAATGACAGGTCCAGGTCTCAGGTGATATCGCGTCTTTCACCTTCAGGTATGTTGTGTAGCCATGAGCCTCCCCTTCTTGGTGTTGATCGTCCTGCGACGCTTCTAACGTTGCGGTTGGAGCTGAGTTGCACCCGTTGTATGCTTGATTTATTGGCCCTCTTTTTTGCTCCTCCAATCCCCTTTTCATCTTAACTTGTTCCCTCTTTTGCTTGTGCAGGAGGTACTGTTATGCCATTAAATCTTCGCGTGAAGCGTCCGCAGTCATCGGTAGTTTACCCGAGATGTCATTTCTTGCTTTCTGCCAGGAAGCTAGTGACACCTGAATAGTTATTCGTTCACCATCGTGTGCCCCTCCTCCTTGGACAACACGGTTTTCCACGGGTGTTTTGGGTCCATTCCTGCGAGCAGTTGTATCATTTTTTGATAAAATATCATTGGGTTGGATGACAGGGTTACCGTGTTTGTCACATTCTATTGAAGTTCCTTCGTCCGTCCCCGTGGCTACTATGATCACAAACACCTGGTGGCGCTCCATGTATGAGTTGTTGTTGTGTCCATCAGAATCACAGGAGACATTGTCCTGGAGACGAGTGAAACCCCACGTGTCCTGTTCTGGGTATGATTCTGCCTTTTTTATCCCAGATTCGACGCTTTTCTCAGATTCACCGTTTGTTAGGTCTGTACTGGCGGGTAACGGTGTTTTAGAGTTAGATCTGAAGGAGAGTCCATCATAGAGATCAGTCAAATCCCCTAGATTTGCGGCGTCATGGTTGTTGTCTTCAACGTTTGTCGGGTGCAAGGTGGCCCTCCTAGTGGAGCTGATAGAAGATGTTGGCATTGCCGCAGGTGTTATGATTGTAGCCGATGTATCCTAGTCGATCGGATCAAAAAGGCAGAGAATTTTGGCTGCCCCGATGCGGAAGTGGAGGTCCCCGATCATAAGATTTGTCTCCTGGTCGAAGCTATCTGGGAGATAGGTGGGCGGGCGTGGATCAAGCTTGGTGGGATCATGATGGATCCCATCAAGATCAATCGTCAGATTGCTTCTTCGTGAAGGTTATGCCACCGAATGTATGACTCCAGCGCTCAGGATTCTAGGACGGTGAGCACACAAGTTTACATAGGTTCGAATCCACCGGCTTTGGATGGATCCTACTCTTGCTAGCAATCCAGTAATACGGCAGAGCCAGAATATGGGTTACAAGGGTTTCGCCTGTGCGAGTTGAGATTGTCGACTATTGTCAGGGTGCCCTAAAGGCTCTCCCTAGGATGGCTTATATAGATATCAGGCCTAGGGTTTACAGGAGAGAACTATCCGTCTACGACTAAAAGTCTATTACAGAGTACATCTTGAACTACAAGTAACACTATGGGCCTATGTCGGTAAGTCTTATGGGCCTTCCCATAGCCATACTAGACTCTGTTTTTCTCCCTGACTGGGCCGCCCGTGAAGCAAAGTTCTGACCCGAAGTGGGCCACCCTGGCTAGTGAGGTACGGTGAGGATACCCGGAAAGTATATCCCCAACAGCAGCCCCCGGAAGCCTCCAAGATCCAAAGTCGGATTAACATCATCTAGCTTGATCTTCGGCTTGCAGAATCTTGAAGGGTTCCTGAAACTTCAAAACAAAAGATACGATCCGGGTCTCAAAAAATGAGTCGGACCTATGAGTATGTTTCTTCGGATTTCTAGCTCGAAATTCAAACTAAGCCAGAACTTGGTCTCTGACGTCATCTGACACTAGTCATGGTCAAGTCACGTCACTGACAAACATTTCCTATCAGCACGACCGTTGGTGGGTCCGCCTTTCGCGGAACCGAGGCGCCGTTTCAATGCATGCGTGGAGATCGAGGCAATGTAATCATCGCGTGGGAGCTTCCTAGTTCTTTCCATGACCCGTGGCATGTTTACTGTAACGTTTGCACGAATCTTGGCACGGCTGGTGGTTATAAGGGGTGAGGATTTCTTTTCCTCATCTTCTTCACCTGTTCCCAGCGCCGTTTCCTTCTCCTCTACTTCTCCCACGCACATAGAGCTTCCTCGCCCCCAGATATTCCTAGTGCCGCCCATCCAAGGTCACCGACGCACCAAAAAAAATGGCTTCCACATCATCCTCCGGCGCAGCAGCGACCGCAGCGGTGGCGGAGAGGGAGAGCAATCACGGGGTCTGGATCCCGTGCGTCCTCGACGACACCAAGCTCCGCAGCATAGAAGAAGAAGGGCTCCTCCGCGCCAGAGATTGGCGGAGTGGCCTCGGCGAAGCCATCCCCAACCCTCGCGACGGCGAGCGAGTGCACTTCGGCACTCACCTTGATAGAGGTCTGAGTTTTCCTCCCTCAGATTTCTTTTCCGAGGTTATTGGCCACTATGGAGTTCAACTCCACCATCTCCCCCGAACTCCATCTTAGAGATGAGTGCGTTCGCATCTTTGTGTGAGGCGTATCTCGGCATTAGTCCAAGCCTTACTCTTTTTCGGTACTACTTTCTTGTCCAGAGAAATTCCATCACTGCCGGTAATCCTTATATTACCGGTACTATTAGTTTTTCGGTTAGGCGAGAGCGTGTCTATCCTCGGATCTTAGCTAGTGAGTCGGTCAAGGTAGGCTACCTTTTTCTATCATAAGGATATTCCCGCTCCTGGCAAAGCTACCGCTTTGCCGGCTTTCATCGATGGAGCCGCCACGCCTCGAGAATCTTGGGACGAGGTCGCTCCGGCTCGCAGTGACGATCTTCTTCTCGCCAAGAGGCGGATCGAATATCTGATGAAGCACAAGGGCCTGAGAGGGTCCGACTTGGTCTAGTGCTGGGTATAACGCCGTATCCAACCTCTCCAACACCATGGAGATTGAGTGATGCATTCATCACGTTGTTTAAAAAAGACTCCCTCTGCATCAGCCCTAAAGCCTACATAGATAAAGATTATATATGCCAAATCAAATGGCTGATAAGGGAGCGGATCGAGAGAAAGATTCCGGAGGTATCCCTGGACATGCTTACAAAGGAATATCCCGTTGTGCTGGTAAGCTTTAGCAACAAACCTTTCTTATGTGCTCATCTTTAAGTTATTTCGCAACACTGAGATACTATCTTCTTTTTAGCTAGCTGACCTCCCCGAGTCGGAATTAGCTCCTATTGAGGGATATCCTCCTGAGTTTTCCCAGGAGGAGGAAATAGTTCCACTGCCGGACGTTGTTCCTCGGAAGCGTAAAGCCCTGATAGTGGCTATCGGCACAAAGGAGGTGCCCGTTGTGAAAAGGTAACTTTCCTCACAACTTCCGCCTTTGTACTTCATTTGTGATTTCTTCCGAGATGTAATGTTCTTTATTCTATTACCTTCTCAGAGCTAAGAAGCTCATCAAGGGCAAGGGGACGGGAGCTACTTATAAGCCCCTACGTCAGACAGAGCTAACTTTGGCCTCTCCTTCGATGGCTCCTTCGACTCCTGCCCCTCGGCTTTCTGTAGCGCCGGAGATTACTCCATCTCCGACCGTTGTAGAAGATCCGGCTCCTTTAGCAGAGCCGGTGATCCTTGAGTCGCAGACTGACGTCACCATGGGTGACTCAGGTTTTGATAAGGATGAACCCTCTTCGGGTAATGATCCCTCGGCAGAAGTTTTCACCGATAACCTCCTGAGCAATCCGGGACTTCCCAAATTCGGCTTATCTTGGAAATCTGCGGAGGAGATCCAACGATTGGCCAAGGAATGCCTTGAAAGCCGGACCATTTCTGCCGAAGAAGAAGCACAAGAAACAGAGGACATCAAGAACTCTAATCTTCTTGAACAAGTCCGTCTTCGAGACGAGAAGCTGAGGACCGCAGAACTTCCCACTCCACCAGTTTTCCCCCTAACCCTCGTCGAGAAGGTTACCACCAAAGTGAATGCGAGTTTGAACAAGCTTGCTCGTGAACAATATGTAAGTCGGAATTCCAACTCACTATTTTCTTTATGTTACTTTATATCATATCCTCTAGCCCCCAAGCATGAATTTGGATAGATAATCCGGGTTTATGCTTTACTAGGATGCCAAAGAATGAACTAGTGTAGCCCCCAAGGCTCGTGCTGATATAAGTAAAAATATTAGCCCAAGTCTTTGGTAGACTTCTAACTTTGGGTATTCTAATTTACAGAAAGTTAATTCATATAACCAGGAATTATTGAAGAATGTTTGCAACAAGCGGAAAGAGATCAAAGCTCTCCGGCTTGAAAATGCACAATTGAAAGTTTCCAAGGATGAGGCCGAAGGTAAACATTCCGAAACTCAAACCTTGTCTTGTGTTGTCATAGTCGAATATTTTGTTGAACTGTTGTTCTTTTGACTTACAGCACTGGTAAAGCAGTCATGCGCTATGATTGAAGAGGCCGGGAATCTTAAGACCCTGGTGGTGGAAAACAAGGAACTCCGCCAAGAGCTGGATAAGCTTAAGGCGGATCATGAGAAGAGAATTTCTCAAATTCTCGAATCCACCTCCATGGCCACCGATGAGCGTGATCGTAAGATTGCGTCCCAGGATAAGAAATCTTGGATCTCAGAAACGACTTGTTCAGAGAGAGGGATATCATGGAGGCACTCCAGGCTGAACTCCAGAGCCTTCGTGAGGAGAAAACCAAAGTCGACGATGTCATCTTTGGTATGTTTCCATCTTTCTGACTTGTCTACATTCTTCGACTCTTTTAATGTCAGATTTCTTCTACTAACCATTTTGCATTATATGCATAGGTCCTTTGAACTTACTGGACTCATCCTCTGCCGAGTCTCGCACCAGCCGGCTTACACAAGTCGGCGATCTGCTTCATGACTTCCGCCAATCCATCGAGGATATTGGCGAATCTCTCAAGGTTCCGGACATGCATAGCATGTCCGACTTTCATGTGCGGGAGAAGGCCAAGGAGATGTCGCAGCTTGTCCAGGACTGGAACATGTCCTATGCGCGGACCGCGACGCAGAACGCTCTTACCATGGTTATGAACCACCATGGAAACATGGAAATCTGGCAAGTAACCAGAGGGTACTACAAAGTGGATGAAGAGGGCCAGGAACAGGAGATCAAAGATATCATGGACTCCTGCGCCGGATACGGGTGCCATGTAGCCGACTTAACTAGCTACGACACTCCCTTCTTCACCCGCGTGCACACGCCGCCTCCGCCTTTCGAAGAAACAGCTGAAGTTTCTGACGATGATCAAACCGCATCGGCTTTGAACATCTCGGAACGTTATCAAGGTGTGGCTGATGTATCTAGCGAGCCGGCAGCTCCTACCTCTCCCCCTGCATCATAGAACATCAGAAAAACAATGTGTTATTCTGAAAACATTATGGAGCTATAAATAAGTAGTATGAAACTTTTGCTAGTGCCAAGTTTTATTTTATCTATTCAGCACTTTTGGTTTGAATGTTTATGTGCCTGAAATGTTTGCATAAGCACTCGTGTTTTTTGTCTGCACTTATCGTTTATCTGGATTTTTGCCTCGTCCCTTTCATGAGCCGGCCAACTTTTAGCACGGAAACTTTGCCGAGCAACGGAGCTCAATTGCTAAACCAGTTTAAACTCGGAAACAAAGCCGGCTTACAGTACCAACAATTCACGACTCGGAAAATGCCCGCATCCGGCAATCAGACAAATAACCAAAGCACAGACTATAAAAATTAAACGTATACCCGAAGGTAGCAATTTTAGAATCGAATATCTAAACCAGAACAAACATGAGCATAAAGTACTTTCAAGTATTCTGGGATTTTTGACTGTGACATGATCATTCAGAAATAAGATGGTAAGAACTTCTCAGAAAGATTTTGAGGCAACCACTACTTTTATTTCTCACTGAACATGTACACATATATGATTACAAAGAAACATAAACTAAGAATAAAAGGGACATAGCTAAGCAATATTCCATGGTTTGTCTAATTCTTCCGGGTTTGTACTACCTCCAGCTCTCTTTCACTTCTTAGTAGCGGGTCTTTCCTTGACTGGCCGCATATCAGTTAGGTAGTATGAACCGTTATGCAATATTCGACTAAATAGAAAAGGCACATCCCATACTAGGGAAAGTTTGTGCTTTCTTTGCTGCACAAGCCGGAGAACCAAATCGCCCTTATTGAAAGACCGGTTTCTGACTCTGTGGCTATGATACTTGCATAACTTCTGCTGATAGGCTGTTGATCTCATTTCAGCAATGACACAAACTTCTTCGACTAAGTCGAGATCATTTTGTCGAGAAATCTCGACATCCTCTTTGATATACGCGGCAACTCTAGGAGAATTATGAATCAAATCACTAGGAAGAACTTCTTCAGCACCATAGACTAAAAAGAAAGGTGTGTATCCTGTTGACCTATTCGGAGTTGTTTGCAAGCTCCATATTACAGAGGGTAATTCCTCTGCCCAAGCCCCCGCAGCACATCTTAGTGGTGCTTTGAGTCTTGGTTTTAGGCCTTGTAGGATTAAACCATTAGCTCTTTCGACTTGTACATTAGCTTGTGGATGTGCGACTGACGCAATGTCAAGCCGGATATTTTTTTTGTTGCAGAATTCGGCAAGTTCTCCCATAGAGAAGTTACTCCCGTTGTCCGTGATAATGCTATGTGGATAACCATACCGGATTATAGCATCCTCGACAAATCTTCTGGCTGTTGCTCCATCACAACAAGTGACGAGTTTAGCCTCAATCCATTTGGTTAATTTATCCACCATTACTAAGAGGTGAGTAAATCCACTTGGAGCCTGTTTGAACGGTCCTACCATGTCAATCCCCCAGACCGCAAAAGGCCATGATATAGGTATTGTTCGCAACTGATCAGCCAGAACATGAGCTTGTTTGGCATATTTTTGGCACCCTTTACACGTCTTGACCAGTCGTTCGGCATCTGCCTTGGCTGTAAGCTAGAAAAAACCGTGTCAAAAAACTTTTGCCACTAAAGATTTGGCTGCAGCATGGTGACCACACTCGCCTTCGTGGATTTCTCTTAAGATTTCCACTCCTTCTTCTGGAGATATGCAGCGCTGAAAGACCCAGATACACTTCGCTTATAGAGCTCACCACTAATTATAGTGTAGGATTTTGCTCGTCGGACGATCTGCCGGCTCAGAACTTCGTCCTCGGGTAATATGCCATCTACGAAATAATCAAGGTAGGGTTGAGTCCAGCTAGGTATTACATCTAGAACTGCTAATAAAGGTGACTCGGATTTGGTCGGATATTCCTCGTCCACTCCCTTTATAGAGGGAACTTTGAGGTGCTCTAAAAAAGCACCATCCGAGACTTGTTTCCGTGCAGAGCCTATCCGAGATAATGCATCTGCTTCCTCATTTTCTCCTCGAGGGATCTGTTGAACCTCAAACCCTTCGAATGATTTAGATAAATCATCCACGACCGCTTTATATGTTGCCATGTGCTTATTTGCATTACAAATATCCGACACTTGTTGAGCAACAAGATCCGAATCTCCGTAACACATCAAACGTCAGATGTCGATATCCTTAGCAATCCGGCTTCCATGCAGCGGTGCTTCATACTCGGTAATGTTATTTGTCGCTGTGAAGTGGATCTGCAACACATATAGAAGTTTATCTCCTTGGGGTGATTTGAGTACCACACCAGCCCTCGAGCCCCCTCGAGCCTTAGATCTGTCAAAATATAGGGTCCAATATTCCGACTCAGGGAGGGTCATATTCTCCTTTGTCTCTATCCAATCAGCAACAAAGTCAGCAAGGATTTGGGATTTGATTGCTGTCCGAGGTTTATACTCAATATCAAAAGCTGAAAGCTCTATGCCCCATTTTGTGATGCGTCCTGTAGCCTCGCTGTTATTGATTATATCTCTCATGGGATCTATGCTCACCACGGTAATTGGATGTTCCTAAAAATAGTGTCGTAACTTACGGGATGCAAAAAACACACCATAAGCCAGCTTTTGATAATGCAGATACCGCTTCTTCGATTTAGTTTGGACCTCGCTGAGATAGTAAGTCAGTCGCTGCACCAGGTGTTCCTCATTTTCCTCTAGTCTCTCCACTACCATGACGACACTGATGACCCTGTTCATCGTAGCGAGATAGAGCAACATCGGTTCCCTTGGTTCCAGTGCTGCAAGGATAGGAGCAGACGAGAGTACTTCTTTCAAGTCTTGTAGTGCAGCTTCAGCTTCATCAGTCCAAACGAATTTCTTGGTCTTTTTCAAGAGCTTGTAAAGTGGTGCGGCTCATTCTCCAAGCTGACTTACAAACCGACTAACTGCAGCAATGCAACCAGTGAGTCTTTGAATGTCCTTCAGGCGAGTTGGCCTGGAAATATTAAGTATAACCTTGATCTTGTCTCGGTTCACCTCTATGCTCTCTGAGACACGATGAAACCTAACAATCTTCCGGCTGGAATTCCAAAGAAACATTTCTTTGGATTGAGCATTATGTTGTATTTTTGTAAATTTGCGAACGTTTCCTCCAAGTCGATAATTAATGTTTCCTTCTTTTTAGACATCACCGCAATATCATCCACATATGCATGTGCGTTGCGTCCGATTTGGTCGTGGAGGCAACGCTGCCTAGTGCGCTGGTACGTAGCTCCTGCGTTCTTCAGCCCAAAGGGCATCGTAACGAAACGGAAGGTTCCGAAGGGGGTTACGAATGAAGTTTTGATTTTATCCGATTCCTTCATCCAAATTTGGTGATAACCGGAATATGCGTCGAGAAAACAGAGGAGTTCCGAGCCTGCCATAGAGTCGATAACTTGATCAATTCTAGGCAGAGCGAACGGATCTTTGGGACAAGCCTTGTTCAAGGCAGTATAATCAACACACATCCTTAAATCAGTGGTGTCCTTTTTAGGGACTATTACAGGGTTGGCCGACCAATAAGTATGGATGACCTCTTCTATGAATCCGGCTAACTCGAGCTAGGCTACTTCCTTAGCTATTGCCTTATGCTTTACATCACCAAAACGTCGTAGGGACTGTTTGACAGGTTTAGCATTCGGGTTTACATTTAGAGCGTGCTCGGAAAGTTCCCTAGGTACTCCGGTCATGTCATATGGCTGCCATGCGAAGATATCTTGATTTGCTTGGCGGAACTTGACGAGCGTGCTTTCCTATGTGCTATCTAGGGCTATGCCTATCTAGGTCACCTTGGAGGGGTCATCATCCTTCAACGGCGTCTTCTTCGTCTCTTTCGATGCCTTAAACTCCGGATTCGGCTTTGCTACCTCCTTCTTCGTTGTGGGCATCTTGGATGGATCGATGGTCTTCTTGATCTCCTGGTACTCTTGGGCATGCAGCACGGCTTCAGCAAAGGCGGCATTTCCATCCTCGCACTCTCGCGCTTTCTTTGGTTCTCCCCTGATGGTGACCAAGCCATTGGGACCTGGAATTTTCATCATATTGTAAATGTAATACGGACGAGCCATAAAAGCCCAATAAGCCGGATGTCCAAATATAGCATGGTATGCGCTCTTAAATGGGACCACTTCGAGGGAAAGTGCTTCCGTATGATAGTTCTTTGGAGTTCCAAAGGTGACATCCAAAGTGATCTCTCCTAGGAAATTTGCTTGTCTTCCTAGGACAACTCCATGAAAGATCACAAAGCTGTGGTTCAAGTGGGTCTCTGAGATTCGCATCCGGCGTAGCGTTTCGACATACAAAATATTGATGCTGCTACCACCGTCCATGAGGGTCTTGGAGAAACCATAGCCATCAATAAGTGGGTTGACGATTAAGGCATATTTTCCTCGCTTGTGCAACTTAGGCAGATGATCAGCACGGTGAAAGATGATTGCAACTTCTGACCAGTCCAGGTACTAAGGGACAGCCAGAACTATCGTGTTGAGCTCATGCAGAACTGCTTTCTTGACCTTGGCTGGTTGAGATCCGAGGAAGGTGACGTAGGTGTCTTTCTTTGTGGGGAAGGTTTTCTTCCCTTCTGGCTTGGGATTTGAAGCATCATCTTCCTCCATGTCAGAATCTTCCTTGGTCTCTTTATCCTTTTCGGGATTCTTATTTCCCTTCTTCCGCTTAGCCCTATAGCCAGTGGTGTCATCTTTCTTGATGTCATCATTAAAATGACACTCGGCGTTTGTGTGAGACGAGCCCCCATTAGCGTCGAGGTGATGCACACATGGGTTATTGGCAATATCGGCCCAAGAGTAGGTTTTGCCAGGTTGCTGGTCTCCTCTACCTTGAACTCTTGATGTCCCATGACCGCGTCCGCGGCCACTGCCGCGTCCTCCTCGTCCTCCAGACCTGAAAGTAGTAGTAACCACTGCTGTTTCCGTGTTGGGTTTTTCTTCCGAGGTGTTCTTGTGCTTCTGAGCTTGTTGCTTTGGTTGTTTTTCCGACTGTGGCACAACTAGGGCATTCAGTAATCCCTCTGCATCGTCATCAGCATCTGCATACTTGCTCGCTATTCCTATAATCTCACCCAAATCAGTGACCTTGTCACAGTTCAAACGATAACACAATAAACCAATTGGGAGTCCTGCAATGAAAGCTTCAATCGTAGTTTGGTCATTTACTCCTTCACAAGAGTTCTTGGTGTCGATCCATCATTCGAGATAATATTGGCAAGTTTCTCTGACTTTCTGGGTGCAACGCTGTAGGTCTCCTACCATACAGGGCCTCCGATATGTGCCTTCGAAATTCCGGAAGTACGCGCTTTGCATGTCATACCAGTTGTGGATGGTGTTCTCCAGAAGTTCATTGAGCCATGATCATGCCGTCTTCCGCAAATGAGTGGGAGATATCAGGTTGCGACCAAGCTATTTCCGCCTTTAGCGATGCAGCAAGCCTGGAAAAAATCCTGGAGCCAAGTATTTGGCCGATCCACACCATCGTAGGCTTGAACGTGTCGTGAGATAGCAAATCCTTCTAGGAAATGTCTTTGTCAAATTCGTGGTCCAAAGCATTTTGGGCCCACATATATCTCATCATTTTCGTAGTGTCGCGCCTCTATGTTGGAACTAATCCGGTGTCTTGCGTCACTTGGAGACAGAGATCGTCGTCCCGAGTGACGGCTATGGATACGGTGCCTTGGAGCCGGACTTCAGCTTCTACCACCACCTCCTCCGCCACGACATCCTCCTTGGCCTCCTTGAGAGCCGTTGTGATGGCTACTTGGTGGAGAGGGTGGGGCAGCTGGATTGTTTCCGGCTGATCGCCGGCCTCCGTCCGGAGCGTCATTATTCCGGTTCCGGGGAGGGTCTTCATTGCGATGAGCCCCCTGCTGACTTGGCTCGGCATGATTTCCATTGTTTCTTCGTCTGTAACTCCCATCGCAGTGGGGCTCATCCGGATGGTTTGTAGTTCTAGGAGGTGGCATTCTTTGACGGTCCTCCTCCCGGTGTTTCTCTTTATCTTCTCCCCTACGATCGTTTGACTCTCTCTGGGGAGGGTTCCTCGGATACAGTGCAGCAATTTCCTCTTTCTCAACAGCTGGAGCGATGTTGCGCCAGTCATGTGCAGTTCGGTGATGTTGTCCTAAAGATCCGGTTCTTGAGTAGTTTGCTTCCCGACGGTCGGAACGGTAATGCTGTTCCGGAGCATGCTGGGGCCTTATGTCATTCTAGGCCGGGTCCGTGCGACATTGGTCGGATTTCGAGACCAGTTTTCCTCTTCTGGATTTTGCGGCCCTTTGCTGCTCCAGACCCTTGGTGAGTAGCTTAATGCCCAATTGAACCTGTTTTGGGCCTGGATTATTCGATAGGATATCTCGAGCTGCAACAGTGTTCTGTATCGGTGTTGGATATACCAGATCTCCCTTGCTGTCAAGACGAGGCATCCCTGGGTCTCCTTCAAAGAGAACCTTGTGCACTTCCAAGAATTGATCGTCCCGTGTGTGACGCTTCCGGGTCTTTTGATGCTGCCGAGAGATGTACTTCTCCGCAGTTGCCATGCGTTTCTTTTCCTCCTCGATGTTTTTGGCTTCATCTAGGAGTACTTTACGAC
Organism: Avena eriantha; assembly: GCA_910589775.1. Taxonomy (NCBI): domain Eukaryota; kingdom Viridiplantae; phylum Streptophyta; class Magnoliopsida; order Poales; family Poaceae; genus Avena; species Avena eriantha. Next base: position 18,686,042 of record OU342746.1, read on the forward strand.
GCACTTCTAGGGCCTAGGCCCTTTCATCCAGTTCGTCAGCGGTAAGTTCTGCAGCTGTAGGGATAGGTGTGGTTAATGCAGCATCGATGAGTTTACGCGCACCTTCAGTGATCACGTGTCCATCCACCGACTCTTCTTTGGGATCGTCTGGGATAAGTGCTCCATCCGAGTCTTCCTCATATTCCTCGGCAATCACTTCCTCTGCCAGAAGATCTTTTGTCAGGGTCTTGTTCTTCTTATTCTTCTTCTTTGCCTTCTTGGCAGCGCCGGTAGCAAAGACGGTTTTGGGCTCATTTCCCAGAGTCAAACTTTGATCGATACTTTCGGCCATTTGGTTCTCGGGATCATCTCTAAGATCCATGTTGTCCTGCGCTTTGGGAGAGTTTTCTCCGGGTCCTTTGTCCATGTCTTCTCCTTCTGCATCAGCTATGGAGTTAAGCTCCTCTTCATATTCCACGGACAATTTCCGGAAATCTGCCGACATCATGGAGTCATCCGAGGATGCCGGTAAGTCGACACTTGTTCCGATTGCCTCCAGCACCGAGTCTTCGTTGTTTCCATCATCGCCAGAGCCGAATACGTATCCAACATATCCGACAAAGTGCGACACGTGCCTCCTGAGATGACTCCGGTCTTCGTAGTAGGCTTCATCAAAATGCCTGATGGTCTCGAGGATTGCATCCACGCTTGCGTCTTGCATCATCATGCGCCTCAACATGTATCTCAGGAAAGGCATCCTTGTCCCGGCGTCATCAGAGCCAGAACTAGAGTTATCTTCTTGCTCTCCCTAGATTTCAACCTCTGCAGGTGGATCGATCTGGGATTCGACCTCGCTAGGGAGATCCACTCCAGATCCGACTTGTACTGCGCGATCTGCCTCAGGTTCAACTTTCTCCACTATCTCCGCAACTGGTGCGGGTTGGGTGGGATTAGGATTTTCTGAGATCTAGAACTCTACCGCCTCCGCGGACAAAGGGGACCCAGAAATTTCTTCTGCCTCTATCATCACCACTGGGGTGGGTGGGGCAGGTTTAGCGAAACCGATGTAAACATCGATCTCACCAAAAGACATGATGGTGTAGGTGGTCACGGCTTCCCTAGCCGGAATCCAAGTCTCGTCGAGGACGATGAGAGGGACGTCACTGGCGTAGAGGATGCGACCGACGGCGATAGTCTTGCTAATTCTTGCAGATTCCGCTCGGAACATAGATCCGAAACTCACCTGCCCCATGGTGGGCGCCAACTGTCGTCGGATTGATGACAAGTACGCCATGCGGGGGTCCTCGAGGCGTGTGGAAGAGAGGGGTGTGAGTCCTACGGGATTCCGGGACGGTGAGCACATAAGTTTACCCAGGTTCGAATCCATCGGCTTTGGATGGATCCTACTCCTGCTAGCAATCCAGTAATACGACAGAGCCGGAATATGGGTTACAAGGGTTTCGCCTGTGCGAGTTGAGATTGTAGACTATTGTCAGGGTGCCCTAAAGCCTCTCCCTAGGACGTCTTATATAGATATCCGGCCTAGGGTTTACAGGAGAGATCTATCCGGCTATGACTAAAAGTCGGTTACAGAGTACATCTTGAACTACAATTAACACTATGGGCCTATGTCGGTAAGTCTTTTAGGCCTTCCCGTAGCCGGACTGGACTCCGTTCTTCTCCCTGACTGGGCCGCCCGTTAAGCAAAGCTCTAACCTGAAGTGGGCCACCCTGGCCAGTGAGGTACGGTGAGGATAGCCGGAAAGTATATCCCCAACACTCGGCAACGTCCATGATTATGGACTTGGGTTTGATGGAAAATAGAGCGCTGGTGATTTCATCAGCCTATCAGACAAACAAGGGAGTCAGAGTCATGCCTGATTATGAAAGCAGAGGGTTACAAAGTTGCCGATTCACTAGATGTAATCTAAATCACGACGGTTTGTGTCTCTCTCAAAGTTATGGTTCCATCTCCTTCGGATCCACCCAGCTTCTATATGAGGGGCTAGGTCTCAGAGTCCAACACGGACCGGTTACAAGTTTAATTACATCTATTCAACTATGTCGGTTGACACTTCTATCTTGAATAACACGTCTGGTTCCTGTGCTTTGGATGCTTCTAGGACTCATAATTCTTTGTAGGCTTCGTGGGCCGTAATTTAAGTATGTACTAGGTTTACTAATTACGGGAATCCGATAAATCATACACATGCCACACTTAATTGTATGGACAGGGGGAGTATCATAACGTCCTAGCTTGCCAATTAAATTTTACTTTCCGCATATTAATGATAGTAGATTTTTGGCTCCCAGCTCCCGTGCTCTTACTATTTATAAAAAAAATCATATTTCTGAGTTCCAAAAGAAATTAAGAAATATCTCGATGCAGCGTATGAATTTATCCCATAAACGTGCAAAACATCAATTTCAAAAACTTGTATTCTTAGTTGTACAAAAATAACAAGAGTGTAAGATCTGTGCAAGTATGTTTTCAAAATCTCTAAACTAAATTCAGATTTACCATTTTTTGTGTAGACCAAATATAATGAATTAATGCCACGGTTTTGTATGTTTGTGGGATACAAGAACATTGATTACGTCTGTAATTTTCCAAACATTTTTAAAACATATAAAATTTTTTTTTTTCTCTAACGAAGAAAGCACCGGTGCTCCGGACAAAAAAAAACTCCACTTTACTTGTCTTAACAACAAGTATTATTTGTCTACACCGATACCAAATTCTCGATGAGGAGTCGGGGGTTCTCATCATGTCCTGGCCCAGAGCCATACTTGTATGCCAATGGGGCACATAATATCCATTAGGCTGAAAAAAACGCAGATGCCGACTAAAGTGTTACCTCTTCCCTTGGCAAAAGAGAAGTGGGCGGTTACTACCCCCCTTTGGACGCCGACAAGACGGTGATCTCCACCCCTCCATCTGCTACTCCGGCAGTCGGTGGAGGGGTGGGTTCTCTCTCATGGTTGTTTCCACAGGTCTAACGTCTTATCTTCGTATAGTAGCGCCAGATTGGTGAGGTTGGTGCTGCATCGAATAAGGTGGCCTCGGTCTCTCCCTCACCACAACGACATTCTTCACGGCACTGGTAAGCCGATGGTCATGTATCCCCATCATTCAGCTAGAGCGGTGGGTGTTTTGTCCCTTAGGTCTATATGGTTGGTGGCCTGATGGCGGTGGATTTGGTGGTGTTCCCCGACAACGGTTAGCGGGATTCGTCGGATCTGGATCTAGGTCAGTGTGGGGAACGTCCTCGAACGACACACCACATCGTCAAGTGCCTATTCTGCAGGCCCGGCCTTCGGCTCATAGCGCCTTCAAGGCTATGGCGCTGGCCTGGATTCTGGTTTTGCTGGTCTTGCACTTCCCTTCCTGGTATGTGCCTCGGGGATGCTAGGGAACGATGGTGGTTTTAGTTCTGGCTATTTCCAGGGACCCCGAGGGATCTATTTGTGATACTCTTTGGTTTAGGGTTTCTTTTTCAAAGTTTCCTAGACACGTGTCAAGTCCTGATATTTCTGCAAGTTTTCGCGTGCACATGTGAACTCTATTTTATTCGTTAATATATAAATGTGTGCAGTTCACTAAAAGAATAAGGCCAACTCCAACGGGCTCCGCAAATGGACCTCGCTGGTCCGAACCTGTCCACACACACCGAGGACGCGTCCCAACACGCACCCGCAAAGTGAGAGTAGCCCCGGACCCATCCATTTTGGTGCAAATAGGGCCGAAAGTTGAGCTTGGTTTGCGGGGGATCGCACTACCCGCGTGTCTAGATGGTGTCATGCACGGTCCCGCTAGCTAGAGACCCATCGGTACCAGTCTCCACTCTCCACCACCAATCCCTAGCACACACTTCCATGGACGTGTCTCCTCCGCCCTCCACGGCACCTGTCCTCCCCTGTCGTGGCCTGTTCGTGCCTCTAAAAGCTGCTCCGGCTCCGGCCGCCTCTGCTTTGGCTCCTGCTGCCTCTGCTTTGGCTCCGGCTGCCTCTGCTAAGCCTCTGATCTACCGCCACCGACCGTTGTTCTGCCTGCTCCGGCCGCTGCTCGTCCTTTAAAATCTGTTGCTGCCACTAGCATCGTCCACATGAAGAAAGAATTGACGTACGACCAGCGGAAGAAGGAGTCGAGGAAGAGCGCTGACTGGCGAGAAGGCCTTGAAGCGCATTGTCGATGCCCAAGCCGCCCAGGAATGGGCCGCCGCCCTTGAGCACGCCGCCTCCGTCTAGGCTAGGTTCACCGCCGAGGCCCTCGCTTTGAATGCTGCCACTTTGCTCATGATAAAGGAGTAGCTGCTAGCTGCCTTCACCGCGGGCACAACAAGCTCGGTCGCATCCGCGAACAAACCACTTCATGTTGAAGTGGCCGTCACCGGTGGGCCGGAGATCATCGGCGACTCTTCGCCGACATTGCTTGCCCTTGACCTAAATGCGGCACATGTATGTGGCGGCTCTTCATGCAGCAGCAAGACCGGGAGGAGCATCCCCGATGGCAGCATGCCTGCTCCCCGCAAGCTCTTTGATGAAATGCCAACCCCAACTCATACCCCCCACTTCGATGCAGGTATCTTGTCTGCTCCTTGTTCTTTTCTCGTCGGTGTATATGATCCAACGAGAGACGCCCTTGTAGGATCCTTTCTCGGGCCATAGTATCCATGAAGATGGTATCTCCATTAACCACGGACCTTTGTTTATGGACGAACTAATCTAGCAAACACAAGGCGGTAGCCGAAGGAGCGCATCGTACACATCCCTCAAGGATGAGATGCTTTGCGAGGCATGGATGGAAATTAAGCAAGATCGAATAACCGATGCGGAACAAAAGGGTGGGGCATTTAGGAACCGAGTATGGAAGTACTTCCATGAGCATAACATTTTGGTGATCATCCGTTTGCAAGTGATCGCAACAAGAACTCTCTTACAAAGAGGTGGGCATTCATCTCCGATCAATGCACAAAGTTTTGTGCCGCTTATGACCATCTTAAGAAAAGGCCCATGAGCGACATTGTAGTTGGAGACATGGTATGTTGCTACATATCCATATGTTCTCGTTTGTATGAGCTTTGCATTTCTATATAGCATTCTAACATGAACTTGAACTTGTTGGTTTAGGTGTGGCAAGCATTGGAGCACTTCAATACTTGCCACGAGAAGAAACCTTTCGCAATGGACCATTGTTGGACAAAGCTCAAAGATTGTGAGAAGTGGAAAGAGCTATATGTGGGGAGTGCAAAGGGTACAGGCGTCAGAATCATCATCGACGAGGAAGGGCCGGCAACCAAAAGGCCGAGAGGGAGGAACAACTCGAAGTTAGAGCTCAAGCGTGAAGCTTCGTTAGTTTCCATCTAGGAGACATTGAAAGGGATGATCACCGAGAAGGAGGTGTCCATCGACAAGAGGGAAGAGACAAAATGCAAGTAGAGAGAAGATGCAGCGAAAAACTATTATGAAATCTAGTCAAAGCGTTTTGAGGTAGGAGAGATCAATGCCCATGCTATTAAGGAGAAGGTAGATCTAAAGCGACTCGCCGAAGAAAATTAGATCATGATCCACCGACATGGACCCAATTCAACGGGGTTGGTTCGATAAAAAGAGGAAGATGATCTACGAGCGAGATGCATAGATTACTCTATTTATGTTTGCATGCCTGTATAAACCATGTGTCCTGCTTTCGTACTTCGCTGGTCCTTTAAAATTAGTTTCAATTTGGTACTCTGTTGATCTTTTTTTAATTTGGTTCATGTCGTGGTATTGCCGACGAGTACGCCATGAAGGGGTCCTCACAATGTGTGTTTAGAGACGTGGGGTAAGGCGAAGAGTTGGCGGGTATGAGGTAACACAGCTTACCCAGGTTCAAGTCCACAAAGGTGGCGGAACTCTACTCCTGCTATAAATCACTATAATGGAAATACGCCGAGTTACAGAGATAGGTTCGATGTGCGAGGTGTTGCGCATTGTACGCAGCAATCAGAGAAGTTGTGCCCTAAAGGCTCCCACGGGCCGGCTTATAAAGGCGCCTAGACCTAGGGTTTACATGGAAAGGTCCTTACCGGACAAGGTAAAGAGTCCTACACCTACACGAACTAGTCTTCCGTGTCTTATACTCCAAGGCTCCACGTACGTCGGTGACTCCTGTGTAGCCTTCCTTTATCCGGCATGGGCCTCCCTTCAGGATCCGTCTAACTAGGCCGCCCACCACACCATAGGCCTTGCTGTCCACCCGGGTTAGGCGGATTGGTGACATGCTATGAGGATACCCATATAGCATATCCCCAATAGTAGCCCCTGGAGGACTTTGAAATCTTGCGCCATCTTACTCGTTGATCTCTAAATATCCCGTCTAAGTGATGTTGGCAATCTGTCAAGCAATATCTCAAAGGTCTCCCAAAGAACCCTGCAATACTCTCCTGATTCATAATGTAGTCAGAGATTCCTTGAGTTTTTGTTTCCAGAGTCGGATGATCTCCGTCTTCGATGGAATCTTCGGACGTGGCCGTTCACTGCAACTGTCAGGAGGATGATGTAGGGTATAGCCTACGCTACCTCGAAACTCACAGAAACGGAGATTTAATCATTAACTGTTTCACGCGCGCGAAATCTGAAACGGTGGAGCGGCAAAAGATGGAGGACGTGGCGAAATTACCGCGCACCTTCACTTCCATGTCGGCAACGTTCCAACCATCAGATCTTTTTCAACGAATCTTGATGCAGGGCTTATATATTTCCATTGCGGTCAATTTATTTATTTTTACCCGCATTCGTCTCCCAGTCTTCATCTTCCTCCAGTCGCACGACCGTTTGAGCTCTCCTGCAAAAAACCTAACCAGAGCCTTTTCTATCTCCACCTTCTCCTTGTCACAATGGCCTCCAGCAGCTCTGCTCCTTCCACGATGGCGATTCCTGAGGCTACGACGGAGCCATCCCAGGGGGTGATCGTTCCGCCGGAGGGGGTGGTCGTTCATGTCTCCGCCTTGACGGAAACCACCGGCGATGACCAAGAACGAGCGGCGTCCGAAGCCGCTGAAGAATAAAGCGACTCCCACAAGGGGGTGTGGAGAGGTTCTGATCTCTCCGCAGAAGATCTCCAAGAGCTGGTCGACAAGGGGTATCTCCCCGCGGCGGAGAAGTTTGTTTGGCGGGCGGCGCCGGCCGGCGAGGTGGTCCCTTCTACCCAACCCGGAGAGAAGGTGTACCTCAAATCTCAGCTGGTATGTGGTGTAAGCCTGCTAGTCTCCGACTTTTTCTTGGATGTCCTCCGGCACTTCCAGGTACTTCCCCACAATCTCTCTCCATACAACATTCTAGTCCTTAGCAACTTCGTAGCTCTGTGCGAAGGATATATAGGGATTAAGCCTAGATTAGATCTTTTTGTATACTTTTTCACTGTCAAGAGAGAGTACGTAGAGTCCGTAGAGTCCAAGGATGAATTGCGGACCTGTGGAACCATTAGCTTTAAGATCTGGCCTAGCCGACGCTTCCCCGACATCGTAGGGCACGAGTCTTGCAAGAACTGGCAGCGCACGTATTTCTATGGGCCAGATGTCCCCCTGCCAGACCATATTGAGACCTACCCCGACTTCATTGATGGAGCTGCCACCGAAGTGCCCGCATGGCGGATCCCAGCCTCTCTTCCCTCCAACGAGGAAGCCAATCGCGCCATAAGGCAGATCCAATGGCTCGTAGGCAGAGGTCTAACGGGCTTGGATCTTGCTATGCCCTAGTATGTTAGGGGGATCTAGCCTCTGCAACACCGCACCCAGCTGATGTGCAAATATAGCCAAGACAGGAGGGATCCCATGCAAATTTCGTGGGATAACTTCTCTACTGACTCCATCAAGCTCCGGCTTAAGGACATCGTCAAGGTCAAGGACACGAAGCATGCCTTCGAGATCACCTTCGACATGTTCGATTGCGGTACATGCCCCGAGGTAGCTTCTGTTTCCTTTGTTGCTCGTTATATGCTCTAAGGTTTTTCTGACTTGAAGTTGTCCATCTAACACTCCTCTGTATCCCAGCTAGCGACCTTGGCGGTGGATCAAATGGCCACCTAGCTCTATGCTCCAAAGCTGAAGTATATCCAGGTGGTGTCCGACGATGACGCCTCCAAGGATCAACCAGCTCCGGCAGAGCGAAAGCGGAAGAGCTCCACCTCTGACGCTGCTGCCGAGGCCAAGAAGAAGAAGAAGAAAACGGAGAGTGGAGTCTCCAAATGTTCCACTGCCGCCTTAGAGGCGGAGAAGAAGAAAAAGTCCACCGGCATTCCCCTCGCCAAGTCTCCTGCCGTGGAGTAAGTACTTTCATTCTCTGGCTTATATTTTTCAGTTCGCACCTTTTTATCAACTCTTGTACTTATACTTTGTACGTTTCAGGAGGAAAGCCGGTGTTAGTTTGAAGCGATCCTCCAAAGATGTTGGAGGGTCAAAAAACATTCGCGACATGTTAACCAAGGGTCCGTCCACCAAGCCTTCTCCCACCACCGCTCGCCCTACTCCTACCGCCATACCTTCTGTTGGTCCCGCTGGGCCGTCATCCCCCGTCATCCCAGAGACCTTCGCCATGGAGATATATATCATCCCAAATCTTGATGTCTCAGGCTCTGCTGAGGCAGATATTGCTCCCAGCGGCCAGGCGACGCAGGAGAGCACCTCCTCTAAAGTGGCTGAAGCTCCAGCTAAGGATGCCACCGAGAAGGGGAAGGAAGTGGAAGAGGTGGACGTGGAAGCTGCGATGGAGGCGGGAGCCTTCGAGCATCAACTGCCTTGAAGGTGCAGGAGGTAGCTAGGGCTTCATCCATGCCTCCAGCTTCAACCTCTCCATTGGCTGCGACTCCTCCGACGTTGAGCCTAGATGACCTTATCAAGCAGGCCGACACAATCTATAAGAATGCCCGGACCTTCCATGATTCCTATGCTCATCTGGGCAACAATCTCAGGATCATTGCCATCGTAAGTTTTTTGAACTTCACTTGCTTTACTTTGTGTAGTATATCGCATTGTAGCCCCTTGATGACCCACAAGTATAGGGGGTGTATCGCAGTATTTTCGAGGGAAGTGAAACCCAATTTATTGATTTGACAAAAGGGGAGCCAAAGAATATTTATAAGCCTTAACAACTGAGTTGTCAATTCAGCTGCACCTGGAAACAATCTTGCTCACGGCAGTTTATCAGTAGCAACAGTTTTATAGTAGGAATAGTAAAGTAGCAGCAGTAGTAAAGTAAAGACAGCAGTAGCAATAGCAGTAAATAGTAGGATTCGAGTGCGGCAGGCATAGGGATGGATGGACGGGCGTTGCATGGACAAGACAATTCACATAGCAATCAGAACATAGGGCAATTGCAGATAAATAAGATAAAGCATCCAAGTACTAGATAATCCTAGGCATGTGTTCCATATATAGTCATACGTGCTCGCAATGAGAACTTGCACAACATCTTTTGTCCTGCCAGCCCGTTTGCAGCGGGGCCTCAAGGGAACTACTGGCAATTAAGGTAGTCCTTTTAATAGAGCACCGGAGCAAAGCATTAACACTCCGTGAACACATGTGATCCTCACATCAAAGCCATTCCCTCTGGTTATCCCGATTTTTGTCACTTCGGGGCCATTGGTTCCAGAAAACAACGTGTGTATACAACTTGCAGGTAAGACCATAAACAATACTATCATAATGAATCAATAACATGTGCAGATCTAAAATCATGGCACTCGGGCCCTAGTGACAAGCATTAAGCATAACAAGTCGCAACAAAGTCATAAAGTACTAATAGAAGATACTAGGCACCATGCCCTAGCAATCTGATGCCATTACATGAACGATCTCATCCAATCCCTACCATCCCATAGCCTACAGCGGGGGATTACTCACTCATAGATGGGGGAAACATGGATGGTCGATGGAGAAGCGATGGTGATGATGATGGCGATGATCTCCTCCAATTCCCCGTCCCGGCAGGGTGCCAGAACGGAGTTTCTGGCGCTGTTTCGTGGAATCTGGTGGTGGCGGCGGAGCGGAACTCCTTCTGGAAAAACGTCGAACCCCCTGAGTTTTTAGGTCAGAAGGCAACTTATAGGCGAAGAGGGAGACCGAGGGGGAGTCTAGGGCGGCCAGACCACCCCCTGGCGTGGCCAGGCCTAGACCGCGCGGCCAGGTGGTGTGGCTGGGCCCCAGCCCCACTCCGTCTCATATTCTGGCTCCGGGAGTCTTGTGGTAAAATAGGATTTTTGGCTTTTGTCCCGTCCAATTCCGAGAATATTCATTTTCTGACTTTCTTGGAACCAAAAACAGCAGAAAACAGGCAGCTGGCATTGTGGCTCTTGTTAATAGGTTAGTCCAAGAAATCATATGAAAAGTACTCCAAAGTGTGGACAAAACATAAGAAAGTGGATAAAACCAAGCATGGAACATCAAAAACTATAGATACATTTGCAATGTATCACCCCCGAGCTCTTAGGCGGATAAATCAATAGTTATCAGCCTGAGTGCTCCAAAGAACTAAGCGTAGAATTTGTCCGTGCATCCCCCGAGCGTTTAGTTGAAATTGCAAAGTTTCGACTAGATGCTCTAGAGAAACTAGTTTACTTTTAAAATCATGTACTATAGCCCCCAAGCATTTAGTTGAAACTGAATAGTTCTAAATAGATGCTCTAGAGAAACTAAGCATGTTTACATCTTGTGAAGAATGAGAATAAATGGAGGATAGCCACCAATGAGAGGTTTGCTGCTCTTCGGAAGGAGATGGACCTTGAACAGGGTAAAACCAAATTCCTGAACAAACAGATCAAAAATAGCCAGAGTCTGTTTCCTACAACACCTCCTTGATTTTCTCATTGGATTATTTTGTTCCGTCTTCTGTTAGCACTTTCTGATTTCCATCTTACAGAAGCCATTGCCAAGGCCAAGAGCATCGTCGAGCAATCCAAGCATATTCAGGAGCTCGATGATGAAAACAAGATTCTGAAGAAGGACCTGGCCGAGGCCGTCAAGGGCCATGAGGCAACGATGAAGGCTATGCAAGAGTCTGCGGATGTTAAGATGCAGCGCCTGAAGGATGAGATTGCACTGCTCAAAGACTAGAACCAAGCTACCAAAGAGCCGAATGCTAGGAGTCTTGAGATGTTCAAGTCAGTCCAGAAGGAGCGCGATGACTTGGCGGAGACATGCATGCAAGCAGAAACGAGCATCTTTGGTAACCTTTCTCCGTCTTGGTATTTTTCTGTAAGTTGGATAACCATTTGACTTGTGTATACTCATGGTCCTTGTATGCTTGTGCAAACCACAGCTCCCATTGGCTTAGCCAACTTGGGTGAGGGTGCTCCGAGTCCCAAGGAATGCATGATTCTTGCCGGCAACTTCGTTAGCACCGCCATCGTGGAAGCCAAGGAGATAGCTCAACCTCTGGGCATCAACATCAAGGCGGCAGACTTAGCGGCCAAGTTTTCAGAAATCCTGTGCCGAGCCCCCGAGAAAGTCAAGGACTGGAAAGCCTCTTGCATCCGGGCTGGTGTTAGGATGGCCATGTCCTTGGTCAAGGCTCACTATGACAATGCTGACATAAATTTGGTGACCTCCGGCATGCCCAAGCTGGACGAGGCAGGACAAGAGATCGATAGCGATGCTATTTGGAACTCTCTTGTTGGCTTCTATACCAGGGTTGCCAAGATGGTCAAGGCTGATCTCTTCGTGCCTGCTGAGATCTTGGATGATGACATGGCCTCCTCTGAGTCTAGCCCCTCTGCTTCAGAGTTTGACGAGCTCTCCTGGCCTGGCTCTCCTTATGATGCCACCACGAAGCCCCCTGCAGCAGAGCCATGAAAAAGAAATTTGTATTAAACGTGCCTATGCAAAATGTATGCAGAAAAAACTTATGTTTGTCTAAGGCGGAAAACTTGTATTCAAGCTTCTTGCAACTTATCTGTTTCCAGCATGTGTATATATTTTGTAAGCAAGTGCTGGCTTATCCATTATTCTGGTTCGTATGCTTGACCTTTCGTGAGACGGAAGACTCGCAACACAGAACTATGCTCTCAGGCGATCATGCTTAATAGCACCGTCAAGAACCTAAGAACAAAATCGCCGGCTTTGAGTGCCGAAAAGTCAGTACTCCGGAATCCACATAAAAACTTCAAAAAATGTGTAGACCAGAAAACATAAGCTAACGCTCGTAGGCAGAATTTTCACAAGCGCAAATGCAACCTTGCGCATAAAGGGTTTATATGATCCAAAAATGAACAACTAAAGGAGGTAAAAGACTCAGAGAATATGAGTGAACCAAATGCTTTGTTTCATTGATCATATAAGAAACTTATTACATAATATAAATGTGCTAAGTGTAAAAGGGACGTAGTTGTGCTATGTTCCATGGCCGATCTATCTCTGGGTAATCATCATCGGAGTCATGTTGCTTGCGCTTGCGTTTTTTGGCCTATCTTTCAACTCACGAATATCGACGAGGTAATAGGAACCATTGAGTAATTCTTTTCTTATGATGAACGGTCCTTCCCATGGCGGGGATAGTTTGTGTGATTTCTCCTACTTGAGGTTAAGCACCAGATCTCCTTCTTTAAACGAGCGATGCTTTACATGGCGACTATGGTAGCCGCGCAGCTTCTACTGGTAGATGGCAGATCTCTAGCATGCCAGCACGTGCTCTTCTTCAAGTAGGTCCACAGATAGTCGTCTGGATACTTCAGCGTCATCCTCCT